>JARIHR010000040.1:0-600000 GCA_029281495.1 Mycena filopes | reverse complement strand
GAATAACGCTCGCCGTAATCTTCGACTCGAATTTATCACCGCATTCCAGAACCCCACCAATCTCCTCGACACAACCCAGTATTCGGCTGCGGACGAACACCTTTTCGATCCCGTACCACCCGACCTCGCTCACCACAACAACCTCTCACCGCACTCACCGGACTCCCCGAGTCTCACTTGGCTTCTTGATCACCCACCTACCCCCATCACTCGCACCCCATCGCCAACCGTCACAACAATGGCCACACCTGCCATGCCCGCCCGCGGAGACCGTAATGCTCCCACGTTCGACGCCGCCAAACCCCACGAGCTCCGCCGCTACTTCACCGACCTCGAATATCTCTTCACCCGCGCCGCCGTCACCGACAGTACCGAGAAAAAGCGCCACGCCACCCGGTTTCTCACGGTTGAAGATCAGGAAACTTGGGAGGCGCTCTCTACGTTTACCGATGCCGCGAAAACGTACGACGAATTTAAGGCAGACGTACTGAAGCTTTATTCAGGCAACGACGAGGAACGCCGCTTCGCGCTTAGCGATCTTGACGCGTTGATTGGCCACTACTCCCGCAACGGCATTTATTCGCGCGACGACCTCACCTCTTTCTACCGCCAATTCCTTCGCATCACCACGTACCTCATCGGCAAAAGTCGGCTCTCCATCTCGGAGCAGAGCCGCTCCTTCCTTCGCGCTATGCAACCGGCCTCGCTCCTCGTTAAAATTCAGAACCGCCTCCAGATCAAACAGCCCGACGTTCACCCCGAGGATCCCTACACCATCGACGCTATTTATGAGGCCGCGCAGTTCGCACTTGCCGGTTCTCTTGGTACGCTCGCCATCGCCACCACGCTTCCTACCCCCGTCCCCGAGCCAATTGTTAAGGCTGATCCCGGCATTGCCGCTTTAGTCGGCACCGTCACCGAGTTGATTAAAGTCCTCGCCAACCGCAGCACTCCCTCGGCCACCACCGGTGGCGCCGGCGTTCCAAGGAACCGCCCCGACGGCTGCGGATATTGCAGCGACCTCGACCATTTCATCAATCAATGCCAGCGCGTCGTCGAAGATATTAACGCCGGCATTTGCAAACGGAACTCTGACGGACGAGTTGTCCTTCCCAGCGGCGCATTCGTTCCCCGCACCATACTCGGCAAGAATCTGCGCACTCGCTTCCAGGAATGGCACAAGCAGAACCCCGGACAGTTGGCTGCTGCTCAGCTGATGGTTGAAGCCGCAATTCAACATCTCACTTCTTCCCCGTCCCCCACCACCGCCCGTGCTTATGCCCTCACCGACGACGAGCGCTTTGAGTCGTTGCAACGCGAAATATTCGCAATTCAGACTCGGCGCCAGGCGAAGCAAGCACTCGACGCTGCTCGGGAGGAACCGGACCGCACTATCCCGGTTTCCAACCCTCCAGTTCCAGCCGCTGCCTCTGCTCCACAAAATTCCACACCATCTGCCCCGCCTCAGGGTCCCATCCACCCCTTCGCCAACGCTCGCGACGCCGCCTACGCTCCCCCGAAAGAACGGAACTTTGGTATTCCTGCACCCAAGGCCCCCGCGTATCGAACCACGGCGCCGATTTACAACGAGAAGGATGCGGCCGAAGTTTTCAATGCTTCGTTAAATGCTGAGGTCCGCCTCACTCAGCGCCAGCTCCTCTCCATTGCCCCAGATGTCCGTGCTCGCTATCGCGACGAGACCACGTCCCGCAGAGCCCCGCCCAAGGAAACAAATATCTTTGTTCAATCCCCGCACCCCGAGTCCCCGCTCCCCTTTTACGATCCCACTTCCGACTCTGAGACTCTCACCGAGCAACGCGCAAACGACGCACGTCACACGGCCTTCCACGACTCTTTACCCGCCTCCTTCATCCACTCTGCTGCTTCCAATTCAGCCTTACCCCCGAACACATTTGTGATCCCCGATCCTTATGCCGTTTTCTACGACTCCGGCACGATGCCAGAGGACCTTATCGTGTCCATGGAATCCTGCGCAATTCGCTCCATTCTGCCTTTGATTGACAACCGCGAAGTCATTGAGTGCATTCTAGATGGCGGCTCGCAGATTATAGCCATGGCCGAGTCCGTGTGCCATGATTTGGCGCTCTCCTACGACCCAACCATTGTGCTTCGCATGCAATCGGCGAATGGTTCAATTACCCCTTCTCTCGGACTCGCTCGTAACGTCCCGTTCCGTGTCGGCGAAATTACTGTCTACTTACAGGTCCACATCGTTCGAAACCCCGCCTACGACGTCCTTCTTGGACACCCATTCAATGTTTTAACTCAAAGCATTATTCGCACCTTCGCCAACGAAGATCAGACCATCACCATCTGTGACCCGAATAGCGGCAAATTGGTGACCGTTCCCACCGTCCCCCGTGGCCCTCCTCGCTCGCGCCCTCAGGGTTTTCCCAACGACCCGAAGTCTCAACGCTCGAGAACCTGATTCCCGACGATGGCGAATTAGCGCTGTTGATCATTCCAGATCCACTCAACCCCGGCGAATTTATTATTCACTCCACCTCGGCCCTCGAATCGGACAACATTCCTCAGCTCCAACATACTTACCTTTCTGCATGTACAAATTTAGGCTCTGATGCGCACACTATACTGTCGCACACCGTCGTTCAACCGGCGTTTCCCCCGACCCGTGATTCAACTCACGGTTCAACTTTTCAACCAATCTTTTCTGTTGCAACTCCTGCACCCACGATGTGTTCCTCTCCCTCTTCTCTCCCCCCTCTCGTTGATGTCTTCGCTAAAAAGAAATACAAACCAGTCGCCCAGAAGATTCGGCCGGTCCTCGGCACACTACCCGACAAGTTTCGCATCGAACGACACATTTACGGCGACCCACTCGCAGATATGCCCAAGCTTAATCCCAACCCCCCTCCTTTCGAGCCAACCGGACGCTATACCACCGAACGCCGCGACGCCGTTGATCTAGCCCATCCCGGTGACTTCCTTTGGCCTGCAGAGCGCGCGCTGATGCACGATTTTATGCGCCTACAGAATGGTGCTTTTGCTTGGGAAGATTCCGAACGCGGCAGTTTCCGCACCGACTTCTTTCCCCCGGTCGATATCCCCGTCCTTCCCCACACGCCTTGGGTACAGCGCAATATTCCCATACCCCCTGGCATCTACGACGATGTTTGCAACCTTATACGCACGAAAATTGCCGCTGGCGTGTATGAACATTCCAACTCCTCGTATCGCTCGCGCTGGTTCTGCGTGGTCAAGAAGGACGGTACCAGCCTTCGTCTCGTCCACGCCCTCGAGCCACTCAACGCCGTTACGATCCAACATTCCGGTGTCACACCATTCACCGACCAACTCGCGGAACACTTCGCCGGCCGTGCTTGCGGCGCGATGTTTGATTTATACGTTGGCTACGATGAGCGCCTCCTTGCCCCCTCTTCTCGCGATTTTACCACCTTCCAGACGCCATACGGCGCCCTTCGTCTCGTCACCCTTCCCATGGGTTGGACGAATTCCGTCCCAATATTCCACGACGACGTCACTTACATCCTCCAACCCGAAATCCCCGAGTTCACCATCCCGTACATCGACGACGTCCCCGGCCGCGGCCCTGCCTCGACTTATCAGCGCGCCGACGGCTCGTACGAAACTATCCCCGAGAACGCCGGCATTCGCCGCTTCGTTTGGGAACACTTCAACAATATCAACCGGATCGTTCAACGCATGAAATATTGCGGTGGAACTTTCTCAGGGTTGAAACTCGTCCTCTGCGCCGAAGTCATCACCGTCGTCGGTCACGTCTGCACCCCTGCTGGTCGTATTCCTGATCAGAAGAACGTTGCCAAGATAATCAACTGGGGACCTTGCAGGGACCTCTCCGAGCTGCGCGCTTTCCTCGGCACGATCGGTGTAGTTCGAATTTTTATTCGCAACTTTGCCCATCGCGCTCACGCCCTTGTCATTCTCACGCGCAAGGAAATGCCGTTCAATTTCGGTCCTGCGCAAATCACTGCGCAGGAAGACTTGAAACACGCCCTCGTTCACTCGCCCGCACTTCGCCCTATCAATTATACCAACGGCGCACCAGTTATCCTCGGTGTTGATACCTCGCACCTCGCCATCGGATTCCTCCTTTCCCAATGCGACCCCGCCAACCTCTCGCGTCGATTCTACGCCCGCTTTGGGTCCATCACCCTCAACGCTCGTGAATCTCGCTTCTCCCAACCCAAACTCGAGCTCTATGGCCTTTTCCGTGCGCTACGCGCATGGAAGTCATATCTCATCGCTCTCCGCAATCTTGTGGTGGAAGTTGATGCCCGCTATATTAAAGGCATGCTCTCCAACCCCGATCTCGAGCCCAGCGCCAGCATCAACCGCTGGATTCTCTCCATCCTCACCTTCCACTTCACCCTCGTCCACGTCCCCGGTGTTTCCCACGGACCCGATGGTCTCTCGCGCCGCCCGCCTCAGCCTGGTGATGAACCAGAGCCTGAAGACGACTTTGATGATTGGATTGACCAAGTGCACGGATTTATGCACATGGTCAACGACTCCCCGTACGTTCCTCGCCACCAGTACACCATTGCTACACTTGCCGCAGAAATAGCGCCCAATAATCAAGACCCTCCGCCCTCCCTCTCCTACGACATCGTTCCCCGCTCCGACGCCGCACTTATCGCCGATGCCCGCGTCGACGCAGTCCGCTTTTGGCACGGGAACCTCGAACGACCTCGCGACCTTTCCAACGAGCAATATCGGAGTTTTGTGCGTTACTGCATGGAGTTCTTCGTCTCGGACGATCAACTCTGGCGCAAAGACCCCCAAGGACGCCACAAGTTGGTTATTCCAACTCACCGTCGCCTCTTCATCCTCCGCTCCGCCCACGACGATGTCGGCCACAGAGGCTTTTACGCCACACGTGCACTACTCGCCGAACGCTTTTGGTGGCCACACATGGCCAACGACACGACTTGGTTCATCGACACCTGCCACCTCTGCCAATCCCGGCAGACTCGCCAACTCCTCATCCCGCCTACCGTCGCAGTCCCCGCTCCGATATTTGCCCGTGTCTCCATGGACACTATGCACATGCCAACCAGCGGCGGCTTCAAATATATCGTCCACGGACGTTGCTCCATCACCGCCTATCCCGAATTCCGCATGCTACGCCGCGAGACCGGCGATGCGATCGCAGACTGGATTTTCCAGGACATCATCTGCCGTTGGGGCACTCTATGCGAAATTATCACCGACAACGGCCCGCCCTTTTTAAAGGCACTCGCATACCTCGAGAAGAAGTACCACATTAAGCACATTCGCATTTCTGGTTACAACTCCCGCGCTAACGGTCTTATTGAACGCCCTCACTTCGATATCCGCGAAGGGCTGTTCAAGGCCGTTGATGGCAACCAGAGTCGTTGGCACACAGGCACCTACTCCGTATTTTGGGCCGACCGAGTCACCACACGCAGACGCATGGGCTGTTCACCATATTTTGCAGTCACCGGCACGCATCCACTCATCCCTCTCGATATTTCTGAGGCAACCTACCTCCTTCCCCCACCCGAGTCTGTCCTCTCCACCACCGACCTCATTGTGCGCCGCGCCATTGCACTCCAGAAACGCCGCGCTCAGCTCTCTGAGCTTCATTCCAACGTCTACGAAGCACGGCTCCGCGCCGCTGCTCGATTCGAGCTTGAACATGCTGCCACTATTCGCGACTACAACTTCCAACGCGGCGACCTCGTCCTGATGCGCAACACGGCCATCGAGAAGTCCCTCAGCAAGAAAATGCGAAAGCGGTACCTCGGCCCATTGGTTGTGATTTCACGCAACCTTGGCGGCGCATACATTCTGTGCGAACTCGACGGATCAGTCTTCCACCGACCCATCGCCGCATTCCGTGTTATACCCTATCTGGCACGCACCTCGATCCCTCTTCCCCCTCTCCACGACTTCCTCGATATCTCGACCGAACGTCTCCGAGAATTAGAGCAATCCACGCTCTCAGACCCCGAGGAACTCGAATCCGAGACAGATGAAATAACCGCGGATTGACCCACTTCCCCGGGTCCTGCTCGGTTCCTTCGCACCCCATGCGTTCGAATCTCAGTCGGGAGGACTCACCTCCTCCACCCAATTTTTTTCCGCCCCCTTCGTCGCATCCCGCAGTTTCATACCGCCGCTTGCGCAGTTCAACTTCGGTTGAGCTTTGGCTATGATGATTTACTGAGCCTTTCCTTTTCCCCATTTCCTCGCCCCCACCTCTCCAAACCATCGCTCCAGTGACTAGGGACAGTCACATTTTCAGTCGGGAGGAGATGTCGCGCATCCCTGCGCGCCAGGCGTGCAAATCGAACATGCCGAACTCGGATCAACCGCATCAAAGGAATCCCACGGTTCAATTCCAACCACAACTACAACTTCTCGCGTTATACCCTCGACCCACACCTCCTCCGCCCTTCTATTGTACTTTATTCTCCCTACACACGCTCTAGGCTCGATTCCAACACGCTATACCCACAAGACGCCCGCCAATCATGATACTTCATCTGGTGTGTACACGACGTTCTTGTTCTTTATTTCCTGCTATTGTACTTCCCTCACGACCTTATCCTCGACCCACCTTTCATCTACGACTTCTTTACTACCTTGTTCTCGCTTTCCTTGTTCCCTGTCCCCTTGACTCCCACAAATCCTGTATAAATACTACCGTACTTGTACAATGAAGAATAGAACAGTTTTGGACTTTCTCCCTCGTCGCTCCCGTCTCGCTCTCGTCCTCGCTTCGCTTCGCACCTCCGTCTCGCTCCCTCGTCATCGTCATCGCATCGGCCTGCTCGTTGTTGCATCAGCAGCTCAAGCATCGTTGATCCTACCTCGCACATTTATCTCCTTCCACCTTCCTTGCGCACTCTCACCTTATTTGGTTCAGCTCGCGCTTGGCCGGTTGGTAGGCGTGTCAACAGTAGTTGCAACCAATGCTATATCTATCGCAGCCACGAAGATCGATGGTGCGCGGTATGTCACCCTCCTCAAGAATCCTCATATATTTCGCGATCAGCGAGTACTCCTTTGGAAAGTTCAATACGTCGGAACGCAGCTCGCACTTCCGTGACCTTGCCTGGTACCATCGTTTTCAGCAAAACACCAAAGTCCTCAGCATCCCTTGCCATCACATGTACCTAGCGGCGGAGATGGGTAAAGCGCGGAACGGGGCTATTCAAATTAGCGTACGTAGAAGCCGCTCGCGGCATGCTCGCTCCACGACGCGCATTCCGGAGGGGGGCGTAGCCAGGAGGCGGCCGGAAAGTCCGACTAAGTAGCGAAAGCAGATGAGCTTCGAGGATGGGACCAGATGGGACGCTGAGACGACGCAAAACCAATTGCGCCGCAGTCAGGCTATTTTATGGTTTCTGTATGTCACTAGTTGAACTAGCGGACTGGAACTATAACTAGCTTCTGGTCGTACTATTGACTGGTACACTGGTCTTCTGTTCGGTGATATGAAAGAGAGTCAGAGTGAGCTCCGGCTGCTGGCTGTAGTGTTTCGACAACGCTAGCGGATACATACGCAATGCGAAGTCAAGCACACTATCAAGGAGATAATATATAAAAGCCCAGATGTTCAACAAGACGATATTCCAACTTGGGAACCAACGACTGCACAGAACTAGTCCTAGGGACTTGACCGAGACGAAGTAGATGAAGCATATTGCATCTAGTGTGATCCTATTGCAAGCTAGCGGCAACTAGTGCCCACTGGCGGCAGTCGGTTGGGTTTGGCAAGACGAGCAGGCACTATTGACATGAGGGATAATACCTTGGAAGGCTCTGAGCCTCAGGTACCATTCAGAACAAGTCCTATCACTCAGATTCGGAGTAGAGATGTGTTCAAGACAGACAGAGTACTTGGGCAGATGTATTTGCCAAGTTACAGACCGACTTCAGGCAGAATGGTGGATATCTCAAAAGCACATGAGAGCAGCTAATAGGAAGGGCTAGGAAGTCGTCCTATTGCCTCCTATTGACTCCACTAGCATGCTAGTCAAAGCTCAGAAAAGCGACTTCAGTTCAGGTTCAATAGGATTGTTGGATTGTTGAGGAAGTTGAACTGAACAATGCAGCATCTGAACCATGAGTCAAAGCGGACCCGGGATGGAGTCATTTCGGTTAAAAGGCCTCCGGACAGTCATCTGGGATGACAGGAAGATGAGGAATCGCCCCGGCATGCTTATTAGATAGTGTTTATGTCATGTAATTGTAAAAGGTATATATAGGGACCCGATAGTAGAGAATAGAGAGTGCATTTCGCCCTCAGAACCAGTCCCATGAGTTAATACCTCTAGTGTGATAGCTAGCCCTTCAGAACGATGCAATATTTCGCTCTTTTGGCCTGCCTAGTCCCTAGTATGACTATTTGGATGCCTATTCTGAGTTTGTGTGTATCTCAGGTCGACTTAGAAGCATGAGAAGGGTTCAATCCCATGGCTTGTTAGCTAGTCGTTCTATAACAATGAAACTTGCATCTGTGGCTCATTAGTACAGCAGTGAAAGATCAGGAATCATGTTGTTCAAACCCCAAGACCGTTTGTCCACATATAAAAGAGTTGAAAGACCAGTTTGGCTGTCGTTACGAATCGAAGTTTAGCCGCTTTGCCTAGTCCCTAGTGAACTGTGAAAGCAACCACAGTGTTGAATCGAGACCACAGGCGTCGAAACCTGGATTGACAAGAAAGAGTTTCGTTCAAAGGCTTATCGCACCAAGAGATGCTGGAATGGCATATCTGAGGCCTGCTATTAGTGCAAGGGTGGATTGTACCATAAAACATAAGACCATACGCGCTGAGAAGGACAGTTGGTGTCGCAGCAGCTGCGCGCTAGCTTCGCATTGGACTTCGCAGGGACTGCGCTAGACTACTGGTGCTCTTAGAGGGAGTAGCCACGAACTGCTAGGTAGAATCATCTGGTCGCTTCAATGGAAGAACTAGCGGTAGAACTATTGGATATCAACTAGATCTCTTAGGTCTTTGAAAGTGAAAGTGTACGGAAATGACCTTGGATCATGGAGTCCAAGTCCATTAGCGGACGTTATCGCGAGCTAGTGAAGAGCCAAGAAGTGACAGCGAGTATAGCCCTCGTGTTGCCCTATAATTTGTTTAGGGAGAAGTGGATTTTCAAGAAAGACCTTTTAGTAACTCTGCCTAGAGATTACAGAGAGCCGTCTTCGGATGGTCACTCGTACTCTAGTATTCATTATACACCCCCCCTGTTCACAAGCTGCCTAGGGTCGATGTATTTGATGTAGAGTTGCGTAGAGCGAGTGTATTAGAAAGTGTTGGTTTTGGAGTTGCAATTGGATTGGATTTCATTTAGTTGCTGTTCAGGAACTAGTGGTCGCATACTACGGCCCGGACCCCGAACTCAACCCGAGGAGTGCGCTAGTCTTGGAGAGTATAAAGGGGGATTTGTTTAGTGTGGGTGTTTAGTGGTGCTAGTTTCCAGCTAGTTGCCATTTCGCTTATATTAGTCAAGTTCACTGTTAGGCGCATCTGCCCGTTTCAACGCATACCCCCGGTTCGTCCATGATCGCCTGGAGGACGGACAACTGTTGCTCGTAAAGCAACCGTGCAGCACAGGACGCGTCATCGGGCAGGCATATCTGCAAAACAATCCCAGCTTTGTCCTCCTGCGGTCGACGATGAGATACATGATAACGGTTCGTTTTGACACGCTCACCAAGGGGAAAACTCGACCAATCTCCCCGAACAGCGCCCCCAGGTACGGGTTCAGCGAGCCCCTTTTATTTCTGGAGGGAAAAATCTCGGCGCCCTCGGCGCACCTGAAGAGGAAGAGCGAGCCGCCGGGGACGGATTGTTGCCGAATGGGCCATATATCGCCCGGGTAAGTGAGAAGCCCGACCGCAAACTCTTTCAAGTCGCGGTATCTCTCGAGGAAAGTGGCGGTCATGGTGAAACGAGTTGATTTAAAGGGGTACACTACGCCTCGTCACAATGCTTGCAACCGATTGAAAATCTATCGCATTTGTAACCTTCGCCCCTGCCCGTGGAGTCTCCAGGGGTCAAAAGTGACGAGTGTTCTGCCAGTAGGTAGTAGCTCTGGGAGAGGCCAAAGAACAGACAAAAAGGTGAGGCCCGACATTAAAGGTCCACACGAAGATACGCACCAATTCCCCGCCTCGGACGATGCGCTGTAGGGTCATGATAGCGTCGAACATTTGTCCGACCGGAAACCGTTCGACGAGCGCTTCGTGGTGGCCGACATACTCCGACATGAAGTAGATCTGCACGCGGAACCAGTTAGCACATGTAGGGGGTCCGGGGCGCGGCCACATACGGTGAAACCGTTTTCCACGAGGTCGTCCGGATGAGCGTTTCCGTCAGAGGAGACCCAGGACACTATGTCGGTTGCATCCGACTTCGCCATCGAATCAGCCAGGTAGTAAAAGGGAAATGTAAATAGACGTCACCACTTCGGCGGTGTCTCCTTGGATGATACTACGGAGGGTCTGGAGTTGACAGTGGAACAGATCCATGACCGAGCAGCTGCTGTTGGCCGGGCACACGACCTCAATGATTATTCCCAGTCGGTTCTCCTGAAAGGAAGTCAGACAGGCGGCCGCGTGGCAAGAAAGACGCACCATCTCGGTGACACCCGCAACTTCTCCGAAACCCACACACTGAAAGTTGCGCAGGAATCCTCGTTGGTCTTCTGTCGGCCAGCTCGCCCCAAGGTCTGGCGAGGTCTCGCGTATGGCTTTGAAAATGTGGAGAGACCCACCCCCCATACCGCGCTCCCTCACTGCGACGAGATGGTCGGGATATTTAGCGCCGGCGAGAGCGAGATGAGAGGCCCCCCTGTACCAGTCGAGGTACACGGTTGACATTGTAGGTGAAATAGAAGAGGGAGAGAGAGAGAGTGAGGGAGAGAGAGAGAGAGAGAGAGAGAGAGCCGAATTTGAAGGGAGCGGAGGTGACGGGATATATATTCACGTTCGGGACGGAAAGGGGAAATTGTCGCCGTCGACTCGCCGATCCAGCAACATTCTACAGACACCAGGGGCAACTGATAACGGGCTCAAAGTCACAAACGTACCCGGGGCCTACGGCGGGTGTGTCGATAGTGCGCAGACGCCAGAAGTCCCGGACGTGCAATGCATATACCTGGGAGGGTTACCGCGGGAGCTGCATCGAGAAACGTGGCAGCTTACCTGCGAAATACCGGTGGGTACAACCGACTCGGTGCGGTAAATGCCCACCGAGAGCTCGACTCGGGCGTGTAGCACAAAAGTGCGATAAGCGTATTTAGTGGGCAACCACACCTGCGCGCGCTGAGTTTAGTGACCGACTGAGCTGAAAGCGATGACTGCGCACGTAGAAAAGACCGGGTGTTTTGGGTCCGAACGCACTGGCCGCGAACCAGTCGTAGGAGATCACGCCGACCTGCGGACGGGGCTTTGAGCGAACTCCGAGGGGAATCGCACAAGATACACACATCTGCGGCCCGCTTCGATAGCTAGCGTGTCTTTCAAGACCTCCAGCTGCTTATTGAACGCGCTCTGCATGCGGCAAGTGGCGTTGTCGGGACACTGCAGACCGACTAGGTATCCTCTCTCCTGATGAAATTGGTCAGAGTAGAAGAGGCATGAAGGTGGAAAATACATACGGTCTCTACCATTAATTCCACCTGACCGAAGACAAAAGCAAAATAGCGAGGAAGCGAGTTCCGAATTGGGGAGGCGAGATCAACGTCTACCAAGTCATCTTCGCACCTCTTGAACGACCAGACACTCCCTCCTTTCGTGCTCCGGTCTCGGGTAGCAACGAAGTCCTCATCGGGTTCAGCGTTAAGAAGAAACTGTTTGGCAGACGAGGTGAGGTCGATAGCAATGCGGACTAGGAGCGGAAAGGGAGCCATGGGCTTGATCTGGCGGGACTGGGCTGGTGTTCGTTGTAGTGACAGATGAAACGTCAAAACGTCTACTGTGCAACGCCAGAGGTGAAATACGAAAAGTGACCACCTGCGCCATTTATCAGATCGAGCGAATGGCAGAGGAGCCCAAGGCGGATTGTGATGGATGCGCATCGTGATGGATTGTTCCCAATTCAATGGCACAAGGCAACAAACACAAACAAGGGTGCGCACGACGCAGGTATATTGGTAAGCTCAAACAATAAATAATCAAAGTAGCAGGCCATCGACGGTAATAAGCAGCGGGAGCGGCGACAACTTGAATCGTACACTAGTGGTTAGTGGAAGAGACAGTGTAAGAACCTCTCCTGACGCCGCAGTTCCTGTTCGTGCAGACGTCGCCCAGCCGCCACTTCAAGTCAGTATCTGCGAACGGAACACCGATGGAGGAATTGTCCGCCTGCTCGTTGCGGAACCCGCCCCAGCGGAAAACACCGAAGTTCCTCATGCCGCGGATATAACGCCAGAAAAGGGGACAGTTGATTCCACACGGGATTTGCCAGCTCGCGGTCGAGAACGAGCTACAAATGCCCCTGCGGCCCATTATGACCGCCTTACGAACCGGCGTGGGGAACCATCCCTCGAGGGCGCGCATGTTGCGGAGGAGGAAGGGATACAGGCAATAAAAATCGGCGGACGTGGCGATGTTAGTGGCGAAGGTACTGGTGGCGCCGACGAGGGGGGTGAAAATGGATGCGTCGAGGCTCTCCGTCAAATGTATGGTGCAATCCTGGACGACGAGAGTGAGAGCGGGTCTACCCCGGTAGAAAGAAAGACCGCACCCCAGTTTTCGAGGTGAACACCACGTGCGCATTCGTCCTGTGCTTGTAACGGCGGTCAACCCCTTGCTGTTCGGGGGCTTCACTTAGACCGATGGTCGGGAGGTAGAGACACCACATGAAGAGCGACCCGCGCGGGATAAGAAGGTTCAAGTTGAATATGATCCAATCGTGCCGGTAAGGGAAGGTCAAAACGGAAGTCACGACAGATCCAGCGATGGCAGCACCGGACACCGTGAGGATGCTGTAAAAGCTGGCGATGTTGTCGTCGCCGACGAACATGGCGACGAGGAGGCGCAAATTGCAAGCGAAGAAGGCCTTCACCATGTCGCGGGCGTATTGACCTGGGTGATGCTTTAACGCGTTACAGCAAGTGAGCGGATGGAAAGTTACCGGTGTGAGCGAGCGCCATAATACTGCCCAGATCGCATCGGTGCAACAACTCCATCACAAACATTTCGCGCAGGAAGAAGAAGCGATGGGTGGCCGAGGGCTCCTGGGTCACCGGGGTCACATCCATCACCTGCGACCGCAGGCGCTTCGAAGCAACCTCAGGCGAAGTATAGCGGTCGGCCTTGCGTTTGCTGTGTCGCATCTGCATTGTGATTCAGCATTCCGGGCTGGTCAGCGGCACTGATAAAAGGCAGAAGGGAGGCCTACGTTTGGAGAAGTAGAGTACGTCGCTTGGAGGGTCGATCCAGTCGCAATGGGTGGTCCAGGAAACAATAACAATAACAAAAGTTCGAGTGTATGATGGAGATCGACCCTACCGTGGTACAGAAGAAAAAGGAGGGACAGGCGATCAGTTCCCATAGGAAATCATGTTATTTTCACGTACCACCAGCAAATACTTGATTTACTATGTGAAATCAGGAGAGCTGCCGGGTGACATCGGCGACGTTGATTCCTATGTGAAATCGTGATGATCGGTTCATTTCAGATAGTGGAGTACGGACTGAGGAACGAGAATTGCGGCAACACGCCCGCAAAGCGGAGACCGCCGCTTACTGAAAAAGAGGGCCGGGAGAATGCCGCACGTAAAGAGGCGGGGCGAAGACCAGCGGCAACGACAGGGCTGTTGAGGACATCATCGATCCGTTGAGAGGGACAGCGGCGAGGCGGAGAGGAGACGAATACGCTCCAGATCGTCGGCTCAACAGTTTGAAATGGAAACAGGGGCCAGACAGTTTGGCGCGAGGGCCAAAACCACAGCAACGTGAAAGATTCGCGATGGAGACCAGAGATTCAAATTCGCGCATAGATTGACAGCAGCAGAAGAAAGTCCGAGACAGCGAAAGCTTCGTCGTGGTAATTATCATCCGTCCGCCTCGCCTCCTATACAAGTAGGTCCTGGTCTATACACCTGCTCTCGAATTTCAGAAATCGAACCGGAGGTTAACGAGTGCAACTCACGAGCTAACCAGAGCATCGACGAGAAACGCGTCTTCCTTCTCTACATTTATCACGGCCTTGCGCTTCCCTTGCTTGAGAACCAATATGTTGCCATTCCAGACCCGGTTGGAACGCAAGGAGCGGCATTCGTTGGGTGGCACGGGAAAGCCTGAAGACTGCGGAACGTAGATTATGTAGTAGGCAAACTCCAACGGCACGCGAGAACCCGGAAGAGACGCGACGTTGACCCTCCCAACGGCCATGTCGACTACGTGGGGGACGTCGGAAGTGTTGGGGACCCAGACATGCACGTGGAGATCATTGACGCTGCTCAGTTTCCCGACACCGTAGTTGAACGGGACGGCGACGGTGCGTCTCTTCTTCGACCCGGTCGCATAGAGGTAGCCGTAGGAAAACCCCGGGAACACCTGGGTGCACGACCGTCAGAAGGTTCACAGCGCAGAGCCGGCGCGGTACAACTCACTGGCTCGCGGCGGCGGACCTGCATGTACACATCGGTGACCTCCGCGTCAGTGGAAGGGACGTCCATGGTGGTAAGAAACAAGAGGCTGGAACAGGAGTCGGTGACGGCACGACGTGCGATCCGCCTGATTCGGGTTTCACACGGCAATTTAGCCACCGTCAAGGTACATCGAAATTTAGCGACCGTCAAGGTACATCGAGATTCAGGGGGTTGATACGATAAAGCAGAACGGCACGCGTACAGGATAAATCACTGGCTAGATGGTCAAACGAGCGTCTGAGATTCTCCCGTAGCCGGAGAGGCAGGGAGGGATCCCATCTGAAGAACAAGGTCAGCGCGAGAAGACAAGCAAACACCTTGATGCCGGCACCTCCATGTACTCGATCGCATCCAGGATTTTAACACACTGCATCCGCGTAGCGTTGATCTCGTAGTCCTGAGAGGTCGGTTAGCGGCGTTGACCAGGAAAAATACGGAATCTCACCGACCAGGACGTGGTCGGTAAAAGAGAACTCCCATTCGGACCGGTGCAGTGTACATTCGACGAGGACTGTTGTGCCAACCGCGAAAGGGAAGGACCGAAAGTCTCTCTGGCAGTAGAGAGGCACGTACGGACCAAATTCGAAATCGGTCGGTGCGACGTATTCGACCGGGAGGGATTTCACGGTGATGATACCGTCGTGGAACCAAGTGTGGATCTTGGGTTCCTAAAGAAGGATTAAAGGGTTAAGGCGAGCCTACCAGAAGCCACAGCGTTCACCTTGCCGTGATTCGCGTCCTCAGTCGCGTCGAGATGCATGATTTCGCGCAGCGTGCACAATTGGGAATCGTAAAGGGGACCGAAATCGAATCCCCACCCACTGGATAACCACACCGGGCACCGCAATTCAAACCGGTTGAACCCGCGCGTCTGTTGAGAAAGGTAACTCAGCGGCAGCCGAGACAAACAGGACCCACGAACCGGGATAGACGCCAGCTCACCAAAAAAGACCGTTCTGAAGCAAGATTCCTTGGTTGGAGGTGTAGGACCGTCCCAGTTGCAGACATAAGCATTTCCGTTCCAATTGTGTCTGAGGGGTACGTGGAAGTCAGTCCCGAGCCTCGCGTTGCCGACGAAAGCGCATCCGTGACCTTCCAGAACGTCAGACAGAAGTCTTGGGGTGAGCCTGGCATCGGGCAGTAGGCTTACTGGCGCCAGAAGCTGGCGCAACGGGTAAACCGGGGCAGAAGTCATACGAATTGGATTGATAGGATTACAACAGACGGCACGACAATTTATTCAGGCTGCAACAGGGGTAAAATCAATGCGGACATCGGAGGGGGCCAGAGATCAGACGTACGCGGATGCTGAAATCGGTCAGCATTGCAGCTTGGGGAAGGTCAAACCGGACCAATCGTGGTTGACAACGGATGTGTCCCAGTCGCCGTACGCCAGCGCGACGAACGTCTCGAACACAGGCACACGGAACGGGGGCGACGTGATAATAGACCCACAATCCACACAATCCCACCGTTGCTCAAGCCAAACTCGAGCGCACGCATAGCAATGACCATGACCACAGCCGTAACTAAAACGCAGTCAGGAATAAAAAAGGCACGACGACACAAACAGCGTGGAACGCACAATACGGGGTGGGACAACAATTGCATGCAGATAGTGCAGCGTTGGCCACCTGGAACGTTTGGCACGTGCGGTGGACCTCCGCCGATACCCAGCCATATATCTGTCACAACAATAGCCTCGTCGCGGGCAATGTGTGCTCCAGCGACCGCGGGCACCACCTGTGACCTGGATCTGTTTGGAATGGCGGCGCGCGCGCCGGGTCGAACACGGCGAAGCAGGTCAGCACTGGCGGCACCGACGTCGAGGGGCACAGGAAGCGGAGCCGTCCGACTGGCCGTCAGAGGCCTGCTGCGCGGCTGAGGGGTCGTGGAGGAGAGGTGCCTGCGGGTAAGGAGCTTGTTGGCGTTTACCGCGGGGAAAAAAGCGTGAAGGGTCGGATTTTTCAGAGCAACGACCCTGCTGCGTGGCCGAGGGGTCGGAGCGGAGGATGGCCTGCGGGTAAGAGCCTTGTTCGCATTTACCACGGGGAAATAATCGTGAAGGGTCGGAGTGTCTAAGTCAGGGAATCAGCATGACCTAGGTCAAAGAACGAAGGGAGAGAGAGTAAAGGCGGACCGGCGACGTTCGCTGGCATGGACAAGGGAGAGGGTAACGAGGCGGCCCGAGTTAAACGCGTGATCGACATCAATACCCCTCTTCGACCCTTCTCTTTACCCAGCACACGCTCACCCGTCATGCAGAACAGCCGAGCGCCAGGAGGTACGCAACGAACTAAGTCATGTCGGGGAGTCTGGCGAAACTGACGCTGGAACCGCGAGCCAGGGGACCCTATGTTGACACCGTCGAATCGGCGGTTCGTCTTATTCCCTATTCAGTACCAAGACGTGAGTCGCAGTTTCGCCGTGGGCCGAGTTTTGAACTGTCGCGCCAGATCTGGGCGATGTATAAGCAAGCACAAGCCAGCTTCTGGACCGCAGAAGAGATCGATCTATCCAAAGATTTAGTCGACTGGAACGACAAGCTGAACAAGGACAAACGCCACTTCGTTTCGCACGTACTGGCTTTCTTCGCCGCTTCGGACGGCATAGTCAACGAGAACCTCTTGGAGCGTTTCTCGTCCGAAATCCAGCCCGCCGAAGCGCGGTGTTTCTATGGGTTTCAAATCATGATGGAGAACGTCCACTCGGAAACCTACTCGCTCCTAATCGACACCTACGTCCGTGACGCAGACGAGCGACTCCGTTTATTCTGCGCCATAGACACCATCCCTTGCGTCACGAAGAAGGCAGCGTGGGCACTCAAATGGATAGGTGACGAATGTGCTCCCTTTGCTCAGAGACTCGTGGCCTTCGCAGCCGTCGAAGGCATCTTCTTTTCAGGCTCCTTCGCGGCGATTTTTTGGCTTAAGAAGAGAGGGCTGCTTCCGGGCTTAACATTTTCGAATGAGCTGATAAGCAGGGACGAGGGTTTGCACACCGAATTCGCGTGCATGATCTTCGGACATCTCCAGTCGAAACCGGCCGACGAAACCGTGGGGCAAATAATTGTAGAGGCAGTGCGCATCGAGCAAGAATTTCTGAGAGGTGAGTTCAAGCAGCATTGCCAGTGGGACGATTAAACGAGGAAACTCACCACAATGCAGATGCATTGCCCGTCCAGTTAATCGGGATGAACGCGGACCTGATGTGCCAGTACATCGAGTTCGTGGCAGATCATCTGCTGATAGCGCTCGGACAGCGCAAGATTTTCGACGCGCGCAACCCATTCGATTTCATGGACATGATATCCTTGGCTGGGAAAACCAACTTCTTCGAGAAGCGCGTGTCCGAATACGCGAGGGCCCACGTCACGCAAGCCAGGGAGAGTGCGGCGGCATTGTGAGTCAACGTCAACCCCCCGCGCGACGAGGTGTCCGCCTAACTGCGTCTCGTAGTACCACAGACGACGAGTTTTGACCGTCCTGGGTCCCAACAGCACCTCGGATCTTCGACGCCCAGCGAATAGTCAGTAGTAGAGAGTAAGAGCGCAAAGCCGCGCAAGTGACGTATGCCGTAATCTAGAAGTCCGACATCGGACCCGAAAACACCGAACCGACTGAGAACAGAAGCTCCAAGGGCATGGGGAACTAATTTATAGACAGCGAGAAACGAGTCCCAGTTGCAAGCTGAAGGAGAACCAAAACAAATGGGGTGACTTTCGTTGAAAATCTGCGGACGGCGAATTTTCGCGCCGCGAAACTCGGTCGGTGGAGCACCAGGAGCTGGCAAGGGAGAGAACACGGGAATAATCGATAAAGTGTGACGAAAACAGGGCGGACATAAGACAGCAGCAGCACAGGGTAACATATGTGGTGCATGTAGACTTTGAAGTACATATAGGAAGAGTGCGAGCACCGTCACGGACATATATATTTATTTATTTATTTAAGAGAAAGAAGGAAAAACTGGCAGTAACAGAGGAAGAAGGCGGGGACGGTAGCCACAAAGGGTAAAATATGCACTGCGAATACATATAGGGTAAAAGCGTGCACGGTCAGGATAGGTGGTGATTAATAGCCGGCGAACTCGAACGCGCTCCGGTGGAGACGAGGTGGAATGCTGAGTACACAATCAGAAGGGCTAGCATCGGCAACAGGAACACTTACACGCTTAGGTGTCCTTCTTGCCGCGCTTGCTGGGCTTCTTCGCTTTGGGACCGCCGAGCTCTCCTGGTAGGCACAATGCAATGCGACCTGGTTTAACCAGAAATGCACATTTAAATGTGTCTACCACTCACCCACCCCTGGGCCGCATTGCAATGCGCTCGAGCCACATTTAAATGTGCACCTAGCGCATGTTGTTGCCGTCAGTGCCCGGATCTTCGGCATCATCTGGAAAAAGATCCAGGATCAAAAACCGCACATGCGATCAAAAGTGATGGCTGGGTTGCTGCCGAGCGTACGGAGCAGGCGCACATTAAATTGTGGCTGGCAGACCCTCGCATTTCGATGCCCCTGGCACCCCGCACACCACTCTTTTGTGACCAGAAAAAAAATCAGTTAGCGTAGCCCAACCACACACATTGAATTGTGGCTAGCAGGGAGGTGCATTTCAATGCGCCTGGCACTCCTCATCCCATGGTTTTTCGACTAGAAAAAATATCAGTTGCTGTAGCCGAAGCACCCGCATTGAATTGTGGCTGGCAAGTTGTTGCATTTCAATGCGCCTGGCACTCCACATACCACTCTTTTGCGACCAGAAAAAATATCAGTTAGCATAGCCGAACCACCCGCATTGAATTGTGGCTGGCAGGCATCGCATTTCAATGCGCCTGGCATTCCTCACACCACAGGTTTTGACCAGAAAGAATATCAGTAAGCACCCGCATTGAATTGTGGCTGGCAGGCGTCGCATTTCAATGCGCCTGGCAGCCGCTGTAACTTTGACTCCACAGCGTGAAAGCCAAGCTGACCCAAGTCTTCCCTGGGACAATTAAATGCGCCCTGAGGCCGGCCGGGGCGCATTTAAATGTGGTCACTTGCGCTAGTTTTTTTACCTCAAGTCCATTCAAATCCCTGGAGAACTATACAAATTCAGACGATCTTCTCATTACATGCAAGAAACAAAAACAAATATTCAAAGTGTGCGCGGGGACAAGTACGAGCATAAAAAAAAACGCGAGGACAACTACGACGATGAAGAACAACGCGCCGAGGAGGGCCACATGAACCCATACAAGTGTATATGCGTCAGGCGCCACCGGTATCCGATTCCTCCGAGTCCGAGGGCGGCTCCATGTCCGCCTCGGGATCGTCCTCCATCTCCCGCCTCTCCTCTTCTGTCAGCCCAGCAAGTGTGTCGTCCTCCTCCGCAAACGGATCGCCGGTGGCCTTCGCAAAAGGGTCCTCCGTATCAACATCCATTGCCGCGGCAATGTTTGCGGTGTTGGGCGCGGCGTTGGCGGGGATAGCAGGTGCGGTGATGGCGGGGGCTTCCTTAGCGGTGTCGGGCGCGGGGGTTTCCTTGACCGTGTGCGCGGGGAGTTCTTTCGCGGCATCGTCGGGCGCGGCAGTTGCGGCGTTGGCGGGGATGGCAGGCGCGGTGTCCTTAGTGGTGTCGGGCGCGGGGGTTTCCTTGGCCGTGTCGGGGGCGGGGGCTTCCTTAGCGGCCTCGAGCGCGGGGGCTTCCTTGGCCGTGTCGGGCGCGGGGATTTCGTTCGCGCCGTCGACAGGCGCGGCAGCTGCGGCGGCGTTGACGGCGGGCGGGGGCGCGTTGCCGTTGGGCGCGGGAGCAGCATCGGGTTTGGCAGTGTCGGGGGCCCCATCCGTCATGACTACATCCCCGGTGGCGTCGGGTACCACCCTGTATCCCTACGTTAATGCCTATTTTCAAACATCTTCGGAATTCACACTTACTTCTTCTTGAAGGCTGGTTTGGGCCTCGGGCGCTCTGCAGTGGACGTCATCGATGTCGCGGACGTGCTCGCGGACTTCTTTGCGCGCTTTCGTGCCGTGGTCTCGCCGTCCCCGTCCACCGTTTTCCTGGGAATTCGTTTCAATTGAGTGTCAAGGTAGACGTACACGCCCACGTACCGTTTCTTGGGGGCCGTGGGGGCCGCCGTCTTCTTCTTCTCCTCCGCCTTGCTCTTCTTCTCCTCCGCCTTACTCTTCTTCTTCTCCTCCGCCTTGCCCTTGCCCTTCCCCCTCTTCCCCTTCCCCTTCACCGCCACTTCCTCCTCTTTCCCCTCCTTCGCGTCGCCCTCGTCCTCGGTGTCCTCGCGGGGGCGTGTCAATGGGTGCATCGTGAGCACCCACACGATATCTTGCATCAGCATCTGCCACTCCGCCTCTGCCTCCAGCGCCTTGTCGCCCCCGCCCAGTCCGTCTCCTGCCCCTCGGTTCCAGATGTCTTGGCCCCACCACGCCAGCGCCAGGATGACGACCTGCACGCCGTTGCGTCCAGGTTGCGTTGCCTGTTTCCACAGGTGCGACCGGTCATGATATTCCTGGCCGTCCTGCTCTGGCGCTTCTTTGTTGGTCCCGGCAATATACTCATCCCACCGATTCTTCGGCCCAAGCTCCGCCCACCACGCTATGAGCCGCGTCCCAAACGGCCCTTCTTTCTCGTCGATGGGGAAGTCGTCTGTCAAGAGGCGATGCCTCTTCATCCACTGGCCGATTTCGGCGGGACGGTGCGTAATTGCGGTGATCTTCCCGTCGTCGTCCTCGAAGTAATGCGACCATTCGAAGCGGATGAGAGCGGCGAGTAGTTTGTCCCACGTCGGGCCCCACTTCTTGCTCGACAAGTACGCGTAGACGGCAACGAAGTTGGGGTCCCAGTCCGTTCTATCAATCCCGTCCGCGGCTGGCGTAACGGTCGCGGCGTTTGCGGGGGTGACGAGGACGGCGGGGTTTGCGGGGGTGACGACGACGGCGGGGTTTGCAGGGGTGACGACGACGGCGGGGTTTGCGGGGGTGACGACGACGGCGGGGGCGGCTGGAGGCGCAATGGGCACGACGAGGGGTGCAAGCTGTAGGAGGTTGGGTACGGTGGCAGGATCCGGTGCGACCAACGGAGGCCATGCGCGGCGGTCGCAATCTGTCTTCGCTGCGCCGTCGTCAGCATTTGTTGCGCGCGGAAGAACCAGACAAAACTTACTGAAGAACGTGTTCCCGTAGCGCGTGATGGACTGCTCCATCGCAGTGAAGCCCCGGTGGTCGAACTCCGACCATGTCTTCGCGGTATTCCCTTCGGCCGTGTCAGAAAATATACTGCAGGTAAGTCAGTTATCTTGCGAGCACTGTATCAGTATAATGTACTCACGTTCGCAGTCGCACTTGACCCTCTTGCGACCCGACCGGACCAACGGCGAGGATGACAATGTGGAGCCCCGTGCGCTCTGCGAGGGCATCGGCAAAGGGGATGGCGACCTCGTCGAGATTTTCCAGCGCTCTATCAGATGCGTCAGTACAATGCTTAAGTCTGCATGTCCAAATCCCACTCACTCGTGATACTCCTCGGCGCTCGACATCTCCGCGTTCCTCCCCGCCTTCCACTGCTCCATAGCCTCAGCATGCATCGACGCGGCTTGCTCCTCGATACTCTTCTTGAACTCTTCGGTCTCGCCCTCCCACTGCGCACGCACGTAGTCCTGCGACATGGACACGCGCATCTTTTCAGGCAGCGTCTTCTTGGCCTCCGCCCACACCGCATCGAAACCGGGCTTGAGGCGCGTGTCGTAATGGAGCTTGGAATACACGGTGACTGCAGTTTTACAACGCGGGCGGGGTGCGCCCGCCATCTCCTGCATGGTCGACAGAATTTTATTGATAGAGCCACCATGGACCTTCTTGTTGCGATAGCGCATGCGATACCAACACGACAATTTCTACCCAACAGGTTAGCACCAAGGCATGTTGCTCCCATGAAGCTCACTTACAGTGCGCAACTTCGCGCGAATCGCCTTGCGGCGCGTCGTCTCCTCTGGGGTCACATCTTCCGAAATGACTGGAGGATTGAGCGTTGGGTCTTCCGCAGTGTTCTGCTTGAAGGGCAAGTCATAGCCATAGCGGAGGATAAATCGGTTGGTGATGTCGGTATATTCAGCGCCGACTCCTTGTAGTCCTGCGCCGGTCACCGTGGCTTTGAAGCTATCGAGCCACTCAGCCTTTTCGCCGGTGAAGTCGGATTTGCGGCCACGAGGAACACTCTTCACACTCTTCTTCTCGCGGGCCATGGTGTTTGCAAGGCGGAATTTAAATGTCGGTGCGTGTTTAAATGCGAGTTTGTTGGGTGCAGTCAACAGAAAGTGTGTGTGGTGTGTTGTTTGGTTTGCACGGCTATAGGCTTTGGGACCTCGCTCGCCATGACCACAATGGCCGCCTGGTGTGAGTTCCTTTTCATCTATTCAACTGCAGATGCTCAGTATTAAATTTCCAGTGGCTCGTCACGAATCACCCAGTCTTTGCCGCGCAAAACGCAGGCGCGCTGCTGCGAAGGAAGCGCGCGCCGAGGAGCGACGCCTGCGTGAATTGGCCTTGGCTGCAGCCAAAAAACCCGCTCGCCGTTCTACCCGCATCAAGTGCATTCGCCGCGCGCGCTTCTATGCCAATCCCAGTTACCCCTACCGTACGTTCGATTTCTTGCGGGGCGTGATTAAAGCTGATCTTGAAAATCTTACTTACTGTAGATGTGGCTCTGGCGCGCGAGATCTCCCCCAGCGCTCATGTTCGCCTTCCTCCCGGGTGGATTCGGTATCGCGACCCCCTAGCGGAGCGCTTGCACCAGCACGCCTTCTTCTACGACGGGCGCGAAGACGCTGCCTCCCATCCGCCCTCAACTACGGCGCAAGAGGCCACCTGGGCATCGGGGGGGTGGGACGATTCTACGCCCGGGGCACTGGCCGAAGCTCTCCAGGCGTCAGGATGGGGCACGGCGGGCTGGGGCCTGGAGGCCACGACGGACGGCGAGGACGGAGAAGCAGAGTGGGCGATGGAGGGCAATGTCACAAACGGCGACAACGGAGAAGGGTGGGGATGGGCCAATGGTTCCGGCCCCTTCCTGTAAAGCATACCTCAGCGCGCCCCTCTTTGTAGTCCGTTTTGTCAATGCTATTCACGTCGTTCTCTCATATTATTGTCTGCTCGATGTGTGTGAGGAAGAAAATTGTATTGTCTGCCCGATGTATGTGAAGATGAATTGTAACAACGCTAATCCTCAGCCTCCGGGTCCCTTGACTACATCCTACGCAGTTGGCGTTAGGGACGATGGCGTTGAGAATGAAGGTAAACTCACTTTTTGCCTCGTTTTGACGTCGTTGCGAGAGCCTCCTTTCTGGCCGCAGAGGAGCGCAAACGGGCGAAGGCAACAGCGCGCGCGTTGGCCTGGATCCTGGCCGCGGAGGAGCGCAAACGCGCCAGAATATCGGCATCCTCCTGCGCCCAGGTTTTGCCTGAGCGATTGAGCGGGGGACCCGGATTTGGTTTGGGGCGCGGGGTCGGGCGGGCAGCTGTGGCACTGCGCTGAATGCTGCTGCTGGAGGGGCCACCGGGGACTCCAGGGACCTCAACGGGAAGAATTTTCCCCGTGGACAACCGCACGCTGTGGGTCGGAGTGTTGCTCCCAGGGACGAATGTCACGATGGCCTCGCCATTGAAACCGTCGTGGGCGGGACCGTCAGAGAAGATGGAGGCGAGTGCAGCGCGCTCCGCGTTTCGACGACGTTGGTGGGCCCACCATTCTCTAGAACGGACGAGTTGGGGTTTGCGATACATGAGGTTCCTGGCTCGGTTGCTAGCGGTAAGTTAATGCCGGTAAGGCCGCTATGGTGCACTGACTACTCTGATATGGTGCACTCGCTACGGCTTTGAACGTCGGGCAGTGGCCGGGGTGTAGAGGACAACCAGGAAAATTGTAAAATATATCCAGATAAATGCCAGCAATGGTCTAGTATGTGATTTTCAAATTTGGAGCTTGAAGAAGGAATGTCGAGCTTTCGCGAAGGATTGAAGTGGGGGTCGTATAGAAGAGTCGAGTCGCTTTGGGTGAGGTCTATGTTATGAAAGCAATAGAATCGCCCAAAAATGAGACCACCACAGGAAAATGCAGAAAATTGAGCAACGACCTTGAGCGCTTTTTCTTTGGCGGATTGAGTGCGACTGGAGTGAACTGGACAGGAAGGAGTGTGGGATCAACGAATTCCCTGCGTGACAAACTGGCCATCACACTTCTCATTCTCCGCCACATCCACGCTCCTTCGTTTTTCTGCTATGGAGGATACCTCAGCATCCCCGGAGGATCTGGAAACCTTTTGCCAGGAGACCGCGGTCTACTACCGCCGTCAGCTGAACCAGCGGGACGCCAGCAGAGCGTACAATGACCGGTGCGTTATCTCAGTGTCCTTTTCTTCTTTGACTGACTTGTTCATCCATTCTTAGGAATAAGGAGGCGCGCAATGACAAGAAGAGGGTTCGCATGGCGGCCCTGCGTGCCTCCCGTGCGGACGAGCCATCCCACCTGGCGGATGCGCGGCGTTTGGCAGCACAGGAGGCTGCTCGCATTTATCGTGAAGGGTGCGTCCCTCTTTCCTCGTTTCCTTCCGAGCTCATCACTGGACCCATAGTCACCGCGTGGTCCTTGCTCGCAAAGCGCGCCGGCGCCGACGCATCGCAAAGCAGCTAGCTAAAGCCACTGCTGCCTAATCTCCCCGATCAAACATTCTGCTTCCTACCACCATGTCGACAAGGTGAGTTGTCGTGTGCAGCTACCCACAAGCCTACTAACCATACATCTCTAGCCCTCATATCAATCCCCCCGCCGTACCCAATCCCCCCGCCGTGCCCAATCCCCCCGTCGTTACCAATCCCCCCGCCGTCTTTACTGGGTTGGTATCCTCGTGAGTTTCAGCCAGCTATCGTCTTCAAGATACTGAATGCCTCGATAGTGGGTTGCAGCAGGGCGAACCGTACGCGAACATGTCGTACCCCGCCTCGTTCGCCGCCAACACGTTTTCGTTCTCAGTTATGATATTGCGTGTGCGTATGGGAGGAATCGGGCGGCGATGGAGGGTACGGATTAGAGCAAGTCTAATAGCAAGTCTAATACTTTCTATCTACCTACGTTGCCCATATAACTGAATTATTTCCGTCCAAATTTATCGTGCTTGATGAACTTGGACACGCATACCAAACCACAATATGCAGTCCATAATACCCTAGAGGCTAGGTCCCCTACAAATGATTAATGCCTAGAGTGTAGGGGGCAGCGGACTCCGGCGGATTCTGGGCCGAAACTGGGGGAGTAGGGCAATAATAATCCTTGTTCCGCAGAGAGGATAATATTATGGTCCCCAGCTGCCAGGGTGGAGCCGGCTACAGTACTGGCCGTCAGAACCTGGCCCGATGATGAATATTATTGTTGGGACGGGCCTGGATAGAGCTCAGCAGAATATTTGAGGGCGGGGTGAGTAGGTGTCAGCCACAGCTCATCAGGGTATCAACCCAGCGCTGCCTGGGTCAGGTCACTGGAACCTTGATGTGAATAATATTCCTCTTACCAATATGGCGGGAATGAGCCCAGGAGGAACCTTGACACGGAATAATATTATCCACCCTACGTGGGTCGGGTCGGCTGACCGTGAAGAATAATATTAGGCATGCTTACGTGGGTCGGTTCAGCCGACGCGAAACCTATGTGCGGAATAATATTATTCAAGCCAATGGGGCTCGGAGCGGCCGACCGGGAACAGGAATATTATGCATCTCTATGTGGGTCGGTTCGGCTGACCAGAGACTGTGGTACGGAATAATATTACTTGGACCAAGGAAGCTCGGAGGCTCGGAGCAGCCGACCGAGAACAGGAATATCATGCAGGCCTATGTGGGTCGGTTCGGCCGACTGGAAACCTATGTGCAGAATAATATTATTCGCACCAACAGGCTTACATCGGCTGACCGTGAAGAATAATATTATGAATGCCTACGTGGGTCGGTTCGGCCGACTGGAAACCTATGTGCCGAATAATATTATTCGCACCAACAGGCTTACATCGGCTGACCGTGAAGAATAATATTATGCATGCCTACGTGGGTCGGTTCGGCCGACTGGAAACCTATGTGCCGAATAATATTATTCGCACCAACAGGCTTACATCGGCTGACCGTGAAGAATAATATTATGAATGCCCACGTGGGTCGGTTCAGCCGACTGGAAACCCATATGTGGAATAATATTACTTGGACCAAGGAAGCTCGGAGTGGCCGACCGAGAACAGGAATATTATGCATGCCTACGTGGGTCGGTTCAGCTGACCAGAGACCCTGGTACGGAATAATATTACTGACACCACCAAGGCTTACATCGGCTGACCGTGAAGAAGAATATTATGAATGCCTACGTGGGTTGGTTCGGCCGACTGGAAACCGTTGTGCAGAATAATATTATTCGCACCAACAGGCTTACATCGGCTGACCGTGAAGAATAATATTATGAATGCCTACGTGGGTCGGTTCGGCCGACTGGAAACCTATGTGCCGAATAATATTATTCGCACCAACAGGCTTACATCGGCTGACCGTGAAGAATAATATTATGCATGCCTACGTGGGTCGGTTCGGCCGACTGGAAACCTATGTGCCGAATAATATTATTCGCACCAACAGGCTTACATCGGCTGACCGTGAAGAATAATATTATGAATGCCCACGTGGGTCGGTTCAGCTGACCAGAGACTGTGGTACGGAATAATATTACTGACACCACCAAGGCCTACATCGGCTGACCGTGAAGAATAATACTATGAATGCCCACGTGGGTCGGTTCAGCCGACTGGAAACCCACATGCGGAATAATATTACCTGGACCAAGGAAGCTCGGAGCGGCCGACCGAGAACAGGAATATTATGAATGCCTACGTGGGTCGGTTCGGCCGACTGGAACCTATGTGCGGTATAATTTCACTGACATCACCACGATTCGCATCAGCCGACAGATATCCTGCGGGCCTACATGAGTCAGTTCACTGCATCAGAGATCGCTGTGCGGAACAATATTCTTGACACCCATTGGCCGGCCAAGAACAATAATATTACGTGGGCCAGGTTGGCTGATTGAAAACCCTATGTTGCACCAATATTATTCAAATCTGCATTTGGCAGATCAAAAACATTCGCGCATGGGCAAACAATATTTACTCATGACAATGAGGCTTACACCTGGAATCTCACTCAACTATGATGTTGCTCCAGTGTCGAGAGGTTGATATCAAGTACACCACGATATGAGAGTACATAAGTGCTACCGACGAGATTCCGGGCGCCTTCTGTATCCATCATATCAGCATTAGAAGAACCAAGGAATTGAGTGCCATACATTGACTGCGCCGTGGTAGAGTACATGAGTGCTACCGACGAGATTCCGGGCGCCTTCTGTATCCATCATATCAGCATTAGAAGAACCAAGGAATTGAGTGCCATACATTGACTGCGCCGTGGTGAGTGTCTTCAACCCTGCGGCAAGCTCATCAACTCGAGCTTGCCAGGCTGCCAGGCTGTCCTCGTCCGTAGAGCTGTCGAGACGCAATCTCCACCATTTCATACCAAGGACAACACACACAAGTCCCCCCTTGCCTCTTCGACTCCATTCCTCCTCTAAAACCCGATCGAGATTGTTGGCGTCCTGCGCAGACTTGATGCTGTCAACGATGACTTGTGTAATGCTGCCCATTGCATCTGCCCAGTCTGTGTTGTCACTGAGCACCAAATTTCCATCAGCCTCCGATGTGCGTGACCAATTCTGCAAAGCCTCAGGGTAGAAGTTCGATGCATGGGCCTGAGGTGCCTTCCCACTCCGCACCAACACTGAATCCAATGTTGCATACACCTCCATAAACGCCCGCCAATTGTTCCCAAAAACCTTGATGTCAGTCTCTGCCAACCCGACCTCGAGGCAAACCCTCTTCCAGTTTGTGTCCACAGCACCATGTAGCGCAACACCGAATTTGAACAATTTTTTTGTGTGGGCCAGCATACTCTTGATGCCAGCTTCCACCTTGTCTAGATCTGAAAGCTCGAAGGGTAAGTCGTGGAAGGGACTGCCCGGCTCGGCCTCTGCAACTGTTTTGGTGACATAGTGGGTAATCCCAACAATGAGTAGAATATCCGATGCCTGGGCATGCGAGAGAGGGGAGCCATCGTCTGAAATATGCGGGTTACCATGCATCCATGCCAAAACGGCTTGCCAGTTGGGGAGAAATCCTTTCTTGTTCTGCAGGTCGAAGAAGTGATCACCAATTACGATGTCGTTGGTCCAGTTACACCAGGTCGGTAGTGTCGTCTTATTGTTCTGGGTGGTTCCGCCCTGGGACAATGTTCAGAAGTTACACCAATCTGAGCTGGCCTGGCTTACCACGCTCAACCGCAAGACATCAAGAACAAGTGAAGTATATGGACCAAATCTGGAAACGTGCAAAAGGCGTGACTGCCGCAACTCAGGTCGAATAATGGGACGAGGTCGCGGGCGTGGGCCCGATGAACCTTGATCATCCGGAACCTCAGCTTGCTGTTTCGCCTTGGCAGGGAGGGCAGCCACAGTATTCCCCTTGGGCTTTGTAGCTGCCTTCGACTTCTTGGTGGAACTAGATGTGCTTTTCTTTCTCCCCCCGCCACCGGCGGACTCTTCGTGTGAAGGCTGTTCCCCGGTTCCCTGCTTCCTTTGCCTCTTGGTTCCCTTTGCCGCCTTGGGATCGTCTTCTTCTTCATCATCCCCATCACTTGTTCCCATATAACGTGGCTGTTTTCTTTTCAAGGACTCAGCTCGCTTCCGCTGATCCTCCTCGTTCTTGCGCTTGGCCTCGGCAACTTTAAAGTGTAGTGCAATCTTCTTTTCTGTTTGGCGCTGCATCCACAACTTGTAAATGGCCTCAACCTCAGTTTTGACCATACGTGAAGGGTCCTTGAGACCAACACCATTCGGGAGGAACTTGGATTGGATGAGTTTGCGTGCACCATCAGGTGTTGCCATTGCGCTCCACGGTGGCATGGATGAGCCGGTCTCAAGTACTGTGAAAGTTGAGGATATATTCGACCTGAATGTGTACCAGCCATTATTCATGATGAATTGTATTGAATTCATGACAAAACATCATGAAATACCCGTCATGAATGTTCCTATATTCGTCATGAAGTTCAATACCCCCGTTCATGATGTTTTGTAATGAAATCATGTTGAAAGGTAAGGAATTTCCTGTTGAAACATCATGAATTTCACGGCGAACCATCGTGAACGACATCATGAAGTTCATGACACTTCCTCTTCACAGTGTGTAGTTTGGGTAAAGAGAAAAGAACGCACCGAGGTTGTCCCACTATTAAGCTCTGGGTTCAGCGAACATAACCCACTGACCGAGAAGCCAGGGCCATCGAGAACGAGCGTGTTTGGCGGGGCAGTCACGATATAGCTGGGAACCAAGGCAGTGGCGGAGACGGCACCGGGCAATGAGCTAGTAGGAGGAGTTCCAGCCTGAGGAAGTCCAAGGTCAACCCGAGGTGCGGGTGCACCGGTGGCCTGTTTGGCGGTGAGGACGGCCTTGCGCTTCTTCGCAGGCTTCGCAGGAAAGGTCGACTTGTTCGGCGCCTGGGTACGTGCGTCATTCGGAACAAAACCCTTGCCGGGGAGGTGTTTTGCAGCTTGCCCAGCTGCTGCTTGCCTTTTTTTGGCTCTCTCTGCCTCCATTATTGCTTTTTTCTCGGCCGGTGTCTGGTCTGTCCTGCCAGTGGTTTTTGTTCTAGCCATGCCAGAGGGGGGAAAAGACAAGAGCGAGCCAGAAGCGGTCGTTGCAGCAACCGGATCAAAGATCTTCCCCCAACCTTTTCCTACCTCTCCTCGTACTCTTCCTATATCTCGCCCATTCCCGGCTCGATTCCCTTCGTCTAATCGACGCCCGTGTCCTGTCAGACCCACCCCATCGTGCCCCGTCTGACGCGAGCGTGTCGGAGTCGCCAGTCGTCGTCTGGACACGTCCTGAGTCCCGAGGTATGCCAATTTTAGACACTTGCAAAAATGTGCTGGCTCATTCATTTCCAGCTCGATTTCCTTCGTCTAATCGACGCCCGCGTTCGTTCAGACGCACTCCATCGTGTCCCGGCTACCGCGAGCGCATCGGAGTCGCCGGTCGTCGTCTGGACACGTCCTGAGTCCCGAGGTATGCCAATTTTAGACACTTGCAAAAATGCGCTGGCTCATTCATTTCCAGCTCAATTCCCTTGGTTTAATCACGAGTTCCATCTGTAGCATAAGCCTCTCTGTATCCACGTTCCCCATCCTGAATGAATTTCTTGTACCAACAATTAGTTTTGGTTAGTTGCTCCGGTCAGGAATTCAAGTAAGTTAGGATTGTAGATCATCTGTGCCTGCACAAGCACTTACCGCAAGCTGTAATGAATGGTAATGAACTGCACAAATGAGACAGGACATGAATCAACTCACCGTGGAACGAGAACCTTTGATGCATGGTTATGCATGGTTGAATTTGGCTGGCGCAAACGGGCGGAAATTAGAGCTGGAGTCCCATCCATCCAGTCGAACAACTCGAAAGGAGGTTAACACCTACCCAGTCATGTTTGGACAACTCGAGTCGAAGCAAAGTGGATTTGAGCTCAAAATTGAAAGTGAGAAGACACAGTTCTGAATCTTCACGGTCGGCCAAAAGTGAACTAGTGGAAATTGGTGTTCCTGCTCCGGAGGAGGAACATAATTTGAATCAGATTCAATTCAAGGATATCGACTCAGAATCAAACTCGAATCAGCTGTTGAACCCACCTAGAGTGAGCCAGCGGCACAATAAACACTTCTTGTGTCGAACCCACATAAACTGCAAAGTTGGAGGGATGTTTGAGATCGAAGGGTAAAAATGTGTGAACATGTAAGAGGACCTATCCCGTATCGGATAATCGTTCTTTATGGCTACGGAAGACGGAAGTAATGTGGGGGCAATGATGAGGCGTAGATTGTCAGACTTTTCAGTTCTCTTGCTGCTTTGTACCCTGCTATCCTCTGCATGTTTGAATCAATAGCAAATTGTGAGTCCGATCTCTTGACGGAGGAATGCAGACCAACAATTATGCAGGTGGCTGAGAAAGCTGTTAGTTGATCCAAGGGGCGGTCATATGTGTTTGAGATATGATGTGCCCGCCGCAGACGCGCAGACAGCGGTGTCAGGTTCATAGATGGTGAGCTCAAGGATTTATCGCAGGATGAAGTATCGCAGGATGAAGAGTCACTGGAAGATTCAACAACCTTGCAGCGGGAAAAACACAGGGGATAGAAATGGGGTCCAAGGGCGCAAGGGAAGGATGAATCAAGGTTATCCATTGCGCGTTGTAGGCGAACTCATGCGTACAGCGGGGAGCCAGGAAGCAGTTCTCTATATGGTAAGTAAGTTCGATTAGGTACCCTAACATAGGGTTAGGACACCTCTCGGGCCGCAAAAGACGAGTTGGAAGCAGGCAGAATGATATTACAAAGTACAAACATGCAAGATAATCGAGAAGTAAGAATACAGGAGAGTGGAGGCGGAGTGTCGGGTTGGGATGCACAACTGCGCCCGATGCAGAAGTCAGGTCTGCAGCCCTGCTTTCCACACCGAGATGCAAGCTGTGCACGCCCGGGGAAGGGTATACATGAGGGAGAGGAGACACAGTAAGTATGCGAGACATTAGAGACATTTGCGAGACTGAAAGACCGAGTAAATCAGGGCACTCAGGGAGGATGAATGAGTACGCACATAGCAGGGAGACCAGTTCAAAATTCAGGGAGCTTGGCATGGGCGTGTCGAAGTGGAGAAGGCCTACACAATGTCAGTAAGTGTGCGCACTGTTGAGGCTACGTACAGTAAAGAGCTGCAACCCGAGACCAAACCTGCACACTGTCAGACAAGTGTATGCGACACTGGGACTACATACATCAACAAGGTATATCGGTGCGCATGAAGATGTGTGGGAGGTAGAACGGACCTAGGAGAATGTGAGTAGATGTGTGCATTCTCAAAAAAACATACCAAGGAAAGTTTTGAATTGATCGAGAACAGTGGCGAGGTGGATGTGAAACCTACGGCAATATCAATATATACATGAATGTCAAAACCACACACGACGAGCCAATGGATGCATAACCTGCAGAGTAATGTCAGTAAATGTACTGCGAGGCGGTGAGTATGACAAATGTATACAACGAGGACACAGATGGACGACCTACAGCAATGTAAGTGGATGCACAAAATGAGGAACCAACATACAATGAAAGGGAGACCTTGGGGGATGCAACCTGGATGGAGGGAGACCGACACACATATGATGTCTGGATCGTGCAGGGTTTCACCGAGATTGGTACGCCACCACAGCAGGCATGAATGAGACCGACGCACATATGACGTCTGGGTCATGAAGGGTTTCACCGAGATTGGTACGCCACCACAGCAGGCATGAGACCGACGCACGTATGACGTCTGGGTCATGAAGGGTTTCACCGAGATTGGTACGCCACCACAGCAGGCATGAGACCGACGCACGTATGACGTCTGGGTCATGAAGGGTTTCACCGAGATTGGTACGCCACCACAGCAGGCATGAATGAGACCGACGCACATATGACGTCTGGGTCATGAAGGGTTTCACCGAGATTGGTATGCCACCACAGCAGGCATGAGACCGACGCACGTATGACGTCTGGGTCATGAAGGGTTTCACCAAGATTGGTATGCCACCACAGTAGGCATCAACCATGCACCTCAACACCCTGGCGGGCGGCACGGACAACTCATGGAAGTGCAAAAGCCCCTGAACCCAAAGATAATCCCCCTGAACCCAAAGATAATCCCCGAGCCCACTGAAGGATAAAAAAACAAAGAGTGGAGTAGAGAACTCCGCCTTAACTGCAATCTTCGCGTTGGGAAGAAGGAGGACTGCTGGCTGAGGTCTGTCCACGGTGCAGTATGAAGTAACAGTATGAATGTGAGTGGCCAGTTCACAATCAGGGACTGCCATGGGGCGTTGTGGACAGTACCACAGCGCAGGAGTAGGCATAGAAGGAAGAGGAATTAAGGGACATGAGCAACATACCAACACAGGAGGGGAGGACAGGAGAGGGCAGGGAGAGATAAGAGGTTTGGGGGCAGGGAAGGGGAGGGAGGGATAAGAGGTTTGGGAGATGATGGTGGTTGAGAAGAAGGAGAGCGCGGATCTTTGATGGCCGTGATCGTCCTTAAATCAGGTCACTATTTAGGGTTGTTGATTCCAGAAGGGTCTTGGCCAATGTTTGGCTGGACCACCCGCTTTCTGTCAAGTCTCAATGGGACATCGCATGCCCAGGAAACGAGGTCGACACGCAGTAGGGTCTCTTACCACACTTGAGATCTTGAAATACCACCAGACAAAGATTATGAATGACCGGCAAGTCATTTATTTATTTGTGCATCCCAGCACTGATTTCTGGAAGTAGATATAAACTAGACATGGATGTGCCGGCACGGGCCGATATCCCCTCCCTTGATAAGCTCCCTGAGATTCATCAAGCCATTGTGAAGCAAGTCTCGGCAGCGCTCTCCAACCCTAGTAAGCTATGGTGAACATACCTTGCTGTACATGTAAGGCTAACACCAGAGTCCAGTTACAGTGAACTGGGACATGGAGAAGTTTGCATCCACCACAAAATCAGCACAAGAAAAGAAATTCCCGTCTCCGAAGCTTGGCAGTATTGCTGGCCCAGCCACTCTCGTGGATGCTAAAGGGCGCATTTTTGCCTGGATTCTCCCCGAAATTGTATCGTCAGAAAATCTTGTTAGTATTGACTCCCTGTGCATTCCAATCAGGACTGCTCACTATGTGATAGACTCAGATCTCCACCTATACAACAGATCTCAGTGAAATGCTGGCAGGAAGCATCAAGCCAGATGATACAAAAAAGCAGGCTGGTTGGCGCAGCACTGCGGCAAATTTTGTATCCGGAACACTTCAGGGTGGATCTATCAATTTTTCCAATGGATGGTTTGCCCCGGGACACACTGTAAGGCATTCATTCAGTGATGGAAATACGATTAATTTGGAGATTACCAGGGTTCCCAATACGACTTGAAACCATCGAATAATCTGAGAACCCCGGCAGCAAAGGAGTGGCTCAGGTGTATGACACCGTTGGAGGAGGCATTTAACCTCCTTCTGGGACTTACACATCCAGAACTTGCAGTTGCTGCGACGGCAGCGAAGGCACAGTTGCTTTCGTCATTTGAGACCCGGTCTGCAAGTTTGCTCTGGCCGTCCATCTTCAGTGGAATTGCGGTCATAGTGAATAGGAAAACACCTCCCCACAAGGATATTGGTGGAGCAATGACTTGGTACGACCTTCTCGTATCTGCCGGTGATGCAAAGGATGTTGCATTGGAGCTCCCCCAACTTGGTGCCAGGATTGAATATGACCCCGGAACAATTGTCTTACTGTGTGGGCGGTACATCACCCATTCCGTGGATTCATGGGCCTGTGGTAATCGGATCTGCCTTGCACATTTTTTGAAGACAAATGTCTTGCAGCGACTTGGAATCCGGGATGTCGGGTGGTCAATGCAACCAGATTATGTGGCAGCAAAACGTGTTCTCAAACGTTCTCGGGCATAAATACCAGTATATGTAGGTACATAGCCTCGCAAATTTATATCTGCCTCCGCCTAGAGTATCAATTGATTAGCCAGTGATGACCACTGTAGCCGTTGCAGAAACATACTTTTTGGACGTATTGCTCGCCTGGAATGCTGCAGCCCGTTTAGTTGGGAATTTCATATCTTCCTCTGCCTAGAACAAGGATTAGCTGATATGCCCAGTGTACATGGGAGAAATATACTTTCTTGGTGCCGGCCTGAGAGACCGCCGGTCGTTTGGCCAGGAGTTCTTTGTCCATCCGCTCTTTGCTCTTTTTCAGAGCTGCCAGAATCTTTGCATCATCGTCGCGAGGCGGGAGACGTGCCGTATGTATTGTGTAACCCAATGAGGGGCGGCCATATGAGGGAGGTGGAGGGGGCAGTACAAAGATTCTGTCGCCGTTGAATCCACCGCTACGTGGCAAGGTTTGAACTGGCTTTGCCTTCTTCCTCGTTCGACGAGGGACTGGGCCCAAAATTTGGTGAATTGTTTCCAGAGGCGGGTTCGACTCAGCGACCATCTCTGCTGGTGATAAGTAGCGGTCGCAGGATTCTGTCAGTGTTTGTGATTATTTCGTTCTGCTTGTCGCTTTGTTGTTGCTTATGTGAGATCATACAATGCCCCGAGAACCAAAAGGGAAGGGGAAAGGGAATCTGAGTCGAAAGGAGGTTGGGCCACAGGACGGAATCAGGGTCTTTGAAGAGTCTCGAACCCGTGCTGGCTATCGCTCCCAACGGGCTCGCATTGTCTCCGCTTCCGATAGGTTCAAGTCCCCATCCAAATCACCGACCAAACAATCTGGTTCGCAAAGACAACTATTCAGCCCACTTTCCCTGGACGATACCTTAACACAACCGGACTTCCAAGCCCCACCAAAACCTTTGGGTAGATTGCGGAAGAGAGGAAAGGTAGATGGTGTATCCATGGCATATTGCATTGTGATTAAAACTTCCAACAGACTTCAAATGAATACATGCAGGATTGGAAGACGGAACATCGGAGTGAATACCAGAAGCGGATCATAGACCTCGAGGCCCCTTCTTCAAACTCACTGTGCAGACGGTGCAAAGTTTCACCAGGCCTCTTTCGCTGTGATCACTGCACTGGCCATGGCACCTGGTGCGAGACCTGTTGCCTAGCAGTCCACCAGACATCCCCGTTTCACTGTACCCGAAAGTGGAATGGCAGGTTTTACAAGAAAATGGACTTGGACAAGATTGGCCTGACAATATTCTTCGGTCACGGAGGGGATCCCTGCCCCTTACTACGGGACGCAGGAGTGCCGCAAGCCTTCACAGACGATGGTGATGTTAATATGGACAGCCAGGAGTGGGAGGACGAAACCTATACTGGGTTTATTGGAGATCGGATGCGGTTTGTGGATACCCGGGGAATATTTACACGCCGGGTTCGATGGTGCTGCTGTGTAGACGATAGCGGACACTCCCTCCGCCCAGATCTGCAGCTCTTGGATTGTCGTATGTATCCAGCAACATCTGATCGGCCTTCAACAGCATTTACGTTCAATGTTCTTGACGAATTTGCTGTGGACACTCTGGAATGCAAAACTGCGGCTCTGACATTCCTGTCAAAGCTGCGTCGGATGACAAACCCTGTCTTCCCCTCAGCCACACCAGTAAGCGGTGATTCGTGCCCCAACATTGCAACTAATGAGTACCATCTCTTGCAGGATGTTTATGCCGCATTTATGCGATGCTCACGGCAGTATCGTAATGTTCGGAATCGAGCCCGTGCTGGGCTCGTACATGAACCGGACTGCCTGCGTGAACCAGGAGACCTGGGACTCTTCTGTGTAACGTGTCCCCAGGTTGGTATCAATGTGTCAGCTGCTGAGGTTGAGGTGTCTGAAACCCCGTCTGTCGCTATCACCCTGGGACTGGGTACTGTATCTGATCCCCATTTCGAATCAGGACACTATATCGACCGCAACTGGTGGCTGATGGAAACTTCAAGCTTGACAACCTTAAAATGCGGAATCCAAATGATGATATTCGCCTCAGTGACGGGGAAATGTTCTTTGTGGCATCGGGACCATACGAGGAGCATGTGAGAACCACTCCGGAGAAGAAACAGGCATTTGTTCATAAGGCTAGGGCTAGAGTAAAGGCGGGGCTGACATATCCCATGCAGCGCTCAAATTGCAACAACCACCGTGCTGTCAATGAAACAAACGTGAAGCGAAAAGATGTTGATTCAACTGGAATTGGTGCATGTGCTTGTGCACGGCATGGGTGTTTCTACCCTCACTCAGTGGTGGGATTCAAGGTTGGAGAAAGGTATTTATTGCTAAATTGCCGCTTTGAAAGCCTCCGTGACAGTCGCTCAGACAGGTTAATATGGATTACGCCATTTCCGAGGTTTTCCGGCGACTTCCTCCGGAGATCAAACAAGCACTGCTGATTTACGACATCTCCTGTCAGTGGGTCTTACATTGGATGGAGCGGTTTAAAAGAGGAAAGTATCTCTTCTTTCGGGAAGACCTTGAGCTTCTTGCAGCAGTGGGAAAATTCCACCTAGGAGCCCATGTCCTTCAGTGCTTTTGGGAGTTCTCTCTAAATTTTATGGACGGAGTGGGGCAAGTCGACGGCGAAATCCTTGAAACTCTATGGGCTGCTCTGGACAAGGTTGTGGGGAGCACACGGAGCATGTCACGAGTCCACAGACAGGAGGCTCTTGACGACTACATGAATGATTCAAACTGGAAGAAAATGTGTGGAGCTGGTACGTGCATGTATACTCCGCTAGGCAAATATTGATGATTTCACAGTTGCCGCCTTGATTGTGAAGATGGACCGTGCAGCTGAGGGATTTGAGACCACCCATGACGCATTTCAGGAGCTCTCAGATAGAGTTGGACCAATGTTCATAAAAAAATGGGAAGAGGAAGAAAAAGCAGCATTGGAACCAGGGGGCATAGGGCGGAAGATCTACCAAGCTGAAACTGCAAAGGGTGACTCACCTTCATCACCCCGAGGATCTGAGACTAATACCCTGACCGGAGAACCTGGCCTCGACGAAATATGTCACAAGTTAACAACAGAAGAGAAAAAGGACAAAGAACATTTACCGGGTTCAGTGAGTCTCATTGCAGAGGGACTGAACATTGAGCGGGCACAGTACGTACCTCGCACTGCACGCAAGTCTCTGACACAAGTATCTACAGACACAATATGCGGAAATTTGTTGCATCTCTTGGCCGACGCCCAACTGCTGCGCAGAAGCGGGCGCTCAGTGGGAGGCAAGGGAGTCTTCAGCGACGCTGCACAAAGTTTGAGAAAGCAATGTCTTTGTTCATCCGGAAGCACACTATTGCAGACGACAATGATCAAAGTAGTGATACTGCTCCCTCCGACAGCGACAGCGAGGAGGAGACCGAAGACGATGACCTAACTATGGTCGAACTGTCTGATTCGGAAGATGAAGGTGAAGACTGGGAAGACACCGAAGATGATCCAGACACCATTACCGATCTTCAAAAAATGCGACTTTCGCTGCCATCAAACCTGAAAAATGCCCATCTACCTGATGTGCTTCACCACAAGCTTCAGAAGCAGGAAACGATGATGCGGGAAGGTCAAATCAATGACTCTCTGCGGCGACTACGTTTGGCTCTTGGAGCAAAGGCGTGGAGACTCCGCAATGATGTGCGGAATGCAGGAGGAGGAAAGGGGAAGACACGTGCCTGGGGAGGCGTAAACGCAAAGGACCGAGAGGTACAAAGACATGTTCATGTCTACATGCAGGCGACTGCCGCTCTGCGCCGCATGGGTACAGGGGACAAATGGAAGCCAATTACGAAGCAAGATCTCGCAATGTCCGGTGACATCACAGAGGCCAACCGAACTGGTCAACGGGCTAGTACACTCCCGTGGTTCTGGAGACTGGAGGACGGTGGGGCTCTAGGTGAGATGGAGGAGAGCAGTGAAATGACTGAATGTAAGTCTGGCCTTTTCATCTGCACAGCGGAGTCACAACCTCATGGATGTTACTCAGTCTATCGAGTAAACTGGCTGCGTGCAAAGGCTCGTATGGCGCGGTGGAGGGAGGAAAAAGTGATTGTTGCCTGTGAGATGGAGTGGACAGTGAAGTCGTTCCAACATAAGCAAAGTCTATGGGCAGAGCGGTGTGACAAATCAGGTGTTGAGGAGGAGTCCGGGCTACAGGCCTATGCCGAAAAGCAGGTGGATACGTGGCAAGACTTTGCAAAGCATGCATATAGTATGTTTGAATGGGCAAGGAGAACTCCAAAAAAGGAGCGATGGAGGAAGAAAGGACCAGGGGCAAGCACAGAAGTTATCTAGGATTCATGTTTTCAGTTGGCAGCCTATGTAGGTGTGGAAAGTATTATTCAGCCTAAGGACTGCCGATCGGCTGATGCGAACGGCTGAACCAACCTGGGTTAATGGGTGCAATAATGTCCTCCCGACTGAGGTTCTGGGTTGGCCAATGCGAGCATTGTTGGTTGAAATAATATTATCCCGACTGAGGTTGAGGGTCAGCTGATGCGAGCCTTGGTGGTGTCAGTAATATTATTCCGTACCACAGTCTCTGGTCAGCCAAACCGACCCACGTAGGTATGCCTAATATTATTCTTCACGGTCAGCCCATGTAAGCCCTGTTGGTTCGGATAATATTATTCTGCACATCGGTTTCCAGTCGGCCGAACCAACCCACGTAGGCATTCATAATATTATTCTTCACAGTCAGCCGATGTAAGCCTTGGTGGTGTCAGTAATATTATTCCGTACCACAGTCTCTGGTCAGCCGAACCGACCCACGTAGGCATGCATAATATTATTCTTCACGGTCAGCCGATGTAAGCCTGTTGGTGCGAATAATATTATTCCGCACATAGGTTTCCAGTCGGCCGAACCGACCCACGTAGGCATGCATAATATTATTCTTCACGGTCAGCCGATGTAAGCCTGTTGGTGCGAATAATATTATTCCGCACATAGGTTTCCAGTCGGCCGAACCGACCCACGTAGGCATGCATAATATTATTCTTCACGGTCAGCCGATGTAAGCCTGTTGGTGCGAATAATATTATTCCGCACATAGGTTTCCAGTCGGCCGAACCGACCAACGTAGGCATGCATAATATTATTCTTCACGGTCAGCCGATGTAAGCCTGTTGGTGCGAATAATATTATTCTGCACATAGGTTTCCAGTCGGCCGAACCGACCCACGTAGGCATGCATAATATTATTCTTCACGGTCAGCCGATGTAAGCCTGTTGATGCGAATAATATTATTCCGCACATAGGTTTCCAGTCGGCCGAACTGACCCACGTAGGCATGCATAATATTATTCTTCACGGTCAGCGACCCGACTGACGTAGGGTGGATAATATTATTCCATGTCAAGATTCCTCCTGGGCTCATTCCAGCCATATTGGTAGGAGGAATATTATTCACATTAAGGTTCCAGGGACCTGACCCAGGCAGCGCTGGGTTGATACCCTGAGGAGCTGTGGCTGACACCTACTCACCCCGCCCTCAAATATTCTGCTGAGCTCTATCCAGGCCCGTCCCAACAATAATATTCATCAGATGGCCAGGTTCTGGCGGTCAGTACTGTAGCCGGCTCCACCCTGGCAGCTGGGGACCACAATATTATCCTCTCCGCGGAACAAGGATTATTATTGCCCTACTCCTCTAGTTTCGGCCCAGGATCCGCCGGAGTCCGCTGCCCCCTACACTCTAGGCATTAATCATTTGTAGGGGACCTGAGCTTTAGGTATTATGGACTGCACGCACTGACCAAACAAAGCCTACTCTCACACCACCATTCACAATGCCCCCACCTGCCCAGCAATCGACGCCCTTGTATATCATCGACAGTGCTGGTTCCTCACCAGTACTTGCCACCTCTCCCCTCCCTGTCGACGCACCGACACCATTGACGCCATCGACACCATCGCATGCCGCCTACAGCGCGTCGCCTCGCAGTAGTGCCTCCCCGCCGGCATACACTCGCGATCCTTCGCGTCCCCGTCCTCCTGTCTACGCCGTACGCGTCGGAAGGGAGGGGGAAGTCTTCAGCAGCTCTCGAGAAGCTTGTGCTCGCTGTCTCTCCCTGCAGCGCGAAGGCAAGAGTGCCGTATTGGTGGTGGCAGCTTCAATCGCGCGGGCGCTGCTGTGGATCGAGTGCGCCCCCCTGGACGACGAGCACGACGACATGTTTCGGCGTGTCATTCAAGACGCGCTCGACGTTTATCGTGCGGAGCAGACGGACAGCTCCTCGGAGGACTCGATGGATTCTTCACTACGCGACGATGAACGGTCAACGGATGGTCTGGTCGCGGAGTTGCAGGCGCGCGAGGCGCGGGACAGTTGGCGGCGGGTCAGCTGAAAGGATCTTGGGTAGGTCAATATCTGTACCGTGCTCTTGTCCATCAAAGATCCCCAATATATCCCCTCCTCTCCCTTTTTATTCATTTGGTGTGCATGTCGCAACAGAAGAAGAGGAAACGCACAGTGTATACGCACGATCCGGGGGCTACCAGCACCTCCATCGCGTCGAGGGCGAGCAGTACTCGAGTGCGTCGCGAGATCAATGCAGCTCCTCTTCCCCCCGCCGTTGAGACTGCCCGCGCCTTCGATTTGTTCGATGCAGCGATGGGTTACTCGCCCCACGACGTCGTTTCTGAGGGACCTGCGGCCATAACAATCAAGAAAAAGAAGGTGTATGAAAATTCTGTGAGTGCGATTAAATGTCGTTGGGTACACTACTGACTAGTAGTACAGACACATCCTGTCAAGACTTGGATCCCGCACCGCGACATGTACGCCGATGGATTGATGCGGCGCGAAGGGCGCGGTCCATGGTGGTCCGAGGGGTGCACGGGCTGCGATCACCCCGACCCAACCTGGCGTTGCGAGGACTGCTTTGGTGGCCAGATGTTCTGCCGTTCGTGTATAACACAGCGGCACGAGGCTGAGCCTCTACATCTTTTAGAGGTGCGTCCTTTGCTTATCGTTTCTCTTGACACGTAACTGATGAAGTGCAGGAATGGGACGCCGACTTCTTCCACTCACGCAGCGTCAAAGATCTGGGTCTTCGGTTTCAAATCGGACATCGGAAAGGGCAAGACTGTCCTTTCGTGCGCCCGGTCCCCCTCAATGATCCGTTTGTCGTCCTCGACAACAACGGAATACACGAAGTCGACATCGATTTCTGCAGCTGCCCAGGCGGAGTCTCGGAGGTCGACCAGCTTCTGAACATCGGGTGGTATGCCGCAACGACGACGAACACGCGTACCGCGGCAACACTGGGGCTCCTTCGGCGATTTCACACATTAAATCTGCAAGCGCGCCTTCCAGCATACGATTTCTATAACGCCTTAGTCTTGTTACGAAACGGATCTGGCCTACACCCGCCTCCAGTACGTGAATTCATTTGTTCATGTCTACAGCTGACCAAGGGTCGTTCACAGAATCGCTTGCCGCAGTTTATGCACATGGTACGCGAATACCGACATATTCAGATGTGCAAGCGCGCCGGCCGCATTCACGATCCCGCGGGGATAGCGGCGACGGCACTGGGGGACCTCGCTGTCGCCTGTCGTGCATGCCCGCAGCCCGGCATAAACCTGCCCGAGGGATGGTAGAACGCGCCGCCCGAAATAGCGTGAGTTGTTTCATGGATGTTATGCTGCGAAGGTGACGCTATGAGACCAGATGGATATATAGATTATTGGTTTCCAAAGACGCAAATTTCAAGATGAAAGGCCGCGAACGCTCGTCCAGAGAGAAAGACCCGACGTTAGGCCCAGGCTGGGCATACATGGTGGCAAACGACGACTATCTCAAGCATCTGATCAAGTATGTCGACACAGATGAGGTGAGTCGTGCAGCTTAGAGCTAATGCGCGTCGCTGATGAATCTACAGATCAACCATTGTGTTTCGTTTGCTGCGCTGTGGTCGGCCAACAACAAACGGGCCAAGGGATTGCGGGCTTCTGGCGTGGGCTCAGTCAGCACCTCATTTGAATAGCTTTTTGTAAAACATACTGAGCTTGACCACATCGTGTTTTGCAAAAACTTCTGGCCACCCTAAAAGGGTAACCAGGAGTAGTGCCATCATCCCCGGCACCCCGGCACATCACCTATTGGTTGGCAAGGGGTCCGTCAGGACGAGGCAAACCCCCGGCACCATGATCTCGACGAGATGCGTCGCCTCCACCCCCACATGCGCGTATTCCAGTGGGACGGGTACGTTTTCTCCTCCGCCCCTTTCTCTACCCTCGCTCACCCATATCCAGTACCCCCACCCCCGTCGTTGATGCCGACCGCACCATCCTTCTCGTCCTTGGGGGAGAGCCGCCGAACGCCTCAGATTGGGGTGACGTGGCCCGCGACGCCTCTTCTGGGATGGAGCACGCCGCGATCGAGATTTACACGGAGCCCAAGTGGCGTCGCAAAGCGGGCCTCCCACCCGCCGGTGCAGACGATGGCCCTCGTCGAGGGGCGTATGCTGCTAAACACGTCGGCCCCTCAATGGGAGGCGGCCAGCGCTATCCGCAAAACCTCGCCCATTCGATCCGCAACATCGCCGTCTTCACTGCACTCTTCGGCCTCAAGTCCATCGAACGCATAGCTGGCTGGACGAATCGTAAGTCGTCCGCTTGCCTCCCCCTCCCCGCCATTGAAAACTTCTAATCAGCGACGCAGTCCTCTTCATGGCGTTCGCCCCCAACCTCCACGAATATTACCGCGCCACCTACGTTGCCCTATGCAACTGGGATCGCACACAAGCCCGCAAAAAGTACATCCGCCGCAACTTCTCAGAGCGTTTCTCCGTCTTCACCACTGCAACGTACAACTTCGGCCCCGTCACCATCACCTTGCCGCACATCGACTTCGGAAATCTCGCCTGGGGCTGGTGCGCGATCACCGCGCTAGGCGATTTCGACCCCGACTTTGGCGGGCACCTTGTGCTTTGGGACCTGCACCTCATCATACGTTTCCCCCCCGGCTCGACCATCCTTCTCCCCTCCGCGATCCTCCGCCATTCTAACGTCAGTATTCGTCCTAACGAAACCCGTTTCTCATTCACGCAATTCACACCCGCCGGAATTTTTCGCTGGGTCTACAACGACTGCCGCACCGACAAGGACATCAACTCATCCAAGTCCACAACGCCGGAGGAGCGGGAGCAGAGGCATGCGGACCAGGCTCGGCGCTGGCAGGAGGGTATCAAGATGTATTCAAAGTGGGAGGGCCCTGTGCAGTGATGTGTGGACTTGACGTACTTAGCTATAAAAAAAATACTTTTCCCTTTCTATCATGTACTGCGTCAGTTGAATCCATGAATCTTGTCAGCTACGGCGTTCGAAAATCTAACCCAACATCAATTGTGAGGCCGCATTCTGAGTGAATATAATTTTCGAAGGCATTCTGAGTGCGCTACCGCTTTGGGATGTCTCGCGAACTTGTCACGCTCTAGCGAACTTGCCACTAGCCGGCCGACACGGAGAGCAACCTACTGCTTTCCAGCTCACTCGTTCGAACAAGGTCTGGCAGAGCACCCTATCCCTTTCGACCGTCCGCATATGACTGATTTTTTTTCCGATTTTTAGAACCTACTGCGACTTCGCAAAGATTCTGACCTCTCAAGTTAGGCGAAGTCTGCCTTTTGGCCTTAGCCATACCCACCCATCCGGCGTCGATTTCAAAACTCGTCCGCACAAGAAACCTCACACTTCAAAATTCATCATTCATTCCCTCCCAACTTCCCCTCCTTCGTCTCCGCTCTGTCCAGCGGCCATACCCTCCGATGACGGGGAAAACCTCTGATGCACAACGTGCATCAAGCTCGCGGTATCGTGAACGGTACGTTGGATAGCTCTGTATTGAGGTTCATACTAACAACTACGGACTAGAAACAAAGAGGAATTGCGGCGTAAGGCCCGCGAGCGAATGGCAAAGCGCCGCGCCAAGCTGAAGGAATCGGAGGAGGCATGGTCAGCCTATACTGCGAAGGCGCGCGAGGAGAGCGCGCGCTATCGCAAGCTCAATGCTAGGGACTTGGCTTTGAATCAAGCCACTCGTCGCGCAAAGTACGTCGCGCTCCCCTCTGTTCTTTCTTTCCTAACGGCGGTGCCAGGTCCTCCATGGAAAAGCACGGCTTCAAAGCGTGGCATGCCGGCTATCTGAAGCGCCATCCCCGCCCCCCTCAAGTCGAGGAGGACCTTCCAGAATGGCCGGAGTCCTCCCCCGAGCCTGAAGCGCCCCCCTTGCCAGAGGCGAGCCCCGACAGGCCGCCCCCGACAGGCCGCCCCCGCCGCCGGCGAGCGCCAGCTATGAGGAGGAACTCAATTATTTCCTGGATTACCTCGACCCCACGATGGCCCCCGACTACGTCCCCCAGGCAGGTGAAAAGCCTTTCTTCCAGCGCAGCAAGACTCGGTGGGAATAAATATATTTCATACGGTACATACACGTAGGCTTCGACCCGATACGCTTTGACTCGTTGTTTTTCTTGCATCTCTAAATCTTGCATCTCTTGAATCAAAAGACTTTCGTGAACGTATTCCAGCCGGAGAATGTGAGAACAAATCGATTCGAAAGCGATTACAAGCAAGAAACGAGGCAATATAGTATATACATTTTGAGTTTTTTGAGTCCCTCAGCCCGACCCTTCAATCGACGACCTGGGGAGCGAGATGAGTGAAATAGACGGCGGTGAGGGTTAAAATACTGACCTCCCTGTCCTTGTCAAGCTCCTCATATTCGTCATCGATGCGGGCGCGGAGGCGCTTTGCGAGCTGCTCGACGTTCTTCAAAGCTGCCTCGGCCTCGTCGACGAAAGCGGAGAGCAAATCTTCGGCCTCCTTCTCCTTGGGAACAAGGGAGTCATGGCGTTGGCCAGGGCCCATCTCGCGCCGAGAGAAGGGGCAGGCGTAGTCGTAGCCGACCGAGGCCCAAGCGCGCTCGACCCCCTCGCCGTCGGTGGTGTGGCCATAAGCCCATGCACGCTCCGCCTCGGCCAGAGTGGGGATTTCTGCCTGGGCGCGGCCGCGTGCGATGGCGTCCTTGGCGCGAGGTCAAGCATGAGGCAGAGCTACGCGATTGGGACGCCACGATTAGAGAATGGGAGCGCAACCCGGTCGACGCGGAGGAGAATCCGTTTGATTATCCGGATGTGGAAGGTACGCGTTGATTGTCATCGTCTTCGAGTTGGGCTGACGATGAGGTAGTGGAAACAGTGGCGGACGTCATGAAGAGGTTGTCGGAGGAAGACCACGCGCGAGTTGTGAAGGACAGCTCAGACGCGCTGCAAGTGAAGCCGTCGGGTTTCTTGCTGGCGGGCATGGAGATTCAGGAGGAGCAGTGCGTACGCGGTTGATTCTAGTCGCGACACCACTAAACTCTTGACAGATTGGTGGTCGCGCTGGAGGCGAAGCGTCGGACGAAGACAACGATCCAAGCAACAGAATTACAGCGCAAGCGCACACTGCTGTTGGGGAAGATTGCCGCCTTGCAGGACGTGCAGCACGTCTACATGCCCGGCTTGCTCCAGTGGATGGCACAGCAAACCCCGCCGCTCTCTGCTCCCGACAACGCAAAACCGGAAACCATCAAGATCTTCTTGCCGTCGTCCCTACCGCCGATCGCTCGCGAGACAGTGTGCCTCGCCAATCTGACCCGGAACGAGGAGGAGCTCCGACAGGCGCAAGCCGGGGCTGCTTTGCGCGAGCTCCGCGGGAACTTGCGCACTCGGACATTCGCTCATCAGTTCAAGCGCAAACACATGGGCGGCCAGGGAATGTACACCAAGAGTCGAAGTCTGCAAGATGGCATCGAGGACCGTATCCGGGGGGCGACGGCGCGCTATCGGGCAGCGTGGACGGGACTGGTGGCCCTGCGCGGGGACGGGGATTGGCAAACAGATTTGAAGGAGTTACGGAAGGAGGATATAAGGGGTATGAACGAGCGGGTGATGAATGATGAGGAAAAGGAGGACAACCGGAAGGCACGAGTGTTGGCTGGACTGACGGGTGATGGATCAGATGAGCTCGATGAGTACGGGGAGCTTGTCGAGCTCACTGTTCTGTTCAATCTCGAACCGGGAGAGGGCCGTCGCATGCTGTCTTGGCTTTGGTACTCGGCAACGGGAAGTGAGGAGGTGGCAGCCGACGGAAAACTGCACGCAGGTACGTAATTTCGTTTTGTGTGTCATGAACCGGCTGACAACCCACCAGATATTCGCGTCGAATGGGCGAAGGCACGGGCGCGTGCTGATCGCTGGAGGGAGGAAGTGATTCTAGTGGAGGAGGAGATGCGACGGTCAGTCCAGTTTTGTTTGTGGAAGGCACAGTGGTGGGAGGAGAGGCTGGCATCGAGGGTGGATGTGCGACCAGCACTTGGGGAGGGGTTGCGGGCGTATGCCCGGGAGCAGATGGCACGGGAGCGGGCCTGGGCAGAGGGTTGGACTGAAAGGTGGCGCGCCGTGCGCGCGCGCGCGGCATTTGTGTTGAAGGATCACGTCGGGGACGTTGATACGGAGATCTTACCGCCATTGGAGGTAGATTTGGAGGACGACAGTCGAGGTGATTACGAGTACGATGATTTTAATGAGGAGGAAGATAATTAATGGATTTAATTGTGTGAAACTACGGCGAGTACCGGGCACATTTAAATGTCCGTGCTTGACAGGCGCATTTAATAGCTGTGTGGCCAGGCGCATTTCAATGCGACACCCTGCCAGGCACAATTCAATGTGGGTGGTTCAGCTACGGCAACTGATGTTTTTTCTGGTCACACTATGCGGAGTGCCAGGCACATTTCAATGCGACACCCTGCCAGCCACAATTCAATGCGGGTGCTTCGGCTACGGCAACTGATTTTTTTCCTGGTCACAAAAGAGTGGTGTGCGGGGTGCCAGGCGCATTGAAATGCACCTCCCTGCCAGCCACAATTCAATGTGTGTGGTTCGGCTACGCTAACTGATTTTTTTCCTGGTCACAAAAGAGTGGTGTGCGGGGTGCCAGGGGCATTGAAATGCGACGGTCTGCCAGCCACAATTCAATGTGTGCCTGCTCCGTACGCTCGGCAGCAACCCAGCCATCACTTTTGATCGCATGTGCGGTTTTTGATCCTGGATCTTTTTCCAGATGATGCCGAAGAGCCGGGCACTGATGGCAACAACCTGCGCTACGTGCACATTTAAATGTGGCTCGAGCGCATTGCAATGCGGCCCAGGGGTGGGTGAGTGGTAGACACATTTAAATGTGCATTTCTGGTCAGGCCAGAGGGCATTTAAATGCCCCTACCTGATCTGTTGGACCGCCGTCCTCGACGTGCATGTCGTCAGGGTTCTCCTCCGGCGGTGCGGGCGCAGCCACAACGAAGTTCGAAAACGCCGCAGCGACAGCACGCTCGGGCAACACCGCGTTAGGGCGATCAGAGGAGTTGGGCGCAATGGGCCGGGTTCGGACCTCAACGTACTCGTCAGACTCGGAGAGAACGCGAATGCTGTGCGCGTTGATTTGGTAGATCTACAACAGGTGAGCGAAGAAAACTGCTCCAACTGGACAACGTACCTTGCGTTCACGCACTTCCTTCCCACCAGAGTCGACCATGTTGAAGCAGTGCAGGGAACACAACGCCAGGATGAGTGTGCCGGGCTTCAGAGCGTCATACATCTTCCAGGGCGGAATGAGGGCGTTGTCCAGGTCACGAATGTCGTGTTGAACGAGCTTGGCCTTGACCAGGTTGAAGTAGGAACCTCCAAAATCGGGCAAGAGCGTTGGCTCGTAGTGAGCGCCTAACTGGATGTCGTCGTCTGCGATTACCGGTCAAAGGAGCAAAGAAATACGGGGCGAGGACGATAACGGCGCACCGGATGGGTACTGGATTTCATCCGAATCCTTGGTGGTGTCCGGCCCGGGTTCGTCTTCATCCTCCTCGTCCAATCGGCGCTTCGCAACACGCCTAGCGCGAGGGGCTCCTGCGGCGGAAGGCACCTGTCCAAGCAATCAGCAGAGTTCTCCGCGAGAGGAGGACGCGGTACATACCCCGTACTTGGGAAGAGTGTTGATGATCATGATGTCATGGTTGTTGCTTCCTTCTTTACTCGCCTTGGTCCAAGCCTTAACGATCGGCGTCTGAATGGACGAAGACCGACGACTGAGAGACCGTAATCTAAAAACGGGGAAGCACACACTTTGCCGAGTCTAGCGTCCTCGTCCGCATTTTCGCCGGCAATCTGGCACGCCACGATGACCTGGTTCAAGAAAGTGTTGTACAGCTTCCTCGAAGAAGCAGTGGGAACTCCGATGGCGAGGACGTCCTTAATCTTGGATTTATCGTCGACCGGTTTAAACTTAGGAAGTAAGAATCAACGGGGAAGTCAGAAGGCAAGGTTAAAGTACGAACGTTGTCACCGTCCCGGGCGAAATAATTCCCACTCGCTCGAACGAGAGTCCCCTGCGCCGGCCCAAGGACTTCACCGACGACGGCAACCTGGAGTTCCTCGCCCTGGGCGTTGAGGTAGCGATGGTTCTTCGACCAATCTTCAATGGAGCGAGTGATTGTACCGGGATAATCGAGGTTGGCGAGCGCGCCGGGTCCCATGTCCAGGAGCTGCTGAGCGATGCTATCGTACTGCCCGCTGGCCTTGCGATCACCGTAGATGGGCGAGGAGAGGTCGGGACCAAGGGTGCGAGTAGGGTGAGAAGCGCTGTTGGACTTGGGCCCGACGGCGGAACCGGAGGAAGCATCGGCCATGTTGTGAATGGGAAAGGTGCGATTTTCCTGAGGAAAAGATGACCTAAATACTGGTGGACGGCAGGGGTCTCACCATGGCAATAGAAGAATTGGAAATAAGACGAGGAGGAGTTTGAATTGCAGCGACAGTGCGCGGCCAAAAACATAGATGAGAAAATAATAATAATAAAAATAAAAATAAAAAAAATAAAAAATAAATAAAAACGAGAGCTAACACAGGTTGAAACCATTGGCGCGTCCTGGAATTAAATTGCGAGTGTCGTCGCGAGGAGGCTGAAACTTGACAGTGATGGACAGAACAGGAGGGAGGGCATCTGTTGGGAGGTTCGCTTTGAATTACGGGTGGTTACAACCGAGTTCATGCGACGGGGCGCCGCGACCATGCTGCGAATTAGGGAGCTGCGCAGGTCGTCGAGAGGAGACTGAAACCTGACAACGATGAACAGAACAGGAGGGAGACATCTGTTGGTAGGTTCGCTTTGAATTACAAGTGGAAATTACAACCAAGTTCACGCGTTGAGGCGGCTCCTTTTTCGAATTGCGAATTTCCCGAAGTGCGTGCAAACACAGATGGTCGCAAGGAGCCCACAGAGCCGGGCAGATAGGGAAGGACCAACATCTGTGGATGTGAAATGAACGAAGCGGATATGGAATTCACGGAATTGCATTCACGTCGACGTTGTACATTCCATCCCAAACATCAGATGGCGGTGAATTTCCCGAAGTGCGTGCAAACACAGATGGTCGCGAGGAGCCCACAGAGCCGGACAGATAGGGAAGGACCAACATCTGTGGATGTGAAATGAACGAAGTGGATCTGGAATTCACGGAATTGCATTCACGTCGACGTTGTACATTCCATCCCAAACATCAGATGGCGACTTCGAGACGCCATGTGTAATTGCAAAAAGTGAGAGCCCGAGTCCACAGGGTGGACAAAACAAGACGACCGTCATCCTGGAACGCACAATTGGCAATTCGACCATCACGACGGAATGTCTGTTACTCCTGGTACAATAGTGAGCGTCGCGAGGGGTGAAATCATTGGAATGGCAACTAACGGAAGGAAGGACACAATATGTAAATTACTGCGGGCAGGAGTGACTGATCGGAGTGGTCGTGTAGAGTAGAAGTATACCCGTCCCAACCCAGATGGTGCACAAGTGAGCCGAACGTCCGAGTGGAACGAATAAAGACAAAGGAGTGAGGAAAGCAGCGACGAGGAGCGGTGGTATATGTTTCTGGCGCAGTAAACGTTGCTAGACGACGAGCTCAACACGCGTCGCGCGGAGGGCGTATACCTATAGAGAGCACGAGAGGACTGAGATTAAGCAAGCAGGTGAGGGAGACGACGTACGCGGGCAAACACGCGGTGGCCAGAGGGAGTGGTACAGGGGAAGTCACGACAGAAGAGCCGGCACTGAACAGCGACGAGGTCGCCTACAGCAAAAAGCACAGCAGGCTGGGAAAGGTCGCCTCCAGAGGATAAAGTAGAAGACGAGCCAGAAGACACGTCGGATCCGGTGTTTAAGCGAGGACTCGTGAAGACGCCCTGGGGCGTGGATCGACAGACCTGAGCAAATGAGCGTAGGCAGAGGCGTAGCTCGAAGGGTTACATACCGTGGCAGTCTCGGGAACCTCGACGAGGATGCGATCTTGAGAACCGGACACGGTGGGATCACACGGGAGTACCCAGGGATGAACAGTCTGGACAATGAGCTGGGAAGGGGTGTAATATCAGCGCCGACATGCACGGTGGAAGAGCCAGACGTTACGCACATCCCTCACCGAAGCCTGCTCCCGATTGCAGGAAACGCGACGGAGGCAATCTACCTGAGCCCGAAATACTGATGCCATACGCTCGTCGGAGTTGGGCGGTAAAACGAGCTCGAGACCATGGCAGGTTGGGATCTAAATGCTTGGTGAGTCAATCGGAGCAGGTCAACGACGAAAATCTGGTGAAGCTCTCGAATGCACCCTACAAGGACACCGCGATAGAGCGAAACACAATCCGGGACGAGGTAGCGAACGTCCTGGCCCGTCGTGGCGTCGCCGACAACATGCTGGACAAAGTCTTCCCCGAAGACGGACGCAGACACCAGGCAAATGGGGTGATTGTGAAGTGCAGCCAGTAAACGGGATTGGACATCCCTCGCGATGAGGTCCGTGAGGGTAACGGGACGGGCGGCCATGGAAGGAGTGAGAGCAAGAGGTAACAGGATCACCCCTGTCTGCTTTCATCGCGCAGCTCTCCGACGTTTCGTCTCTGGCACGGGGTCCGCAGACAGCCGTCGCTTGTGGAGACGGCAAGGAGGGGGCGCCACGGGGGCGTTGCTTGACGAAGGAATGGGGGTGGACAACGCGACCCGCGTGCGGGCCACAGGTGCCAGCAGGAGCGAGTTGGCCGCCTGCAGGCGCTGAATGCGATTACCCAAGTCACCGGCATCATTCGGTCTATCGGCATCGGCTTCTTCGGATACCGGCGTGCGATATAGAGACCGGATCTGATCCTGCGCCCACACTCGATCCTCTTCGGTTCCGTACGCCTCGAAGGTCTTCAAAGCAAGATAGCCGAGCCTCCGAAACTCCAAGCGCACATCCTCGTTCTGTCGGCAACAGATCTTGTCTTTGGAGAACGGAGTCAAGATGACGAGACCCTCAAGAGAGGTGACTCTGGACACCATCACGTACGGCGACTCGCTGCCTTTGCACGACGAGAAGTTGACCACGCAGGCCTGAAGTGTTTTGCCCTGTGCCTTGTGCGCAGTTATAGAAAAGCCGGGCAGCACGGGCAACTGAGTCCGGTTGACCGAGAGCGTGGCGCGGGAATGCGGGTGCGTCAAATGAAGCTGGACCGTATCGCGAAGGCTGACGACGTGGTGGTCGGGTAGATCTGGGATGATACCGGGAGTGGTGTCGGGCGCCTGTACGACGCAGGATAAGGCATATCTTTTACCGTCCGCTCCGATTTGATACCGGACACTGATGAGCTTCCCAACGCAGCCGTTGACCACCCCACCGGGAACGTCGAAATTCTGCGAGATGACAACAGGCATGCCGATTACCAGAGGGAGTCTTCCCAGGCGCGAATTACACTTGCCCGAGTCGAGATCCATCAGCATATCTCGCACCCTTGGATCGTCAACAGGTTTGTTCCTGGGGTGAGTGTCGGTCGCATAGTACCAATGGAGGGTGCGTCCACTCGCCAGAGCAAAATCCTGTGCCATCTTAGTGTTCAACATGTCTTTCATAGCATTCTCAGCAACTATAACGGGAGCATCTTTCCAAGCGTCACTTTGCCAATTAATATCCAGCCGCGACGCGAGACGGGTGTTGAGGAGATCGTAGTCTGCGTCGGTGCATCGCCCTTCGCGGAGTCTCACAAGTAAGTCTACAAACTCCTGGTTGTCAGGCCCTGTTTGTCGCATGTTCTGCGTTAACATAACCACGGAGTCCACAGACAGCCACAGCAATTTGCCAAACACATCTTTCTGGCCCTGTTTTGTGGCTGCCTTGGCTATGTCTTTTGGCCCAAAATGCGCATATAAACGCTTCTGACCGACGGGGGGGAGCTGAGCAAAATCTCCCGCGAGCACTACGTTTATACCGCCGAAGGCAAGGTCGTTTCCTTTGGCAATGCTCAACGCGTGACTGATGTCGTGTAGAAAAGCGCACCCAACCATGGAGATTTCATCGATAAACAAGAAATCCACACCGTCCCACATGGCCAGTAACTCACGTTTTGCCTTCGCACTGAGTACTGCTTTTCGGTAGTCCCCAAGCATGAGGGCTGCGTGCAAAGTCATCCCGGAGATATTTCGCGCCGCGACCCCGGTAAAGGACGAAAGTCGGAAGCACCTGGACTCGTCGCGAGAAACAAAGAAATCCTGAAGTGCGTCTATAACCCTGGATTTACCGGTACCACCCGGCCCCCCCAAATGCATTCTTAAGGGTTTTCTAGGGGGCCCCGGGAGCGCGTGTTCTGCTACAACCGTGAATGCTCTTGCCTGCTCTTTGTTTAATCCGTACTTCTGTATCATGGCGGCAATTCCAGGTTTGTCGGGTCGAACAGTCTTGGCAGGTACTCTGTCCAGCAACTTATCGGCATCGCGGATAAACGGCGCTCTGGAAGCGACCGGACTGTCTCAAAATGCAGCGCTGTCTGCTATCGCTCCGCGCACGCCTTCGGTCGTAGGGGGGGCTGATTCCTGTACGGGGGGCGAGGGGTTCGAAAGAGCTGAGCGCTTCCACTGGTCTTTCCGAGCGTCGTATGTCTTACGCCATAGAGATTCAAGACCAGGGTCTCGGTCGGAAATGAGCGTGTGCATGGACACTCCTACAAACGGATGTTCGGGGGCCACTCGTCCGCCTATGAGTCCCGTATCCGACGCGTGGCTCAGTATGTTCACCAATTCCGCGTTACTCTCACCGATCCTTATAGACCTAGAAGCCGCCATCGAAGCCAGGTGTTGGTAAAGGGTCTCATCGTCCTCTGCTCCGAATTCGTCCGCTGCCTTTCCTGACCCGTATTGCAGCTCCCGGGATAGCCCGGCTTTCCTGCAGTTCCGACGGTTTGCGTAGTGCGCATCACGACTGTCCTTGCACTCGTGCAGAAGCTGCATGTTGTCGATATAGGCCAGGATATCCGGTGAACAAATTTCGGTGAACTCATTGTACGCTTCTAACCAACTCTGCCCAGCGACTCGTAAGTCATCTGCGTGGCGCCAGGGCTTGAAAAGGATCAGCATCAGCCTGGCATGTTTCTGCTGCGAAGCGGGACTGTCGCGTCGGGGCAGCGCAGAGCCGATGGGGACGGGCACTTTGCGCCTTGCATGTGGGCGAACCTTAATGAGGTGGGTCTCATCCTCCAAGTGTAGATTCAGGAATTTGACTCTTGGCAGCGATCGACCGTGGTATTCGAGAATGTTATCAACATTCCACTCGGGCTCAGGGTCGTCCTCTTGCTCCTCCTCCTCATCGCCCTGACGGTTGTCATCCAACTCCTCATCTGAACGCCTCACTTTAGTTATCTTGATCTTCTCGGTCTGGGCGACGAAGTCCCATACATTGACATTAGCCAAGACCTCGCCTCGGTTCTGATAATCGCAGGCTTGGTTAGCAGTGGGCTTAATTCGACCAGACGAGTCGACAGCTAAGTGGATCAGGTCGTTCTCGTCGGCAACGGGCGCCTCGGATACCAAGCCGCCAAAACCCTGGCTTTCGTCGTCAGGTGGAAAACCGCGCTCCATATCACCGTCGCAGGCGGGGTGGTCTCCTGCAGCGTCGTCGCCGGGTAATGCATCGTCGTCGTCGTTCTCGTCGGGAGAAACATCGAGGTTAACCGTTTTCTTGTAGCATTCCGGACTGGGGTCCTCGCTCTCGATGAAGCCTTCAAAGCTCGACCAGAAGAGGTTGACGTACTCGTGGCTAGTAAAGTGGTCTTCGAAATCCATGAGGTACGAGACAACCTGTTGAGCAGACAACTCCTGCTTAGATATTAGGGAATGCGCACAACGCTGAAGCAACCGCTTGGCTCTGCAGGTGAGATCGTCTTCGTCGGGGTTGAATTCGCCTAATTTCTGGACAGCTGCTTCCAGAGCGGCATAGGCCACGTGTGCCTGTAACTGCGATTTGGTGATATAATCGGTAATATAATACAGTATAGCCTTCGCAGCTGGCCCGGACGCGACGAACTTAATGTCCATGTTACAGCGAATAGCTTTGAGCATCGTCTCGTTGAAGTTATTGACCAAGCCGTCCAAGGTGCGCAGCTCGAATTCCCCGGTGTCTGGATCAAACACGCTGAGCGGAGTGACGTTGGCAGCGTCGAGGTCGAATCTGCACTCCCTCGGTTCGGGATGGCCTCGCCAATACTTGAAGCACGTCGCCGTATGTCTGTGTCGCTGGCATCTTTCGGCCAAATTGTGCAAATCGTTCTGGTCCGCGGCGGGTCGGTCTGCGGGTTCAACCGCCGGACCAGGCCCACGGGTCGAGGACGGATGGAACTTGGACAACGGTGTAATCAGCTCGGGGTCACCGGCTGCGGGAATGGAGGTAGTTATCGTGTCCTCGAGGAACGCTATAAACCGCGACTGAAAATCTAGGTCGCCGCCGCCTTCCAAGGCCCGCTCCTTAATTTGGTCGGGGTTGAGCGCGCCTGCTACCCATACCATCATATGGCAATGCAACGTTCCTCGCCCCTGCGCTTCAACAGTACCATAGTACGCGTTGACAACACCCAGGACGCTGCCGTCGTCGTCTGCTTGCTTTTTGTCGTAGGCCAAAATACACTTGATGAAGGCTTTCATATATATGTTGAAGAAGCTGGCCGCAACCGTCGGATTCTTGGATATAGTGCACGCTTGCTGAATGTAGTCCGGGATGTCCTTGGGGAGAAGCGCGTCCAAGTCGATTTCTGCACCGGCGAGAAACTTCACGAGGGGGTTGTAAACGTCGGCTGGGTTTATGGTTATATAAAAACTGGGTAAGCCTTTCTCAATCATCAACGCTTTCAACTCATTCCTCATCACCTGCTTAGACTGCGAGGATCCGGGGACATGGGAATTAATAACGTTGACCTCCCTCATGAGGCGGAGGACTCGGCGTTCTTCGGCGTTGTTTGCTGTAATCATATCGCCCGAAGCAACACGCTCGGAGACGATGTGGATGGAGGCGGGAGATACCGTACCGAACTGGGCCGCAACATAATTGAAACTGGTCCTCTCTGCTTTGAGCTTCGTGCGTAATAAAAGAGCTCGACGCTGAAGCATATTGAAAGAGGTAAATAGGAACGAATAGTGCTCTTGGAACCGCCTGTCTGCCAAGTTGAAGAGGTGTTTGACATGACGCTTGAATCCAAGCAAGGAAACTCGCGCTTTGTCCTCCAACCCTCCGAGGCCGTAGGGGAATAGGGTGGGATACATCATGGGGAAAAGGCGCGGGTTGTTGAATTCGTTGACGGGGTCCTTGTCGTGCGGAATTTCAATGTAATTGGAACCGGCCTGACGCATATGGTTCAGAGCGGCGGACCGGAGGGTGGCGGATGGGGCGTTCCCGTCAACGTCGGCGACGACCACCGTTTGAAATGGAACTCGAGGACGCTGCAATATGTCACTCAAATTAACCGCAGGCGGGGCCAATGCGGAATCAGCATTCTCTGGGGCGACATCGCGGGGAGTAGCGGGGGGCTCGGAACGTACAGCAGAACCAGGTACGTAGGTTGACGTGGGAAGATCGATGCTGCTGCTTGGGAGGACGTGCTGGATATGGAAAGGTAGGATACTTTCGGGGGGCAGGGCGTCGAGCACGTCGTGGTTGATGGGCACTTCAGCATACAGGTGGTTGTGGGCCTTTAGCCAGTTCAGCGTGTTAACCACTTTCTCTTTTCGAACTATGAGGGGCGTCGCTTTGGATCTGAGCCATTCCGCGGTAGGAGGACTGGAACCGACGAATATGACGCAAACCGGCGTTATAATGTCGTCCACGGAGGGGGGGAGGGATGCGGCGATCGCAGATGGTTTCTGGGGATAGACGATGATATGACCGGTGACGCCTCGCTGAGCAATAGGAACGGATGTCTCGGACTCATCTTCTCGTAATTGAACAATCCAACATTTTGCTCGGCAGAGCGCGATCATCACTTCTTCCACCACTGTTAGGTCCTTGAGTTGGGGAGGAACGGGGCCCAGGTAGTTCCGATTGGCAATGGAGAGAGGGGGGACTCGGCCGGCCTTGAGCTGGGATTTACAAGGTCGACAGAGCACAATCATCGGATCATTGGTCTCAGGATCAGCCTCAAGACTGGATGGGTCGATGAGGAGGCTCGCAAAGGGTGTCTGTGCCATCGGCATAGGTGGCTCGGGGGCGTTATCAGACAGCCAAGAGGGAGCGTCCGGCATAGGCACGTCGACGGTCACAGGAGGGTGCTCTCGAGGGGAACGTCCACCTGTACGCTCGGTGCTTTCACTATCGGGGCCGTTGTTGGGACTGACAGGACGTGTGCCGGTTTCTGAATCGGAGTCGGATTCGGAGGTGTCGCGGGACCCGAGCGAGATCCCATCGTCGTCACTGTCCTCTTGATTGACATCGATGAAATGGTCTGGACGTTTCAGCAAGTTGATATCGAAGTCTTCCAAACCGAGGCTACAGCGCAGTTTTGAGGGTTTTTGCTCGGCGCAGCTTCCGCACACGAAGGTAGCGAGGTTCTCGGCCGAGATCTCGAAGTTGAAGTTTCAAGCAGCTTCTTTTTGAGGTGGTCAGGGATAACCTGAGGCCAATTGGCACGTAAACGGGCGCTCTCGCGTGCGCGAGCTTTGCGTGCGATCCCCATGGAGGTGAGTTCCTGCTCGAACCGTTTTCCGGTGCTGAGACGCCTGAGGTAGGATTTCAACCGTTTCCTGAGATGTTTGGCGTTGTCAGTGTTGTCAAAAGGGACATCGTGCAACCGGAGGAGGCGGCGCAAAGCGCGCAACTTCAGTATAGGGGACAACTGCCGCAGTATACTGCGCTGCAGTGCATTAGACGGGTCTTCGGAGGAATCAGTGGAGGTGGAATCAGGAAAGAGCGCTTCCATGGACGAACACGACAGAGAAGATTGGTAGCCTTCACGGCTTATGCATCGACCAGTGCTAACATGTAACACGATGGAATCGCGGAGGACGTCAGCCGAAGGATTAGTGCTGAACGACAACCCGTGGGCGTTAGCCACTACTTGTAAAGTACCTCTGGGGAGAGTCTCGATGGCCCCGAAGAGGCGGTCTACCGCAAAACGCCCACTTTGGTCTCGAAGGAGAGCGCGACGACTTTTGGCAAGGTGACGCAAAACGTTCCCACGAGAGTCGTCTTCCAGGCCAAGACATTCCCCAACCACTGCGGCGGACGTTAACGGCAACGTGGCAGCAGAGGAGGATACCAGGATACTCTGCACGTAAAACACCATGGACGCTGCGTCGACAAAGGAGCTGCGAAAATTTTTACAATGACATGCATGGGCGTGAACCGCTGAGGGGTCGCACGTCGACAAGCAACCGCCAGCCAAGAAATGAAAAATGAGGGCGTGGCGCAGCTCCGACGGCAGCGAGAGGTCCGAGAGCTGAAGATGATGGTATCGGGCAAGACGAACTAAGACGTCATGCTCGGCCGTGAAGACATTGTAAGAACTCCCAACGGAGAGAAAGAGACGCTGCAGTACATCCGCACCGGACTCGTCGTGCATCTCAAAGAAAAAAGGCTCCGTGGCCGGTGACGAACGCGGAGCGCGGCTGGAAGACGATCCGGCGATGGCACGGGGAGCGACGGACGGTCGTTTTGGGGGATAACCTCGAGATCGAGGGGCATGGGTTTTATCATTATTATGGGGTTTATTATGGGGTTTATCATGGGATTTATGGGGTTTGAGCGTGGGCGGACCCACTTGGCCAGCGATGTACGCCGATTGGCCAACTGGAGCAGAAAACGGTTGTTAGCGCTGAAAATAGGGCAAGAGAGACACACATACAATGAACTGGACCGGCGACGGCAGAGGGAGCGCTAAACATATACGCAGGTGGCGCAGCTGCGTGAAAAATGGGTCGAATTGATGAGCGCATAAACTGAACAGCGGTCGGCATCGAGAGCTGACGAAGACAAAACACACTGACAGTGAGGGGGGGGCTGGTTGCGGACTGGGTGAAGAGTAAGAAGGCGAGGGAGGAGACAAGAGAAGGGATCTAAGACCAAGAACTGACGAGAGTTGAAGTAGGCCCATGCGTCGAATGAGTCGTCCACACGGTGTCCATCTTGAAGTAGAAGCTCTCGGATCATCGAAGCCCAGTCTAGACCTAGGACAACGTCGGCAGCAACGGGCACAACTTGACAATGAAGGACAGTCGAGAGGGACCCATAGGGACCGGCGGCGACACTGAGGAGGTAGGCGGCACGGTTCGGAGATGGAGGTAGCCGGGAGTGAAAGGATGGAGATAGCGAGGTTCGCGACACGGGGGAGAAGGTCACGGAGGAGGGTGGGACCCCTTCGACGAGGAGCGACATGGGGGGAGGAAACAAGGAGCACAGAAGGAGAGGATGTGCGTCAACGGTCAAGAGTAAGGAGGAGAAGTTTGAGGTTGACGCACAGGGGCGTAACCATGAACGCAGATTGCAGCCCGACAAGTGGGGCATCAGTCAAATGAGGGCCACAGAGTGGGGTCATCAAAACACGCATCACGCAAAACAGAACGGCAGTCGAAATGCAAGGCGCAAAGATCATCGCCATCACGAACAGCGGTCAAAGAGTACCCCCATAAGTAAACAGACAAAAAACGCGTTCGATCATGAATTTAGGATCACTACAAAAACCCACTAAGAGATAGCGGGAATAAACCAATAAACGGTGTAGCCCGCGTGCCGCGGCAGAGCCCGCTATCTCCCTTCCGCACATGCCAGGTACCACTCAAGCGCACCACGGCACAGATTGTCGTAAAGTGGTTAACGGCGTACTTTGAACCCAAATACCAGAGCCAACCCCCATCCGAAGACTTCACGTCAAGTTCAAATTGAGCGGAGACCTGGAAACGAGAGGCGAGGTCAGTAACGACGATCAAAATAAGAGCAAGACGGTAGACTCACCTGAGGTGAAACTCGAACGGCGCGCCGCGCGAGGTCGACGCAGTAATTTTGAACATAGGTACCACCCCGAGTCAAACCAGCGTCGTGCGTTGGTTCGACGCACACCGGGATGGGAGTTTTTGGATACTAAGTAGGAGGCAAGGTCAGTCGGCACGGAGTGATTTGGGTGTAAATGACACACCTTGAACACAAATACCAAAGCCAACCCCGCCTCCACCCGAAGACTTGAAGTTGAGGTTCAAATTGTCGAAGACCCGGGAACGAGATACGAGGTCAGTAATGAGAGAATTAGAGTAAGAGAAGAGGGTGGGATTCACCTGAGGTCAAACTTGAACGGCGCGAGGTCAACAGTCGACCCGGTAGCATTGAACATAGGTTCAACCCCAAGCGTCGTGAGTTGAACGCGCACCGAGAACAGAGTTTTTGAAAACCTGGGCCTAGTGAGAATAGATCAGTCATGGGAAGGGTACAAATTTATAGAAGGAACGGGGCCTACCTAATTACTCGAACTCACGTCAAAATTGAACAGCGTTGCGCTCTGACGCCCGAAAGCTCGAGCTTGAAGCCTCACGAGAAGCTGCGGGTGGGAGCAAGCATTATTAAAGGTGACCACGAGCGAGAACGCAGCATAAGACACACCTGAAAGGAAACCAAACCCGAACCCACGCCAAATCAATCCCCGCGCCAATGTAGTTTCGACCTCGATGTCGTGCACTGACCAGCTGGGAGCGGTGGAGGGGACCTAGGCTTGTGAGAACAGGTCAGTCAAGGTTGGAAACAGGAGCAGAAAGAAACTGAGACGCACCGAGTTTTTGAACCAAAGCCAAAAATGGACACCGGGGGTCGACATCGAAATCGAAGGTAAGTTCAGTACGCCGCCGATCTTGGGGTTCATATATGTAATTGAAGGAGGTCGAATGTGAGTGTAGTAGAGGAGGACTAACAGAGAATTAGCACCTCTCAAACAACAAAAAAATCAAGCCAAGCATACTGTACTTACCTGCGGTAAGACCACGAGATACTCCGATTTTGCCGCGGAGACTGGGTTGGAAGGGGCTAGAGGAGGTATAAGGAGGTATAATGAGCAAGGGGAGGTAGATGGCAAAGGGCCAATGCGCTGCGGTGAACAACGCCGTCCGCGAGAGAGATGGTGGTGGTTGGCTGCCACGAGAGCCACGTGGGAAGCGACGTTGAGTAAGGCCGAGTAAGGCCGAGTTGAACCAACCAAGTTGAACGTCGAAATGAAGTCGGGGTGGAGGGCGAGCCGGTAGCGCGGCGCAAGGGGAGTGCGTCTAAGGCAGTGTGGTGAGGTCGAGGGCTTCAAGGTGAGGATGGGCAACAAGGCCGAGGGCACACCCGAAGAGGCAGACATTAGTTCAAGTTGGATGTTAGCAAACTGATGCGAGTTAAAGTACACCCAGGCGTCGAAAGAGTCGTGTCCGTCTTGGACTAAGTAGGAGCTCGCGGATCATTGCAGCCCAGTCGAGACCTAAAACAACGTCGGCGACGACGGGCGCAACTTGACAGTGGAGAACAGTCGAGAGAGTCCATAGGGGCCGCGGCGACAGTGGACACTGAAGAGGAAGGCGGTGTGATTCGAAGAGAAGGGTAGTCGGGAGTGGAAGGATGGAGATAGCGAGGTTCGCGGCACGGGGGAGAAAGTCACAGAGGAGGCCTTCGACAAGGAGCGATATGGGCGGAGGAGACAAGGAGCACAAGGAGCAAAAGGGAACATTTCGAAGTGGACACATAGGGGCGTAACGGCGTTACGGACGTGGCCCGACAACTGGGAGCATCAGTCAAATGAGAGCCACAGAGTGGGGTCATCAGGACTTGCATCACGCAAAACAGAACGGCAGTCAAAATGCAAGGCGCAAAGATCATCGCCATCACGAGCGGCGGTCAAAATGTACCCCCATAAGTAAACAGACAAAAAACGCGTTCGATCATGGATTTAGGATCACTGCAAAAACCCACTAAGAGATAGCGGGAATATACAAATAAATAGGATCCAGCTAGAATTCATTTAATAAACGGTCGAGCTCGTTTGCTCGCTAGTTTACAGTGTCCACTGCGAGAAAATCGGACCCCATTCGTCGCCTTCCTGTATGTTTCCAATTGAAACCGAGTACGGGACCGCCGGTGTCGGCCGACCATAGCTCAACGACACGTCCAAACCGCGTTGTTCGAGCGCGGGGAGGATATCGCTCTGGCGCGGTCGGATTATTTGGACGCGGGCGTGGGTAAGGCGCGAGGAGGGGGGAAGAAGGGGGTCTGTGCGGGCGAGGAGGAAGGCGAGGAGGGCGGCGTCGGAGACGGCGCTGAAGTGCAGGAAGGTTACACGTTTGAGGGCGGGGCATAACGTCGCGTCCGTGTTCGCTTCGTCTGGGGTTAGGTGAGAGAGGAGAGCTCCGTCGCGGGGGAAAGGGACGTTTTCGAAAAGGATGTCACCCTCCCAATAAGTTAGGAGTGGTTCGGTGTGAAGGGACAGCTCCTGCAGAGTCGGTACCATGCGAAGGCCCTCCAAGAGCATGTCGGTTGTTAATGTCTTGACCCTAAGGTGGAGTTGCTGCAGGTTTATAACGTTGGCCAGGAGGGACAAGCAAGATAAGGTCGTAGTCAGAAACGAAACGAAACATCACCACCGTGCGTGTACTCCAGGCATTGCAAGTCTGGAAGAACCAAGGACTGGTAGAGGTCGGGCGTTGGGGACGAGATCGAGTCGGACTCTATGATGGACAGACGCCGTAGCTTGTGCATATAACACAACGGCGGCAGGGTGTCAGACCGACCCATGCTCGAGGAAGAGCTAGCATTCACGCTGATGGTGCATGCCTCGAGGTTGGGGCACCGGCGTAAGACTTCGAGGGCGCGAGATGCATCCATCATGCCCGCCAGGCTGCGAATAGCCAGCTGCGTCAACGCACCCCATGGTACGGGGAGGTCCTCGTACGTCCCGTCCCACAGTGATAGCGTTCGCAGACTCGGACACACCAAAAATTCGAAGACCTCCCGGGGGCTGTAATCTTGGGCGACGTGGAAAAACCAGGAGGTCACGTCGCTTTTGAAGCCGCTGATGACACAAGAGTGGAGGAGAGGAATGTCGGTGCGCGCAAGGGAACGGAGGGCTTGAAAGCGGGGAAATCCTGGCAGCTCGAGGGATATTGATCTCCAACACTGGCAGAATTGCAGGATGGTAGCGAGGAGCGAGTCCATACCATAGTTGCGGCGAGGTTTCACCTCTGGAACGACGAAGGATATCGACAGCAGAAGCGACCCTTTGCGGGACAGCCACGTCTTCACGGCGCCGCTGATTTCGTGCAGCTTGGTAGTACCCGCGTCTGCAACAGCCGGCGCAACGACGTGAAGTGAAGCCCACAACTCCGGAGTCGAGATGGCTAAATATCTCCACCGCTGGCAGACGTGGCAGAGCAGAAGAGGGGAATCCGCTGCGCTGAGGGTGGAGTTGCGGCCGCCGGGGAGGGAGGCGATGAATATCTCCCTTACGACGTCGTCTGGGAGCCTTCGGAAGGGCGATAACAGCGCCACATGAGCGGCGATGAATTCCTCGCGCTCGTTGAGTTTGTCCACCAGCACCTGAAGGCCTGCAAGCTCCTTTCTGAGCTCTGCTGCCTCTTTTTGCGGAAGAACCAGGAGTTCGCGGATACGCTGGCATTCCGCGTCGGTGGGAACATCGTTGGTGTGCAAAATACTGCTGAACGGAGACTCGTCCATGGTGACCCCTGCACATTGGGTTCAGTCGCTTGGGGCGAATGATCTCTATACACGCACCTGCAGGATTATGTGGGCTGGAGTCGCAGAGGTGCCGTGGTGGAAGGAATCGATGACCACAGCGGCAATCAAAACGCGCCCAGGTGACCTAACAACAACTACATACTTAGATTCATTTGAATTTGAAATCCGTCTTGAGCAAATACCGAAGAAGAGCAGGTTGGGAGCCAAATGAGCTACGGTTTACGGTGAGAAACATCTAGAGAAGGCCTGCGGAGTCATCGAAACGATGGGAGGCGCAAAGGAGCAGCTGGAACAGGGGCAACAATTTCGAACCAAGTATGTATCGCTGGGCTCCTTCTTTGGGCTAGAGATAGATAGTAGCTAAAAGAGGGCTGATATGCGAGCCATCGAGATGGCGGGCAGCGCCAACACGATGCCGCCTCAATGTGTGTTGAAAGAAGCGAGGGTGAAAGAATCAGAATTCAATGTTCAACTACGAAGAAATTACAAGTATTTATACTGGGTAGGAAGATGTTCTAGTTAGTTCTACTAGAGGATGGAATGTGGCTGAATAAGTGGATGAATAAGAGCTGAGTGAGATTAGTCGGGCAGAATGTTCGAGAGTTCGGGGATGTCGGCGCATCAAAGTTGGGCTCGGTGATGGCTCGGCGTTCGCCATTGATCCCAAATTTCAACAATGTGGAGACACGGGAGCCGGCCAACCGCATCTGTAATTAAAGGAGAGGCTTTGAATCTTGATGTACTGACGCCGTTCTCCATACCCTTTGGGTTCATTTGAATTTGAATGAGTAGCAGAAAACAAAATCACTTCAAGCACTATCGAGGCACAAGTACAACACATCACAGACAGACGGGACACAAAGTTCGTAACACCGGTAGCGGTGCATAATCCTACAGGTAAGATCCCTGAATACGACCATCAGACCTCACGCTGCCAGTGGTCTACAAAATCTTGATGTCCCGCGGTAAAATGCCAATCGCCTGCTTGGCCCCCGCACCGAAGGTAGTGGTTCCGAGAGTCTTTGACGGCTGCCCCGACATTGCCGGTGTCTGGCCTTTGAACTCATAGTCCATGCTCCCCTTTGTCACGGGAGCCAAAACACGCGCGCCCAAGACACCATAGTTGTCGAAGAACATGATGATTGCGGCATCAGTCGTCTCGGCGGCATGGGACCCGCTCACCAGGGGATAGGTGTATGTGGTCTGCATGGTGCGGATTGGGGTCATGAACCGGTCGATGATGAGCGAGCCTTTTGTAATGATGCTTCTTCGGGAGGAGGGCCAATCCTCGTGCAAGGCACAGGCCCAGATCTCGATATAGTTCGACATGTCCCTGCGGACGGTAACCAGTTTCCCCTCCGCAAAAAACCAGGTCAAGCAAAAGTCCGGCGCGGCGTAAAAGTTGAGGAATATGGTCTTTGTCACTTCCATTTCGATCTTGGTCTGTGAGATCCTTTTCGGGTGCAGGACAAGAGCTATGGGATTCTTGTCGTCGATTGCAATGAGACGCCGCCCCGCATTTGGGTCTGAAGGTGTGGACCAATCCACGGAGAAAAATTCCGCGACCCTTCCAAACCGAGCCGCCGCGGTGGTGGACGGGTCTAGAGCGAAATCAAGAGTGACGAGTTGCCGACTGCGATAATCGTCACTCCAAGTAATGAAGCTAAAGTGCCACACTCCGTTCGTTTTGAAATCAAGGCCAATCACGGTCATGAAAGAGTCGGTCGGATCCATTTTATGTGAGATCATGAAGCTGAACAAAAATCTGCGGTCAGAGACAATAAACACAGGGAGAGCAAAAAGAACGAACGACAGGGGCACGGTGGGTATATCTGATCCAGCTTTGGTGGGGGCCTTGGTGAGTGAACGGTCAATGACCCAACTGTCAATCTTCCCCTTCCTCGCGACACTGTCATCGAAGTATCTGATCATCCCAATTTTCCCAGTCGCCCCGCTGGAGTCGAAGTTCCCATAAAGTACATGGCGCAAGTCGGTGTCTTCGACATTGACGTACTCGCTCCATCGGGGGAGACTTTCCTCAATACCCAGGTGGTAATAGCGCCAGCCTTGCGACACTTTTGCGCGGCCGACGAGCGACAGCACGCTGGAGCCCACAGACGCAGCATGAACCCATTCGATGGGGGACTGAGCCGTGGTGTATTGCAGGTTGAACTGGGCGGTCATATTCCACGCCAATCCATACACCCCCGAGTCGAGCGGCCCGTAATAATTGCTGAGCAGCGAGCCGGCGACGGGCGCCTCGCGCAGATGCACGAAAGTAGTCTGGGAGAGGAACTCCAATGTGAAGGGATACATATTCTTCTTTTCGCCCGAGGCAGCAACTTTGGTGAGCATGCCAGTCCAGTCCCCATAGCCCGGAGAGGATGGCATGGAGGAAAAGATGAATTCACTTCGATTGTCGATATTGGTGCGATACAGGACCTGAGTCGAAGAGCCAGCCTGGAGTTTGAACAGAGGACAATAATTGCTGAAGTCCAGGCCATCGAGTATTGGCGTCTGAATCACAGGAGTCAGTATATGAAAGCAAATACATTATGGTTGGCGAACCAACTGCAAAGCCGCAAAGTCCTTGGCTGCGGGGATGACTCCAATATCGCGAGTGTTGCGAACTTCGTCAACGCCGGCCTGCGCTGCTTTCACAGCCTGCCGCATATTCTGGTTCGACTTCCCGCTCCAGAGCTGCTTGTCTCCGTAGGTCGCCCATGCGTCCCCGCGTGCATTGCGAACCCAGAGTCCGTTCGCACAATCCTCGTCATGCATCATCTGAGCACAGCGATCGGCGGGATAGGGCTCAATACCTTCCTCCGGGTCGTCCCCAAGAAGGTTCCTGTGCAACACCCTGCGCGGGGTCCGCAAATGGCCAGAAGAGAATAGATCGGTGAGGAAGTGCTGCGCGTATGCTTCGAGGAAATATGCTTCAGCCAGAATTCTATCAGCCTGACTCGGCCCGGCGTCGTGCGCTTCTTTCGCTTTCCGGAGGGCGGCAGTGTGCACCGCCGAATACGCATTGTACGCGTCCTACACGGGCGTGAATAGTTAGTATGTTTGGCAGCAGGCGCAAGGGCAGAGGCAAAACATACCTGGCCAAAATGATCCCAGTTGCAGAGCGCAATCCAAGCGTAGGCCCCGATGGGCGAATAAACAGGTCGCGTGTCAGAATTGTATTCCTTGTCATATCTGTCGCCGAAGCTGGCATATACCTGGAGCCTTGCTATCAACACAGGCTCACCCAGATTCAATGATCGAAGACAGAACACACCTGGGCGACATCCTCCCCTTTAGCAATTCGAGTCCGGACCTCATCTTCCTCCTTTTTCATCGTTTGCAAGACATAGGCGAGATATTTCTCGGTATCGTTGGACAGTGTTTCCGCCAGTTTGACTCCCAGCGCAATGCTGCTTTCTGGGTTACTGACCCACTTATCGGAGATCTGTTCGACGTCTCCCACCAGGTGGGTGTAATTGCCGTAGAAGTCCCCCGCAAGCGCGACGATCAGGCCATATGTAACGGTGGATGCCCCGATCCTGTATTGAAAGGTGTCTCCCTGCATTGTCTGGGTGTCGAAGCGGAGCGTCACACGATTCCCGATGTATTCCTATGGATTGAATGTGAATAATGGAATCGGGGAAGGTATTGCAACATACGTGCTCCGCCGATTCGAATCTGGGCTTCTTAGCTGCTCCGCAAGTCAGAGACACCTCAGCGGCAAAAGCAAGACAAGTACCTCGGATTGAAGTTGAGTCACCCTTGCGAGGCAAAGGTCCAGGGAGGTAAAAAGGTGCCATGGTAGCAGGAAATAGGTCGAGAGGTGGTTGGAGGTTTAAATCTCGAGTGACCTGAGGGAGAGCGAGACAAGGAAGGCCTTTTATACCCGGCCAGGAAGATATTTCCAGCGGGACCACCCTGGATACATACTTGCTGTCACTCCGCAATTATTGGAGAGCGTCGGCTCTGTGGGTCGACAGTTGTAATGGACGCGGAAGCCGCTATTATGAGCTCTGCACCTGTCGATAAATCACGCACCGAGTTATTTCAAGCTTGAGCTGCCCACTGGATCCCCAAATTCAGTTGCCCAAGAGTTGCGGGATGAAAAAAATGGCGAACCACGGGTGTTGGTTTTTCGATCGATTTTTGAGTGCATATACGCGCTAGATCGTCGAAGTAATTGAGCAGGGTCCATGAACGAGATCAGACTCTGGACAAAGAGTGGACCAGAGGTCGTGCTCTGTGTGGCAGAATTACCGTTTATACCGGTGGAAGCCTCCTGGAAGGTGTAAATTTGGTGCACATTCTCGCAACTGCACGGCAGCCAGGCAAGGTCCGCGACACCACGGGGTGCGCCTCCACATTACCTCCCTCATTCAAGCAGCCAGAGGGACTCGGGGTAGCCCGAGGTATCCCGTCGTCGCTCCACGACAGACACTATGTGGTTGAGCTCAGTCCAGGCAGGTATTGCGCCTAAAAATACAAAGCTGGCCTGCTTGAGCGCATTCAGAAAGTCAAACCATCTTGAGTCCGACGGGGGTCCAGGACATTCGTTCGAACGGCGGCGAGTCGGACGCAAATAACACGAAAGTGGGTGGCGCAAGAAGACACTCCACCATGGCGGCAGTTGCGCGCCTCCACTTTGCCTCCGGCGTTGTCATCGAAGCAGCGAGAGGGACTCGGGGTAGCCCGAGGTATCCTGTCGTCGCTCCATGACAGACACCATCTTCTTGAGCCAATTCCAGTGATAGGTCGCTAAACTCTGCTTGCGTGCATTGAGAAAGTCGAGCCATTTTTAGTCGGGCGGGGAGGTAAGTCGAACACAGATAACTCGAGAGTGAGTGGCGCGGGATCAGGTTCTTCTCTTCCAGTTCTCTTGCCGTCGCCAAGAAATAGCAGGGTCCACGGTTCAGCATTCTCGACGTATCGATTTACAGCTGAAAGAGAGGAGAACATAGAACGCACCACGCGCCCGCTACTCGATGTCGTCCGTACGCAGTGCTGAGCTCCTGAATGAAGGTGTCGACCTCGAGTTCGCACTTGAGGCGGCCTGGTGCTCGGGCGATACGTCGGTTTCTTGCCAAAGCGCGTCTAAAACAGGATTAGTCCGTGCCTGCGGACAGCTGCCGACGTGTCGTTGGAAAGTAAAGGACGCACCTAGGCCGCCCACCTTATAGTGGCGGAGTGATGCATCACTCGCCTCTAGTTAGAGCACGACCGTGATGCATCAAACCCTCTAGCTTAGAGGACGATATGATACATCACTGCAGCTTCCCTTTTATTTCTAATGGCAGCCATCAAACCACTGATTTTGTCCGTCGCCGTCGTGCCCCACAACGAGCAGGATTACCCGCATTTGGACAACATCGATCAAAAGCTCTTGACGTCGTCGCCGACGACGTCGAGAAAATCTGCATTGAAATTCGGGAGAAAATTACAGCATGTGGCGGCACTATATAGAATACGATGTGCGGAATATACATGTGTTGCTACGATAACTACGGGCGTGATAAGCAGTTTAAGTAAAAAAGAACCCCCGCTCATTTCCCGGCCCCGCCCGCCTTGCGATAGTATGGCGGCGGCGAACGATAAGGAGGAGAAAGCCCCAATCACAGGCTCGATAGGGAGGAGGCGCAGAGCGCCAGCGCGAGCGTGGGGCAAGAGCACTTCACTTTCCCCGTCTGCGCGGCGAGCTACGCGGACGGCGCGACTGGGCACGGGGAGCGGGATGGGACGGCGCGACTGGGCAGGGGGATCGGGACGGGACGGAACTCGGCATCTATTGGGGGCGAGAGGCCGCAAGGGGCGGGAGCGAGGGCGTAGGCTGCGCCAGCGCGAGCGGTGGTGCGCGGCGTCGCTCGCAACGCCGGCTGGGGCTGCCGGCGGCGCAGGCGGCGTTTGACGCTGGCCCGTAGCAGGCCGTGCGGACAGAGCACGGGCAGCCGTGCGCGGCGTTTGCGAGCCGTCGTGCGCGGGGTTTGCAGGCAGGCTCTGGGCAGCAGTGCATGTGCGTGGCCGGCGCAAAGCGACAGCGCGCAGCACGCAGCACGCCGCGCCACCCAGGAGGTTGAGCGCCACTGCTCGCAGCAGCGAGATGCGAGTTTTCGCGAGTACACGGGTTTGTGGAGGCTAGCGCAGCCTTGCGAAGGGAACCGCGCATGCGGTAAGGCACGACGGTGCAGTCGATACGCCGTAGAGGGTGTGGCGTGAATCAAAAAAAAAGCTGGGGAAAGAATTTGCGCGCAAAATGCGGCGGCGCTACGCAAGAGGACTCTAGAAGGGTACGGAGGGCAGTGTGAGACACGGAGGAGGGGACTGAGGACAGTACACGCACCGAGTAGTTCATTTCCCTCCTGTGCAAGCCTCCGCCCCGCCCGACCCAAATGTGAGCACTTACGATCGGATTTTCAGCTGTTTGGACGATTTCCCGGACCAGGTGGAGCTCCAATGTTTTACCAGAGGTATTTCTTATCGGTACCCGCGTGGGTGGAGTGCCGGGACGCCTGAAAGCCGTCGAAAGTCGGGATTGACATCGCTGACGCGTGGCGGCGAGCGCGCCAAATCGACCGGGTGGAAATCTTCAAGGAGGGAGCCAGTGGGTACATGAGGGTCCATCAGCAAGTCCGTCGGCGTCGATTGGGTGGATGCGACCCGTACAGCGTCTCGTAGTCGATTCTTGAGGTGATGGTTAGAGACAAGGCGGAGATGCCACGCTCGGTTATGCTGTTCCGAGATCTCCGACACGCATCAAAAATCATTCTAACACAAAGTTCACTCTGGTTTACGACTCGGACGACCTCCGAGCTAATTCTGAGCAAGTAGAAGGGACGGAAGTAAACTCCCCAATCCCTGGTTAGGAGGAAAGCGGGAGCCGTCAATTTCTCGGTCCGCTTTACTCGGATGGTGGGGTTTCAGCCGAAATCCAAATCTCGCTCGCTCCAGAATACTTTTGACAGTTCTGAGGCCACAGACAGGCGGGAAATCAGTGTAGGAACCTTCAGTGAAGAAACCTCGCCGAACACCCACCTTTGAAAAAACCGACCGAAAAGACCATCTAACCCAGGAAACCGCGTCGGCGAGCGCCAAAAGTGGGCCAAACCTGAGTTCCAAGGCCTCAAATGAGGTCTAGAGGGCGAGCCAACCTCTGAAATGACCACTATGTCGGAAACAGGCAAGAGGAAACGAAGTTTTATCGAAAATATGTATCTGCAGGACCCTTGCATGAATCTCACTGCACTCCTGGGGTTGATGAATGTTTGGGCGCAGAACATGGGGTGGAAACAATTTGTCTGCTTGTGTACATTTTTGCCCACGGTTCAAATACAAGGGCAAAATAATACATTTTGGGGCAACTTTAGGGTGGGCAAAATCCGGAATTTTGGGAGATGCAAAGGTCAAGAAAAATGCACAGTGTTCAACTTCAATTTCAGCAATGGAAAACTCGTGGTGTTCCAGAGCTCAAACAGTTGTTGATAAAAGACTTCATGTTTTAGAACCAAACATCGTCGCTGTTCCGCAATGGAAAAAAATCAGCAAAGAACGAATTTTAGTTGGATTCTTGGCTCCGAAAACGCCCTCATTTTTTCGAATCAAACAAGACGCGAAAAGAAGGGCTGTTTCGAAAGAAAAACCGTACCCAAACATTCATCGCACGCCGAGCGGCCCCCCGTCGCGCGCTGAGCGAGGGGCCATCGCGCGCTGAGCGCGCAGGTGTTGTCCGTGTTGCCTTTGCGGCAACCACTCTTTCGCAGTTACCCAGTCCACACTCGACTCGGTCCATACTTACTGCATTTTTCCAAGTTCCCGTAGCCTCCTCCGTAGACGCCAGGCCAACCGATACGTATCGGCCCTGACGGGGTTTCTCTCTCTCTCTCTTTCAAACTTCACACCCCCACAGGTGCGCCCGCCACCCGCTACTTGCTCACAAACGGGAATATTCCTGCGGGAAAAAGGGATATTATTTCGAGTACGTACTTACAGCGGTTCGTGCTATCTTATATACTCCTCCTCCTCCACCGTGGCACATGCCGGACCGGCCCAGCGCATCTGAAGGGCATCTTATAAGACGGCATTTAGACAGTCAAGACTTGACGAGCACGCACTCGTCATTGTTTTTCCTTCCCGAACAGCCGCTCCGTCGGCACAAAGCATGAATTGAAAACTACGCAGGAGGTAGTCTGCAAATAGAAGGTCAGTAAGGTAACGACAAGGAATGAAATCGACGCACACTGTATGTACACTTGTCGACCCATCTCTCTATATATATACAATATACTATACAATATACTACACGATCGGAAATCCGATCCATTGCCTGTGAAACAAAGTAAGCAAAACGAAACTGGGGAGAAGGTCGTTGAGGACGTACCAAGAAGAACATCCAACGCTACGATATGTATGTGCCTATGTACAATCGAGAATATACAATCGAGAATATTTCGCTCTGTCTTCCAAATCGATCCTGGACGACACATTAGAACAAGCACCGCAATAAAACTGAGGACTTACGGGACCAAGTCGGGCTCACCCAACTTCGCGAACGCCTCCTGCATCGTCTCCATGATCCAGCTGAAGGACCCGAGCCTCCACACTTCGCAGTAGTCGCGGTGCATGACGCGGCAACCCCTGCATTCCAATTTGGTGCGTTGCGCTTTGCCGTCGCAAGAGAGATGGCAGACTCGTTCTAGGAACGAGTCAGTCAAAGAAGGAGGGATGTGACTGGAACTCACCACCGACACATCGCCGCTCGACTCTGAAACACCAAAGCCAAAGGTGCGTCTGGCCCTTGTCGCACCTCTGCTTGTAATACTTCTGGCGCTCGATCAAATCCTCCGTATATCCAATTTTGACGTATAGCGTCGCGAAGAACTCGGCGGGGGTGATCATTCCGGCGTCAAAGTCCGCAAGGACATCGTTGTCGACGGCGGCGCAGAGGTAGACGAGCCCGGGGCCCTCGAGGGCATAGAGATCCCGGTGCTGGATGTGCGCCGCGATCTGCGCCTTGCGCCCGCGAGAACCGCTAATTTTGAGGAAGGTGAGCGCGCGCGACGAGTGGCGGGGCGGCACGTACAGCGCGTGGAGGGTGGGCGCGCGGCCGGCGGCCTGTTTGACGCGGATGACGCAGCGCCGAGCATTTTGCTTCAAGCGCCCGACGAAACGGCGGAGGCGGGGCGGGCGTCGAAGCGGGTCGGTGGGCGGGGTCTGGGCGACGACGACGACGAGCGCAAGAAGGGCGGCGAGGGCGAGGAAGACGATGAGCGCGAGGGGGTTGATGGTGGACAGGAGGGTCGCCTTGTTGAATGAGGAGGGGCTGACGAATGTCGGACATTCGCGAACCCCCGCGGTCGACATGGTGGTGGTGAGAAGTTAAGAGACAGCGGCGGCTGTGGGCGGTGGTAAGTTGTGGAAGGCATCGGGAACGGGCGACTGACGAGCGTCTGACGCCAAGCAATCGCGGGCTGGTGGTGGTGAAGAGGGAGCCGGGCTGTGGCCGGAGTTGGTGGTCGAAGGGCTTGAGCACCGGCGACTGACGAGCGTCGGACGCTCAGCAATCGTCGGGGTGGTGGTGGTAGGTGGTGAAGAGATGAGGCTGAAGCCCTTCAGAATGGTGATGGTGAGCAGGGCATGCTCGTCGTCGAAGAAGGCGCTAGCGCCGATGCCATCACGGGATGTCACGACCCCGATGAGCTGGCGCTCGACCTACGACGACCTCAACAACTGCTCGGCTCATCAACCCATCCAGCCATCGAACGCCCAATACCAGCCGCGCGGGTAATTCTCCGACTCGACGCCCCACCTTCCGACGGTTTTTCCGAGGCTGGATCACCCACCAAAAAAGAAAAAAAATTGCATATGTGCCGCGCTTCCCGTCCCTGCTGCAGACCCTGGAGGGTACATTGGTGGACGAGGGGCTACCGCATTGGCAGTACGTCCCCTGTCCCGAGGGTCGTCGAAGTTTTCAAGCAACTCGTCCAGCTGGATGTCGGGGAAGTCCGCCTCCTCTTCCTCCTCGTCCTCTTCCGCCTCCGCAACGACGACCCGTTCCGGCGGAGCGTCTTCGATAACATAAACTGCGCCTTGCGCCCTCTCCCCTTTGCCCTGCCGCCTCCCCCGAGCGGTGCTATCCGGGCGTCCACCACCGGCGCCTTGTACATATTGGCCGCCCCGCGCATCTCCGGGTTCTCCTCCAGCCCCCGGAGAAACATCTCTTTTCCTCCACCTTCTTCTGGTCGCGCCCGCCCATCCGGCCCACAACGCCGCGCGCGCCGCCCGTCTCGCCCTCCTCACCCGCCTCCTTCCCGATGCTCCGCAGCCGCCAGTTCCGCGCTTGCTCTTCTTCCGACGGTTCGGGTACGCCTTGTTCACGAGCACGATGTCGGGTAGACGGTCCGCGTGCAGCGCCGCATAGTCCTCACAGTTGGCGTTCGTGATGTGGTAGCCCAGCGCCGTATCCCCCGGTTGGAGGATCGCGCCGAGGTGGGTGCGCGTGTGGTAGATCTGCGCCGCGCGTCCGGCCGTCGCTCTCAAAATCCATCGCGTCGTCGCCGGGGTTGTGCGCGCGGACGAGGACGTATTTGCCCCGCGCGCAGCCGGCCGACTCGACGTCGAGTACGGTGAACTCGACGAGGTCGGACACCGTGGTCAAGCTGTTGAACCAGTACGCGGCAGAGGAAATGTCCGCGGATTCAGCTGCAGGGAGTTGCCGAGGTGGACGCAGACGGCGAGCGGGATGATGCTGCTCATAGAGCGCGGCTGCTTTGGCGGGATGGAGACCGGTCGTCCTTGCAGATCGGTGCGATCTCGACCGAGTACGTGAATTTGAAGTTGGCGGTACCCGTGTGCGTATCCGAGGAGAGCATTTGCTCAGAGGATTTTGATCTGTAGGTCATGTCAGTATACTTGAAACTGAGAAAGAGGACGAGCAGACGGGCACAATGCTGGAGAGAAACTCGACCATCTTGATCGCATGGGCTGTAGAAGAAATTCAGCTCATCCTTGACTTCTTTAACTTTTTTAACGGCGATCGTGTCCTTTTGCGTGCCGTGCTTCAAGGAAGAGGAACGTCCGTTTGTGCGCGACCTTTTGGTGCACTTGAACGAGCGCCTTCTACGTATTCTTCGCCGCGAGCCAGGCACAGTCCGGATATCGTGTTGGTTAAAACCTACGGTCGTCTCGATTGGTAAGAGTATATGAGAGAAACAGAAGCACGCGCACCTCTTTCTGGTACTGGATGGTCACCGATACGCGCAGCCGCTTCGAATGCGGCTCTGTCCTGATGAAATGCGCCTCGGTGAGGCGGACCTTGTTCAGGCCTTTGAGTTTTTTGAGGCAGATGGACAGGAGCTCAGACGATTCGGGGGGGCGCGAGGGTCCATGTCTGTGGCGGGGAGATGAAGTGCTCGCAAAAGATAACAATATGATGCATTGTCCGCGAGAGTTTCAAGACGCTCCTGAGGGAGCTGCGGAGTCTCGGTAGGTTCTGGCTGAGGAGGGTGGCAACAGACGCGAGGCAACGTGGGGCATTCCGAAGGCATGCGTGCGTGCATGCGCGAATTTTTCAAGATATATTCATATATATGTCGATATTTGCGAAAAGCTGCAAGTCGGGTGTAAGCCTGACATTAATGGGGCTGAAACCGAGGAAAGCTTACCAGAAGCATCCGATGGACGTTATACATGGCCCGCGGGAGTCTCGAGAGGCTGGGGTCGGAGTCGGGGGAGCTGCAAGCGAGTATAGTCAGATCGGGTCGAAATCGGGTGACGAAAAGACTGACCTCGGAGAGCGATTCACTGCTCGAAGGTGCGGAGAGGAAAGCATAGTACATCTGGGGGGCGTGGTAAACCGCGACGAGTGGGTGAGACCATCGCAAAGTGATAAACGCTCTGGGAGGGTCGAATCCAAAGGTCGCAGATTTTGGGCAGAGGAGGCGACCGCAGGTACAGTCTCAGAGAGCTTGCTCGACATCTTGTATATCGTCCCCGCAGGGCCCGGAAGCAACGAGTGATATGGATGTTCGTCCCAAGGCAGAGGGTGTAAAAACTGAGAATTTGAATGGATGAGTTCGAAGCTTCGTGGGCTAAGACCGAGGAAATGTTACCAGGAGCATCCGATGGACGTGATACATGGCCCGCGGGAGTTTCGAGAGGCTGGGGTCGGAGTCGGGGGAGCTGCAAGCGAGTATGGTCAGATCGGGTCGAAATCGGGTGACGAAAAGACTGACCTCGGAGAGCGATTCACTGCTCGAAGGTGCGGAGAGGAAAGCATAGTACATCTGGGGGGCGTGGTAAACCGCGACGAGTGGGTGAGACCATCGCAAAGTGATAAACGCTCTGGGAGGGTCGAATCCAAAGGTCGCAGATTTTGGGCAGAGGAGGCGACCGCAGGTACAGTCTCAGAGAGCTTGCTCGACATCTTGTATATCGTCCCCGCAGGGCCCGGAAGCAATGAGCGATGTGAATGTTCGTTCAAGGCAGAGGGTGTAAAAACTGAGAATTTGAGGGGATATGAGTTCGAAGCTTCGTGGGCTACGACCGAGGAAAGCTCACCAGAAGCATCCGATGGACGTTATACATGGCCCGCGGGAGTTTCGAGAGGCTGGGGTCGGAGTCGGGGGAGCTGCAAGCGAGTATAGTCAGATTGGGTCCAAATCGGATGACGAGGTCAAATCCAAAAGTCCAGATCTTGGGGGTCGAATGTGGTTGGGGCACCGCGGAGCACCCTGCTGGCCAGTCCGACTCGGAAGGTGTTTGTTTCTGCGGTCTAACTAGCGGATGAGCCTGGCTTAAACCACTGGCAAGTCGACGAGCGTACCTGCGCCGTTCAAACCCGCTATGAGGGAATGAGGGCTGTGCGGTCACACCAGCACCGGGCGCTCCCAGCGCGCTGTGGATTGTCCTCAGAAGGCACGACAGTGGCGAGTGTAGACACTCGCGACCGTCATGGTGAGAGGCAAGTATGTCACACGTGTGACCCGCTTGACCAGAGGTCACACCGGGACCTGAACACCAGTATAATAAATTCCTCCTCCTCCTCCTGACGCCGAAAACAGCGCCTTACACTAGGGGCGCTTCATTGGTATCTGTTTGAGTAGAATAATAATTGAATGCACAGCGCTGGCAGCACCACTGTGCCTCTTCCACCAAACAAGATAACGACGCGTCAACGCTCCTTCCACCACGAACCTCCCCTCCCAATGGATATCGACGCGTTAATTCATCGTGATTGTGCTGGGGGACATCGGGGTTTGTAGACTACGCACAAAACAACGAAAGCCCGGCAGACTGCATCTCTACCTTATCTATACCTGCGAAACCGCGATCCGCCCGTGATATCAGCGCCGAGCGCCAGAAGTTAAGGAAACGCGCACCTGGCGCTCCCGGTAACGTTGCTCCTGCTTTCTCTCAAGAGGTGCCACGGCATGGCAGGTGCTTTAGCGAATGCGAAACGAGCGAGTACATCACGAAAATGGGCTTTGATTTGACGCGATTTTTGGGGCGAGTTTCGGCCATGCTGGGATTAACGGAGTCAGCAGCCAGGTGTCATGCCGGCGTCGCGCTGGTGTGCGAGTTGGCGGTTTAGGACGAGCGGCGTGCTCGAGACAAGTTGGAGGCGAGAAGGAGATGCACAGCCAAGTCAGTGAGTCGTAATCGAGCGAAGCGCCCGTGCCAAAAGGGTTCGTTCTGCGTATATTTCGTTTATTATATTCTGGAGAGGGGGGGAGGTACCCATTTATCTAAACTTTAATTGGTCCAAACCATCCTTAACGCTACGATGGGCTCCTGACAGGTGCCTCACCTGCGCAGAATCGGCGGCCGCCATATCCCTCCTGCGACGCGTCCGGTTCTGTTCGAAGAGTGCGCAGTTGCGCCCGTTATTGCTGGAGCAGGTGCGGCGACGCTTCCCATGAGCGGCGATAACTTGGATCTCGCGAGGAGAGTTTGCGCTGGGCTCGCGGGGCAGGGATGCTTGCGGGCGCCTGGGGAGCAGATATCATAGAGAGAGTTGTCCGCGAGCGAGAGAGCAAGGTTCCGGGGAATACATTGACGAGATATTGACCGAGGTCTGAGATGAGCGTGTGCCGAAAGAGGCGGCGTGTTGTTTGGTTCAGAGGCTTTCGACTTTGCTTTACACACCCACTCCGACATCCAGAGAATGGCGACTCGCTCTACACCCAGACGCATCCTTGGTCTCTCCCTCGTCCCCCAGCTGTGACTGGCTCCCACCTCTCGGTATATCGGCTGAATCGCGGAAACGACCAAGTTAGAGCCTCCGGTCACTGAATCGCGAAATCGGTGGTTAACAGCTTTCGTTCGGCGTCCAGCGTGGTTTCTATGACCCATCCGGCGTCCATCTGGACACGACCCTGCCCCGCCCAAATCTTGCTCGCAACCAGACGCGAATATCGATGAATATTGATGAATCTGCTGGTGGTCGACGCGCTTGTCTCGGTGCGTCGATTTCTCTCCTTTTGAAGGTCATTGGGCTCAACAGACAACGTGGCACCGCAGTGTAGTCTCCTTCCCTGAAGCACCGCAACGTATGGAGCTTGACATGCCCGCGAGGACGGCGTACGGGCCTCGACGAGTACTGCAGGGCCTTGCCGGTATGCTTCGATACCCTCGTTCTTTCGCCCTATTCTGGCAAAGCTCGCAACGATCGGTCTGGTGAATTGCCTCCGCTGCTCTCACTAGTAGGTACGGGCACCGTCTCACACATCCACGCTGTTCCCGCACGTATCACAGATAACCTGTCGACCGCGATATGTACTTCGTTCTCGACGCTTCCTCCTTTCCCCGGGGAGACCATCGCCATCGCCTCCGTCCTCGCGCATCACTCGCGCGCACCGCCCGCCACATCGGCCTGGTCCGTCCGTTCCTCGCTGTCCTTCCACGGCGACTGACTGCATCCCTAGACCCTTAGTCGTGACCCATTCCGCGTCCGCAACGGCTCCTCCAGTGCACAGGTCGTCTCCGTCGTGTACACCTTCCCATCAGTCTCCCCAGCAGCGACTGATTCTATCGCAGACTGATCCTTCTGCAAGTCTTCACCGTTGCCTCCTTCGTCAGGCTCACGAGTCCGTCGGGCCTGCACACCTCCGTTGCTGTTCGTACCCTCAGAAGACATGCGCGGCTGGGCTGCTCCTCATTCGTTCGACTTCATCGTACGCGCTCTCGACCTCGGCCTGTTGACGCCGTCACCTCTTCATCTGTACGTTTTACCGCTTCCTTCCTCGGCGGTCACTGATTCTGGCTTCATACCCAAAGTATCGGTCGACATAGTATCTTCTGGCAGCGCCGCCATATGTCACGCATATGATACCCTGATGTATAGTATATATACCTAATTGCCAAGTGACTGATACAAACGAAAAGACTGGCGCCTTGCTTTCACAAAATGACCTCCACTCCATACATAAGGTCAATGCGACTTACCCAGTCGCTTCGCGGGGCTCTGTTCGATGATTGTTGAGTTCTTGGTACAATAATTGAACAGGTCGAACTGACCGTCGCTCCCGCCCGCAATCGGCTACTACGGCGTAGACTTTGGGTCCCAATTGGCGGAGCCTTGCCCTTCCTTGCTCGGCGAGGAGGCGGTAAATAAATTCCGCTAGCGATGGTGGGGGTGTTCATAGTGTTGTTAGTGAATAGGACGATGGTCGCAGCATCCTCCACCACCACCGGCAGAGTAGGCTTTGACGGCGCGTGAGTTTTTTAACCAGTCAAACTGTATGTTCTTCACCTCGGACTGAGTTTCGCCGCTCGCAACGTGGGCGTTGCTGGGAAAAGAATAGATGGAGTCCATGGTATCGGAATGTACCGCGCCCGCACCCAGGTCTCTCATCTGCAGTTCGGGACTTGCAGTTGGTTCGGGAGTTCCGTCAGCTGGGGAGAAGCTATGGGCGGCGCAGTGCGACACAACGTCTGTCGGTTCATCCATGGTGTTTCGGAGCTCATGATCAGCGAGCTTATCCGGGACGCGTGTAACTGCGTTGAAGCGGTCCGTGAGCTCGGAGACGCGACGGTCAAGAACAGGCGTGCTCAATGAGAGGGAGCCTGAGCCAGATTGCACTTGGAGCTCTGCGAGTTGGCGGAGGATGTCCTGGATCTGTGCGCGTTGATTCCTTGCATTCTCTTCAACGGAGTTCTGCAGTTTCTGAAGGAGTACGGTGACATGATCAGTCGGCGCCGGCAGTGAAGGGGTAGACAACTCTGTGGTCCATAAGGCGGGTCCCGAGGCACTCGGTGGTTGTGACAAAAACGTTGGCCAATTCTGTGTCGATGGTCGGGTATTTGACGAGCTCGTCGAACGCGGAGCAGCTGCTGATGCGCCTTGAAGATACGTCAGATAGCTCAGGAAACAATGTTCTCGGCAGAACAAACCTATATGATGCGAGGCCAGGTATGTAGGACGACGGTTGGCCGATGTTAGGTGAGTTGACAGGGGACCTCCTGGCCATAGAGACCTTTGCAGAATCGGCAATCCATCAGGTCGAAAATCCAAACGCATAGTGGGCGCGTAGACAGAGTGCACGGAATCAAAACGGCTGGGCGCTAACGAAACGGGTGATAAGTTCAAATCGAATGTTGCAAACGGAAGTAATCTACCGACCTGCAGGCGACTGAGAGTAATAATGCGCTGACATGATGGAGAGGGAGACTGGACTCTCCTTGACACGGCGGAGCGCTTTTATAATGGAAGCTTTGTCCGTCATGGAAATAACTAGGTCGTGACCACCAAATGCAACCAGGTCCTCGTGGTTTGCGACCGTCAATGGGCAATTTGCGTCGCAGGCAGCACGGCGTTATCGAAAGGTATTGCGCCGCGCCAAACTTCCATGGCCCAGTACTAGTTCCGTGAAGGTGCTTTTCGTGATGCTTCTTTTCCTTGAGCTGTCAACGACGCCGCGCACAGCTCCGAATGGATGATGAAGTGACCTAATGCCAGCAAATTAAACCCACAGTATACGCCATCGATAACGCCGCGCTATACTGCCTCCGAAATATGGTCCCGCCAGGCAACGTTCTGGATCGGCGTTGAGATCTGTGCAGTCTTGGAACGCGGCCACGGATCCCACCACGCCTATATATCTAAACGTGTCTCTCCCTGTTTTTCAGGAAGAGCACTCCTCCCGTTTTTCTCTGCCAAAACTTTGATGCCACCAACACCCAAGAAACTACTGTAGGTCCACCCAGATCTTCGTCGTCCCAGCTCATGACCCCGTAGTCGGCAAAGTCGCACTTTGACTATAGCTATGTGATTCGGCGACGCGAACCCGTGTCAAGGTCATGTGACCGTTCCTGAGCGTCAAAGCGCGGAATGATCCTTTCCCCCGCTTTCTCATTACTGCCGAACGCAGTGAGATGATGGTGAACTACTATGTAATCGGAGAAACGACTGGAGCGTAGGTAATTAGAGAAACGACGGGAGCCCAGGTCAAACTCAAGGCTGTCAGTCGAAGAACCTTAGATCTATATGGGAGAACGCATGCATCTGCGGGGTGGTACCAGACGGAGTTGAGACGGACGGACTACTACAGGATGATCGGTCTTCTGTCGCACCAAAAGGTGGTCATGATTCACCAATATGTCGATGGACTGGCTGCGCGGGAAAGTGGCGTGCGGCGTTATCGATGGATTCCATGTCCGCGAAGAACAAACCGCCTTTGTCTGCCGCCGCCGCTGAAGTGAATTCGAACTGCCTCCGAACTGCCTCCGTGACAGGGAACCACTTTCAACCCCATTTGCACGGCGTCGGAGCACTCGGACCGACGCCACTGGAGAGTTCCTCTGCCGCACGCTTTGTTCGCGTTTTCGTTTTAAAGAACGGTGGCCGATTCACTATGGAGCGCGTCAAACCCAACTGCAATGCAATCTCCAGACACCCTCAATCCTAGCTTTTTCATAAACACCGTATGTGGATTCGTTGCGGACAACACGAAGGGACCGACCATTTTTTCAAGGTCGATGCTATCTCGCGCCAACTCGATTTGCAGGCAAGTTTTTTATTCAGAATTCTCGACCGTTTGCTAACGTATAAACGATATAGATACACCTAGCTGAAGTAGATTCGCACGTATTCGCCCCGTTTGACTCTGTTAAACCGATTTGCAGGGCCATTGGAGCCTGGCTGCCTACCCGGATTCCCGTCTAGCTCACTTGACCGAATATCGACTGTCCCTGGACCAGACTCGTCGCAACTTCCTGAATGTTTTCAACTCGTGTCGTCCCAATGTGCGTTCTTGCTTGGAGGCCACTTTGCCTTCTTGACACAGTTGCTGTCAGCATTTCGAACACCCCCTGTCACTTCGGAATAGGTGCGTTGGTCTGGCCCAGCAGAAGGTCAGCTTGTGCACTCGGCTCGCGACAATTTGGGGTTCACCTAGACTCAGATCCAAACTTGCGTCCAGAAGATAGATCAACATCTCGGGCTTGTTGACACCCAGATGCAGCAAATAAATCAACACCTTTGGCTTGTCAAGTACGGTATGCAGAGCCTGTCCGCCTATATCTGCAGTGGGTCGCCAGGCCTGCCGCTCAACCCCTTCCATCCCGACCCGCAACTTCCAAGCTCCACGCATGGAAACTACTTTGATCGTCGATTCCCAGAGGACTCGGACTCCCCACTGTCCGCTCGGGTAGAGGAACTCAACGCGGAGCACGAAACACACCCTGCTCCTATCGACTCGCCAAAGCTCCAGCCCGGGCCCGCCGATATAGTTTCGGCAGAGGCGCTGCCGCCGACGGAGGCGCAACCGACGAAGAATGGGGAGGAACTCAAACTCGATGTACGCACAATTCATCTACTACTGCATTTACGCTTAGTAAACGTGCTAGTCGGCTATCCGCCTCGTTATGTTGCGCTCACTCGGAATACCGTTCGACCGGAATATCCTCATCACAGTCCGAGCCGAGCAGTACACTACTTTGGTAGAAAGCGCAGCATACGTGAACGGCGATAACGACGCCCGCCAGCCCACGCTTGACCCAATGTGTCCTTGCTGGGAGGACCTAGGTGGGGGCTGGAATCTCGCTCTTGCTGCGCTCTTTGTGGAGCGATTCAACCTAGAGTATCCGCACTTGCAGGGACATGACAAGTATGTAGAGGGGCGGTTTCATGAACGTTTGGCGCAATTTAGTCAAACCATTTTCAAGGATCGCGCACGAAACATATGATCATTATCCATATTAAGTACATACGTAGTAGGCACAACCAAACGAGCTACTGCGGCAGAGTACAGACGAAATTCAATCGCGTACGCGTTTACTTTCAGTTCAAACGGTCGTTTAGGGCTCTGAAGGTCAGGGCGACGGAGGCGGGACACTGCGCGGCGGGGTCGTAGGAATTGGCCCGGATAGGAGGGGTGGTCTTGCCAATTGCTCGACTTGAACGCGGCGGTTATCTCAGAGTTTGCTCAGAGTGGCATGTGGGGTAGTCGTGGGTAGCTATAGACGGGCCCCAGGGATACTCAGAGGTAGTGTTTGTGTGGCTGAGGACATAACAGAAATTCCCATTTCTCTACCTTGCGCCTGGACGGAAGTCTGCAACGCAAACACCGTCCTTGACCCTACACTTTCTTGGTTTTTAAGGCGAGTCTCAGGCGAGCTGCTGGAAGGATTCTTCTACAGAGTGGCCTCCATCTCTGAGGTCTATTACCGCGGCGTCCTGTCACTTGGCGCGGAATTTTCGTTGTACGCTGCGAACGCGGCGCGTTTTCGAATCGTATATATATATATAGAGCTCCGGACTCAGGTCGATGACTGTGTCACCCACCAATACTGGGGACTCACCAGGATGCATCGTCTCATCTCATTAACCCCTCATATTCTCGAGGGCCTTGCTGAGAAGTCGGCCGAAACAACTGGCAGACGTCGAGCACGCATACACCGCAGCAATGACATGTTGGAATACACACCGGACATGACTGGAGAGAAATTCAAGATTCAGCACCTCGGCGCGCTTGTGGCTGGTGTGCACTCACGCGGAAAGTTCTGGTCAACTGTGATTCTTCCGTGGTACTACGAATCCTCGACGAAAGGATCTGCTGGAGTGGAATCGAGGACCCGGCCATCTGAAACGCGCGTTCAAAATACGTCAAAAGTTCACCAATCTCGTTTTTCTACCTTTCGCCTGGATGGAAGTCCGCAACGCACACACCGTCCTTGACCCGACACTTGCTTGGTTATCAAGGCGAGTCTCAAGCGAGCTGCTGGACGGAGTCTTCTACAGAGTGGCCTGTGATGCGGGGGTACCTATTTGCAGGACGCGCTGCGATGCGGGAGAGTTTCTGGACGCAAACGAGTTCCCAAGTCCGGATCGTCAGACTCAAGCAAACAAGGTTGATATTTCGCATTCCGGAGAGTTTCACCAGAAGAGGACTGGAGGGCAGATATCACAGAGAGAGTTGTCCGCGAGCGAGAGAGCAAGGTTCCGGGGAATACATTGACGAGATATTGACCGATCGAGGTCTGAGATGAGCGTGTGCCGAAAGAGGCGGCGGGTTGTTTGGTTCAGAGGCTTTCGACTTTGCTTTACACACTCACTCCGACATCCAGAGAATGGCGACTCGCTCTACACCCAGACGCATCCTTGGTCTCTCCCTCGTCCCCCAGCTGTGACTGGCTCCCACCTCTCGGTATATCGGCTGAATCGCGGAAACGACCAAGTTAGAGCCTCCGGTCACTGAATCGCGAAATCGGTGGTTAACAGCTTTCGTTCGGCGTCCAGCGTGGTTTCTATGACCCATCCGGCGTCCATCTGGACACGACCCTGCCCCGCCCAAATCTTGCTCGCAACCAGACGCGAATATCGATGAATATTGATGAATCTGCTGGTGGTCGACGCGCTTGTCTCGGTGCGTCGATTTCTCTCCTTTTGAAGGTCATTGGGCTCAACAGACAACGTGGTACCGCGGTGTAGTCTCCTCCCCTGAAGCACCGCAACGTATGGAGCTTGACATGCCCGCGAGGACGGCGTACGGGCCTCGACGAGTACTGCAGGGCCTTGCCGGTATGCTTCGATACCCTCGTTCTTTCGCCCTATTCTGGCAAAGCTCGCAACGATCGGTCTGGTGAATTGCCTCCGCTGCTCTCACTAGTAGGTACGGGCACCGTCTCACACGTATCTTAGCGCCTCAACCTTGCCTATTACGCCGGGCGACCGCGTTGCAGGTGGCTCAGCGTCAATGGCGACGGCGACGGCGGCAAATCCCCCGCGTCTGGTTTACGAGAGTCTCGGGCGCACACTTTCAAGCTGTCCGGTATGTCTCGCCGCTCCCTCCTTTGGCCGCCGCTGATTGTGATACCAGTGACAAAACGACGCGGCTGCCCCCAGCTACGGCCGTCTGCCGTCACCCGCACGCGAGCTGGGCATGCCAGCGAGTGCGTCCGAGTTTCCCTTCTTTTCCTGCCTGATCTTATTGTAGGCTACTCCTTTACGAGAGTCTCGGGCGCGCACTTCCATCGGCTTTTCGTACGTCTGATTCTTCGCCGCAACTGCGCAATGGCTAACCGCCTCCGACCCAGGAATCCCAGGGTGGCCCCCGACGCCGCCGGCGATGTATTGTCGCTCGTCCCGGAGGCGCATCCCCTGCGGCAGACATAAATCGTCGCCGTCCAGGATTTCCTCCATCCCATATCCCAAGCGCAGCCAACGACAAGACGATGAAGCTGCCCACAGCCTTGGGACGAAGCCCCCTGCCGCCACTCGCACGCGAGCTGGACAAGCTCGCGAGTGCGTGCGAGTTTCCCTTCTTCCCCTTCCCTGCATCGCCTGATTTTATTGTAGACTGCTCCTCATGGACTGTACGAGTCTCAGGCGCGCATCTCCATCGGCTTTTCGTAACACAAGTCTCAGCGCCCGTACCGGAGCACTGCATGCTTGACCAACGTCTTCCCGGTCCTTCCTCTCACTGCCGTTGACTCCGTTTCCCTCTCAGCCCCGAATGACGAGGACTGCGCTGCTGTTCAGCCGTTGGTGCGTTAATGCCCGCGGCAACGACGCTGCCTCACCGGCTCACGTGTATGGTCGTTCTTGCCGCTGTTTCTCCTCTCCATGGTGCCCCCCGCTTTCCCTCCCCCCGCGGGCCGTACGCCCTCGTCGTTTTTCAAATCAGTTGTTGAATATCATATGTTTTCAGTGGGAAGGAAAGTAGTGAATGATTCAGACGGTTCAACTGTTAAGACTCTCAAGACCGTCTCGGCTTCTCTATCCATCTTCTATTGTTTGCGGGACTTGTGCAGCGTCGCCTCACCACGTCCCTCCATCGTTCCGCGTCGTTCCCAGTTGGAAGTTTCAGTCGAAAGAAGTCTCACGGCGGGCGAAAACTTGCTGTACCAAGATGGAACTACGGCATATATATGAAACTCGTACTCATGCCGCTCCAAACAAGTAACCAACTCATGGATGCGACTATGGACATTGACTTTTAGCATTTTCTAACTTACTAACTCTAGTGTATTTCAGCCAGAGATGGACGGCTCCTTGAGGGTCAGGTCGTCTCTGGGTGATCTTGCTGTACCCCGCGTGGGACCTTACGCATTAACTTAACTTCACTTAACTTACCAGAGCTCGTCAAAGATTTGCGAGCATGTGGCCGCACCCCCAAGTCCATCACGATGACCAATTTCCGCTCTCTCAATCATTGCAGATCTCGCTCGAATGTGCACTCTCTTTAGGAATCCGAGCCTCGACGTCCTGCGGGGGTTCCAGCACGGCCTGGGCAACCTATTTTGTTGTTTCACTCGCAACTAGCGGCACCTGTTGATCAAGAGGCTACCGAGGCCGTCCCTAAATGTTCAATATCGCTGGCCCGCTGAATCAGATATCTGTCTCCATGCGCCAGCGTCTCTGGCGCCAGTGCGACAGGAATCGATTTTGAGCGACCCAGCTCCCACCAGCTCCCATGCCGATCGCGTTCGCACTGGCTCAACCAGACAATACCTCTTTACGAAATACGGAGGTATACCATGTAGGTGTTTGCCTATCCGGCCGCCCAGTTTTCCCTAAGATGACGGGCCCTAGGTGTATTCCTCGCCGCATCCATATCGACTCCAGATGTAATTCCAGCGCTTGCATATCCATGCTGGCGGCTGTCTGTTCTACGCTGAACGTATAGAAATTTCGAGCCCAAGAACCGTTTAACATCGGCGCGGGATACGCAATGCAGCATCTGTCAGGTCGATCCTAGCGCGTGTCCTGTCCTGAGCGGCCTCGAAATTCGGGATGGGAGTCTTTTCGAAGCGCTCAAGGAGCATTCGCCCAGGAAAGCTTACCTGGTTGAGAGTGCACACCTTCGAAGTTTCTACTATTAATGCCTGTATACTGGATCGTCACTTCCTAGATGTCCTTTGGCCCTGCAGCAATCTGGTAGATCTGGACCTTCGACTGGGACTGGGCTGGAAGTTCGATGACGCCTGTTGGAAGCGCTCGCGAATTGACAAGTTTGGACTTGACATTGAACGCCACAGCAGTGGGTCCAGTTGAGTCAAGACACCCTCAAGTCTTTTAATGTCGGACAGTCGTCGGTCACGGTCGTGCTGGAAACGGCCGGGTTTCTGTACCGTATTACCCAATCTTCAACTTGGACCGCGAGGGATGCCGCGTCTGGGTCCCTTCTGTAAGCCTCCTTCGTTGTGTATTCGCACCCTCGTGACACGGGGTTCTAGAACACAGGAAACAACGAGACCGAGTCATTCTCTGGTCTCAAAGGGATGGGTCCGGAGCCAGTAGCGATCCTGTATATCCATCGGCTATGTCGTAAATATGCCGCTCAGCGATGGTTAAATATGTGATTCGCGATCGGCGACGCGTGTCGAAGTCATGTGACCGCTCCTCAACGGCACGGAATAAGCCTCACCAGTTCGCTGTTTAAAATTTTCTTGTTACTGCTGAACGCAGATAACAGTAAAGTACTGATTAGAGGAACAACGGCAGCGTAGGTAAAGTTGAAGATTGTAAGTGGGAGAATCCTAGAGCAAGTACGCCACGGGGAAGTAGATAACAGGAGCAGAACTGTGAATTTATATGTATACTGGTAGTTCATCCCGATGAGCGCGGCATCGCAGCAGGCGAGCGACCCAATCCTGTGTCTGGGGACGTGTCAGTCCCTCGGGCAGGGTCAAAACGATGTACGCACCACGAAGACGGTCACGACGGGGATAGCGCCTCAGGGCAGCACGGGGCTCATGCGAGCGGTGAGACAAAACGCTTAGCGGAGGGGAGCGCAACAGCAATCTCAATCTGCGGTAAAATCAGTCGTTGGTGATAAAATATTGACGAGAAGACGTACCCGGACAGTGGAGAACGGACCATGCGTAGTGGCATTGGAGGAGCACCTTGGGGGCAGCGTTGGCTTGGCTGCGAGGAAATCAGGGACCAGCGGCGACTGCAAGCGGTTGGGATAGACGAAATCCTGGACGGCGGCCGACGCGGCCCCCTGCGAATTCCTGGGTCGGAGGTAGTTAGCCATCGCGCAGGTGCGGCGAGGAATCAGACGTACGACAATCCGATGGAAGTGCGTCTCGTAAACCAGACGCGGGGGATTTGCCGCCGTCGCCGTCGACATTGACGCTGAGCCACCTGCAACGCGGTCGTCTGGCGTAATAGGCAAGGTTGAGGCGCTAAGATACGTGTGAGACGGTGCCCGTACCTACTAGTGAGAGCAGCGGAGGCAATTCACCAGACCGATCGTTGCGAGCTTTGCCAGAATAGGGCGAAAGAACGAGGGTATCGAAGCATACCGGCAAGGCCCTGCAGTACTCGTCGAGGCCCGTACGCCGTCCTCGCGGGCATGTCAAGCTCCATAACTTGCGGTGCTTCAGGGGAGGAGACCACACTGCGGTGCCACGTTGTCTGTTGAGCCCAATGACCTTCAAAAGGAGAGAAATCGACGCACCGAGACAAGCGCGTCGACCACTGGCACCAGCAGATTCATCGATATTCATCGATATTCGCGTTTGGTTGCGAGCAAGATTTGGGCGGGGCAGGGTCGTGTCCAGATGCACGCCGGATGGGTCATAGAAACCACGCTGGACGCCGAACGAAAGCTGTTAACCACCGATTTCGCGATTCAGTGACCGGAGGCTCTAACTTGGTCGTTTCCGCGATTCAGCCGATATACCGAGAGGTGGGAGCCAGTCACAGCTGGGGGACGAGGGAGAGACCAAGGATGCGTCTGGGTGTAGAGCGAGTGGCCATTCTCTGGATGTCGGAGTGGGTGTGTAAAGCAAAGTCGAAAGCCTCTGAACCAAACAACCCGCCGCCTCCTTCGGCACACGCTCATCTCGGACCTCGATCGGTCAATATCTCGTCAATGTATTCCCCGGAACCTTGCTCTCTCGCTCGCGGATATATAACTCTCTCTGTGATATCTGCCCTCCAGTCCTCTTCTGGTGAAACTCTCCGGAATGCGAAATATCGACCTTGTTTGCTTGAGTCTGACGATCCGGACTTGGGAACTCGTTTGCGTCCAGAAACTCTCCCGCATCGCAGCGCGTCCTGCAAATAGGTACCCCCGCATCACAGGCCACTCTGTAGAAGACTCCGTCCAGCAGCTCGCTTGAGACTCGCCTTGATAACCAAGCAAGTGTCGGGTCAAGGACGGTGTGTGCGTTGCGGACTTCCATCCAGGCGAAAGGTAGAAAAACGAGATTGGTGAACTTTTGACGTATTTTGAACGCGCGTTTCAGATGGCCGGGTCCTCGATTCCACTCCAGCAGATCCTTTCGTCGAGGATTCGTAGTACCACGGAAGAATCACAGTTGACCAGAACTTTCCGCGTGAGTGCACACCAGCCACAAGCGCGCCGAGGTGCTGAATCTTGAATTTCTCTCCAGTCATGTCCGGTGTGTATTCCAACATGTCATTGCTGCGGTGTATGCGTGCTCGACGTCTGCCAGTTGTTTCGGCCGACTTCTCAGCAAGGCCCTCGAGAATATGAGGGGTTAATGAGATGAGACGATACATCCTGGTGAGTCCCCAGTATTGGTGGGTGACACAGTCATCGACCTGAGTCCGGAGCTCTAGATATATATATACGATTCGAAAACGCGCCGCGTTCGCAGCGTACAACGAAAATTCCGCGCCAAGTGACAGGACGCCGCGGCAATAGACCTCAGAGATGGCGAATGCCGCGTTGGCGAGGAACGGCGTTGATTCTGATTGGGTTTTGCGCCAGACTGCACGGATCCGCAGGATATATGCAACGGAGGCATCTCATTCTCCGCGATCGCCACCAGTTGCCGCAGCGGTGGCCAGTCACGCTGCACCCCTTTGGCGGCAACTCGCCTGGTTCATCATGCACTGTACTTATGGTGCGCTATCTGCATATAAATACTCGCGCCCAATTCCAAACACGCCCATGATCATGGATCTGCACGCAACCCAAACTGTGTCGAAACATATGCCACCGCGCCGGTGCGTGTCTACCATTGGTAGAGCGTGCCCAACCAGGACCGTTGAAAAACGGACGCCCTCGCATGTTCCCTAGGACCTGACCTTGTTTCTGTTCCCAGTCACAATCCTGCCTTCAAACCGCTACTAGTCAGTAAACCCTAGAACACAAATGACCTCTTCGCAGCCGTCGCGTTGTCCACGCTACCTTCACTGATCTCCCGGTTATGTAGAGCATGCGCAGCGCCGGGCTCTCGACTTCAATCGGCTCGTAGTAATCACGAGGGCCTTCCCAATTGCAAGCAAAGGAGCGCTCAACCTACCTCCAGCCAGCGTCGCCGTTGAAGTTCGGGATTCCAACGATCACCTCTAAGACGTTGATGCCCACGGATTGCTGCCTAACTGGATGCCAACCCGCGATACCGCCGTCGCGACCGCGTGTCGAATGTCCAAGGACCTTGGTGCAGCTAAACGCTCCGCTGATAACTACGAAGCCGCGACACACGAAGTGGTGGATCGGTTAATCACAAAGAGCATCTTACCGTCGCCACTGATATAAAGGACAAGAACTTGAAAGAATTGCAAATCGCAACTACTCGTCACACGCGTCTGCGGGCAATAAACTTCGCAAGCCGGTCGAACTCGGAAGAGGTACCATTTCATCCTTCGCCCTGTCGACACATTAGGCGGAGCTTAGAGGAGGAACTGGCGCGACATCTGTATTGGCAGCATCCGATTTCCAGACACGTACCCACCCTTGCTGTTGAGATCTTCTTATCCCGAAACTGTGGACATTCTTTATGTCAAGAATGTATGATCCGTTATTTGGGTGAGGTGGGATGCGCTCCCCGGTTATATTGAATCAATGCCATTGCAGATAGCCTGCGTGCCAAAGATGTACCTCGCATCTGCCATAAATGCCGGGCTCCGATCAACAAACGGTCAATGAAGAACTCAAGAAGAACTGCACATTGGGCGCCTTGGTTGAAAGATTGATTGAACGCCGAACTTTGAAAGCCACCGGAAGCCAAATGGCGCGGGACAGTAACCCCTACGACCGGTCGGTGGGAGAGGAAAACGCGTACGGGTATTGGCAGCAGGTAGCGCTTGATAGGGCTGGAGGAAGAGGAGGATTGCCTGGGCGGTCCCGAATTGAAACAACAAGTAGCATGAATGGTAACCGTACTACGTGGGTGTGACGTGTACAGCTACGCTACGAATGCCTAAATACCACCACTGTTGTGAACAGGCCTGTACTACCTACCAAGCACCAAAGCCACGCGAGCACCCGGCGCGGTCGCGGATCCATATTAATTTGGGCACAAATGCACGATACGCCTACTGGCTATCCTAACCAGCAAATCCTCGGCCGAGACCATCTGCACCTTGACCCGCCCAACTGGAACGACAGCAAACATGTCCACGCGAAGGCTAGTGAGAGCTGTATGGCCCGTGGATTTCGAAATGAGTTGAGTGCTCTGAATTTACTAGTAGACCAGCCTGCCTCCGATTATATATCAAACTTGGGATTTAGGGCCATTGCTGCGCATAGCAGAACGAGTCTGTTACCCGCTGCGCGGGTGTACACTAGACTTAGTTTGAGCGGCAGTGGTAAATATAGAGCCAGTGCCGCGATCAAGCCGTTATTGTCGTCAGCAATCATTGTTAATAGATTGAGTTGTTGCCAAACAAACCCAACTCAACTTCCCACCCTGCATATGTACAGCGGTTGCTGGGTGGCATGTCGTCGCCTTCTGCGACCCATATGACGAATGTGCCTGTCGCTCGTGAGTATATTATTCTGCCTGCTGCCGCTTCCTTCACCTCAGATGCTACCCAGAACAGATTGTACGATACAGCGGTCGGACGCATGCACCATTTCCGATCCGACGATGTTGGTATTCTCCCTCATACCTGAAGCCTTTCCTAACTTTAATCACAGTTCCCAACGAAATCATATCGTTGATCCTAGAGCTGCTCCCTGACCAACCACTCGACTACCAGGAGGTCGTCGTCACTCGAGGAAACATTTTACAGCTTTCTAAACGCTTCAATGAACTCTGTCTTTCCACCCCGGAATTGTGGGCGACAATCGATGTTCACTTTCGGAAACTAGGGCCGTGGGACAGCCCCGGGACGATGCTGTCGTTGGAAAAACTCGACGGTGCTCCGCGACGCTCCACTTTTGCGCGTTGTTTGCATCGAGGGACAAGCCACAGGCCGACGTTGCCCCACTCCTCATGGGGCCGTTCCAGTCCAGCTGCCTCGTTCGCATTCGTTGAAATGCATGTTTCCGGTATTACTTCTTGCGACGGCTACCATCCCCATCGATGCGCCTATTGTTCCCCCCGACGCGCCACTCGTCCTCCCCTATCTCACCAGCCTGGGTATCGACTGCCAGTCCTCCGAAATCTGGGCGAAGGTCCTCGCATCCTGTGATGCCCTCGAGAGGCTGGTATATGGTTCGACGAATGCGCTTCCTCCGAAATCTGGGCGAAGGTCCTCGCATCCTGTGATGCCCTCGAGAGGCTGGTATATGGTTCGACGAATGCGCTTGGCAATTTAATCCCCATCCCCCGAGCTATCTGCACCCTCCGCTATCTGCGCATCTATCGCATGTCCTGCATGCCACCAGTGTCCGCACCCAACCTGGAAGAGCTCAGCGTCATGGATCCCAACGTCGGATTTACCGCCGCAGCTTTCTCCCAGCTAGTCGCCTCCACCGCTGGAAAGGTCGCGTTGCGCACTTTGGATTTACTGGTCAATCCTGTGCGCAACGAGGACTTGGACATCATTTTGGATAGATGTTCCGATCTTCGCGTTTTGCGGTTGTGCTCAAACTCGCAGTGCGACCTTCGGACGTCGACATATATCACTCTCCGCTACAAATTTCACACAACTTACCTTCGCCTTGGACGAAAACAGTTCGTGAAAGCTGAGTTTTCTCATCCTCCCCCTAATAACACATGGGCATCGAGCGCAAGACGGGAATTCGAAGCCTTGTCCAGGCTCGGGGTCGTGAGGAATGATCGTGAAATCACGATTTACCCGTCCGTCTTTCGGGTCGAGGTTTTGGGCTGCTCAGGGGATTTTCCAAACGACATGTTCTCGTCCGGCATCGACCGGTTCAAGACGCAGAACGGATTCGGCGACTCTCTACTCGCCGCCCAACCTTACGAGCTGATACACTTGATTTCGGTTCCGACAGTATTCACGGTAATCTTGCCGTTCCACGATGGCGACGAGGCGATGAGGGCGGTGAGGAACGGGGTCAAACAAGGCGGTAGAACTCGAAACGCAATCCAATTCCACCCCGTCTGGGACGACGACGCGGGAACATTCGTGTGATTGAGATACGCGATCCGTGTAAATTGTTGCATTTTTTTTGCCTTGCTGAAATCCTTGTGCTTATTCTACTATATTGTACTCCATCGTGAAGTCTGCTGAAATCCTTGTGCTTATTCTACTATATTGTACTCCATCGTGAAGTCTATGTCAAAATTTTATCTATCATTTGTGCGCGAGTCCTTCCATTCGACAAGACTCCCCAGCGTGTTGGGCAAGGAAAAAACAGTACAATTTGTGCTCAACGGTCTCAACCCCGATAACTTCAGCGGTCAAGTATAGATTTATTTCAATGGATTGGTAGCACGCAGAGTAAGCAAGTCGAAGTACAAGCAGGGAACCATCACAAATCGGCAGAGCTATGCATTGACAGTGGTATGGGGAATATGTGAGAGTGTCAGAGTTGTCGTTGGCATTAAAGCACCAGGAGTATGGAGCGGCGCCACGAGATACACGAATAACGACCCCGACGCGTTCACCATCGCCTAGAGTAGCCCGCAAAACGCTCATACGGCTCGCTGGAGCGTTCTGCTAGCTGCCCGGATGTATCAGCTACTCCATCCCGAACGAATCTTTCAATATTATCCTCCAACTTGCGGTTGCGAATCGGCCGGGTGAGAACCGGTTCCCTACATTTCGGGCAAGTATAAGTTTGAGGGGCGTACAGCTGGAAGGACTCCTGCTGGCTTTCTGAGGACGAAGAAAACCGGTTCAGAACACTGCATAGAAGGACGCTCGTGGATAGTAGTTGCTCACTGAAGTGTTCAAACAAGCATCGCTGACAGAACGAATGGCCGCATTCAATAATGCTAAGAATGGTGGTCAGAAGAAGAGAAAAAAAAGTAGCATAACGCAGGCGGTACATATCAGGCCATCGCGAAGCGTAAGTGCATATGTCACAAGAGGTTTCATCCGCAATGGAGTCGATAAGCTATCGGAAGGACCTTTAGCGCGCACAGAGGTTTTCAACCCATTCAACCCAACACACCTTTTCAACTTGCTTGTTTTTTTCGGTCAGTATTTTCTTCACGTCGATTAACTCCTATCATCAGATCAGTTCAGACTCTGAAAACACCAGGCTGGATGACTCACCTGGCTCCGGCGTTCCGCATCGAGGAGGAGCTCATCGTTTCTGAGAGACAATAGGATATTGCGATTCTTCGTGACCCTCAGCTCGGTATCCTTCTCGGACTTCTTCTTCGCCAAACGCTCACACTCGCTTTTTCGCCTAGTCAGCTGTTTCTTCACCGACCTCTCATACACAGCAGCATCGCGTTGGATTTCGCGGAGCCGAACACTGAATTCATCGGCAGTAGATACGGCTAATTGCAAGGAAGGCATCCATTCAGCCCCAGCTTCGGCCACCAGTGCCAACTGGCCGTCGTCGTCAGAGTCGATGATTTCAACGACTCCAGAATCGTGCTCCTTGAATTTCAACCCATGCATTGTACGAGTTGCCCTTGAAGACATGAACTGGGATGGATACGCCGTAAATATTAGTATGAGCTCGGACCAATTTCATACTGTCACCAAGAACAGCGGAGGAAAGAAGTTGCTATCGTGGAGGCAGCACTCAGTCGAAAGTGGTGTTGACTGCGTGAAACTGTACAGCAAAGGCTTTGCTTGTGCATGTTATTCAGAGGGGACGATTGGATCATTCGGCATGTGAAGGTTGTTTGGTTCAGAGGCTTTCGACTTTGCTTTACACACTCACTCCGACATCCAGAGAATGCGACTTGCTCTACACCCAGACGCATCCTTGGTCTCTCCCTCGTCCCCCAGCTGTGACTGGCTCCCACCTCTCGGTATATCTGCTGAATCGCGGAAACGACCAAGTTAGAGCCTCCGGTCACTGAATCGCGAAATTCGTGGTTGACAGCTTTCGTTCGGCGTCCAGCGTGGGTTTTATGACCCATCCGGCGTGCATCTGGACACAACCCTGCCCCGCCAAAATCTTGCCCGCACTCGGACGCGAATATCGATGAACATCTGCTGATGGTCGACGCGCTTGTTTCGGTGTGCCGATTTCTCTCTTTTTGAGGTCATTGGGCTCAACAGACAACGTGGCACCGCAGTTGTGTCTCCTTCCCTGAAGCACCGCAACGTATGGAGCTTGACATGCCCGCGAGGACGACGTACGGGCCTCGACGAGTACTGCAGGGCCTCGTCGGTATGCACCACTTCTGCTCGTTCTTACGCCCTATTCCGGCAAAGCTCGCAACGATTGGTCTGATGACTTGCCTCCGCTGCTCTCACTAGCAGGTACGGGCACCGTCTCACACATTTCTATGCCATCTCACACGTATCTTAGCGCCTCAACCTTACCTATCACGCCGGGCGACCGCGTTGCAGGTGCCTCATCCTCGTCAATGTCGAGCGGCAACGGCGGCGGCGACGGCGGCGCATCCCCCGCGTCTGGCTCAGGTCACAGAGCAGCTCACATGTCTCTTTGAAGCTCTCGATCACTTGGTATGTCTCGCCCCCCTCCTCTGGCCGCCGTTGATTTTGATTCCAGTGCGGCCCACGCTGGCCAACGACAAGACGACGCGGCTGCCGCCAGCTATGGCCGCCTGTTGTCACTCGTACGCGCGCTGGACATGCCCGCGAGTGCGTGCGAGTTTCCCTTCTTCCTCTTCCCTGCATCGCCTGATTTTATTGTAGACTGCTCCTTCTGGACTATACGAGTCTCGGGCGCGCACCTCCATCGGCTTTTCGTACGTCTGATTACCCCCCGCACCTGCGCGATGGCTAACTACCTCCGACCCAGGAATTCGCAGGGGGCCGCGTCGGCCGCCGTCCAGGATTTCGTCTATCCCAACCGCTTGCAGCCGCCGCTGGTCCCTGATTTCCTCGCAGCCAAGCCAACGCTGCCCCCAAGGTGCTCCTCCAATGCCACTACGGCATGGTCCGTTCTCCACTGTCCGGGTACGTCTTCTCGTCAATATTTTATCACCAACGACTAATTTTACCGCAGATTGAGATTGCTGTTGCGCTCCCCTCCGCTAAGCGTTTTGTCTCACCGCTCGCATGAGCCCCGTGCTGCCCTGAGGCGCTATCCCCGTCGTGACCGTCTTCGTGGTGCGTACATCGTTTTGACCCTGCCCGAGGGACTGACACGTCCCCAGACACAGGATTGGGTCGCTCGCCTGCTGCGATGCCGCGCTCATCGGGATGAACTACCAGTATACATATAAATTCACAGTTCTGCTCCTGTTATCTACTTCCCCGTGGCGTACTTGCTCTAGGATTCTCCCACTTACAATCTTCAACTTTACCTACGCTGCCGTTGTTCCTCTAATCAGTACTTTACTGTTATCTGCGTTCAGCAGTAACAAGAAAATTTTAAACAGCGAACTGGTGAGGCTTATTCCGTTGAGGAGCGGTCACATGACTTCTACACGCGTCGCGTCGCCGATCGCGAATCACATATTTAACCATCGCTGAGCGGCATATTTACGACATAGCCGATGGATATACAGGATCGCTACTGGCTCCGGACCCATCCCTTTGAGACCAGAGAATGACTCGGTCTCGTTGTTTCCTGTGTTCTAGAACTCCGTGTCACGAGGGTGCGAATACACAACGAAGAAGGCTTACAGAAGGGGCGAATGCGTCCGTAAGAACCCAGACGCGGCATCCACCGCAGTCGCTGGTCCAGGACCATCTGCAGCAGCAAGCTCGCCAGGTGTCGCAGGCGAGTCGACGTGAATCCGTGGTGAAAATCGGCGAGGGCCGAGTTGAAAGCTAGCGCAACGCGCCCTGCGACTTTGCCGACTACGAGGTCATGAGCTGGGATGACGAAAATCTGGGTGCACCTACAGTAGTTTCTTGGGTGTTGGTGGCATCAAAGGTTTGGCAGAGAAAACGGGAGGAGTGCTCTTCCTGGAAAACAGGGAGAGATACGTTTAGATATAGGCGTGGTGGGATTCGTGGCCGCGTTCCAGGACTGCACACTGGCAGATCTCAACGCCGATCCAGAACGTTGCCTGGCGGGACCATATTTCGGAGGCAGTACAGCGCGGCGTTATCGATGGCGTATACTGTGGGTTTAATTTGCTGGCATTAGGTCACTTCATCGTCCATTCGGAGCTGTGCGCGGCGTCGTTGACAGCTCAAGGAAAAGAAGCATCACGAAAAGCACCTTTCACGGGAATGACCACTGTTTTTAAACCCGCGACCCGTTGTAATGGTGAACACAGAATCCTTCCCGCGTCAAGAATATCATGGAAACCTTTTCACAATGTCTGTGTGCCGCAATTAACGCCGCACATGCATCCCCGAGGTCACCTGTTCCTACCATGCAAGATTTCAAGGCAGATTTCAAGGCGAGAACAGCTGTCGCGAGGATGGATATTGCGCTAACTTTCACTGTCTATTATGCAGACCGTTCCCACCGCAGGCATCGAGTCTTCAGAGGTTTACCTCTCGGTGGTTCCGCAACAGCGCCACGGTTCGCCCCGGTTCGAGGAGCCGCATTCCGCCCGGGGCTATCAGGTCCAGCTCTCGAGAGATCAAGTTCGAGGAGTAGTGAGGCGCATTCTGGCCCTAAAGGCCGACGGCATGCCGTGCCTCTGGCGTGAAAGCTCGCTCTCGAGACACCCAGATCACAACGGTATTGTGTCGGCGTTCATGATGGGTTACGTCGTTGGAGAGGTTGGTTGAAGATTCGTAACTCCAGATATCGGAACTAACCTGGCGAAAGTACACAGGAGTGGCTGCAAGATATCTCGAAGTCGGAGCACCCCTACACCCCACGGGAACGAGTGCCTCGGAGGCCTTCAAATACATGGCGGGAGTGTATCGACTCCAGACACGGCAGTTCAAGAGTTTCTTTGCCTCAGTACGTTTCGATCCCCTGCCTTTACTTTCATATGCATTGAGCTGGCAGGGATATACGCGGTTAGACGAGTTTCATGGGGAAGTGATGAGGGTCGGCACCCCAGAGGATTCGAGGTTCCCGGGCCGCTCGTTGCTGGGGCGCATGGTTTTGATATACCTTAATATATGGCCGCACGAGCATCGGTCCTTGGTTGTTCGTGTCGAGTGTCTCTAGGCTTTTGTGTGCTCGTATCACATAGGTTGGAACTGCAAGCGTTTGGTTTCATTAGAGAAAAGGAATGTATTTGAGGTAGGCTTTCTTGCACTGTGGAGGAGGACGGGTCCGACCGCTTGACGTGCAGCGGGATTGTTTTAAGTTGCAGGTCGCGGTAGGTCGACGGCCAGCGGGTTTTGTATCCGGAATCGAGGCCCGGCTGGGAGCGTCAGTCGGACAGTGCTTTGAGGATGTAGTCGGTCGCTGCGGCGGCACGACCTTGTCTTCCCAGGGAATAGTGGGCTTCAGATAGATGTCTGACAAGGACTGGGAACAGAAACAAGGTCAGGCCTTAGGGAACATGCGAGGGCGTCCGTTTCTCAACGGGGTCCTGGTTGGGCACGCTCTACCGATGGCAGACACGCACCGGCGAGGTGGCATATGTTTCGACACAGTTTGGGTTGCGTTGCAGATCCATGATTATGGGCGTGTTTGGAATTGGGCGCGAGTATTTATATGCAGATAGCGCACCATAAGTACAGTGCATGATGAACCAGGCGAGTTGCCACCAAAGGGGTGCCGCGTGACTGGCCACCGCTGCGGCAACTGGTGGCGATCGCGGAGAATGAGATGCCTCCGTTGCATATATCCTGCGGATCCGTGCAGTCTGGCGCAAAACCCAATCAGAATCAACGCCGTTCCTCGCCAACGCGGCATTCGCCATCTCTGAGGTCTATTACCGCGGCGTCCTGTCACTTGGCGCGGAATTTTCGTTGTACGCTGCGAACGCGGCGCGTTTTCGAATCGTATATATATATCTAGAGCTCCGGACTCAGGTCGATGACTGTGTCACCCACCAGTACTGGGGACTCACCAGGATGCATCGTCTCATCTCATTAACCCCTCATATTCTCGAGGGCCTTCATAGAAGTCGGCCGAAACAACTGGCAGACGTCGAGCACGCATACACCGCAGCAATGACATGTTGGAATACACACCGGACATGACTGGAGAGAAATTCAAGATTCAGCACCTCGGCGCGCTTGTGGCTGGTGTGCACTCACGCGGAAAGTTCTGGTCAACTGTGATTCTTCCGTGGTACTACGAATCCTCGACGAAAGGATCTGCTGGAGTGGAATCGAGGACCCGGCCATCTGAAACGCGCGTTCAAAATACGTCAAAAGTTCACCAATCTCGTTTTTCTACCTTTCGCCTGGATGGAAGTCCGCAACGCACACACCGTCCTTGACCCGACACTTGCTTGGTTATCAAGGCGAGTCTCAAGCGAGCTGCTGGACGGAGTCTTCTACAGAGTGGCCTGTGATGCGGGGGTACCTATTTGCAGGACGCGCTGCGATGCGGGAGAGTTTCTGGACGCAAACGAGTTCCCAAGTCCGGATCGTCAGACTCAAGCAAACAAGGTCGATATTTCGCATTCCGGAGAGTTTCACCAGAAGAGGACTGGAGGGCAGATATCACAGAGAGAGTTATATATCCGCGAGCGAGAGAGCAAGGTTCCGGGGAATACATTGACGAGATATTGACCGATCGAGGTCCGAGATGAGCGTGTGCCGAAGGAGGCGGCGGGTTGTTTGGTTCAGAGGCTTTCGACTTTGCTTTACACACCCACTCCGACATCCAGAGAATGGCGACTCGCTCTACACCCAGACGCATCCTTGGTCTCTCCCTCGTCCCCCAGCTGTGACTGGCTCTCACCTCTCGGTATATCGGCTGAATCGCGGAAACGACCAAGTTAGAGCCTCCGGTCACTGAATCGCGAAATCGGTGGTTAACAGCTTTCGTTCGGCGTCCAGCGTGGTTTCTATGACCCATCCGGCGTGCATCTGGACACGACCCTGCCCCGCCCAAATCTTGCTCGCAACCAAACGCGAATATCGATGAATATCGATGAATCTGCTGGTGCCAGTGGTCGACGCGCTTGTCTCGGTGCGTCGATTTCTCTCCTTTTGAAGGTCATTGGGCTCAACAGACACCGTGGCACCGCAGTGTGGTCTCCTTCCCTGAAGCACCGCAAGTTATGGAGCTTGACAAGCCCTCGAGGACGGCGTAGGGGCCTCGACGAGTACTGCAGGTCGGTATGCACCACTTCTGCTTCAATACCCTCGTTCTTACGCCCTCTTACGCCCTATTCCAGAAAAACTCGCCTCCGCTGCTTCACTCGTAGGTGCGGGCACAGTCTCGCACATTCATCCTGTTCTCACCTGTCAACCGCGATCTCTCTGGACGCTTCATCCTTGGAAGTTGTGCCCATCGCCTCCGTGCGCGTTGGTCGCGCACACATCGGCCTGGTACTTCGTCTGTTCCTTCCAGGGGTTACTGCCTGCACCCCCAGACCGAGTCGTGACCCATTCCGCGTCTGCAACGGCTCCTTCAGTGCACGGGGTGGTCTCCGTCGTGTAGGCCTTCTCGTGGGTTCCCCCAGCCGTGGCCGATAGGCTAATTCTTCTGCAAGTCCTCACTATCGTCTCCTTTGTCAGGCCCACGAGTCCGTCGGGCCTCCGTTCCTCTTCGTACGTTCAAAAGACTAGCGCGGTTGGGCTGCTCCTCATCCATTCGACTACATCGCACAGACTCTCGACCTCGGCCGGAAGAACAGCGCTATTGTATTCACTGTCGACGCCGTCACCTCTTCATTTTGTACGTTTTCCTGCTTCCTTCCTCGGGCGGTCACTGATTCTGACTTCATAAGATAGGCCTCATCCATAGGCATCCAAGGGACCAAGTCCCATCAATTCCCATCCCATTCGTTATTGAGGACAAAATTAGAAATTCTATCTCGCCAGTCTGTTGTAGGGCTACTCCTGAGCTCCCAAACTTAAATTCATGATTTTATATCGTGAATTGAACGACTAGATAGCTTTTTCGTTCTCACATCACTGCTCAAGATCTGCCATCATATTTCACGAAAACACTATCTAGTCGTCCAATACTCGAGGTAAAATTACATATTTAAGTTTGGGAGCTCTGAGGATCCTGGGGAAGATATTGGCGAGATAGATTTCCTCATTTCGTCCTCAGCGTTGAATGGGATGAGGATTGATGGGAGACCGCCCCTTGGATGCTTATGGATGAGGCCTATCTTACTCAAAGGGACCCCTTGCATGAATCTCGTCGCTCAATGCTCGAATTTTCATTGTTTCGGGTCCGCCAGTCCCCGCTCAATTTTTTTTTCTTTTTGTACGTCAGGCTTCTACCTTGTCCTTCTGCGGCGATTAACCGGCCCACACCGGCCCACACATAGGAACGACGTGCTGGCAGGTGCATTTACCGTACCTTCATCGGTGGCCATGGACAATGTATCTGGGCAGTGCCGCCATCTGTTACCCATATGAATAAATAGTTTACCCAATCGCGCCCAGTGCTCGTAAATGGTTTCTCGATACTGGTAGTGGTGTAGCGCAATCCTGGTTGCGACCGTCAATGTGTGATTTGCGCCGCAGGCAGCACGGCGTTATCGACGCCGCGCCAAACTTCCATGGCCCAGTACTAGTTCCGTGAAGGTGCTTTTCGTGATGCTTCTTTTCCTTGAGCTGTCAACGACGCCGCGCACAGCTCCGAATGGACGATGAAGTGACCTAATGCCAGCAAATTAAACCCACAGTATACGCCATCGATAACGCCGCGCTATACTGCCTCCGAAATATGGTCCCGCCAGGCAACGTTCTGGATCGGCGTTGAGATCTGCCAGTGTGCAGTCTTGGAACGCGGCCACGAATCCCACCACGCCTATATCTAAACGTATCTCTCCTTGTTTTCCAGGAAGAGCACTCCTCCCGTTTTCTCTGCCAAACCTTTGATGCCACCAACACCCAAGAAACTACTGTAGGTCCACCCAGATCTTCGTCATCCCAGCTCATGACCTCGTAGTCGGCAAAGTCGCAGGGCGCGTTGCGCTGGCTTTCAACTCGGCCCTCGCCGATTTTCACCACGGATTCACGTCGACTCGCCTGCGACGCCTGGCGAGCTCGCTGCTGCAGATGGTCCCGGACCAGCGACTGCGGTGGATGCCGCGTCTGGGTCCCTTCTGTAAGCCTTCTTTGTCGTGTATTCGCACCCTGTTAACAGCGGTGTTCAGAGCGCATGCCAGTGAAACTGTGGCCAAAGCCAACCACGGACTCAAGAAAGAGCAACATCCGCTGTTTTCACAATTCATTCTAGAAGAAGAGAGGTTCTGGAAGATGCAGGATGCTGAGGATTCCCGGATGCGGAGGTTTCACAGCCAGTAGCGCCGCGCGCACCCTGCGTCATAAACTTTTGAGACGCGTGACAAGGTCATGTGACCGTGCCTCAACTGTTTTTTGTTTAAAACGCGGAATGAAATTGAGCTCAATCCATTTCGGCACTTTACTGTAGGCGGAATGCAAATGACATTAGGCTACTAATTAGAGAAACGACCAGAGCGTATGTGAATTAGAGGCTGTCAGTCGGAGGCTAGCGCAAGTATGTTATAACAGGAGCAGAGATGTGAATGTACACCAGGTTAGGATGTAGCGCCGCGCTTGTTGCCGGAAAACGACGCAGGTGACGACGACAGGGTGATCAACGCCCAGTACTCCAGTGAAGCTCGCAGTGGGCGAGCGACCCACTCCTGGGGACGCGTCAGTCCCGCGGGCAGAGTCAAACGACGTACGCACCACGAAGACGGTCGCGCCGGGGATGCGAGCGAGGGGCTCGGGGCAGCACCGGGCTGTTCTCCGCTCGTGCGGGCGGTGATACAAAACGCTTGGCGGAGGGGAGCGCACGAAGAACGCCCCAAGTCTTCCGAAATCGCGCGACAGTAGTGGCATTGTCCAGCGCTGGAGGGGGGTGCTGCGCCGAGCAGTTCCCTCCCAGCCCTTCGCAGCGTTGGCTTGGCTGTGAGGAAACCAGGGACCAGCGGCGGCTGCAAGTCGGTCGGGATAGACGAAATCCTGGACGGCGGTTGACGCGACTCCGTGACAGGCGATAATGGACCGCCGGCAGCGTCGGACGGCTCCTGCGAACTCCTGGGTCGGAGGTTGTTAGCCATCGCGCAGGCGCGGGGAGGAATCAGACGTACGAAAAGCCGATGGAGGTGGGCGCCCGAGACTCGCACAGTCCAGAAAGAGCAGTCTACAATAAAATCAGGCGATGCAGGGAAGAGGAAGAAGGGAAACTCGCACGCACTCGCGGGCATGTCCAGCTCGCACATGAGTGACGGCAGGCGCCGGGGCTGGGGGTAGCCTCGTCGTCTTGTCACTGGTATCGCAATCAGCGGCGGCCAGAGGAGGGAGCGGCGAGACATAGTAATACCCGACAGCTTGAAAGAGACACGTGAGATGCTTGTAACCTGAGCCAGACGCGGGGGATTTGCCGCCGCCGTTGCCGCCGACATTGACGCTGAGCCACCTGCAACGCGGTCGTCTGGCGTGATTGAGGCGCTAAGATACGTGTGAGACGGCATAGGAATGTGTGAGACGGTGCCCGTACCCACTAGTGAGAGCAGCGGAGGCAAGGCACCAGACCGATCGTTGCGCAGACCGATCGTTGCGAGCTTTGCCGGAATAGGGCGTAAGAACGAGGGCAATTGAAGCAGAAGGGGTGCATACCGACGAGGCCCGTACGTCGTCCTTGCGGGCATGTCAGCTCGTGTGCGGGAGACGGCGGACGGCCGTAGCTGGGGGCAGCCGCGTCGTCTTGTCGTTGGCTACACTGGTATCACAATCAGCGGCGGCCAGGAGGAAGCGGCGAGACATACCCGACAGCTTGAAAGAGACACGTAAGCTGCTCTGTGACCTGAGCCAGACGTGGGGGATTTGCCGCCGTCGCCGCCGCCGTTGCCGTCGACATTGACGCTGAGCCACCTGCAACGCGGTCGTCTGGCGTGATTGAGGCGCTAAGATACGTGTGAGACGGTATAGGAATGCGCGAGACGGTGCCCGTACTTACTAGTGAGAGCAGCGGAGGCAAGGCACCAGACCGATCGTTGCGAGCTTTGCCGGAATAGGGCGTAAGAACGAGGGTATTGAAGCAGAAGTGGTGCATACCGACATGCAGTACTCGTCGAGGCCTCGTCGTCCTTGCGGACATGTCCAGCTCGTGTGCGGGAGACGGCGGACGGCCGTAGCTGGGGGCAGCCGCGTCGTCTTGTCGTTGGCTACACTGGTATCACAATCAGCGGCGGCCAGGAGGAAGCGGCGTGACATACCCGACAGCTTGAAAGAGACACGTAAGCTGCTCTATGACCTGAGCCAGACGCGGGGGATGTGCCGCCGTCGCCGCCGCCGTTGCCGTCAACATTGACGTTGAGGCGCTGAGATACGTCTGAGACGGTATAGGAATGTGTGAGACGGTGCCCGTACTTACTAGTGAGAGCAGCGGAGGCAAGGCACCAGACCGATCGTTGCGAGCTTTGCCGGAATAGGGCGTAAGAACGAGGGTATTGAAGCAGAAGTGGTGCATACCGACCTGCAGTACTCGTCAAGGTCCATACGTCGTCCTCGCGGGCTTGTCAAGCTCCATAACTTGCGGTGCTTCAGGGAAGGAGACCACACTGCGGTGCCACGGTGTCTGTTGAGCCCAATGACCTTCAAAAGGAGAGAAATCGACGCACCGAGACAAGCGCGTCGACCACTGGCACCAGCAGATTCATCGATATTCATCGATATTCGCGTTTGGTTGCGAGCAAGATTTGGGCGGGGCAGGGTCGTGTCCAGATGCACGCCGGATGGGTCATAGAAACCACGCTGGACGCCGAACGAAAGCTGTTAACCACCGATTTCGCGATTCAGTGACCGGAGGCTCTAACTTGGTCGTTTCCGCGATTCAGCCGATATACCGAGAGGTGAGAGCCAGTCACAGCTGGGGGACGAGGGAGAGACCAAGGATGCGTCTGGGTGTAGAGCGAGTCGCCATTCTCTGGATGTCGGAGTGGGTGTGTAAAGCAAAGTCGAAAGCCTCTGAACCAAACAACCCGCCGCCTCCTTCGGCACACGCTCATCTCGGACCTCGATCGGTCAATATCTCGTCAATGTATTCCCCGGAACCTTGCTCTCTCGCTCGCGGATATATAACTCTCTCTGTGATATCTGCCCTCCAGTCCTCTTCTGGTGAAACTCTCCGGAATGCGAAATATCGACCTTGTTTGCTTGAGTCTGACGATCCGGACTTGGGAACTCGTTTGCGTCCAGAAACTCTCCCGCATCGCAGCGCGTCCTGCAAATAGGTACCCCCGCATCACAGGCCACTCTGTAGAAGACTCCGTCCAGCAGCTCGCTTGAGACTCGCCTTGATAACCAAGCAAGTGTCGGGTCAAGGACGGTGTGTGCGTTGCGGACTTCCATCCAGGCGAAAGGTAGAAAAACGAGATTGGTGAACTTTTGACGTATTTTGAACGCGCGTTTCAGATGGCCGGGTCCTCGATTCCACTCCAGCAGATCCTTTCGTCGAGGATTCGTAGTACCACGGAAGAATCACAGTTGACCAGAACTTTCCGCGTGAGTGCACACCAGCCACAAGCGCGCCGAGGTGCTGAATCTTGAATTTCTCTCCAGTCATGTCCGGTGTGTATTCCAACATGTCATTGCTGCGGTGTATGCGTGCTCGACGTCTGCCAGTTGTTTCGGCCGACTTCTCAGCAAGGCCCTCGAGAATATGAGGGGTTAATGAGATGAGACGATGCATCCTGGTGAGTCCCCAGTATTGGTGGGTGACACAGTCATCGACCTGAGTCCGGAGCTCCAGATATATATATACGATTCGAAAACGCGCCGCGTTCGCAGCGTACAACGAAAATTCCGCGCCAAGTGACAGGACGCCGCGGCAATAGACCTCAGAGATGGCGAATGCCGCGTTGGCGAGGAACGGCGTTGATTCTGATTGGGTTTTGCGCCAGACTGCACGGATCCGCAGGATATATGCAACGGAGGCATCTCATTCTCCGCGATCGCCACCAGTTGCCGCAGCGGTGGCCAGTCACGCGGCACCCCTTTGGCGGCAACTCGCCTGGTTCATCATGCACTGTACTTATGGTGCGCTATCTGCATATAAATACTCGCGCCCAATTCCAAACACGCCCATAATCATGGATCTGCAACGCAACCCAAACTGTGTCGAAACATATGCCACCTCGCCGGTGCGTGTCTGCCATCGGTAGAGCGTGCCCAACCAGGACCCCGTTGAGAAACGGACGCCCTCGCATGTTCCCTAAGGCCTGACCTTGTTTCTGTTCCCAGTCCTTGTCAGACATCTATCTGAAGCCCACTATTCCCTGGGAAGACAAGGTCGTGCCGCCGCAGCGACCGACTACATCCTCAAAGCACTGTCCGACTGACGCTCCCAGCCGGGCCTCGATTCCGGATACAAAACCCGCTGGCCGTCGACCTACCGCGACCTGCAACTTAAAACAATCCCGCTGCACGTCAAGCGGTCGGACCCGTCCTCCTCCACAGTGCAAGAAAGCCTACCTCAAATACATTCCTTTTCTCTAATGAAACCAAACGCTTGCAGTTCCAACCTATGTGATACGAGCACACAAAAGCCTAGAGACACTCGACACGAACAACCAAGGACCGATGCTCGTGCGGCCATATATTAAGGTATATCAAAACCATGCGCCCCAGCAACGAGCGGCCCGGGAACCTCGAATCCTCTGGGGTGCCGACCCTCATCACTTCCCCATGAAACTCGTCTAACCGCGTATATCCCTGCCAGCTCAATGCATATGAAAGTAAAGGCAGGGGATCGAAACGTACTGAGGCAAAGAAACTCTTGAACTGCCGTGTCTGGAGTCGATACACTCCCGCCATGTATTTGAAGGCCTCCGAGGCACTCGTTCCCGTGGGGTGTAGGGGTGCTCCGACTTCGAGATATCTTGCAGCCACTCCTGTGTACTTTCGCCAGGTTAGTTCCGATATCTGGAGTTACGAATCTTCAACCAACCTCTCCAACGACGTAACCCATCATGAACGCCGACACAATACCGTTGTGATCTGGGTGTCTCGAGAGCGAGCTTTCACGCCAGAGGCACGGCATGCCGTCGGCCTTTAGGGCCAGAATGCGCCTCACTACTCCTCGAACTTGATCTCTCGAGAGCTGGACCTGATAGCCCCGGGCGGAATGCGGCTCCTCGAACCGGGGCGAACCGTGGCGCTGTTGCGGAACCACCGAGAGGTAAACCTCTGAAGACTCGATGCCTGCGGTGGGAACGGTCTGCATAATAGACAGTGAAAGTTAGCGCAATATCCATCCTCGCGACAGCTGTTCTCGCCTTGAAATCTGCCTTGAAATCTTGCATGGTAGGAACAGGTGACCTCGGGGATGCATGTGCGGCGTTAATTGCGGCACACAGACATTGTGAAAAGGTTTCCATGATATTCTTGACGCGGGAAGGATTCTGTGTTCACCATTACAACGGGTCGCGGGTTTAAAAACAGTGGTCATTCCCGTGAAAGGTGCTTTTCGTGATGCTTCTTTTCCTTGAGCTGTCAACGACGCCGCGCACAGCTCCGAATGGACGATGAAGTGACCTAATGCCAGCAAATTAAACCCACAGTATACGCCATCGATAACGCCGCGCTGTACTGCCTCCGAAATATGGTCCCGCCAGGCAACGTTCTGGATCGGCGTTGAGATCTGCCAGTGTGCAGTCCTGGAACGCGGCCACGAATCCCACCACGCCTATATCTAAACGTATCTCTCCCTGTTTTCCAGGAAGAGCACTCCTCCCGTTTTCTCTGCCAAACCTTTGATGCCACCAACACCCAAGAAACTACTGTAGGTGCACCCAGATTTTCGTCATCCCAGCTCATGACCTCGTAGTCGGCAAAGTCGCAGGGCGCGTTGCGCTAGCTTTCAACTCGGCCCTCGCCGATTTTCACCACGGATTCACGTCGACTCGCCTGCGACACCTGGCGAGCTTGCTGCTGCAGATGGTCCTGGACCAGCGACTGCGGTGGATGCCGCGTCTGGGTTCTTACGGACGCATTCGCCCCTTCTGTAAGCCTTCTTCGTTGTGTATTCGCACCCTCGTGACACGGAGTTCTAGAACACAGGAAACAACGAGACCGAGTCATTCTCTGGTCTCAAAGGGATGGGTCCGGAGCCAGTAGCGATCCTGTATATCCATCGGCTATGTCGTAAATATGCCGCTCAGCGATGGTTAAATATGTGATTCGCGATCGGCGACGCGACGCGTGTAGAAGTCATGTGACCGCTCCTCAACGGAATAAGCCTCACCAGTTCGCTGTTTAAAATTTTCTTGTTACTGCTGAACGCAGATAACAGTAAAGTACTGATTAGAGGAACAACGGCAGCGTAGGTAAAGTTGAAGATTGTAAGTGGGAGAATCCTAGAGCAAGTACGCCACGGGGAAGTAGATAACAGGAGCAGAACTGTGAATTTATATGTATACTGGTAGTTCATCCCGATGAGCGCGGCATCGCAGCAGGCGAGCGACCCAATCCTGTGTCTGGGGACGTGTCAGTCCCTCGGGCAGGGTCAAAACGATGTACGCACCACGAAGACGGTCACGACGGGGATAGCGCCTCAGGGCAGCACGGGGCTCATGCGAGCGGTGAGACAAAACGCTTAGCGGAGGGGAGCGCAACAGCAATCTCAATCTGCGGTAAAATTAGTCGTTGGTGATAAAATATTGACGAGAAGACGTACCCGGACAGTGGAGAACGGACCATGCCGTAGTGGCATTGGAGGAGCACCTTGGGGGCAGCGTTGGCTTGGCTGTGAGGAAATCAGGGACCAGCGGCGACTGCAAGCGGTTGGGATAGACGAAATCCTGGACGGCGGCCAACGCGGCCCCCTGCGAATTCCTGGGTCGGAGGTAGTTAGCCATCGCGCAGGTGCGGCGAGGAATCAGACGTACGACAATCCGATGGAAGTGCGTCTCGTAAACCAGACGCGGGGGATTTGCCGCCGTCGCCGTCGACATTGACGCTGAGCCACCTGCAACGCGGTCGTCTGGCGTAATAGGCAAGGTTGAGGCGCTAAGATACGTGTGAGACGGTGCCCGTACCTACTAGTGAGAGCAGCGGAGGCAAGTCATCAGACCGATCGTTGTGAGTTTTGCTGGATTAGGGCGTAAGAACGAGGGTGTGGGAGCGGAGGTGGGGCATACCGACGAGGCCCGTACGTCGTCCTTGCGGGCATGTCCAGCTCGCACAGCTCGCGCGTGAGTGACTGCAGACGCCGGGGCTGGGGGCAGCCGCGTCGTCTTGTCGTTGGCTACACTGGTATCACAATCAGCGGCGGCCAGGAGGAAGCGGCGTGACATACCCGACAGCTTGAAAGAGACACGTAAGCTGCTCTATGACCTGAGCCAGACGCGGGGGATGTGCCGCCGTCGCCGCCGCCGTTGCCGTCAACATTGACGTTGAGGCGCTGAGATACGTCTGAGACGGTATAGGAATGTGTGAGACGGTGCCCGTACTTACTAGTGAGAGCAGCGGAGGCAAGGCACCAGACCGATCGTTGCGAGCTTTGCCGGAATAGGGCGTAAGAACGAGGGTATTGAAGCAGAAGTGGTGCATACCGACCTGCAGTACTCGTCAAGGTCCATACGTCGTCCTCGCGGGCATGTCAAGCTCCATAACTTGCGGTGCTTCAGGGGAGGAGACCACACTGCGGTGCCACGTTGTCTGTTGAGCCCAATGACCTTCAAAAGGAGAGAAATCGACGCACCGAGACAAGCGCGTCGACCACCAGCAGATTCATCAATATTCATCGATATTCGCGTCTGGTTGCGAGCAAGATTTGGGCGGGGCAGGGTCGTGTCCAGATGCACGCCGGATGGGTCATAGAAACCACGCTGGACGCCGAACGAAAGCTGTTAACCACCGATTTCGCGATTCAGTGACCGGAGGCTCAACTTGGTCGTTTCCGCGATTCAGCCGATATACCGAGAGGTGGGAGCCAGTCACAGCTGGGGGACGAGGGAGAGACCAAGGATGCGTCTGGGTGTAGAGCGAGTGGCCATTCTCTGGATGTCGGAGTGGGTGTGTAAAGCAAAGTCGAAAGCCTCTGAACCAAACAACCCGCCGCCTCCTTCGGCACACGCTCATCTCGGACCTCGATCGGTCAATATCTCGTCAATGTATTCCCCGGAACCTTGCTCTCTCGCTCGCGGATATCTAACTCTCTCTGTGATATCTGCCCTCCAGTCCTCTTCTGGTGAAACTCTCCGGAATGCGAAATATCGACCTTGTTTGCTTGAGTCTGACGATCCGGACTTGGGAACTCGTTTGCGTCCAGAAACTCTCCCGCATCGCAGCGCGTCCTGCAAATAGGTACCCCCGCATCACAGGCCACTCTGTAGAAGACTCCGTCCAGCAGCTCGCTTGAGACTCGCCTTGATAACCAAGCAAGTGTCGGGTCAAGGACGGTGTGTGCGTTGCGGACTTCCATCCAGGCGAAAGGTAGAAAAACGAGATTGGTGAACTTTTGACGTATTTTGAACGCGCGTTTCAGATGGCCGGGTCCTCGATTCCACTCCAGCAGATCCTTTCGTCGAGGATTCGTAGTACCACGGAAGAATCACAGTTGACCAGAACTTTCCGCGTGAGTGCACACCAGCCACAAGCGCGCCGAGGTGCTGAATCTTGAATTTCTCTCCAGTCATGTCCGGTGTGTATTCCAACATGTCATTGCTGCGGTGTATGCGTGCTCGACGTCTGCCAGTTGTTTCGGCCAACTTCTATGAAGGCCCTCGAGAATATGAGGGGTTAATGAGATGAGACGATGCATCCTGGTGAGTCCCCAGTATTGGTGGGTGACACAGTCATCGACCTGAGTCCGGAGCTCTAGATATATATATACGATTCGAAAACGCGCCGCGTTCGCAGCGTACAACGAAAATTCCGCGCCAAGTGACAGGACGCCGCGGTAATAGACCTCAGAGATGGCGAATGCCGCGTTGGCGAGGAACGGCGTTGATTCTGATTGGGCTTCGCGCCAGACTGCAGCGGCGGCCAGTCATACGACAACCCTTGGGCGGCAATGGACCTGTGTTCATGATATATATACACTGCTCGATTCTGTCCCGTCGCCACAGGCTGCCGCGGCGGCCGCCAGTTATGCGGCGACTCCACTGGGTTCGAACTAAGACTACCTTCCCCAACACGTTCTCACTCCCAAGGCGTTGCAATGCGTTGCAGGGTGCCTCAGTAGATAAACGTGTCCTGGCTGCCTCTCTGTGGCAATTAGCTCTCCATATGCCCATGCTCGTCGAACAGCAGCCAGGTCCCTTGGAGCGAACTCCACATCCGCAAGCTTACGAAGCCCTTACCTTGAAATTAGAGACTATGGTCGGACTACACCACTCGAGCTTACCGCCTGCTCACAAAATACAGGCAATTTCCGCCCCACTTTCATCCGACTTGCGGTCTCTTCTGAGTGAAGAGGCCCGGCGCCTGGCACGGCGCCTTCAGATTATACAGGCTGATGGACTCCCGTGTTTCTGGGGCAAACTTGCTCGGGACCCGACTGCACGAGTGAGGGGTATCATGTTCGGTTATGTCCTGGCCGAAGTACGCCTTTCGGGACCTTCCTCCTATTGCTAACTGAGCGAATGACAGAATATGGGAGTAAACGGCGACATTCTGGAAATTGCAGCCCCAGTTTGCTCACCCGGAGCAGAGGACGCAGGTTACATCCAGCGAGCGTTCAACACGCAAATGTCGTGGTTCAAAAGACTCCTCCCTGGCAGTACGAATGCCGCACCTCAGGTTTGTTTTAACATTGGTTCCTTTTTCAAGATGGCTGATATATGGGGTGCAGCCGGAGTACCCCGATTACATCGAGGGCAATCCGTTACCTAGCGAAACAATGAAAATACGCAGTCTGCACGATCCATTCACCAGCTTGGTCGGTTGCACAGTTTTTATCTATTTGCATGTCCGGCGTACTCCCAAGCCTCAGTCCCTAGCTGTCCGAGTTGAATTTTTGTAGCAGAGTGGCTCGTCGAATAAAGGAAGACCTGTTTTAACTTTCAATGTCTGTATATAGCCATCAGGCAAAGTACACGGCGTGCAAGAAGAATTAAGAAAACTCTATCTGCGCAAAAGCACGGATCCCTTGGGAAGCGTACTCCGCCTGACGACCTCGAGGACCGTCTCGATGTTCGCGTCGAGATCTGTTTGGTGGCCCCGGACACACACCAGTTCTCCGAGTGGTGACAACCCAGCCAAGTTTCTGTGACAGAGATACTTCACGGCATCTTGAGCGTGAGCCTCCCAGCACATCAGCTTTCTCAAGGGCGGGCATACGGTGAGATTTCGGAGAAAGGCCTCTAAGCACGCTGCACGCGCTTGAGGTTTCAGATGTATCCGAGTCGATCTCCTGCACGTTGGCGAGTGAGCTCGGAGCTCAGTGCTCACGCACGTCACAGTGATCAAAACGCTTGTGTACAATGAGAACTCTGCGGGGGCGTTCCAACCAAGCCAAGGTGCTGGGGAAGGAACGAATGGCAAAACCATCCATGTTCCGAACCTTAATGGATTCCAAGGCCCGTGTTGCGAGAATGGACACAACGAGCTCGATTTGAGTGTGGTTGTCCGACTCGAACTGCACTTCGAGATAACTGAGATGGGGGAGAGTGAGTGGAGCGCGGGGCACACGACAAGTGTTCTTGAGGCCGACCGCGAGCATAGCCAAAGATCGCAAGGTGGGGGGGGGGGGGGGGGGGGGAAATAGTTCAAAATGCGACAGAAGGCCATCGGATCGAGGGAGGGGACACGACACAAATCCAGTGACGTCAAGGATGGGAAAGTTACAGTGAGAAGCCATAGAGCCGGAAGACCACCCATGCGAAGGGAGCGCAGCGATGGCAGCGCTCCCATGAATGGAGGGGGCATCATGTCTGCTGTGAGCGTCGCGGACGAGTCAATGTCAACAGATGCGAGGGCAGGCCTACGCGCATCACCGCGGGGTTGTTTCCGGATACGCTAAAAGTATACCAGCGGGCGGACGTATCTTTCAGGACAGCGAGAGTGGTGTGGAACGATGACCATAAAGCTGGGAGGACCACCGGTTGGCCCGTAGTGAATATGATGCTGTGGTTGGGGCAGCTGAGGTCGAGGAAAACATGGAAGGTTGCGCCAGCAGAATGGTCAATGATTGCCTGGAGGTCCGTAGGTGGCAATGTGTCGTCGAGCCGGACGAGAAGTATCGTGCAAGTACTGACTTCGACGTGCTGGCAACGTGCTGGGCAAATTTGTTCCAAGCGGAGACAATGATCATTCGGTTAAGAACGAAGGTCTGCACATCTCCGGGAACAGGGTCGCAGTGGGGGAAGAGAATTTCGTCCCAAACTTCCACCGGGAGAGGGCTGCACAGGATCCACCAAGGAGGTGTCTTCAATCCGTCGATTCCGTCCATCTGAATTTGAACTGTGTTATGTTGAGCTCGTCTATTTGAAAAAGCCAATGACCGGTTCAGAGGCCTACTTAACACGAGCGGATATTATTATTAGCTCATGAAAGCGGATCGCCGCAGGGCCTCCTCCCGGTTTCTCACGAGCAACGGTAATTTCCGTAGATCACGATTGAGCACAGCCACATACCCACGGTTCAACCTGACAGATGACGCTCTGCTTCCAGTCTGCCGGCGGGCGCACGGTGGCAATTACGAAGGAAAGAAGAGCATAGCGATACCCTGCCCCCAGATATGTCGGATTTAACAAAGCAGCATAATTTACGCGCACTGCGTTTAACCAAAAGATCCGGACAAAGTCATAGATAGAAGGTTCGCCTCGATTACGTCCATACTCGATCTCTACTCCCCCATATCCACATCCATGTCATCCTCAGGGGGCGAAGAAGCTGATTGAAGGAGCACATTCTGCAAATTATCATTAAACCCTGGAGGAGTATGCGGAGTCGGCGTAATCACTTACCTTGGACAGAGACATCACCACCGTGGTTCCCACGCCCTCCCAAGTGACATTACATTTTGCAAAATGCCCCTGTACCTCGTCTGGCTGCAATATGAACGGATGTATCGAGAGACTTTGACTCCACATCGCGGCCCTGAGGACCGGATATTTGAGGAACGGATCAGACACATCCAGTGGAAGAGGACGGTGCGGGTAGGCCACCAGGTAAATCTTGTTGGGTGCATCGGCGTCCCGAATGATGTTTTTGATCACCACAGGGACAAACCCGCTTCCAACACGCCGGTCAGTAATCATCGCACAACTGTTTCCTTCATGCCTGGTGTCGCTGCAATAACGGACACCTTCGATTATAATATGGGGAAGACTGTGAACGTTGGAAGGAAGTGAGGACGTAATAACCGGGTCTCGCCGAAAGGCGTCGACAATGTGCTTTGGCACCTTTTGAACCGTCGCTGGTAGGCTTTGGAACCCTTCGATCGTCTCATCCTGAAGGAAAATATTTCGAATCTGTGGCGCTATCACCTTGAGGAATTGGGTTCGGCATCGTTTCAGTATCTCCGGGCAACTGCTATTCAGCTGAAAAAGTCGCAAGTTGGCCATTTGATGATAGGAGCGACTGATAGTGGCCTCGTATTGACCTGGAGATCGGTCACCAAAAAATGTCCTCCCACAGGAAAGAGCTGCGGTATTATCTCACCTGGCCGGTAGTTCGTTGGTATTCTTTCTAAACTTCCTATCACTCTCTCGAAGGGAAATGTCCACCATCCGTGAACTGGGCCGAACAAAAGCAAGCACTCAGTGATGTGGAGCGCCATGTGGTGATTCGGATGACATTCATAATTCGGGAACAGCGTTTGTAATCCCTTTCGATACTCGAGCATATGTTGATGGTAAGCGGTGGCCACTGCGGTAGATGTTTCCCGCGAAGCGGCCAAGATGACGGCGGAAACAAGATGCATGGTCAAGTCCAGTGCTTCCCGCTGTTTGCTCAACGGATCCGAGGTCGTCCACAAACGTCCAAGAGTCAATGGCATGTAGATGGTGCCCAATACGCGCCATTGGTCCGCTTTCAATTTTCCGCCACTCGCGGAACCACCCACTTGAGCGGGCATGGAAGTAACCCAAGACGGCTTGATGGTCTTCGAAATATCGCTCCACAGCTCCTCCATGTCGCTCCTACTGAATACGCCACCCAGGGAGACGGAAGCTGGAGGAACTGTCAACTCGGGCTGATTTTTTCTCTGGAGGGGTTCAGATCAAGTTCAGATACAAAATTGAACCATGGTTTCGAAGCGCCGCACCCATTCAACAAGTATAGCGGCGATGTCCTTTGTGCCCATAGTCGGCTCATACCCAGGACACAATACTCCCTTCGCAATGTAGATGAGCGAGGGTTTATTGCATCCACACAGACTTTTGTATATTTCTTCGGGGGAGTCCGGTGTCATTTTTTTCTGGAGAACTTTGATTGCCCGGGTAACACCTTTCTTGTCATGTTTTCCGTGGGTCGGAAATGGGTTGGCGGAAAGTTCCGGAATGGTGACGATGAGCGCGTGAGGCGGGGGGGGATTTTTGGCCTCAGCGCGGAACCCAAGGATCGAGCGAAAGTGTTCTCGTAGGAGACCGAGGAAGAGATTATGCATACAGTCGACAACGATCATCCGGGACACATCGAAATATGGTAGCCACAGGAACTCTGTCCAACGGAGGCCAGTTTGGTTGAAGTAACGCAAAGCTTGTGCTTGGGTGGGGGCAGTTTTATACTTCTCCATCCACTCGCGGCACTCTGGTCCTGTGCGCCGCTGCCATAGGCTTGTGTTGAAGTCATTGTACCCAACGCCGTTGCCATACCGCACAGTCGATCCGAAGTCAGAGTCAGTAGTTGAAGGGTTGTCGCCAGTTTGTACAACTTCTGGGACTTCACCTGCTGTCGCCGCTGCCGCGTCCTCTTCTTGTTCCGCCCTCTTCTCCGCATCAGCTAAAACCTGATCCAAGGTATCCTCGCCATCCACCGCCTTCCGGCTCTTTGCGGTTTGGTTTTTACCTTTGAGATTGCGAGAGCAGACGCAGTGGGTGCAAAATCGGCGATGAGAGTAGGTCGAGAATCCACCAATCTTCCGTGCCGCAGGGAGATCACAGATCATGGCAACAATTGCACAGCGCACAACGCGGCCACCGATGTAATCATGTGTCCGACTGTATCGGACGCCGTGTTCCCATAATATCAAGAACTCGTCGACAAGCGGGGTCCAATACGAGTTTATCGTGTCCAAGGGGGGCTCCTTGGGGCCAGGAATGATACCAGCGAGGAACATGTTTTCCGGCTTGTAACGCTCAGATATAGGCAGATTAAGGCACACGAGCGTTACAGCGCCGACCGACATTTTCTTGCCGGCTTGTTTATTGGTGAGAGGATTGAAAAAGTCGAATCCAACTGAGAATACATAGCGACCTTCACCCTCTTCATCAGGAATAGAAAAGTGCTTGGGACTGTCGCCCGGCCCGCGAAAATTTCGAAGAAGTTCGCCATGGAAGATGTCCGACATGATAGATGGAGCTGGTTCCAAGATTCCGTCCCACGCCTTGCCCATGTTCTTCTCGTTACCAGGACGCGAAAGAACACCCGCAAGCCAGTCGGTGAAATTGTAGGAGACGAAAGGTTTGATTGGCACCCTCCCTCCTTTCCCGCGACTCGGCGGTCTAGTCAACACCTCTTTGCAGCGTGGACCTCTGTTGTATCGCCTATAGTTGCACTGCTGCTGCCATTCCAGTAATTGTGTCTCGGGATTGACAGAGGGAGGATAGATGTGATGACATTTTGTGCAGACAGCGTACGTGAGGGATTTTGTGTCCAGGTTGAATTTACTGAGGATGGTTGGAACGTCTCGAGGGAAATGACCAAGTGTGTTAGAGTTGTGTTTACTGAGGCCAACGCCGACCTGCTTCAACGACGTCTCGCAGATGACGTGGGACATATCGAGCAGCCAGGTGCATCCTCGACGGTGAAGCATCAGAATAGTTGAGCAGACAATTACCATATATAAAACTAGCTGTATTATAGGCGCGGCGAGGGGGAGGATTGGGTCGAAGTGTGCGGCTAAGACATGGTTGAAATCGAGGACATCGGCGAACAACTGTGCACTCACCGACATCGACAAATACTGCGGTCGAATTTGTCTCCTCTCTCGCAAGCTTTAGGGCTGCATTCCAGGCCGCGTCGAAAGACCGCAGAGAAGAAGATGCGGACGCCAGTCTTCCCAGTGTGTCCTGGATGAGGTACTCTGCACACTGGTACGCCCTTTTACCTCGCGCATTGTCAAGGTCTCTGCGTAGGGCGGTACATTCTTTAGCAAGCCCAGCCATCATGCGCACGCCCATTTCGAGATGCGGGAGATTGAATCCTTCTGGCGAGCTGTAGACGTCGACCTTATCTGCCAATTCGTCCATTCGACTGGCCATGGAGGAAACAACGTCAACAATTGCTTGATTACGCTGCCGTCGATATCGTGGATCAGAAGGAATGACCCGCGCAGAGGGAAGAAACTGAGATGTTAGGTCAGCGTGGTACAGCGCCTGAACCGATGACTCTCTCTGAGCTTCGAGCAACAACTGTTGTTGTGCGCTTGCAAGCTGCGCTATCGTGTGCTCTTTTTCACGGGTCTGGTGGCGTTTGAGATCACGGGCTGTCTGCTGAACACCTTGAGGATCCCGTTTCAAACATTTGAAGCATTGGCACAGCGCCAAGTCTGCCATCTTCAAAGAGGGAGGGAGTTGGGATTGGGGACCGTGGGGGTCGCCTTTAAAGGGCGTACGGTCGCATTGTGGCCGCGGCCGCCGTGGCAAAAGTGAACGCGGACCGGCGCGGCCTGTGCCGCGTCAGTTTCTCACGGCGTTGAAACGCCGGCATTATGCCTCTTGCCAGCGCCAACTTCCGTCCGAACTTTGAAGACGTAGATTTAAGTGCCCGGTTCGAGACGCAAGCGAATACTAACTGGACTTCATGACCGAGTCTGAAGGTGCGGTTTGCCTTAAAAGTTCTTCGCAGGTTTCATTCGTAACCTGCGTACCCATAGATTGCGAGTTTCCTCTTATGGCGGCCTTGTGGGAAGATTTTGAAACAGCGCCCATTCACACCAACGCGCCTACTGCGCTTGCCCGGATCCGTCGTCCCCGTAATGCCTTCTTCATTTTCCGAAGCGATTTCGTTCTCGAAGTCATGGCGGGCACAGCGCAGTCGCTCCAACAGCGGAATCTCAGTCGAGCCGCCGCGCAAGTCTGGTCTACAATGGGTCGGGTGGAGCGCCAACCGTTCTACGAGCGGGCTGAAAATGAAAGCAAGGAACACGCCTTGAGATATCCCAACTACCGGTTTCAACCAAAACGGGGGAAGGCGAAAACTACTCAGGGAAGGCCGGCGACTCTGCTATATCGCCCGTCAACGACAGAAGACCGAGAATGTGGCTCGAGTATCGGCCAAAGTGAGCTCAGAGGCTTTGCCAGTTCAAAGTTGCTGTCCTTGTTCATATAATGTATTCCTCTAGTGGGTCAATCTACCTCCATCCAACTCGAAGACAGCTATATGTCTGGGGTCACCCCGAGGCCGAGCGCCACATCGTTGGACCGCAAGCTTCTGTAGTTGCCCGGTTCCGTCGTGAACTGAGCTGCTTGGGTTTTGACGCGTCGGGTCTCTATCCTCAGGCTCCAGCTTCGGTCTGCACCGCCTGATCATCTTGAACTTGAAGCATACTTATGTGGCTTAATACGTATAAGTATATTACCAGAGTCTGAGAATCTCATGAGGGAATTTCGCCGATACAGGCTGTTGCAGTTGTCCTTAAGTGAATTCCCCAGGCGTATGCGGCACATTGATGTATCACTGGCAGCGACTCTGGCTGATTAGAAGAAATTGCCGTGATGCAACAGATACCCTAAGTTAGCTGTGGTCCTGATGCATCTCAGCATCGTCCGCGTCAGGCGTCTCAACGCCTCGCGCAGGCCGCCTCTTCCAAATTTAAACTGGGTAAAAAGTTTGACAGATATGAGATCGGACCTCGAAGCCCTGTCAAACGGCCGAAATTGCCCTGAGGCGCCCTGAGCCAAAATACAGGCAGAAAATTCGCAGGTCGGGTGTATGGTGCGTGGACTCCGCTCAGATCCCGTGTTTATGTCTTCACCTTCACTCCCCTTGGGCGCCCATTTGTGTGATTCATGTTGATATGTATTGGCGCAAATCCCCAAATCTTTCTTTCGTGCCGCGAGTTCTGGGTGCGTGGCAACAAACTGGCAACAACATCTTCTGCTGGCCTGCATGCTCATTCTCACTGTTCTCATCCCACCATGCTCACGCCCACCGCGATCCTGGCGCTGCCGACGCCCGGCGCCGCACTGCCCACCCGCAGCCGGCGGCGGACGATCTGGATGCCCCGATGGCGGAAAGCGTGCTCGTGGTCCCCAACATCCGCCTACCAGTTTGTATCCACGTCCGGCCCCGAGCCCGCACCGCTGCCCCCCTTTTCCAGCCGGCTTCCGTACCGCTCCTTGTATGTCGCCAGTCTCGCCACCAGCTGGTCGTGACTGGGCGCATGCCCTAGGCACAACACCAACGCCGTCGCCGACCCGCCAACCACAGGAGACAGGCTATCCATTCGAAGGTTTGAGCTCCACAAGTGGCCACGGCGTACTTCCTTTCCCGTCACGCACTCGAGGCCAGGTAATATATATTTGCTAGTCTACGACCTGTACGCATTCGGTATGATGCAATTTCCTGCACAAGATATTGACCAACCTCGACGTAAAATCCGCGAGATCACACACAAATACGGGACAAGCATTGGCCTACATACTTTAGATGTTTATGGGATACAATGTGGTTCAACGAGCGGGTACGAGATTTCAATAGTCAATAGTCGCCATGATCATCTGCATTACTTGGCAAACTCGTGCGCGGCCAGGTCATGATGTACGTCGGCAGGGGTTGCGCCGCTGTGGCACCCAGGCGGGTCTTTTGCCCGTTGGAAAGTCCTTGATACCAAATAGGGTCATAAAAGTTGATAGGGAGGTTTGCAATCGCACGGCGTAGACTCTTGGGACTGCCTCCATAGGGAACGCGAAGACGACGGTGGACCGGATTACCTGACATTCGGTCACCGTACACGTTGTGTTTGGGCCGATTGAGATCTATCCATATCAAAAGGCGAACCAGGTCGGGATGTCTCCAATTTTTAGAAACCACCGTGCAGGTTTTGTCCGAGTCACTATTGCTCTCATCTGTGCTCATTCCCTCGGTACCCAGCAGCTTGACCATCTCAAAGAGAAGCATAACTGTGTCGTGACCGTCGGACTGAATGATTGTCTTTATGTTATCTTCGGTCCATGTCTTCCTCCGCCGAAAAAGCTGTCCATATTGTCAAAGGAGGACTTCAAGTGATACGCAGCAATGAAACACACAGTTCTTCGGCGCTCGCATCGACGCCGATTAGCGCCCTCCTCTTCTCGCAGATCAGGCTGCTCCAATTCTTTCACTTGGGTGAGCAGTGCTCCACGGAGCGTTTCCAGCCGCTGTTTGAAATGTTTTCGGATGTAATCTTCGTGGGTGGAGAGATCTGGACGATGGCTCTTGAAGTGCTCAACGAAGAGATCCTCGAGAGCGAGGTTCCAGGGGCCTTTGAGGTCCTCCCAGCACGGACGAAACGGGTCAAGAGTCGGCTGAATATCACCCCAAGCATTGGTGGCAAAGGCCACGCTTTCCTCATGAGACGTGGAACAGCCGTTGTGCACCGCCTCACCGATGCCACGGTCACTTGTGATTGAGAGCAAAGTTTGCATTAAGATGCGTACGGCTTTCTAAACGGCCCTTGAACATACACTATAGGAAGGAAGCGTGCGGCAACTCGCCTTGACTGGGTTCAAGGACTTGTCGCGGTTCTGACCTCGCCGAGAGACGAGAAACTCGCCCGACCTCGCAAGCTGGGCTGGAGGTTCTTGTTCTCGACCACGGGGGAACTGATGGTCATTGCGCAGCTCCCCTGGGTAAAAATCCCCGGCATACGTTTCAAATTCGGCTGACTGCGAACCGAAGGCTCTGGTTTCTGGATGACCCGCCTGCGGTAAAGGATCATCCTGAACGTCTACATTGGTGCGATGGAAGTTCACTCTGGGTGTCCGGAGATTTGCGGGGGTCGGTTCAAAGTATTGCTGAGGTGTAAATGAAGCGTCGGCTTGGGGCGGTGGTCCTCGCGGATCAATGTGGGAAAATACTCTCCCTTGCTGTGAGGACGAAGGTTGAGACGACTGATTTTGACGATGATTGACCGGCGGAACACCAGGGTGGGAGCGGTAAGAGGCGGGTTGCCCGGAACGTGGAACCGGGTTGTCCTCCCGTGGGGGAAGCGCACCTTGCGAAAGTATCGGAGACGGAATCTCATGTGTGGTGTTGATTTGGTCGTCCTAGAAGACACGAGATGAGCTGTGCAGTCATATACGGAAAAGAGTCATCCTGAATGTCTACATTGGTGCGATGGAAGTTCACTCTGGGTGTCCGGAGATTCGCTGCAGGGGTTGGTTCAAAATATTGCTGAGGTGCAAATGAATCAAAATTTCCAGGCGGCCGTGTAAATGACGCGTCGGCTTGGGGCGGTGGTCCTCGCGGATCAATGTGGGAAAATACTCTCCCTTGCTGTGAGGACGAAGGTTGAGACGACTGATTTTGTCGATGATTGACCGGCGGAACACCAGGGTGGGAGCGGTAAGAGGCGGGTTGCCCGGAACGTGGAACCGGGTTGTCCTCCCGTGGGGGAAGCGCACCTTGCGAAAGTATCGGAGACGGAATCTCATGTGTGATGTTGATTTGGTCGTCCTAGAAGACGCGAAATGAGCTGTGCAGTCATATACAGGAAAGAGTCATCCTGAATGTCTACATTGGTGCGATGGAAGTTCACTCTGGGTGTCCGGAGATTCGCTGCAGGGGTTGGTTCAAAATATTGCTGAGGTGCAAATGAATCAAAATTTCCAGGCGGCCGTGTAAATGAAGCGTCGGCTTGGGGCGGTGGTCCTCGCGGATCAATGTGGGAAAATACTCTCCCTTGCTGTGAGGACGAAGGTTGAGACGACTGATCTTGACGATGATTGACCGGCGGAACACCAGGGTGGGAGCGGTAAGAGGCGGGTTGCCCGGAACGTGGAACCGGGTTGTTCTCCCGTGGGGGAAGCGCACCTTGCGAAAGTATCGGAGACGGAATCTCATGTGTGATGTTGATTTGGTCTTCCTAGAAGACGCGAAATGAGCTGTGCAGTCACCTGCTGTACAAGAAGGACGCCCTCACTGCTATACGGTCGTTTTTCAATTGATTCAAGCGCTCAATCAGCCCACTGGGATTCGGAGGGTGTGGCGCTATGTCCGCTTCATTGTCCACTTCTGTACGCAACGCGATATGCGGCATCCTCGACTCGCGGTCGTTGATCAAAACCTGGACCCTTGTCTTGCTGTCCTGCAGTTGTGTCTTCAGATCGTTCACCTTGAAGGCGTACTCCGCTGTCCTGACTCTCAACTGAGGAGAGAGAGTTATTAATCAGCGCGCTTCAGCTCGTTATCAAAAGCACGTACACGATTTTGCGATTGTGATTTAAGCCGCTGGAACTTCGGTACCAATGTAAGGCCACGCCGGAGTGCGGAGAAATGGAATGCTAACCTCATTCGTCATCTGATCGAAGGCGGCTGTAGCTTGTTGTTCCACACTCTCATCGTACAACTTCACTCTCAACTTCAAGTCACTGTCCAGTTTCTCCTGAAACTGTCAGGAATTAGCCCGGAGGTAAAGCTCGTTCGACGGATCGCACCCGAAGAGGCATGTCTCGTTGAATCCGTGAGACCTTGGCTTCGAGTGAGGACAGCTATCAACAGCATCAATGAGCGCCTACCTCAAGAAGCAGCAACTCCTTTTCCTGCTCCTTCTGATGTATACGTGGCTTCTCACCTGATTCTTGTTGCTCCAGCTATGTGCGTTCAAATGCTGAAGCCGCGAGACAGAAGAGGACGTACCCTCGCTTGAAAGGCGCTTATCATTGTCGAAAGCTCTTTATTGACTGCATCCCTCACATTTTGTATGGTCGAGGGGTCTGAATCATTGTTCAATCCTACAAGGTCGGGATAATTGGTCCCCGCCAACCAAGGTTTGCTCGATGTGCCGCTTTTGCTGACCAACTTGCTCGGTTTCTGAAGAGATTTGATGCAGAGTGCGTTCGAGGTGAGCGTTCGCATCGTTAACGACCTTTATTCCGGTTTGAACACCCTCTTTGACGCCTTCTGACTGAGAGGGCATGTGGTTACGCCCAGTTCCGAAAAGCAAGAGAAATTGCGACTTGCCTCGGCCAATTCTTGTCTCTGTGTGTGCAGGGCATGTTCTGTTGCCTCGAGGGTTTTCTACACCGTTATCTATGAGTAACGGGACGGAAAATCAAACATCAGCAGACCTCCAACCCTTCCAACTAATGGTCGGTCAGTGAACAGTCCAGTCCTTTGGTAGCTGACTGGAAACGTCACCTGCGTTTGAAGAGCAACGAATTCTTGTTCCTGCAGGATCACATTGAGTGGGATATAAGCGTGTCCAAGGCAATGGTAAACCCACTGCATTATTTTTTCCTCTCTCTTTTATCTCTTCATCTAGGGAAGCGATTTGCTTCCGCAACGACAGGACCTAACAGACCCCAGATGATTCGTAAAACATCTCGTGGATCGTGGTTCACCTACATGAGAGTCCGAACCGTCGACTATTCGGAGCTGACAGCGGATTGTTCAATCTTCACGAACAAAAGCGACTCGCCCGACTCACCCGAGGGTCAATCTGGTTCTGGCACCTGACAGGTCAGCTTCACGGCGGGTGCCAAAAGAGATATGTACACTGTTTCGAATCGCAACTGTTCCACGACCGACGTCCAAATTGTCCTTTGAGTTCGTGCCGGGAACCCCCCAGATTAGAACATCCCTGTGAAGAGGTTCTGGAGTGGGACTGCCGCGGGTTTGAGGCAGCTGAGCGTCATTCCTGCTTTCAGACGGAATTCCGTGAGTGTCGGACCCCGGAGGGAAAGGGGCGACCTCGAGCTCATCCATGGTATCGGAAGACGGCTGAACCCTTCGCTTTATAAGTAGAAGGCGAACAATACATGTCGATGGATCCGGACGAAAGGAAGGCGGCCTGGGGTGATAACGATCCAGCGAAGGCCGCGCAGCCGATCAGATCTAGATACTGTCACGCATGCCACCGACGCGGCCAAGACGCGGCGGAAGCTTAGCAACTGTGGATTACTTTGCGTGTACGGAATATGCCTCAATCCTTCAATGAGCTATAAAGCTCTCGCTTCGTGCCACAGAACCGTCAATATCAATTGCTGCTCGAGTCACCTACTCGAAGGTATCTCGATGCCATTTCCTTGGTAAATAAACTGAGCTCTGGACTTTCCCCTCTCCTCATTCAATTGATACAGCTTATTGTTCTCGTCATATGAGGCTGAAATATCCTTCGACTTTCGAATTGCAACCTTGACAATGCCAGGAATAGCTGTGCCCGGCAAACTTCTGCTGTCGAAAATATCCGATAATCTAGGTACAGTTGAGGCGCCTGAAGATACGCAGCTAAGCAACGTTAACGTGCCTTTCTAGTCATCCTACTCCTCGGCATAATCGGACATGAGACTCCCATCTTCGGCGTCGCCGATTTAGGCAAAGTGACCAATCAAATCGATCCCGTACGTCTCATAATTCAATTCAAGGGTACTAACACTCGATACCGACAGAACACACGTAGTTTCATTATGCATTTCACTGATTTCAAACCCTCGGCCACGTTATTCGAAACAGGACCTGGTGTTCTACAAATATGCCACCCCTCGATCTTCTTGAGGATTTCCTTCAACAACCAAGCCGCCTTCTGGGCCTTTTCCTTTTTAATTACACAGATGCCTGCTCGCGGTGTCGCCAGTGCGCAGCTTAGCGTTGTCGACCATCAGAATATTTTACGTGTCCTTGACTTTTTCAAGGGTGATCAAGGGCCAGAAGTCGTGATGGGAGAGGCTCTCGTAGCTTCGGATGATCATGAGGAAACGAATGCGCCACCTGACTACACAGATAACGTCTGAGCGAGCGAGGCTCAGGAATGCGGGACTCATATATACTATCACAGAAATACAACACGAGCAAATATACATCCAGAGCAATGATATTCAAGTGACCACTCGGTTCGAACTGTGGTCTGTTTGAGACTGGTTCCATTCTATCGTTGGGAGAATCCTCTTCCCTGGGCTGCCACCCGTGCCCGTCACGGGCACGGCCGTGGCACCGACGGTAGTTCGACGGCACGGGCCGTGGGTTGAACTCGAGGACATCGTACGGTCGACGGTACGGCCGTATTATGTCCCGGAGGCTTCTTAAAATCTGTCCAACTATCTAGGCTTGGTTCAATTTCGATCAATCACCATATGCATTGAGGAATAACCAAACGCAAGCTCGGAAAGGACACGTTTATCATTCTTGGAGGAGTGATCATAGCGACGTCGAGGAGGAAACGGTAGTTGCAGTCACAAATTAAAAGCTCCGCCATGCCACACTGCCGGAAATTACCGACAGAGTTCCAATCCAACCTTCGAGGCGGGAGCGGTGTCTAGAACTATGTGCTAGTGAGCTCTTACATACCAGAGAGTCCACATGCCTTGGGACTTGGCAGAAATGTTGCCCAATATCTCTCTAGGTGGGACCCGTCGCACCATGACGGCCTGTTTCAACGGGCAGCCACGGTTCAAAACTGTGCCGCGACCGTGTCGTCGGAGCGCGTGAAAAATCTCCGGCGGCGAGGCACAGTACCCCTGCCACGCCTCCCGTTGAACCGTGACCACGGGCACGGGCGGCAGCTCTAGCCTTTGAGAACAACTTGACTCCGACTCAGAATGCTAACTAGTACTCTTGGGTGGGGAGAGGAGCTTCCCGGAGGAAGAAGAAACTCGGGAAATTAAATGACTATGTCAATATATATAAGGAACAAGCAGGCCCTGTACTAACATCCACGCGTCCTATGGATGTTCCAAGCCATCGTTCTCTTGTCCTCGGCATCCCTCCCGCAAAATGATTTCCCACGGTTGATTTGATGGTGACTCCGTTCCACCGGGATCATGACAGACGGCCGGCTCAACTTTGCCCTCAAAACATGAATAACGATGAGAAATGACAGTTTGGGCTCTATGGCAGACGAGCGCGCGAAGATGGAGGAGCATGCAGCAGATGTAGGGGGAGGGGTGTAGCTTGAACAGCCCTGAGTTTTAGCTTGACGTCTGAAGCAAGGCCATTATACCACACTGGGTGGTAGAAGTTGACGGGAAGGCCGGCAATTGGAAAGCGCAGGCTAATCGCAGTTTGGCCATGCGGAAGACGTAGACGGCGGTGGTACTTTGTTGGCGCGCCACTGTCTGACGTCCTTTGAAGGTCCATCCATCGCAAAAGTTGCACCACATCCGGATGGCGCCAATTCTTCTCAACCACTCTGCAGCCATCATCTGTACTCTCCTCGGAGCTCATTCCATCGGTACTTAGCAACTTGACCATCTGATATAAGAGTAGAACCGAGTAAGATCCGTCGGATGCACGAATCTTCCGACCATTGTTCACAGCCCACGCCTTCCTCCTTCCGTATATCTATGAGCTCGTTAGCAAGGGGGGAAGGCACCCAGAAAACAGACTTGCCGCACGCCGGCGCTCACTTCTGCGCCTCTGTGCAGCTATCGGCGGCCGGAGATCGTCCCCAGCAAGCCGTCGGCTGTGCAAAGTGAGAGCCTTACGAAGGGTCCGGAGTCGTTGATGAAAATGGGTGTGAATCTGAGTATCGACCCCGCCCAGTGCGGAGTATTCCTGTTTAAAACGCTGCACAAACAACTCACCCAGATGCTGGTTCCACTCCCCACCGAGGTCTTCCCAGCAAGGGCGAAATGGAGTGAGATTCGGTTTTCCAGGTCCAGCTGTGAGTTTTAGAGTAGCGAAATGACCCCGCTGAACTGCCTCCCCGATGAGATAGTCGTATTTAATCCCAAGTAATTGTTGCATCAGTTTACGAATCGCTCTCTGTATTATGATCAGCAGATGGCAATTAATCGGTCTCGATCACCTGTAACGGTTGCAGTGCATCGTCTCGATCTTGTTCCCCTCTTGGTATTAGGAATTTATCTGGTTTAGAGTCGACCACCGGGACCACCGGGACGCGAGATGGTCGACGTATTCGCTCGGCACCAAAACGGACTGGATCTGAGAGTTCGGAAGGCTCCTGCCCGTCAGCCCGGCGACTTATGATAGGTAGCAAGGATTTAATAGCCCGGGCACCACCGTGGCCTTGATTGCGTGACCGGGATGCAACTGCTCCGATATATGGGTACTGCTAGAATCCAGATTGACTCTTGAAGTGCTAACCTGACAGCCGCCAGGGAGCTTCCTTCCCAAGCGATAGCGGACAACTGGTACCCACTGATATCTGGAATGAAGGGGGAAGGCACAGGCTTGGATGGGGACGTGAGGGCGATTTTTTACACCGGCTCAAAAGTAGCAAGGGTGAAGGAACCCCCGTGCCGGCCGCTGCCTCGGTTAGCAAATCCTGTTCCGTCGATAACACGCCCTGCAGTTCCGAATCAAGGGCGTCGACCTTTGCCTCCCACTCTTTGGACACTGTGTCCTCCTGTTGTGTCAAGTGAGATACGCAGTGGGGGCATGGAGGCTGGACGGACCTGCCGGGCAAGCGCGGCTTGCGCCGTCTGATACTAATTGACGAGGAAGAGGGAGTCAGAGAAATGGGAAGCAACGGAAAGAACGGTCACTAACCTCGAGTGACAGCCTGTTTATCACACCCTGGGCTTGCTCTCGCGCACTCTTACTGTAATACACCATTTGAGATTCAACCTGGGCGTCGACTTGGGGCATCTCATGATCGGACAAACGATTAGCTCATCGAGTTAAGGGAGAGCGCATACACTTGGTACCTGGGCGGCGAGCGCGGTATGAGATTCCTGTTGCATGGTTGCAATCTACCCGGATTAGGTCAACCGCGACTGCGCTATTGGATCCACACCTGTGTCTTCAACGAATGAATTTCCGCATCAAGCCGTTGATGATCCGCCTGGAACCGACGCATCGTCCCGTCGAGCTGGGGGGTGAGATGGATGAGAGGGCTGCTGTTAGACAGGACTGTGGGGAAAAACCTTCGCCTCCCAATCCGCCTGGATCTTGGGTTGTTCTTCATTCAATAATTTGCTCACCCGTCCCCGGTAGCCAACCAACTTCGAACACTTGAGCATCAGAAGCTGAGTGGCCAGACCGAGAGCGACGTACGTTCTACGTGAGTGAATGAGCAAGTGACTACACCAGGGCAGGAATAACAACCTGTTCTTCGAGCAATGGCCGCAGAGACTCCTTTAATTGCTGCAGTTGACATGAAGCTGCCTGGAGAGTCGCCTGTAGCTCGTTATGGCGTCCTTTTGCAGTCTGTTCTTGTCCGTGTAAATCCCGGTTCGTCGCTCGGGCCTTTGCATCTCGGTTTATACATCGAATAAGACCAAAGAGAACGCAGACTCGGACCTCCTCTAATAGTTTGGCACTTTCCTGAAATCGTTGTCGAGACTCCCACAAAGCGGACTAGACGCCATATTAGGGTAGGGGACGAGGGCCAGAAAAGGGACGGAGGCATTACTTCTTTTCGATGAATCTGGGAGCAGCAAGGTGGTTATACCTGATAAGAGAGGGGGGACGGGTCTACCTCCGCTTTCATGGCGACGCAGTTGGACTGGCAAGGTAGGCAAGGCAGACTTGAATTTTAAAGTAGGAGGATGAGAGAAGTTCACTGACCGCCGACTGCAGTTGACGATCTTTCCTCTGTTCTAGGTCCTTAATTTGGTTGCGGAGTACGTCGACCTGCGTGCCAACGATGACTCGGGTAGTTTGGGATTTACAAGAAACACCGACACGAGAGTCCTGCGACTCGACTAATCGAACCTGAAGCCCAGATTCAGCGGCTTCAGAGACACGACGTTGGACTCACCTTGCTGCCCACAAATTCTTGTCGTTCTTCGTCGTCATCGAATTCACTCGAAGCAGGGGAAGGCGAGCCAGAAGCAGGTCGCTTAGTCGACACGGTTGCTCGCTGTTCTGCAATGAAGTTACCGTCGAAGAATGTCCCAACTTGACCCTGAGGCCGTGCAGGGACTTCGATGGTTAGTATTTTTCCGGGATCTGACTTTGACATCGCAGTTGGAACTCGGAGGACGACGCAAAATAGAGAGGTTTTAAGGTATGACTTGAATGAGGTCGCGATCGTCCGCAGCTGGCCATGGGCGGCGATAGCGGGAATGCCGGATTTGATCGGCAAGCATTTGAAACTCCGATCCACACGTGCCCCGGCACCGCTTGTACCTACCGTTCTCCTAGTCTTCTGTCCCTGACATCCTAATAAGGCAGCGCCGGGACGCCGTGAATCCCTGCGAGCGTGGAGCTATTGCCTCCGTCCCTCAGATCCACCTCAGATCCCTGCAGCTGCTGGGCCGCGTAATCAATCCGTCGCGGAAAAATTCTTGTGGTTTCCGACGCGGGTGGTGGCGCAGAACACGTTTTTCTTTGTCTGCATTCAGTTGCAGCTCGACATCGAAGGCGCCGTGGCTTATCTGACCTGATCTCGCGGCCGCTGCCTCTCGGTGGCAGTACCGTCGCCAGCCCAACTTCCACGCCCGGGACTCTGGCGCACCATTTGCCTAAATGCGATCTCACTTCTCGTGCTCTTTTTCTCGACCCCAGTTACTTCAGTGTCTCGCACAACGCTCCCTGCCCATCTCACTCCGCCGCTTGCCCTTGGATATTCGATGAAAGCGCCTGTGTACGTTCTCGTTGCGTTCCTCCACTTCTCATTAAGTTTTGCTCCTTCCTTAGCCGCAAGACGTATCGCGCTCGAGCCGTCAATGACGCACCCCCACGTCGGTCCGCCCGTCTTCTCAAACGCGCCGTCGTGGCGGCCGACCCGCCAAAGCCCGAAGGCGAGGTGAGCTATTCAATATTCACTTGCTCGGCGGTACACTCATTCGAGGGAAAGGGAAATGGCCACATTTGCAGCGACAAGCTGGCCCCAACGTCCGAAGATGAGGTAAAATTTCCGCTCATGTTGTACTTCTGTGGTATGTATTGATGCATTCAGGGGCCACCCTTCCCCGTAGGCCCACGTCAACAGTCATTCCCAGACGCAGGGTTCCACCTACACGGAACAGACAACGAACCTATTGACGGCGACGAGCGGACTCTGGTGGAAGCGCTCCCAACTGCAGACAAGGTCAGATCCCGATCCCTCGCACATTCTCGCCATGTCATTCATCTCTTGCTCAGGACCTCTCCGATTCCGCTGCGGTGCCGACACTGTCAACAACTGTTCTGGTCGGAGGGGATGGTGATGCTCAGGTCGAATGCGACGAGATGATGGAGCTCGGAGAACTTCTTTATCCCGAGATGCGCGACATCAAAGAGTGTATCGGCGCCGCTTTTGAGGTCGCCCGCGTCTGCTACTTCTGCCTGTTAGTGCTCATCCGCACGCCGTTGGCATCCTCGCTAACGCCTATCTCCATCCAGAGTCGACAAGGATAAATCCCCAACCACATTCACCAATGCAACCCCGGAGCAGCTCGCGTTTCACCTGCGCACGGCTCATTATCCCACCCTCGAGCGAACTAGCCGCATGAGTCAGCTTGACTTCGCCCAGGTTCAGTTATCCTTCTAAATTTCTGTGCACTATGCCGCTTCTCAAGGAGGACGACTGCTTATGTACTGTGCGACACGCAGTGAAACTGTTATCACATTATCCATTACAACTAGTGATCATGAACGAAACACATCCACTCTGCCTGAGTATGCTGCATCTGCGGAAAAGCACGCGCGAATGGAGGGTATCTACAGGTCCGCAGGCGAAGGGATAGGATGTCGATTATGCCAGCGGAGACTCAGTTCAGTAAATGTGCACTTCAGTCTTTGACGTCTTTCGAGTCTTGCGTGAGACCGGAAAGACCTGAAAGACGCTCTTTTGGCCCCAGACGTCGCGCTTTTGAAAGTAGATTCCAAAGATCTTCGTCTTGTGAAGAAAACGTCCGAAGTCCCAGGTAAGCCGGTTGAAAGACAGTGAAAGACACGCTCAAGAGACACAAGAAGGCTGAAAAGGAGGCGAAAAGAAGCAAAATAGATCATTGTGGATCCGCAATACGACACAGGCGGATGGTATATTCGAACCAACATTGAGATCAAGTAGCGATCCAGCTCAACGCGGGCACACCCGGCGAAACGAGGTGCAGGAGAGTGCTCGCGGCGTCGAGGAGCGCCACTGTGAAAGTTACGGGAGCGAGAAGTTCTGAGGGTGCAGTTGAGACGCGTTAGCAATCAAATCAACGCGCGAAGAATTCCACAACACGCACCGCGGGCTGGAAAGCGACAAAATAAGTGCTTCGCGGCATTGAGAACGGTAGTGCAACCAGGGCGGACGGCCCTTGAAAGTTTTGCAGGATTGAAGTGCAGGAAATCTGAGGATGTCCGAGAGAGCCGGGAAGCAAGGGCGCATTGTTGACTCGTCTGCGTCGGTCGTGTTTGAGTAGTGGACCTGTGCGGGAGTTGGAGCATCGGCAGTTGAAGCATTGGGTGGATAAGGGGGGAACGATTGCCAGTAAGCGCGAGGAGGCCGGTCTTGGAAGGCAAAGATGAGGGGGCTGCTTGGAGGGCCCGTTCCGGAAGAATTGGACTTCGAGGAGGCGGGGACTTGATGACGCGGTATTTGATATCTGCGCCGATTTGCAACGGGATTCGACATCGGTGAAGGGCGGGTGGTGGTGGTGGACAAACGAAGTCGCCACGCACGGACCATGATCGGAGTTTGAAACACTGGTGTCAACATCACATCCGGGGCCCCGACTTGAAGAAAGACAGCGGCATGTGATGCCTAAAGGTGCAGCGTACTACTTATAAGTGGCAGTGGAGTGATCTAAGGACGTACTCACAGGAAATGTTGAATGGCGTCGGGATCGGCCAAGAGAAGAGCTGTCCGTTAACCTGTGGGTTTGCGGAACGAAGAGGACGCACGAAGGCTTAGAATGCATTATCCAACTCGACAGCGATAGCTCATGGCGAACGTTCTGCAAAGAATTAAGACGGCGGTGATGGTTAGGGACGGAGGTATCTGAAGCGAATCAAAGCTACTGACGAAACTACCAAGTGCAGCGACAAAAACCCCAATGTGGAGCAGAAAACGGATAGAGATAAAGGTCATGTATCAGCCGGAACGCTAAGAAGTATCTGGACGTACGGGTAAAACAAATGCCGCTGAGACAAGGCGGACCGGGAGTCTGCGTCGTGAGCGGAAGCGCGCCGTGGGCTATGTGCTCGAGGAGGTGAGGGTCTGTGGTGTTGACAGTGTCTGCGAATAATGTCATCAGCCCAAAAATAGGGGAGAAAAGGGTGGACGCACGGAGGATACCGAGCGTATGGGGCGGGGAAGGCCCGCGAGCGGCGTCAGCATGGTTGATATACGTTCAAGGGCGAGCGCACACACCAACGCAACGACCACGTCACTGTCGCCATCGTATTGCACGGCATACAGCGTACGCCAAACGCGTGGATGTACATCCGAGCGCGAGCGCCGAGGTGTCGCCCCGTCCTTCTTGAACTTAGACGTTACGCAGCGCGCGAGCTCGGGCGTGGTCGTAGAAGTTGGGCAAGGCGGGAGACTGCGGGAGGTGTCCGTAGCAGAGACATGCTCGCGGTGCTGCGTTTGAGACGCACGTACTCGAGCTCTGCAAGCTGCTGCTCGGAGAGTGCGCACAAAGATGCTGCGTTGGCGGCGCGTCTACCGTTGAGAGCCGCGAGGACCACGCGTAGGGCTTGCTGAATTACACGGGCGACCTCGAACGGTGGCTGCGCAGCTTCACAAGACTTGCCGTGCCAGAATTCAATCCGCGATTTAAACCTTCGCCTTCTACCATGAACGTCGAACCGGGTAATCGGAGACCTGCGGATAGAGCTAGTAATTTTGATCGAAGTCCTGGCAGCAAGAACACGAGACACGGTGCGAACGTCAATGCGACGGGGCCAACGCGGTATTCATTTGTCTAGGTCCAAGGGTTTTGCGGAAAAGTGGGTCCGTCCGTCGAAAAGGAAAAGGCGCCAGATAACGCGTTTGCTAGAAGGTGGTGTCGCCTATGCATGCAGATGGTAGGGGTAGTATCGCAAACAGGAGGGAGAGAATCGAAGGGCAAGGAAAACGAAGAAACGCCGGCGGGGGGCGGAACGACATGGTGATAGGAAGCAAGGAGGGTTTGAAACTCCGACAGCCTCGTTACGTTCGTCCACGGCAACCTCGTGCCGATTTGGACTTCGCAAGATTCGAATCGATTCGAAATCTTCGAAAGAGTCTTGCTGGGAAGAAGTATGGGTCGGTCTACAGGTAGACCAGAGTGGTGTCAAGGTCGTGCTGGCCGGAGGTCGAGGCTTGGAGGTACGATGGATGTCGCGGCTGCGAAAGGATCTCTGAAGCCGTGGATGAAGGAGGAGGGGAAATAAAATGATAAACTTAGCTTAAATAGACTCAATTGAACGCGGATTCGTCGCAAATTCTCAGCAAGCAAGTGGATTCATGGTGGTCAGAGGTAAAGAGGGCGTGAGAGTTCGGACAAACAGTAACAAATATGTACGTAAATAGTCCGTGGTTGAAAAAGAGCCGCAGCTCGGGGAAAGACCGTCACCGAACGGACAATCCGGGAGCTACGCAAAGACGTCATAGGGAGAGCACGTCTCCCGCAAGGCGTTGACGAGTGGGTGCCCAATCCACCGTCGGCCTCGATCCCCGGCGTAGTCCGAGAAAGCCGATGGTTGAGATCCAACTTGTCGCGTTGGCGGTAGGTAAGAGAAAAATAGATGTGAGTCCTGTGGCAATGAGTATATGCGTAATGAGTGTGAGGTAGATGGTAAAAAGCGCGTAGTGTAATATTTGGAGCGTGAATGAATATGTGTGGTTGAAAACGCAAGTTGAATGGTTTGCGAATAAAATACGTATCGTGGCGGTCGCGGAGGTGAGAGGTAATTTTGAGAGAGATGGTGGAATGATGATTGGTGCATGTGTAGAATGTGTGAGATGTTCGGTGTGTGGCGGCAGAATGAAATCCGGCGGTGTTAGGTTGAAAGTTTTGGTTTGAACATGGAATCGGCTTGAAGCCCGAAGGCGATGAGCGGGGCGAGTCGCGCTTCCACAGCTGCTCCAACAAGAATAAGAGAACGGACTTGAGTGCGAATTTTTGTTTAGATTCACTGCAGCTGGGGGCATTGTTTTCAATCTAAATTTAGTCGATGGGCAAACTGGGGCGAAGTTAGGCATGGGCAGAAGAGAGGCAAGTCCCGGCAGATTGTGGCAGATCCCAGCAGACGGACTTCTCACTGTGAGCTTCATTTCCGAGAGATAAACTGCTGAAAGATGGAGTTTCAAAGACGCAAGACGCTCTTGAAACGCTATTGAAAGATACGGATTCAGATGCTCTCTCAGGCCAGCCACGGTAACCATGACCGCTTAGCGCGCTTCGCAACCCTCCCGGAAGGCGTCAACTGCTGCGAATGCGCCGAACTGGACCGCGACCGCGCGCTCTCCCTTTCCTCCTGCTGCATCGCATTTCCCGCCGGCCCCGCGAGGTAGGTCGGGGGCGAGCTGAGGTCGGGGGATATGAGTATGTCAATGACGCCGCCGCAGAGCTGGCGCGCCGCCACCATCACCCACGCGCTTTCGGAGATGCGCACAACACGCGCTCCTTGGCGGCTTAGCGTGGCAACTGTGTTAAAGGAGATGCGCTCGCGCGGGATCTTGGCGAGCTCAGCGAACTCGTCCTGTGCGATATCGAGCGCGGTCTAAGTCAATAACTTGAGTAAAATATTGCGCCTTTTGGGGTCGAGCCGTACGGACCTGGTATGTTTGCGCAGGTCGCACATACACTAACCGGTTTGCGAGCCGGTAGGTGATATAGTCAGGGAGCGCAGGCATAGCCGTTTTTATTGTTGCCATGTCGAGGAGGTGGGAGTGGGTGTGTTCTCAAGTTCAAATTATTGTGGCCAAACCGCTCTCCTTTTATACCATCGAGGCGGTGCCGCTGTGTCATTTTCGGCTGGCTACATTCCAGTGGGTATATGGACTCGAACTCAATGTACAACTGTGCTCTAGCGCTGAAGTTGCAACCCCTGACGAGTTTTATTCAGTAGGTTGTGCTGGGAGATGTCTCCGGCAATTGATGATTATACTTTTCACTCGACGCGGTAGACGCTGTGAGAACGGGACAAAGAGCGAGCCAATTTCAACCAAGGAGTAGCACTGGTTCTGAATCCTGCCGCCATAGCGGATATGAACCACTTTGTCGACATGGTGTGGCATAATGGATTGCTCAGCCATTCACTTCAATATTAATGAAGGCGCAGAAGATAAAAGCCGCAGGGTTACACGCCTATCCGATCGAAAGCCGGAAACCAGACGGTTTGATGGCACTCTGGTTCCCACCCGTAAGTCACTGGGATCCAGCGGCCAAGTATATCACTGCTAGCCGCGGTGGAGCCACTGGCTGGCAGTGAGCGTACATGTGGCGGTTTGATGCTAGATACCACGGTATTTAAAAGGATATTCAACGGTAAGAATCGAACTTGCGCGAGAAAAACATAGGAAAGCGCAGAAGACATGAGCTAACCAACTGGACCAAGAGACCGATGAAAGAGGTATCATTTGATTATACACGTCTGGGTGAGCGCGTGCTTGAGAGCCTTTATCTCCCCAACCGCGCTCCTTTCTGAGTCCAATGCTAAACCATATTGAGAGAGGACAGTTTAGATTCCAGAGATGCAGTGGTTGAACTTGTGCTACGCCCTCTATTTATTATTAACAGGCCATAGTTGCACCTTCATCCGGAAAATTGCGAGTATTGGAATAAAAGAACAAGTTTCCTACAAGTATAAGGCTTCAAGGTTAATTTCAAGCTGAACAGGAAGCTGCTGGGATGTAAGAGAGGGAGAATTGAGACTCAACTCGCACTTTGCCTTGTTAGAAAAGTACAAGTCCGAAGGACAAGTCTGGGCAACGGCATTGCATCACGGTTGCCGGACGTCGGATCATCAGCCATTTGGACACCAAAAAGCGACTCACCGAGAACCAGTGGGCAGACAGCTGGTATCAACAAATCTACTTGGCGCAAGGTAACCAGCAATCATTTGACTGGCGTTCACCAGCCTAGCGTCGAATAACCACTGATCTCAATTTCCCACTGGTTTCCGGCTTTCGATCGGATAGGCGTGTACACCGTTCCCTACCAAATCCCCTCCTTTCACCTCGCTTGTGGCTTTGACAGCTACCGCTTTCCCTTAGGTCACTGTTTACACGGGTCTTGTAAATGTCAACGATGCAGGCGTCCTCACCTAGTGCCCACTCAGCCTTCACTTCGCATCAGGGTTCCCGCCATGATTCAGTCCGTCACGTCGTGCTCGTGTTCCTTGTTGTTTTAAATTTTTGGCCACGGCTGTTCTTTACGCCTTCAGTTGCAGCCCCAGCACGGTGGAGCAGACACAAGCAAACCTGCCCATTTACGCGAGGAGCTCAAGAAGCTGGTCAAGTCTGGCTCTAAATACCCAGTACCCATCGGTCGCTTTGAAAGATCCCCTTCTGGTGGGTTTAATCTCAGAAGGATGCTCCGATATCATTTCGGCTGGACAATGGAATCCTTTGAGAAGATGGAGGTATCAAGTGTTCACGGATTGACACTACCTACCCGCTCATGCTCAGTTCAGGCGTACGTGCGTCGGCTTGCGAGAAAATGCTTGGAGGTTGAGACACCCTATGACCGCCAAGGCCGCCAGGACCTGACAAGATTTTGCTGCAAGGTCCAGTCTGACCCGAACTCTTTGGTGCAGCCCTCACATTCTGTTCCAGGTCTCAAGAAAGTTCGGGCTGGACGAGTATGAGGATTTCTGGCCGGTGCGCTGTATGCTCAGGCTGTACCTCAGGAAGAATGTAAAGGCAGTAACGAGGGACGGTAGATACCGTTTGTCACGGCCCGGTTCAAACCTTTAATATGTGCCTTGCAATTGGAGACTTGTTGCGCGAGATGCGAATTGGGCCAGGACAAAGAGGATTTTCTGAGTTAGATCTCGATCTACCCAACGTTGCCGCGGCGCCATCAGCTGCCGTCAACGCCGATCGCGACACGTCGACTATTTTTATGAATGTCGTCTGTGGGAAACTGTCGTCCACATCGAGATCTTCCAGATCTGGAACGTGCTCTTTGTCTCTGCCGGTTAAGAGGACCGCAACCCACTCTAGATATGTAGCTCCCGCTATCTCAGGCACTATGAACGAATTCTCCACCTACGCCATGGATCCTGCCTTCCTCAAGGCGGGCAACCCCTCTTCCCCGACCGCATGTCCCACTGAACAACTCGTACGCTCGAGGACCTTGCACAAAGACCTACACCGATTGATCATCTGAAACAGTTCAAAACCATCATGGACCAACTCGATTATCAGGTCAATCTTTTGCGCAGGCGTTCTCTGCCCAGTGACAAGGACTGATGTAATGGTATAGCTAGCAACGGAAACTGTTCGTGTTCGCATTCCTGTTTGTTCCCAACTGAAGGATCTCCGAAAGGTCCGAACCTCCTCTCTCGATCAAATACCCACCTTCTACGATCCAGACGCTGAGCGAACGTTGGACTTGCGCCGTCTGAGGCAACAACAGCAGTACCTGGACATGACTCTCCGCCAGTTGTTAGAGCTTTTGGACTCGTATGATCACAACGTGCGCGTTCCTGTTCCGACAGTGGGTTCTAATTAATTGGTTGCCAGGATCTCGGGAGTTTAGACTTACCGCCCAACAATTCGCTCTACTTGCAGGTTCGCTTGGTTTGCAGCGCGAACTGTTTGATTATTGATTGACCTTGTGTGTTCAGATTCAAGCGGGCGCTGAGAAAGTAACCCAAAATCTTCTGCGTGTGGGCGACAGCATCGACCGCCTCGCCGCCATCTACACTCCGTATACTCCCTTCTGTCTTCCATTGGATTTAACATCGTCGTGGATGGGTTTCGACCTTTCTTCCTTGTATCCCGATGTGCAGCCGATCTCTTTCCCGATGCCCCCGAGCGACGCCCCTTCCCACGCTTCGATGTGGAACTTGGAGCAGATACTTGGCACTAATCCTTGCATCGACCCCGCCCTTTTGAACGGCGGGGAGGAACTCCGTCCCGAAAGCCAAGAAGCGCAAACGGCGCCGGTGGTGACGGCTCACCTACTAGTAGAGGCTCCGAATGCAGCGCCGCCAGGAGCGCAACATGCGATCGAACCGCCGTTTGTTGAGCGGGAGAGGAAGAGCCTCAATGTGCGTCTTTTCTCCCCCGTTTTTTGAAACCTTACTTGACGAGAAACACCCCAGGGCTACATCCGCAATGAGATGCTGTGATTCATGGGGATAGCTTACGACCGAAACATCCACAACATGTACCAAACCAAGCAATTCACGACTTTGGCGGAAAACGTCGCATACGGGAGCAGGGCCCCGGGTGCCCTTACACCGGCGCTCCAATCGATGCGCCCTTGTTGGGAGGATATTAAGGGGCCGTGGAACGCGGCATTGGGCGTGCTGTTTGTTAAACACTTCATGGGCGAGTACCCGGAATTTCGACACCGCCCAGGTTACGTCGAGGCGTCCTTCCACCGGCGGCTTGCAGCGCATAAAAAAATACTTCTTGGAGAATAAATCTGTGTAATTCTATTGAGTGCTCTTCATGAGTGAGTCATGGTGCGGACCCAGGGTAATCCAGAAGTGCTCCAACGGGGCGGCGCGAAAGCACCAGCCAAGGCCGAGCATGAGGCGACTGGGTGCGGCGGCGCGGGAACGCGCGCGCGGCGCAGGCTAACGAACCCCCGCGCAACCAGCATGGAGTTGCTAGGCGAGGAGGTTCAGTCAGGTGGGCGGCTCGTGGGTGAGACCAGGGGATGTGTACCCAGCCGCGTCCGACTTCGAGCGCGCTTTCAAAAGCTAATAGCCAGGGAGTCGCGAAGCATCCAGTGCTGCTGAAGCGTGATATGCACCGCACCGAGTTGGCGTGCCGCGCAAGCATGAGGCGACCGGGGGCGGCGGCGCGGGAACACGGGTGCGGCGCAGGCAACTGAACCCCCGCGCAACCAGCATGGAGTTGCTAGGCGAGGAGGTTCAGTCAGGTGGGCGGCTCGTGGGTGAGACCGGGGGATGTGTACGCAGCCGCGTCCGACTTCTGCACTGTCGATGATGAGGCAGGCCAGAAGCTGACGCTTATGAGACCTGTGCATTGAGCGTTAGATAGGCGACGTACGTGGCGAGAGCCGGCGCAGAGTATCGTCCCTAGGGAAGATTTTCTCAAGATTTTCCTCCAGTGGCGTGTCTATAGGATAAGGATTGAGGCGGAGGCGGTGAGTCAACAACGGCCAAAACAAACAAACCCGTGATGTTACGGCATGACGCGCCCACGTGCAACCCGACGGCCAACTTCACTCTTAAACTTAAACCGCGCGGCCAGGGAAAATTCATTCAAGTCTCCGGCTCAAATACCGGCTTCTCGGACAGCTGCGTCATTCTCATATATTGGAGGACAAGACGTGATCAATGGCTAGATGGATGCGAACATCCCTTCATGCGCCCTCATTTATGAATTCTAGCTTCCCTGTAGCCAGCCATTCAGTCAGAACCCCGGTATAGTGAATAATATTACTCACAGTAGAAATACCTCATCCCAGCAAAAAAAACACACAGGCCCAGAAAAAGCCATGGCCACGCATTGCCGATCGCTGTACCACGATGGTGAAACTTCCTTTCCATCTCCACCAGTCTCTCCCTCAAAAGCTTTGTCTCCATGTCTTTCATAGCTGCCTGATTAACCACGTTCTCCTTATCTGCGAGCAGTTTCTTGAATTTTTTCTCCTCGGCGATTCGTTTTTGCGTCTAACAACCTTTTCAGAGACTACTTTTTACCAGGGATGCCAACTCACAGGCTTTCTCCATATAAATATCGATGCCGGCTCCTGAGTCTCGCCGGCGGCAATAAAATGATACTCCGGTGTAGAAAAAGCCTGGACCAGTCAATTCAACAGGCTGACGGCGGGCAGGAAGGCGTTTCACCGTGACTGCGTAGAACGCATCGGGGCCTGATTCTGGAGGGCATGCAAGGACGGAAAAGTGTATGATTTTGCACCGCTTACCTTCACCAGACAAGGTCTTCCGTTGCGGCGCTTCTCCCAGTTGAAACAGGTGGAGGGTCCCCTTATCCCCTCCACACACCAGCGTCCGGCCATCATCACCGGTAAAAGCACACAGTTTTATCAACGTCGACTTACTTGGAATCGACAACGTGATTGGAGTCAACGAGTCCGGGGGATAATACACGTCAAAATTACCGCTGGAGAGGTTGTGCACGGCTTTCATGCTGCCGTCTGCGGCAAGCGTGGCACTTCCGCTGAGCAAATGACGATCCATTAATATTAGACTTTATCCGTAGCAGATGAGGAAGCCACTTGCATGCCACCCTGAAGCCTTGTCGTGGACAGTATATTTCCTGTGTCCGAGTCGTTGTATATGCTAAAGCAATATCAGAGAAGGAATTGAAGCGAAGTCTCTATTTACACTTCTCCCAGGCAGCAAGTATGGACGGCAATGCGCTCATTCTGTTCGCCATGGAAGAAGATGCCACGGGGAATATCCTGAACCCGAATGGTCCAGAGGGGAAGCAATGCTGGTAACGAGGGTGATTCAACCGCCGAGCACTTAACCCCAAAAGCACCGACCAGTATCCTGTATGTCAAACATTCTGAGTTGAGCCGAGTGGCTTGCCACTGCAAACCTTGAGCGCAAGGGGTCAAGAGCCTGAACTTCCACCGAGTCATCCAGCATAAACACGGCGACTGTCGTAAATGTCTGGCGAACGAACTTGGAGAGAGGTGAGACATTTATGCAGAGCACGAACACTAGCGAGGAACACCTGAGTTCGTTCGTTGGAGAAGGGGTAAGTCGAGACAACCCCTCTGCCCGTTCCAATGAAAAGCACAGGTGCCTTCTCAATGTGCTCGGGGAGCCAGGATAGAGCGGTGATCTGGCCCCATTGGGGGTCCCGCAATTCCTGTAAACACTCCCCCTCTTCAAGATCCCAAAGTCGTACAATCTGGTCATCTCCTATTGATGGATCTAGGAAAGAATGGTTCAAGGAGGACCATAACTGTCGCACCTCCACTGAGTAGCAAAGTGGCCTCTCTCAAGAAAAGGAGACAGTTTACAGGACCACCCTCGGCCGACCGAGGGGACAGCTCGGCGAATAACTTGAATTCCCCGTTTGCCATAAGGATGAGAGTGGAGGGACGGAAGTTCGCGAGGCTTATATATGTGGGGGAGCTTAATGTGCGGCAGCAGTTAGTTAGCTTTATCATCGCAGTTTCTCGCAGAGACGGCGGCGCGGCGCCGCAGCTGCAATCGGCCACGGCCGGACAATGGTGAACAGTGAATAACATGGCACGCAAGGAATGCGCCCGGGCTGCAGCGAATGGATTAATGTTCGAACACAAATTCCTGACGCGGGTGTCCCCAGCTCCATAACTTGTTGGGAGGGAACAAACTGCATGACCCGTCACGGTAGAACGAGAGAAAATTCGCGCCAACTTGAAGATACGCCGTTCCCGAAGCAGCAGAGACCCATAGTATGGTTCAGAGGACCGTTGGATGGTTCAGAGGACCGCTGGTTGGATAGTCATTCCCGAGGTGCCTGTGCTTCGAGCAAGATCAGCAATGTGAGGCGAATGCCGCGATCACCGAGTCTAAAGCCTCTACCATCCAACCCAGACGGGACTCAATTTCGGATTTCCAAACTCAGTCAACCTGGCTCATGATCAACAATTGCAAGTACCGCTTAGGGGTTCATGCCTCCTTCCAATCCGCACATCGCTTGACTCGTGAAAGTACTTGAACTCGCCCTGCCAGTGTCCGTTTAGGGTAGATTCTGACCGACGGCCGGGCAAATCGCCAGGCGGAGCCCCTCTGGGATCTCGCCGCCTTTCGATCAATTGCAAGGATCTCGTCTCATAAAAGAGCGGTCAGTCTGAAGAGTTCTGCAACAACCAAGTTCCACAACCGCCTCAATGTATTCGCAGTCTCAAGTTGAAGGCACTTCTCACCTCAACCTCATCCAGACCATGGGCCCCGCTTCCCCATCGCCGCCGTCACTCACGGTTCGTTTCTCAGACTCTTCCGTACGTTTGCTCCTGTTTTACATGCCGCCTGAATGCTCACCATCCAGCATGTCAGTCAAATTGTCTCCCGGAGAAAGTCGAGGTTAGCGTCATCAGTTCGTTCCCGGTTTATTGAGATTTAGCTTTCATGATCAGGCGTATCGAAGACGGTGTTTCGATCGACAACGTCTTTTATCAACTTTGGATGGCTTGGATGCCCGGCGAAACCATGAATTATCTGGCCGAACCGATGAACCAAAGCAATTGCTCGCGATCCAGGCTTCGCTTGGGTAACTTCTTTAGCCTACCTCAACCTTACCCGCGACTGACGTAGAATGGCAGCGACCCCACGGCTGGCTCTCGTCATCCGAACGCTTGGCCACTTGCGAGGTGCTTTTCACAAAACCCATCCCCTCTCGAGTCAGTGCCGGAGCACGAAGAGGAAAACAATCATTCCCACATGGCCTCCTCCCGGGGGTAGTTGACAGTAGCAACGCAATATTGACGGGTTCCTCTGGGTTGTTACTTAAAACCCGCTACGGGAAACGCTTGCAATCTTGTGGGTGCCAGCCGATCTGAACTAAGTTCAAACATACTCGTCCTCAGTAGCCCCGCAGTGCGTAAGCAGAGCCCTCATCGCAGCTGGTATTGGGGCGCGAACCTAGCCTATAACTGGCTGTGGACCGAACCGGAAATCAGCGTGAACCGAGCCCGAAAAATGTAGATCTAGAATGTGGTGGTTCAAAAATCGCTGCTCACGACCGAGCCCTGATTCTTGTATTTCGGACCTGCGCGCACCCGACCCGGCACAGGCACTAGTGGTGAGTCGGAAATGCAAGGGAAGTCCAGTGGATAGAGCTATTTAGTCCCGACGTGATGCAAAGTCGGACAGGTCAGTAGTTGAAAACAAGCGAAAGTCAGTAGGTCGAGAGTCATTTTTCCCGACTCGGTGCACAGTTCGGGGCTGGATAGGTCGACAAATGAACCAGTTCGGCCTTCCGCGGGGCAGTCACCTCAGGACACGTTAAGCTGCCTCGAGTGACGCGACGCGTATCAGGGTCATGTGACCGTGACTCGAAACTTTTTTACTACTTAACTCGTAGAATCAATTTAGCAAAACAGGATTTCGGCCGGTAAAAAGTCCTGACCTAGCCGGCATCAACAAGTCCTGACCGAACCCGCTTTTTGAGCGTGAACTGAGCCGGAAATTAGCGTGAACCGAGCCGGTAAAAAACTACTGACCTAGCCCGACTTTTAGGATTTCAACCACCAACCTAGCCCGCCTTTTCGACAAGGGCCAAAATATATTCAAGTCAATGTCAGGATCCAGGTACCAGTATTCCATGTATTCCCTTGTATTCCATTGGATCAGCTCAAGCTGCTCAACAACATTCAGACCCTGTAGTCTAGTCTCGGAACGCGACACAACGCGGTCACATGGCTGTGTTTCAACCAAGATACGGCGGCGAGTCTCGAGTCTGCAGACACGCGGCAAGTAGTTGGTAGGACAGCTCTTGTTCGTAGCTTATGCATTCTGGTATCCTGCGGATATGCGTGTCATCTCCACTGATATTTCAACAGTTATACCAATATTTCCCTTCCGAACTTCAAGTTGCCCACCCGCGTGAACGTCAAAAGTCGGGCTACGTCCAGAGTTGAGAATACCAGAACCAGGGCTCGGTCAGTGGCTGGAAGGCACTAGCATACAGGCTAGGTCAGGAGTTGAAATCCAGGCTAGGTGGGTAGTTTTTTACCGGCTCGGTTCACACAAATTTCGGGCTCAGTTCAGGCTCAAAAAGCGGGCTCGGTCAGGACTTTCACTGACCGGCTAGGTCAGGACTTGTTGATGCCGGCTAGGTCAGGACTTTTTACCGGCCGAAAACATATTTTGGATCAATTTAAGTAACTTAGCAGAATGGCGTAGAAAAAAAAGGTCAGGATGTCTTTCGCCACTTTGTTTCTTGCACCAATGTCGAACTACCAAGTGGAGAAACACTTGGCTGCGAGGAAATTAGGGACCAGCGGCGCCTGAAGGGCGTAGCCCAGGGCTGGGATAGACGAAATCCTGGGACGGCCGCACGCGCATCCGCGACGAGCGATGATGGACCCGTGGCGGCGTCAAGCGGCGAATTCCTGGGTCGGGGGTAGTGAGCTATCGCGGAGGTGCGGCGAGGAACCAGACGTACGAAAAGCCGATGGAAGTCCGCGCCCGAGACTCTCGGAAAGGAGCAGCCTACAATAAGGTCAGGCACAGGGAAGGGGAAGAAGGGAAACTCGCACGCACTCGCGGGCATGTCCAGCTTGCACACGAGTGACGGCAGGTGCCGGGGCTGGGGGCAGCCTCGTCGACTTGTCTTGAGCTACGCTAGAATCAGAATCAGCGGCGACCAGAGACGGTGTCAATGCTCGCCGCACGGAAAGGTTCCGAGGCCCGGGGAGTCACTACGATGAAATCAGGCGATGCCCGGAGGGGGAAGAAGGGAAAGTGCGCACCATGAAGGTGGTCGATAGCTTGCAGAGAGACACGTGAGATGGTCCGTGAGCCCCTCGAACGATGGACGCCGACGGACCACCTGCAACGCGGTCGGCCGGCGTTGACAGGTAAGTGAGGCGATGCATGATCTAAAATACGTGTGAGACGGTATATGAACCTGTGAGACGTTGCTCGTACCATTGACAGGGGCGAAGGCATCAGACCGACCGTTGCGAGCTTTGCCAGAACAGGGCGTAAGAACGAGGGTATCAAAGTAGAGGTGGTGCATACCGACGAGGCCCTGCAGTACTCGTCGAGGCCGTGCATCGTCCTCGCGCGGGCATGTCCAGCGCGCACACGAGTGACGGCAGGCGGCCATAGCTGGCGGCAGCCGCGTCGTCTTGTCGTTGGCCGCACTGGAATCAAAATCAGCGGCGGCGAGAGGAGGGAGGGGCTAGACATACCCGAATGATCGATAGCTTCAAAGAGACACGTCAGCTGCTCTGTGAGCTGAGCCAGACACGGGGGATGTGCCGCCGTCGCCGCCGCCGTTGCCGTCAACATTGACGTTGAGGCGCTGAGATACGTGTGAGACGGTATAGGAATGTGTGAGACGGTGCCCGTACCTACCAGTGAGAGCAGCGGAGGCAAGGCACCAGACCGATCGTTGCGAGCTTTGCCAGAACAGGGCGTAAGAACGAGGGTATCAAAGTAGAGGTGGTGCATACCGACCTGCAGTACTCGTCAAGGTCCATACGTCGTCCTGGCGGGCATGTCAAGCTCCATAACTTGCGGTGCTTCAGGGGAGGAGACTACACTGCGGTGCCACGTTGTCTGTTGAGCCCAATGACCTTCAAAAGGAGAGAAATCGACGCACCGAGACAAGCGCGTCGACCACCAGCAGATTCATCGATATTCATCGATATTCGCGTTTGGTTGCGAGCAAGATTTGGGCGGGGCAGGGTCGTGTCCAGATGCACGCCGGATGGGTCATAGAAACCACGCTGGACGCCGAACGAAAGCTGTTAACCACCGATTTCGCGATTCAGTGACCGGAGGCTCTAACTTGGTCGTTTCCGCGATTCAGCCGATATACAGAGAGGTGGGAGCCAGTCACAGCTGGGGGACGAGGGAGCGACCAAGGATGCGTCTGGGTGTAGAGCAAGTCGCCATTCTCTGGATGTCGGAGTGAGTGTGCAAAGCAAAGTCGAAAGCCTCTGAACCAAACAACCCGCCGCCTCTTTCGGCACACGCTCATCTCGGACCTCGGTCAATATCTCGTCAATGCATTCCCCGGAACCTTGCTCTCTCGCTCGCGGACAACTCTCTCTGTGATATCTGCCCTCCAGTCCTCTTCTGGTGAAACTCTCCGGAATGCGAAATATCAATCTTGTTTTCGTTGACGATCCGGACTCGGACTCGGGAACTCGTTTGCGTCCAGAAACTCCCGCATCGCAGCGCGTCTTGCAGATAGGTACCCTCGCGTCACAGGCTACTCTGTAGAAGAATCCTTCCAGCAGCTCGCCTGAGGCTCGCCTTGATAACTAATCACTCTTCTCGCTCGTACCCCGCGATTGCCATGCTGCTCAATGTTGATCGCGAAATTTGCGTATGTGCTCGAAATTCCTCAACTCGCCCCAAGACTGAATTTCGAGCAGCGTGCCGCAGGCAAATATGAATTACATGCCCGTGTGTACTCGATCGGAAGTAAATACCAGAAGGTCAATTCGGTGCTGAGACAGCGCGAGGTCAAGAGCCGCGACAATTGATCCAGACTACCATGTCGTTGCCGTCGAGGTGGGCATGATCTCCCTTCTCGACAAACATCAATACCCCGACGAGAATGCATGAGGAATAAAAACCTCACCTCGTGTCCGAGGGGCGGATCTACTAGCATTGTCCCGACGCCGCCGACGTGGTCATTGTTTCCCTGCAACTGGGGGCCCACGAAGGGGAAAACCGGTTGAGATGGGTGTCTGGAACAGGTTGGTTCCTGAAGGCACATGAGTAACACGAAAATGGGACACAAAAAACCAAGGTTTCACCTGAGCCACCTCGCTGCTGGTAAGGTCGCCACTCTGCTTCTCGTGGAATGAGCATGCGGTTAGAAACATGAACACATCGGCTCACCTCACTCCCAGGCGCTGGAGGGTCCACCAACAAGGCAGGTTTGAGAAAGCGCGGGGATCTACGAAGGGGTGTGCGCGTGCGATCGACGATTCGAGCGCGATCGCATTGCTGGCGGCTGATATAAATGAGTGAGCGTTTAGAGAAGCAGCAGCAACTTCAAGGCAGCGAGAACATACACTGGCTCCTTCCTGCCGGCATGAGCGCGACGCGCCTGATATCTGCTATAAACGGGGAAGCGTTTCAGGGAAAAGGCGAAGCAAGGGCAGCGACGGCATACACTAGCTCTTTCATGGAGTTTGCAAGCTGGGAAGTGAGACAACGATGTAGCGTTTTGGGCGGACGTTCGATGAGACAAAGAGAATGAGGATCGAAGAGTGCATTTGTATCTTTCAGGAAGTGGCGTGCCAGATTCCCGGGAACTTTGGTGGGTGTTAATGCCACCGAGAAGAAGCGGCCAAGAGGGAATGGGCGGCGAGATTGACCAGATTTAGATAAGCCCTTATTTCCATGGCGCCTTCGATTCGAGTTGAATGTAGACAAAGCAAGCCGTGGTTGTGGTGTCCCTGACAGTCCGAGAATCTCGTTCGACGGAAGTGTCCTGCCTCTTTACGGAGGCAATAGCGCCGAGTGCGACTGATACGCCTTTGAGAAGAATTCGGGGCTTGGCCGGTGTCGCGTCGAGGAGGAAGAGGGGAAAAGCGCAGAAGTCACATGGCCAGCGGAGCTTGAAATTTAAACCCACCGCTGTCCATCACACCGATCTCATTCGCCACCTCACACGCAAATATTCCTGTCCCGCAACCCCAGCGCAAACCCTCCTCGCGAGATTCAAGTTGTCAACCAACGGTATCATGTGAAGCAAGTTCTTTGCCTTGTGCATCTCTGTCAGGGACCCGGGTCGCTTCGTTGCCCTGTTTCCGCTACTCGATATCAACCGCTAACGCCTACAGGTGCACAGGGCGCCGTCGCCAGAACCGAACACGAGTCCTTACTTTCTCACAGCGCCTTTCCAGCATATGACACCGACGATCTCTTACTTGGCTGCGTATTTCGTTGAATCTGAGCCGGTCAATACCCACTGTGCGTGTTTTGAATTTTGGTTCAGTGCGCTCAGTCCTTGGCTTTTGGGTCGGGATCTCCTCGTCTCACTTAATCTTGCTTCCCCGCGGTCCCTACCCGCAGATTTCCCTAACTCAATGTAGCCACAAGCCATACCGGAACAAACAATTGAATGCCTTTGGGAAGGCAGCTCCGACAACATTATGTGAAGAGTAAGGGAATTAGACCTCCGAAATACCGATGGGCCGAAGAAGGGCATATAGCCAAGTCAGAAAGACGAGGACGATGGACACGGGGGTCTCCCGAAGGGCATACAGCCAAATCAGAAAGACGAGGACGATGGACAAGGGAGTCTCCAAGCTATAGTCCTTGCTGGTGAGCCCGATGGTCGAGGAGAACCTTGATCCTCTCAACGCCCTCATCTCAGCTTGAACTTGGTCTAATCCTTCTATGACTTCTTTCAGAGAGCCAGGAGTAGGACGTGCAGCCGCGTTACGAGCTCGACTCTTAATGTTCCAATAAGCCATCACAGCGTCAGCTGAGAGCAATGAGATGCAAACCTCTGGAAGTGCCGATGCCCTTTTCTAACAGACGTAAAGGGAAAAGGAATATCATCAGCGATTGCGGTTCTAGTGTCTGGAGAAAGCTTACAAGAACATCAGTGGCGACGGTAAGACGTTCTTCAAAGCTAGCCTGTGGATCGGGATACAATCCGAGTTTATATTCAAGGGCAGCGAGACGGCCTTCGAGGTGGTGTTGACGCTGGTCCGGGTTCTCAGTCCTATCCTGTCCAGGTGCCTGAAAAGACTTCTTGTAGACGGCGTGGCCACTGAGAATAACTGGCTTACTGTGGGGGTGTCATCGCCAGAAGCAGCTGCAGGCGGGTCTCCCGTGGTCCGTTCCCCGTCGCTACGGTACTGAGGCTGAGCATGAAATGAGGTGGCAAAATCCAATGTGCAGTCTGCCATGGAGGATTCCACCGTATCTGGCTGCTCTTGAAGATTCAGTTGAAGATCCATTGGTTTACGATTACCTTTTGAAATCCGGGATGTGGGCTTTATATATTCTCAGCAAAGCAAGAAATAAAGGCGTCCGGCGCCGCAAGTGGCTCTCCATGTTCTGCGCCGCGCGCGTCGTCTACCTAGGCAGTCCTAATTATAGATACGTCGACAGAAATCGAACCGTGGGAATTACCGCCCTAATGGTAAAACTACATACCGTGGTCCGTCGCGACATTATCAGCGGCCACCGTGGCCTCGGCCAATGACTGTCCGCTTCCACACAGGCGAGCTAGAGCCAATCTTACGCCGCTCTGACGGGTAGAGGCGCCATTTTTCACCATTGTGGTGAGTCTGACCCGGGATGTGTGTCCCTAACAAGTGGCACCCTCCCGTATAAAAACAATTCATTTGCTAGCTGACATCCCTATGTCTGCCTCGCAACACGCGAGTTTGCCGGCCGGAACCGCAATTGCAGATGACCACGTCGTTGATCCCGGTCCCGATCCAGGTCCGACCACCACTGGGAGGGTCGTCATTGAACCAGATTTGGATACATCTGTGAGAACTTGAAGTCCCAACGCGCATAACGCTATGACCCACTCGTTGTCTTCAGTGTTCCTACACGGATCCAAATTCGACCGATCAAGTCCATCCCACGTCTCAATCGCAGGTACCTAAATTCTCTGCAACCTAGGCGCTTCTTCTCCTACCCGTCGGCTCAGGTAGGTAGAGTGGAACAACTTCGCCTGGCGGAAACAGAGATTCAAGTGCTCAGAGCCCAAGCACGCGCCTTTTTTCTCATCCCGAAATTCATCGCAGCTAACGAGATTTTAGCTTGCGGAGCTGCAAAAGTCCAGCGGAGTTGCCAGCTTCCCAACCCAGCTATATTCGTAATCTTACGCCTTCCTCAGATCACATCGAATACTGCCCCAAGGGCAGCTATAGCTACAGCCCACGCATGGCTGAGTCAAGTGAAGCGGCCTCAATGTATCCCGCCACCACACTGCATGTGTAGTGCCTTGGACTTCTGCGCAATGCATTGGTTGTTCGTATCCTTACCATCGGCGTGCACTCAGCATCGTTCGCTTCCAGTACGTTCAACGCGCTACCCTTTCCCAGCCTCAAGTGAATGCCCCGCAGATGTGTTCCAAGTGTGCTGCTTTGTCGGAAATGAACGGAGAGCGCGGCGTCCCACCAGTCGTGTTAGTGAGACTGGAAAGATGGCTGGAATCTTGCTCATGATCCGGTAGGAGATTCATGGAACCAGCCCATTTTTCTGGGAGAGACTCTTCAAGTTCGCAAGATTTTCATCTGAAGAGGACACTATTGCATGAATATGACTGGACGAAACGCACGTATGAAACTGTCGAGGTAAGTTCTACAATGACTGTCGGGATCCGATGTAAATGCGTACGGCAGACCCATGTTCGCCGCCTGGCGCTGAAGAATCTCGACACAGGACTGCGTTATGAGCAACAAGATAACCAGAAATTGCGCAAATTGTGCAGAAGGGTGCCTGTACCTTGTGGCCCGTACAGAATGTTTGCTGATGCCGAGTCCTAGGCAGCAAAGAAATTCAATTTGGAAAATTATGATAACTCCTGGCCGATCAGGTGGATGCTCAGAGTCTACCTCAAGCGGAGCTCTAGAGCTTCCAGCAAAGAACGGTCTAGATCTGAGCCCGTCACAGAGGAACGACCGCACAATCCGGAGCTTTGCTCGTTGCGAAACGTAGTCTCCCGATGTGTATTGTGTGTCGATCGCGAAGGAACCAAGTGAACGATTATCTCAACATCTGCCAGATCAGCAGGTATAACCCAGGAAGGAGGCTTGCGGTAGCACTTAATGCATAATGGATTCATGAATCAGGCGCAGCGCCATGGTTATGAGGCGCCGGTCGGTCGCACACCACTTGGCACTCCCGGGTTAGACGGGCTATGAGAGCGGCTGTGGGACGCAGTAAGGACGGCGAAACCAAGTCGCCTGAAAAGGTCTCTCAGTTGTCTGAGTACCAATGAACGATCTGCCCAAATCTGACACTGCCACTCACCGAGTGAGCCGATGAAAGCATGGAGATGCACGCCATCGAGACGCGCCCCCATCGGCCGAGACTTCCATTTCGGGCTTATCTTTGATGACATCTTATCGTCGTCCAAATCAGGCATGTCAGAGTGGGGGAGGCGTGGGCCAGTTCCGAGATCTGGTGAGTTCTGGCGAGGTCTGGGATGCTCTGGGATGGACTACATTTGGAGTAAAGCATATGATGGATCTTCTCTTTGCGTGTACAATACCGTCGGCGATTGGTCGGCGACGGGTTGAACAAAGGTAGGAAAGAAACGTTATTATTAAGTCGAACTTGCAAGGGCTGCCGTCAAGCTGCCGTGGCCCGAGCCGCGGGATACGTAACGGCCACGTGGCGGTCGGAGTTCGAAACCCGCCCCCGCCAACGCTGCCCGCGCTGCGTGTCCACAGGAAGTGAAGTCATAGTTTTGCGCCGCCAGCAATCATGCGCCGACTCAGACTCAACTTGACAACGGAGCTGACCGCTCGATCACGATTGATTGAACTCAACCAAATCAGCAGCTGCATAGCGCGACCGCGGCCGGTAAGCGCTGCTCGACAGTGCTCGACCTTATCTGCGCAACCCGCGATCATATATCAAGATCCATCGGGCCGCGCGGACGCCAACTCCAGGTCGTACCTCGCAACGGCCGATCTGAAGATTCTGAAGAACCAACTTGGTGGGCTTTTAAGTACGGATCTCCTTTCCAAATCCAACAAGTCATAGTTTGACCATGTCCCTGGAGGAGCACCATAAAAGCGCATCTCTCTTAGCTCACTACCTAGGCTTAGACTCTGAGGCCCGCCCCCCAAGCCCACCGGCTAAGGATGAAGTACGCATATATTCTTTCCCGCAACTCATTCATACTCAGTTTCACCAGGCGTTGGATTTGCTGGCTGAGCTCGTGGACACGAGATCCCCAGCTCTGGTATCCCCAGATTCTCGCGAGCGATGAGCATTAGCTGACGGTCTCTCCAGTCAAATTTTGCAGCCCGATTCCTGCCCTCTTTGGTCGCTGCCTACACATCAACCCCGGAACCTGGAGGGTTGTACAGCAGAACCATGGTCCCGGTGACTGGCACAGCATATTTCGGAAAGTTCATGCGCACTACTTTGGGCCGCAATCTGTATCTATTTCACACTCGCAACATGATCCAGATGGACACTTCCACTCTCAACGTAGGCGTTTCCTCGCTCAGTACCCTTTCCGCTCATAGATTTTCTGGCCCAGCCCATGGATGTGTTGGACGTCATCATCATTTTTTTTAATTTGATGCTATGTGTGCACCGCCGTTCAATCAACCGAGCTTCCCTAACGTCGCAACAGTCAGTGGTGAAGGCTTCAAAATGCCGGCCGAAGAGACCTGCCGCCAGTTGTTGGAATGGTTCAACTGCGTTGGGCAGAACTCGAGAGGTGTATTAGCATTGCACATCGAGGCGCCTTGTGACTTCGCCACGGAGTGCCACATGGTCTGTGGGTTGCTCTGATCAGTCCTGATGTCTCAAACCACGTTAAGGCTATCCTCTTCTGGTCAACTCAGTCAGTTTCGCACGAGGATTCCCTGGGTTTGACTGACCTTTGCACTCAGCGTCGTTTATTGCCTAACCGGAGCTAGCACGGTTGAAAATACCGCGGCGCAAAGCTGTACCCCATATCTACCCTGGCGGATGTGCGGTGCGTACTCTCAGCACCAACACGGCCATTTATCTACCGAGGACAAGAGGATGCCATGTCCGCACTGCGAAAGCGTGACATATTGCAGCCAAGGTAGGTCCTTCAATCAATGAGAAAGAAATCGCCTAACAGAAGGTCCGTCATGATCACAGAACACCTGAGATTGGACTGGCCTAGTAAGCTCTGACTTCGCCTCCGGATATAAACCTAATTTCAGGACAGTCCACAGACTATATTGCTTTGAGACGCAGTATTAGACAGCAGCGGCTATAGTACCCTGTCGAATTACTACACCCACCTATGCCATACTCTTTATCTCAAGCTTATTCACAGACATGCATGTCAGCGGAGACGGCGGCGGTTACGTTTGGGTGCGGGCGCGGTTACAAATATCCGCCGGCGTTGCCGTTCCCGGCCCACGAAGAGCTGAACGAAGAACTATAGTCAATCATGCTAGCACTGGACGAATTGCGTTGGAGATGATGACGATCTGATGAGGGATGGAATCTTTAACACCAGAACACAACGAGAAGGAATAGGTTTGAAACCTACGATAGTATGCGCAACAAGTCGGTCAAAGTTATCCGCCGCCGTGAGGAAGAATCCAGCTCCATAGAGGAGGCTGAGGAGCTCGACGTTCGCATGCAACCCTCGCGCCGAGCTACAGCTGAGGAAACGGAGAATGTGGGCGGCTTTACCTCGCACATTCCCACGGTTCAACTTGCCCGTCCTTCCCGCAAGAAGGGGAAGAGCGCCGTCGATCCCACGAACTGGGGCGACGTTAGTTTCCTTGAGAACTTTGCTGAGAGTAAAACGAACTCACAGAAAGTTGCGTTGGATAATTCTGCAGGACTTACCCGCGCGGAAGAACACAAGCGCGTGACGACGCCTTGTGAGGTGTTGGTCGACGTATCCGTGCCACACCGACCGAAGCCAGACGCTGGGAACGCGGAATCGCAGCCCCAGGCTCTGGAATTGGACAGCCAGCTACGCCAGTTCAATTACGACGCTTCAAAGTCGAAAACGAACCACGACAACACGTCTAGCCAGACATTGAATCTCTCGTTCTCGGACGGGGAGGAGATTGCGCTCCTGTTTGATAAAATCAGTGAGCTCGAGAGGCAGCGCGACGAGATGAACTCACCTAAGGTGAAGAAGGGGATTCGGGACCAGAAGTCCCCGACGACGCCCAGGTTGCGGGCCGTGACTCCTGGCAGATTGGCTGCTGGGAGTTTTCTTGATAACGCCTTGCGTGGTGTGCGACCATGGTCCGCCGCCGTCCGAGCCGTCAGACAGCTCTTCGAGTTCGAGCTCCGACTCCAACTCTTCCAGCGGTGATGGACCTCGTGGATCGCGGCCCCGCCGGTCTTCCCACCGCATGTTCGCTAAGCGAAAACGAGGCGCGACTCGCAAGGACAAGATGCTCTTGAAGCCAATCCCACCATCCCGATACGATGGTAAACCTAACGCGAACGCGATTCAGCGGTTTGCGAGGGAAGCCAGAACTTAAGTGGAAATGGGACGTGTCCCACCAGATGAGCAAGCTTTCTTTATTACCTGGATTTCGTGGCCATGGCGCGCATCGTGTCTCGAAGTTGAACGTCGCCGAGATCGCCGAGATTGTTCACACGCCGCCGTTTACCCTCAACCCTCGCCTATGTATTTTCCGTGTTTTCCGTGGCCGCTCGAGGTAACTTCAACTTAAGTAGTGGTGTTGTTTCACGTTGACTTGTAGACCAAATCTCCTCACGATACCGGTGAGCATTGGAGTGTTTTAGACTAGCATTACACCATGAGTCGCTCTTCTGACATCGGCGACACATGAGCCGTGAAGTGCCGCCGATGACCATTGTGAAGTGCCGCTGATGCGGCGCATGTGCCGCCTTTGAATGGAACTGCCGCTCTTCCCGATCGGGCGCGCTTTTCGTTGATCCCGGCGTGCATATGGCAACGCGCTCACAATCGAGCTCCGACGACACCAAATGGGTAATTAATATTCAGCCGCTTGCAGAGACGATCTGGCATGGGCTAGGTAGAGTGCACCCGCCACCTTCTGCTGCCATCGCATTGAGCTTGGTGCCAATCTTGAGATTGCTTCCACCCTCTTCATATATAAACCCACCAAGTTAGCGTCCTCTTCCTCACTCTCCTCTGTATGGACGCCCCAACCGAAGACGTCAGGAATGGGTTTCCAAAGCACTCGACCGACGACTCCAGTTCACGGTCGAACCACGGACAACCAGATCCACCCAATAGGCTGGTTGCCCGAGCTCCGGAATCCCTTCAGCCCGGGGAAGGCGCTTCCGCGCCGGTCCTTTATCTCAAGATTCCGGCGCGGAAGACGCCGCCTGCGGCTGGCGACGATGACGCGGAGCCAAATCCAACCAAGGTCATAATCTCGGTCTCCTTTTCCATATGTATGCGGTGCTGACGAATCGTGATAGGTGCGAATCATCGATAGCCCGGGATCGCAAGCTATTGTAAGCGCACTGCTGGAATACGGCTGGCTGTTCTCGCTCACCCGTACGAAGGTCGACAAGCTTCAAAAGCGAATCGATTGGCTGGAACAGCGGAACCCGGTGATCAAGGCGCGGATGATGCTCTTGAATTCTCGGGCTGTATCTTATCTCACGGTCACAGGCCCAATATGCGAACTTGAAAACACAAGTAGGTGACTGGGTGATTTTGTACTTGTTCGTCTGATCACCTCCATGATCAGCTTGCTCAGAAAGATGTGGATCTTTCACCCTGATTTTGCCGTGCCGTTACCTGATGTTTGCCCAGGAATCACTAAAGGATGCCCAAAGTTGCTTCGAAGCCGTCCTTCGAGAGGTAAGTGGAGGCTTACACGTGAACCCATTCGGTTGCAAAGACCACCTTCCAGTTGAGACAGAAGGAACATGCGATGGAAGCAAGGCACCAGGAAGATCTGAACATCAATCGACAGCTCACCCTTGGGCTGCATAATACGTCTGTCCAACTGGAACAGCTGCTAGCCTGTAAACGGGATTTGGAAGGCCGACTACTGGATACCCAGAAGTTGTTGACTCACGTGAGGATATATTTCGCCTCGCCACTGCCCGTTTGAATTAGTGCAGCAGGTAACCACCCCAGAACTACTGGCGGACGAGTTGCTGAAAGTGTGTTCCAAATTTGAAATTCGGGTTCGGTCTCAACTTATGGCGCTTGCCGCTGACTTAATATGACTGGCAGCTCGGGGAGGAAGCAGATAAGACCGGCAAGCTTCTCCAGGGCGTCGCAACCGACACCAAGGCATTGAGGACTCAGGTATAATCCAACGTCTCCAATTCTAACATCGTTCTCATTCTATTGAAGGTCGTAAATATGATTGACATCGTTAGCGGGCTCGAGAAGGTACGCATGCGTCAGGACCTTGTACACACCAGGCGAGACTGATTCTACGCTCAAGGTCGCGAGACAGGGCTCCGATCGGTCGACGCAGGCGAGTTCCCAGCAGAACCTGGCCACCGAATGGGAAAAGAAGTTGAGTCAACTGGAATCTGACCTCGAGAATGTTCTGGCATTGAGCAGCGGAGGGATAATCCTGGTCCCGACTCCACACCGGGTCATTCTTTAATTGTCCACGATAGCGAATTCCACATGAATTGCCCCTTGTATGCTGGACATGGTTCTTGGACGGGGAGGGACCTCACTTGGATTTTTTTCGCCCCTCGCTCCTTACCTACTTGAGATGGCCCGCTTTATCGTTGTCCAGAGCGAAAATCTAAGACGCTGTGGGATAAATTACTAGGTGCATAGTATCTGGAGCGTAAACACTCATTTTTCCGTGAGCGTTTCTCGTTGAATCGCAGTAGAGAGTACCGTGGGGGTCCTCACCCTTCGGCATCGGCCCCAGAATCGGCCTCGCATTTCCGCTTCGGCTTCCCCGATCTATATAGTTGTGAGTTAGCCAGTGTGGCTGCAACGTCCGAAAAAACCTATTCCACCTCGGGTCACACTCAATACCACAATCAATCTAGGACTTACCTAGACGTCTACAATTTCTAGACTTTTCAAGTGGGACGAGTCGCCCCGAGGAAGTACCTCTTAAGAGTCGAATAATAATTATGTATATATGAGTTACGGCTTTACAGTAATATGCAACGGACCTGTGAGCACCCGGAATTCACATTGGGGGCACAGGAAACACGGGTCAACACTGGCGAGTGCACCTCAATGGGACAGGACGCGTGTGGACCCTGTCGTCCAGCCTGCCATGAACGTCGTTGCTCTAGGCTGGACATAAATAACGTGCCGGCCCGTCCCATGCTTGTTTTTCGTCGAGGTGGAAGTAGCTCCATTGTTGTTAATGTCTCGGGAACTACACCAGAACAGAACTCATCGCGTAGCATTCGAATCCGAAACACAAGAGGAGTATTGACGGATGGACGGGGAAAGCAACTGTTAAGAGGATTGGACCTTTGTGAAAAAATCTATCGGACTCATGTTGCTGGTTGGCTTCAGTATGGGATGATGAACCGTGCGCAGGTGAAACGCGAGCTGCTCCGGGGTTGCATTGGTGAATGTGGTTGGGGATTTATCCTTGTCGACTCTGGATGGAGATAGGCGTTAGCGAGGATGCCAACGGCGTGCGGATGTGATGCAGCACTAACAGGCAGAAGTAGCAGACGCGGGCGACCTCAAAAGCGGCGCCGATACACTCTTTGATGTCGCGCATCTCGGGATAAAGAAGTTCTCCGAGCTCCATCATCTCGTCGCATTCGACCTGAGCATCACCATCCCCTCCGACCAGAACAGTTGTTGACAGTGTCGGCACCGCAGCGGAATCGGAGAGGTCCTGAGCAAGAGATGAATGACATGGCGAGAATGTGCGAGGGATCGGGATCTGACCTTGTCTGCAGTTGGGAGCGCTTCCACCAGAGTCCGCTCGTCGCCGTCAATAGGTTCGTTGTCTGTTCCGTGTAGGTGGAACCCTGCGTCTGGGAATGACTGTTGACGTGGGCCTACGGGGAAGGGTGGCCCCTGAATGCATCAATACATACCACAGAAGTACAACATGAGCGGAAATTTTACCTCATCTTCGGACGTTGGGGCCAGCTTGTCGCTGCAAATGTGGCCATTTCCCTTTCCCTCGAATGAGTGTACCGCCGAGCAAGTGAATATTGAATAGCTCACCTCGCCTTCGGGCTTTGGCGGGTCGGCCGCCACGACGGCGCGTTTGAGAAGACGGGCGGACCGACGTGGGGGTGCGTCATTGACGGCTCGAGCGCGATACGTCTTGCGGCTAAGGAAGGAGCAAAACTTAATGAGAAGTGGAGGAACGCAACGAGAACGTACACAGGCGCTTTCATCGAATATCCAAGGGCAAGCGGCGGAGTGAGATGGGCAGGGAGCGTTGTGCGAGACACTGAAGTAACTGGGGTCGAGACAAAGAGCACGAGAAGTGAGATCGCATTTAGGCAAATGGTGCGCCAGAGTCCCGGGCGTGGAAGTTGGGCTGGCGACGGTACTGCCACCGAGAGGCAGCGGCCGCGAGATCAGGTCAGATAAGCCACGGCGCCTTCGATGTCGAGCTGCAACTGAATGCAGACAAAGAAAAACGTGTTCTGCGCCACCACCCGCGTCGGAAACCACAAGAATTTTTCCGCGACGGATTGATTACGCGGCCCAGCAGCTGCAGGGATCTGAGGTGGATCTGAGGGACGGAGGCAATAGCTCCACGCTCGCAGGGATTCACGGCGTCCCGGCGCTGCCTTATTAGGATGTCAGGGACAGAAGACTAGGAGAACGGTAGGTACAAGCGGTGCCGGGGCACGTGTGGATCGGAGTTTCAAATGCTTGCCGATCAAATCCGGCATTCCCGCTATCGCCGCCCATGGCCAGCTGCGGACGATCGCGACCTCATTCAAGTCATACCTTAAAACCTCTCTATTTTGCGTCGTCCTCCGAGTTCCAACTGCGATGTCAAAGTCAGATCCCGGAAAAATACTAACCATCGAAGTCCCTGCACGGCCTCAGGGTCAAGTTGGGACATTCTTCGACGGTAACTTCATTGCAGAACAGCGAGCAACCGTGTCGACTAAGCGACCTGCTTCTGGCTCGCCTTCCCCTGCTTCGAGTGAATTCGATGACGACGAAGAACGACAAGAATTTGTGGGCAGCAAGGTGAGTCCAACGTCGTGTCTCTGAAGCCGCTGAATCTGGGCTTCAGGTTCGATTAGTCGAGTCGCAGGACTCTCGTGTCGGTGTTTCTTGTAAATCCCAAACTACCCGAGTCATCGTTGGCACGCAGGTCGACGTACTCCGCAACCAAATTAAGGACCTAGAACAGAGGAAAGATCGTCAACTGCAGTCGGCGGTCAGTGAACTTCTCTCATCCTCCTACTTTAAAATTCAAGTCTGCCTTGCCTACCTTGCCAGTCCAACTGCGTCGCCATGAAAGCGGAGGTAGACCCGTCCCCCCTCTCTTATCAGGTATAACCACCTTGCTGCTCCCAGATTCATCGAAAAGAAGTAATGCCTCCGTCCCTTTTCTGGCCCTCGTCCCCTACCCTAATATGGCGTCTAGTCCGCTTTGTGGGAGTCTCGACAACGATTTCAGGAAAGTGCCAAACTATTAGAGGAGGTCCGAGTCTGCGTTCTCTTTGGTCTTATTCGATGTATAAACCGAGATGCAAAGGCCCGAGCGACGAACCGGGATTTACACGGACAAGAACAGACTGCAAAAGGACGCCATAACGAGCTACAGGCGACTCTCCAGGCAGCTTCATGTCAACTGCAGCAATTAAAGGAGTCTCTGCGGCCATTGCTCGAAGAACAGGTTGTTATTCCTGCCCTGGTGTAGTCACTTGCTCATTCACTCACGTAGAACGTACGTCGCTCTCGGTCTGGCCACTCAGCTTCTGATGCTCAAGTGTTCGAAGTTGGTTGGCTACCGGGGACGGGTGAGCAAATTATTGAATGAAGAACAACCCAAGATCCAGGCGGATTGGGAGGCGAAGGTTTTTCCCCACAGTCATGTCTAACAGCAGCCCTCTCATCCATCTCACCCCCCAGCTCGACGGGACGATGCGTCGGTTCCAGGCGGATCATCAACGGCTTGATGCGGAAATTCATTCGTTGAAGACACAGGTGTGGATCCAATAGCGCAGTCGCGGTTGACCTAATCCGGGTAGATTGCAACCATGCAACAGGAATCTCATACCGCGCTCGCCGCCCAGGTACCAAGTGTATGCGCTCTCCCTTAACTCGATGAGCTAATCGTTTGTCCGATCATGAGATGCCCCAAGTCGACGCCCAGGTTGAATCTCAAATGGTGTATTACAGTAAGAGTGCGCGAGAGCAAGCCCAGGGTGTGATAAACAGGCTGTCACTCGAGGTTAGTGACCGTTCTTTCCGTTGCTTCCCATTTCTCTGACTCCCTCTTCCTCGTCAATTAGTATCAGACGGCGCAAGCCGCGCTTGCCCGGCAGGTCCGTCCAGCCTCCATGCCCCCATTGCGTATCTCACTTGACACAACAGGAGGACACAGTGTCCAAAGAGTGGGAGGCAAAGGTCGACGCCCTTGATTCGGAACTGCAGGGCGTGTTATCGACGGAGCAGGATCTGGTCATTGAGCGGGTTGCCTGGGGAATTCACGGCTCCCAAGAAGCTGGCGACATGGTAGTTGATTCACCCATGTCTACCTTTAGATCACCACGACCCAACTTGCCTCTCCCCTCCGTTCCGCCATTTCACAAGTCCCCTGCACCGAAGAAAAGTTGGGTGGCCCAGGGTATTGCAAAGTTGCAAGCGGGGTGCAACCCCGTGTGTTAACCTGTGCTCGTAATCATACGGTTTCTGACCGCTTGTAGGCAGGGAGCTACGCCAACAGCACAACCGCATCGCCCTCCGGATCCACACGCCATTCTACCGTGTTTGCTTCGCCTACTAATCATCGCCATTTTCACCCCCACCTTCAGAGACAGGCTCCACTCCAAAGACAACCAGTCGAACTCTCGGGTCACCTGTACCGGCCGCCTAATGGGCTTCCTGACCTAGCACCAAGACCGGGGGGTCCCAGCGCACCGTCCGTGCACATGTACAACAACAACAATTGGCCTCAATATCGCCAAGGATTCTCAACGCCAGGCGGAAACGGTTCGATCACACCCAGAAGAAGACTGGATCAGACGTTTTCGTCATTGAGTCGAAAATGAGGAACGTGGGGGGAAGTGGGTACTCAGTACTTGATTAAATTTTAGAAAGCATGTAATGGAAGATGAATTCGCAATCGACGTCCATGTGGTAACATCTTCCAACGACGAAGTGTTCCAGGTGTCAAGAAAGTTCGGGCTGGACGAGTATGAGGATTTCTGTCGTCTTGAGTTTACCGCGGGGCGGAACCCCGGTACCCACCTTTATTACGTAACGCTGACGTAAAGTGCGGAGTTTCAACTTCCCTTTTCCTACTACGGATGTTCCAAGCCCCCAGAAATTATCTGAAGCCCTCAGGTCGTTCCTCCAGGGCATTCACGCCACACACGGACCTTCAGAACCACCTAAATGTATTCGATATGGGGCAAGAAACAAGCCACTGATTTGTCATCTGCCGGCTGATCGAACTCGGCATTGTTGTTTTGCGGCCTCGCACGAAATTGTGAGCACAGGTGTCACTGAGTTCAATTTATGGACTATGAATCTCTCTGACTACGGGCAGAAAACACGTCTCAGAACTCGGAGCAAAAAGCTGAATTTTGATCAGGGTGGGTACCGGTCGGCGAGGCGCGGAAGCTGACAGACTACAACAATCGAGGTACGAGAATTTTTTGTTGTAGAGTCTGTTTAGAAGAGACTAGGATTTCTGGCCGGTGCGCTGTATGCTCAGGCTGTACCTCAGGAAGAATGTAAAGGCAGTAACGAGGGACGGTAGATACCGTTTGTCACGGCCCGGTTCAAACCTTTAATATGTGCCTTGCAATTGGAGACTTGTTGCGCGAGATGCGAATTGGGCCAGGACAAAGAGGATTTTCTGAGTTAGATCTCGATCTACCCAACGTTGCCGCGGCGCCATCAGCTGCCGTCAACGCCGATCGCGACACGTCGACTATCTTTATGAATGTCGTCTGTGGGAAACTGTCGTCCACATCGAGATCTTCCAGATCTGGAACGTGCTCTTTGTCTCTGCCGGTTAAGAGGACCGCAACCCACTCTAGATATGTAGCTCCCGCTATCTCAGGCACTATGAACGAATTCTCCACCTACGCCATGGATCCTGCCTTCCTCAAGGCGGGCAACCCCTCTTCCCCGACCGCATGTCCCACTGAACAACTCGTACGCTCGAGGACCTTGCACAAAGACCTACACCGATTGATCATCTGAAACAGTTCAAAACCATCATGGACCAACTCGATTATCAGGTCAATCTTTTGCGCAGGCGTTCTCTGCCCAGTGACAAGGACTGATGTAATGGTATAGCTAGCAACGGAAACTGTTTGTGTTCGCATTCCTGTTTGTTCCCAACTGAAGGATCTCCGAAAGGTCCGAACCTCCTCTCTCGATCAAATACCCACCTTCTACGATCCAGACGCTGAGCGAACGTTGGACTTGCGCCGTCTGAGGCAACAACAGCAGTACCTGGACATGACTCTCCGCCAGTTGTTAGAGCTTTTGGACTCGTATGATCACAACGTGCGCGTTCCTGTTCCGACAGTGGGTTCTAATTAATTGGTTGCCAGGATCTCGGGAGTTTAGACTTACCGCCCAACAATTCGCTCTACTTGCAGGTTCGCTTGGTTTGCAGCGCGAACTGTTTGATTATTGATTGACCTTGTGTGTTCAGATTCAAGCGGGCGCTGAGAAAGTAACCCAAAATCTTCTGCGTGTGGGCGACAGCATCGACCGCCTCGCCGCCATCTACACTCCGTATACTCCCTTCTGTCTTCCATTGGATTTAACATCGTCGTGGATGGGTTTCGACCTTTCTTCCTTGTATCCCGATGTGCAGCCGATCTCTTTCCCGATGCCCCCGAGCGACGCCCCTTCCCACGCTTCGATGTGGAACTTGGAGCAGATACTTGGCACTAATCCTTGCATCGACCCCGCCCTTTTGAACGGCGGGGAGGAACTCCGTCCCGAAAGCCAAGAAGCGCAAACGGCGCCGGTGGTGACGGCTCACCTACTAGTAGAGGCTCCGAATGCAGCGCCGCCAGGAGCGCAACATGCGATCGAACCGCCGTTTGTTGAGCGGGAGAGGAAGAACCTCAATGTGCGTCTTTTCTCCCCCGTTTTTTGAAACCTTACTTGACGGGAAACACCCCAGGGCTACATCCGCAATGAGATGCTGCGGTTCATGGGGATAGCTTACGACCGAAACATCCGCAACATGTACCAAGCCAAGCAATTCACGACTTTGGCGGAAAACGTCGCATACGGGAGCAGGGCCCCGGGTGCTCTTACACCGGCGCTCCAATCGATGCGCCCTTGTTGGGAGGATATTAAGGGGCCGTGGAACGCGGCATTGGGCGTGCTGTTTGTTAAACACTTCATGGGCGAGTACCCGGAATTTCGACACCGCCCAGGTTACGTCGAGGCGTCCTTCCACCGGCGGCTTGCAGCGCATAAAAAAGTACTTCTTGGAGAATAAATCTGTGTAATTCTATTGAGGTGCTCTTCGTGAGTGAGTCATGGTGCGGACCCAGGGTAATCCAGAAGTGCTCCAACGGGGCGGCGCGAAAGCACCAGCCAAGGCCGAGCATGAGGCGACTGGGTGCGGCGGCGCGGGAACGCGCGTGCGGCGCAGGCTAACGAACCCCCGCGCAACCAGCATGGAGTTGCTAGGCGAGGAGGTTCAGTCAGGTGGGCGGCTCGTGGGTAAGACCAGGGGATGTGTACCCAGCCGCGTCCGACTTCGAGCGCGCTTTCAAAAGCTAATAGCCAGGGAGTCGCGAAGCATCCAGTGCTGCCGAAGCGTGATATGCACCGCACCGAGTTGGCGTGCCGCGCAAGCATGAGGCGACTGGGGGCGGCGGCGCGGGAACACGGGTGCGGCGCAGGCAACTGAACCCCCGCGCAACCAGCATGGAGTTGCTAGGCGAGGAGGTTCAGTCAGGTGGGCGGCTCGTGGGTAAGACCAGGGGATGTGTACCCAGCCGCGTCCGACTTCGAGCGCGCTTTCAAAAGCTAATAGCCAGGGAGTCGCGAAGCATCCAGTGCTGCTGAAGCGTGATATGCACCGCACCGAGTTGGCGTGCCGCGCAAGCATGAGGCGACCGGGGGCGGCGGCGCGGGAACACGGGTGAACCCGTGATGTTACGGCATGACGCGCCCACGCGGTGAGTCAACAACGGCCAAAACAAACAAACCCGTGATGTTACGGCATGACGCGCCCACGTGCAACCCGACGGCCAACTTCACTCTTAAACTTAAACCGCGCGGCCAGGGAAAATTCATTCAAGTCTCCGGCTCAAATACCGGCTTTTCGGACAGCTGCGTCATTCTCATATATTGGAGGACAAGACGTGATATTTAAATGGGGGGATTGTAACTTGCAAGCATGTTTCTGGTAATCTACACAGCAACCTGAGGAATACAGGCGTCCGGGACGGTCCGGATACCGCCTACTCCTATGCTGGGCCGACTGCTGTTCTGCTGCCTCCGGTCCCTGTTTGTGATGGAGACGAAAAACCCGCCCTCTCGGGAAGGGAGTGATTCCGCAGTTACTGAAGTGCCTCTGAAGCTCAACTGAGCAATCAACTCTGCGAGCAGCTCTACATCTGCACATATCTGTAGCTCTCTACTTTGCCCCATTTCTACCCAGGAATCGACGGCCGAGACCAAGGTTTCAACATAAGTCTCAAACATATCGGGACGGGTGGCTTTGTATATCCTGGTTGCCCCGTTACAACACAAAGCAAGGGTTTGAAGGTCCTTGATATGACCGTGCTGTATGACCGTCAGAATCGCTTCGGTGGTCAGGAAGGAGATACGGAAGTCGACGTGGAGTCTCAGTGTGGAGAGGTTTGGGAGGTGTTGGAGCAGCTGAAGTAGCCTGTGATCGGAGATATTTAGCTCCAACGTGAGATGGCGTAAATTGGAACAATGCTGCTCCGCCCATAAAACAAATTGCCCCTCAGACTGTTCCGACATGTAGCCCGCAATATGCAGGCTCTTCATCTCCGGCACATTGAGTCCACGAAATACTTTGAGATCAACCTGGCTCAGGAAGTGGATATGCAGGGATACCATGCGGGTCATCACCGAGGGGTTAGACTCAGGTCTGCCGGAACACCTACGCAAAGTAAACCTCCCAGTCCGCAGGGAGATGGACTGATGCATGACTTTGCGCCACATCCAGAAATCAAGGACGACGTCCTCCATGTTCAAAGACGTGAGCTGGGCCCAAGGGAAACATGCAAAGAAGCCGGTGCTTATTGGATGGGGCTCAGAGATAGTCTTGCCACTCCGAATTATTAAATTTCGGAGACGGGGGGCGGTGTTCCGGAAGCCTCGGTGGTGTAACCAGCGGGTGAAATCCAAAAGAGGGAAGCGCAATGAAAGAATTTCGAGGTCGTGGAACGCGGAACCCCCATCAAGGAGGGAAGCCAGTTGACCTTGGCAGACGTCCATTTCAAGCGACCGAAAGCAATGCGCATAGGGCAAGATGAGGGTTTGCAAAAACGATGTCTCCCTCCATCGATATTGGTTGCCTTCTCTTTGGATCGACAGTGAGACAGCATTGGAACGTCGTGCCCTATTCAACCATAGACACATCTGCTCCAAACATTGCGTCGCTTTGACGCTTGGGTAAGCCGCAAGTGGGTCGTTGGGAAAGAAAGCGGATCCAAGACAAAAAGTGGGATGAATCCACAGTTTTTCCATGGCCATGGCGACGACCCTCCAGTAGTGGCATACCCAGCAGAGGATGATTGGATTGCTGAGGGATGAAAAGTATGAGAATATATCCCCAATTAATTCGGTGGGCAGACGGCCGATCATCGGTGACCCGACGACACTCGGGGGATCGTCCTAGGTTGAGTTAATTGACCTGAGTCGATGGACGAGATTCAAAGTAGAGGCAGACCTTCGGGGGTGTTGTGAACCGCCGTCGTTTCGAAATGTGAGCCACAGTTGGTGTAAGTGCATTCCCTTCATTTGTGACCTGGTTTGCAAGAGATCGCGAATACGCGCGCTGGTAAAATCGAGTGCGCCCGTCAGATAAACAAAATGACGAGGCTTCGGGTACACACCGGGAGACAATTCTCTTCTCCGCCAATGGATGACTGGCGGGAGGTCTGAGCGAATGTTGAAGCAATGCCCGTAAATGGACCAGGGGCCATAGGCTGGGGAGAGGCTACTTCACTGGCACTTGGGTCGCTCTGAGGTTTGTCAAGGTTCATCAAGGTCTCGAATGGGAGTCAGCTCAACAGTGAAAGAGTTGGAGAAGCTTCATATATATGCATGTGGCCTGCCTTTTGATCGCCGGCGCGCTCACTGCCTGATGGCGAGCTCGAGCCAGGCGTGCCTCGTCTTCCGCCTCCGACACAGCACCTGGCTTGCCTCGACGAGCCGCAATCGCTCCCGAAGACTCTTTCATCCTACGCTCTATACAGTCCATACTCCCTGCTAAATTCTGCTTCACCCTGGCGGCACGACAGACAAAATCACAGGTATCTCAGGCTGTTCCAATGTGATCGCTATACCGTCTATCGAATTCCCCTCGGTATGCTGCTCTGTCGACTGGAAATATACTCATGTAACCTCAACCGGTTCATGCCTACCTTCAGTGCCGTGTTCAACCCTCTCACATCCTCAAATTGACCCCGCCACCTGTTCGCCCACCGAGAGCTTGAAAGCCGCCCCCCTCCCTGGATATGCGATACAGCGGCTTTTAATGCCGTTCTACTGTTTTAAAACCTTCCCCTGCCTACACTGATTGCTGCATTCCAGCCCTTGTCGAGTTACATGGGCCACGATCAAATCTTCACGCTGTGAGTGCGCGCACACCTACGACGCCCCGCACTGACTTAACGGCGATGTATTCATGCGTAATAGAACCCTGATCTACCCCTCCGTGCACCTCTAACCTGGTGTCGACCTTATCAGACGTCGTCGAGCCGTCGCCTCGAGACCAATATCTGCTAAATCAAGATATTCACTCTGTGAGTGCGCACACCCAGTACGCCTCAAACTAACTTAACGCCGCCGTATTCGTGTGTAATAGGACTATGCCCGACTCCTCCGTGCACCGCTAACCTGGCGTCGACCTTCTTCGACATCGTCGAGCAAGACCAGTATCTGCTAAATCAAGATATTCACTCTGTGAGTGCGCGTACTGGGTGAGTGCGCGCACCCAGTACGCCTCAAACTAACTTAACGCCGCCGTATTCGTGTGTAATAGGACTATGCCCGACTCCTCCTTGCACCGCTAACCTGGCTTCGACCTTCTTCGACGTCGTCGAGCAAGACCAATATCAGCTAAATCAAGATATTCACTCCGTGAGTGCGCGCACACAGCACGCCTCAAACTAACTTAACGCCGCCGTATTCGTGTGTAATAGGACCCTAACCTACCCCTCCGTGCACCGATAACCTGGGATCAACCTCCTTCGACGTCGTCCAGCCGCCGCCTCAAAACTAATTTCAGCTGAATCGGGTAAATACGCGCACACTTACCACACCCCGCCCTCACCTAACGGCGGTGTATTCATGCGTAATAGGACCCTACCCGACCCCTCATCCTTCGACGTTGTCGAGCCGCACTTCAGTGTCGCCCAATATACATACCAGGGCACTTCGTCGCAAATCCATGTACCAATGTACTTACAAAAGAAGAAATAAAAGAACATATTAACTCACCTTGGCGCGCAAATCTCCAACCCCTGGACCCTGCACAAACTAGATTCACTGAGCCCGCGTTGACTTGACTTCCCTCGGCTTCCACACTCAAATCACCGATGCTCTTGACTCTCGCTCGCCTCCACGTTCAACAATCCCCGTTGAACACCAATTTGGTCTGCAATGCATCATTGGTCCTGGCTGCCGTCTGCTGCCACCTGCTGCGACGCAACCGAGAAGATTACTTTACTTTTTTGAAGTATGGGGCGCCGTCCACCTCATGCTCGTCTGGAAAACCACCCTGGTCCCTCCTTCACAAACGCCTTCCATCTCCAATGCACTTGCTTCCTCCCAACCTGAACCAGGTGGATACTCGATCCCCAGCCCCAGCTTTGCTTCTCGGGTACTCACTGCAACTCACCTGTGTATCCCGCTCCCGAGTTTGCACCAAGCGGATGCCCGAGTCCCGCGGCCAATCCGAAGCGCTCACCGTTCGCCACCGTCTCTCCTCCCTCCTCTCCCTCATCAACTCAGAATAATTCTGTTCGCCCGCTTCGACTTCAAACCAGTGACTATAAAAGATGACGTCTCCGGTCGTTATACACAAGGGGTGGGTCCTGTCCACTCAGTGAACAAGTACTTCTAACCGGAGGAATTTCAGACCTCCGTTGCCAAGCGTTGCGGCAGCCTCGAGGCGGGGCTGGCGGACCTTAAGTTCAAATACAACCCAGATAACTGACTTTCTGCCACCCGAATTTGCCTGCTTTACGAACGCTCACCCGTGTCGTGTAACTCTTATCGTTCCCACTCGTCAACCACTCCCGTCATCTCATCATCGTTACTTCGACGACTCCCCTGGAAATCTTACACGAATATCCTACTCACGCACTCAAATATATTTCACCGTTCATTGAGGACAGAAGGGTACATCAATACGCAGCAAATGAGGAGAATCCACTGTAGTTAACCTTCGTCAACGCGAGCTGGCGAAAGTGGAAGATCAGCTGCGTTGCTAGTGGTACGCGTATGTATTACCTCTGAGCGATATGAGCGCAATATCATCATTGGAAAGCGACCTGGATCGCTTGACGTTTGGCTTCGTCCATCGTTGAATAAATTTTGATTGAAAGCTGCGGGTTGACTTGTATTGCGTCTTCTGCACTCTCCCTGCGTATTCCGATAGTCAGCAACCCTCTCTATTCGCCGCCGCTGACGACGGAAACAAAACAAAACAAAAAAACACGTACGGCGATGTGAATAATTTGCCATCGGAAAGGAGACAACAACCCGGTCCACTGGTGAGCCAGACGGTCGCCTCGCGAAGAGTGCTCAGTATCCTTACTCGGCCACCATAATTTTTCATAGCCGCCTCCGCGAGGTCCCTTGGAGTGAGAATCAGTCTGTAATCGATGGTCATTTCGAGAGAGCAACGAGTGAGCTCACGGGTCGAAAAAAGCGCGTCCGTCCGCGAATACGGTGAAGCCACGACCCTTGGATCGGACGACTGGGACCACATGCTGAGGAAATCCGTACGCGTACGGGACGTGGGAGCGATACGCGCGGTTTATTTCGGTGAAATTGGGAAACGGGCCTGCGGTCCTGATGAATTCCGTCATTGTTGACTGAGTACTGTCAGGGTCGATCAAGGGCTGGTGGCGGCGCGCGACGGGCGGAGGTGAAGCGATCGGACTGGGACAAGATGCAGGAGAATCGATACATGGCGCCGTCTGACTGGTGCCCGTCGAAATCCGTTTTTTGTTGTCCAAGATGAGTCGTCCGAGGTTCAGAAGCGGCTCGGCTGCGAGCGAGGCACCATTTGTTGCGATTCTTTTGTGGTTATGGTACCGGCGGCACCATTTGTAGATGCCCTTTGAGAGGGAACGGAAGCCCGAGTATCGGTAAACGGTCGCGCGGCCGTGTCTGGCAAACCCCGGGCACATGCGACTGCGACGGTAGAGTCAAATACAGAAGTGCTGCTGCAGATCCACCTACGCATCCGTAAAAACGCTGGGATTCTCCTTGTCCGCGATGAAGTAGTAGAAGCGCTTTGGATTGTGCTCATGCACAAACTCGTTGAATTTTGGGGCAGGGTGAAATGGAACAGAGCAGATTGGGTAGTTCCTGTCCCCATGATAACTCGCATGAACCCGGCCGTTTTGGATGGTCATCGATTCAACGTTGTCGCAGCCGGGCACAACAGCAGTGAAGTGGAAGACTGCGGAGTCACGGTCACATGTCACAGGGTTGAAAAATACGAACGAAATATATTATTATTTTCGCTGAAATGCTGGTGCCGGTTTTCAAGTGGAAGTCAAGTTCAAAGAGGACAAAATAAGGTATGTTGTTTCTGATTTTTTGGTTCAAGTGATTGCCACGATAGTGCCAAGATGCCAAGTATGTTCACAATGCAGACGGTTGAAGTGAAACTACTCGCGAAGTGTGTGGTACACTCATCCGGCAAAGACTGGGTTAACAAAGGCAGAAAATTGAATTGAAGGCGACATGGAGACCTTTTTGCGTGCTTGCGCTCAACATAAAATACCGGTAAGAATTCATTTCAGGTTTCCAACGTACTCGGAGTAAATGAGCAAAAGTCGAGCATCAAGGGGAAGACTCGATGTGATACTAGTAAGATGGCCAGAACGACTGAAGCCAGTCCTCAGCGTCGCGAATGGTAGGACAAATTTTGAGCGGGTAGAGCTGGTAGAGTTGTGCGTGTTCCTCCGCCTGCTCTCTGGATGATGTAGGCACCGGCGTCAATAATGGACGATTTTTTAGTCAAAAGAAAACCTACGGATGCTGAAACACCTCTCCGTCCGAAAACACGTAGTACCCGAGGCCGCCAGTGAGCCACATGGTCGCCTCCCGCAAGGTTCCGAACTTTTTGGCACTTGTGCAATTCATCTGGCCAATTGCATCTGCAGCAGACTCCCTAGGACCAAATATCAGTCGTTTCTGGAGAGGACAAGAGGTGCGTGTGCCAACGGATCGATAAAAGCGCGCCCGTTGGGTAGCACGCTGAAGCCCGGGCCCATCGACTCAACATCAGTTACTGTCGGCTCTGATAGCCCGTACGCGTAGGAATGGCGGCAGATAATGGCGTGTACGGCTTCGTAGGACGCAGACTGGGAAGTTCCACTGGCTGGTTGCTCTCGTGGCAAGGTAGATACAACTTGATTGCGGGTGGCGGATGGGCGTTTGTAGGGGTTTGCGACAGCAGAGGATGGGGTTGTGACGGGAGACGGAACCACAACAGTAGCAGCCTGGGCTACGCCAGCAGGAGACGGGGTTGCGACTGGATTGGCGCGCACGGTGACTTTTCTCGGTGGATCCTTTCGATAGTCTAATATATTGTCTAAAGACGGGGATGGGTTGGAAGCGAGCGCGGCGTGATCCGCTGGAGCCACCTCGTGGTTGTGAAGGCGGCGGCACCACCTGTATATGGCATGGGACAGGGCCCGGAGGCCAGAGTATGATTTCACAGTCACTGGGCTTGTCCACCCTTCCGTGAAAAGTTGGTAGTCGGCGCTGATGTGCTCAGTGTAATAAGGGTATGGTCGTGATAGAACTGCTTACGCGTTAGTGAATACTCCGGGATGCTCTTTGTTCTTCACGAAATAATATAGACGTTGTCGATTCCGCTCGTGTGCGAGCAGGTTGTAACGGAAACCGGGGTGGAAGGGGACAGAACAGGCCCTGTAGCCGTGGTCGTGGGCTCCATTTGGGGGACTACCGTGGACGCAGCCATTCTGCATCGGGAGGCTCATCATGGTAGAAGCTGCAGCTGGCAGCTGCGGCGACAAGATTTTTTTTTTTTAAAAAAAAAAACCCCTCCCACGTGACCAGAATGCGTCCTGGGCAAAACCAAGCACAGTCAAACAACACGCGAAGACATCGCTTCCGTGCGGCGTGCTCGCCAAAGAGCCACGTATGCCTGGAACCTTGCTGGGGCCATTAAATGGGTTTGCACACGGGTCGGCTAACCTTTCACTGGCGACTACTTGTGACTTCTTCGACCGTATCCGTATTATAATCCCTCGTTCATCTGCCATGTGCCTGACTCCGGCCGGGGGTACGGGTTGGCTACGGGCTCAACCCACTCTTTTGTATAGGCCCGATATCCACGGCTCTTTTGAGCAATCTAGTTAGTATACCGCGATAATGAAGATATGTCAACGGGCCGCATACATATGTAGGTACTCAACAAGACGAGCAGACAAAAGAAAAGAAAAAAGAGCCACCGGGTTCGAACAAGGGATTCTGGGATGATGGCAACCCCTTCTTACGATTGCAGCGTGATACTGTTCACCATGGCCACCGACTCGCTGACAAGTTCACAGAAAATACTAGTAGGACTCGTATTGAGCAGTTAAACTTGCGGCTCCTGGCCATGCCCCAGACGGTTTTCGAAATCATCGCTGATAATTTATATTTGATTTATATGGTCAAATCTATTTGTTCTGGCTGGCGAATGAATCCAAAAGGGAAAATAATCCCCATTCAAATGGTGTAAGGACGACAACGTGAAGTCACGGAGTCACAGCGTGACCCCCTCTCTTCCTCTCGCCATGGCCACAACATCGCGCAGAAACACCCGCCACTTTCAGTTGCTCTTCTCGCCGTTCGCCGTACTCTGCACTTTCTCTAGGCCTGCCTCCTGGCTTTCTCCTCGCTCTAACCATCCTGAGGAACACAATACACACCCTTTTTACTTGGTCTTCTGCCGCAGCCTTGCTGCGAGCCGCAAATTCGTGCTATCACCTGTTTAAAGCCCCTCAATCTGATGGTATACTGCTTGCAATACCTGATGGCAGTCATAGAACGTCCAACATGTTAATTGAATCACCTTGTCGCCGTCGTTCCCGTTGTGGCCTCTCCCGCCCATCACCGCCTGCGTGCAATAGAGCTGCCTTGCGCTCATGCGCTGGGTGCCGGACCTCCACCCCCATCACTGCGCGCGCTCGCGCCCTAACGGTGCAGCCACACCGCTTCCACACTCCGCCCTCGTTGTTGCGTACCGCTGCTAGCAGCATGCGGCGTTCAACAGCCTCGCAGGGGGAGAGGGACACCGGAAGTGAAGGCGAGCGGGGCTGCGGTGATCACAGCCAGTGATATATATCACCGCCGAGTTCGTGGCAGCGAGGCGGCCGTGCCTCCAACCGCTGTGGCAGCTGCTACGACCTACCTCAGCTTTAAAAGCACCCACCTTTTTTGACCCAACTCCAGTCATGACTCCTCCGGATCCACAGTCCCAAGGCCACGAAATGGCTTCTCACCTCGCTCGCGACCTGAGTCTTGGAGTTACCGCGAGCGTCGTGGACCAAGTTAAAGTATGCAACCTAACTCTGCTCGAGTCAATACTAACGCAGCTTCTCCACAGTCCCACGGCCACGAAATGGCTTCTCACCTCGCTCGAGAGCTTGGTCTTGGGGTTACTGGGGGCGTTATTGACCAAGATAAAGTATGCAATTGAACGCTCCTCGAGTCAATATTGACGCAGAGTAGGCTCTGAACCTGCTTAGGGACTTGAACGTCGAGGAGCAGTTTGCCACTTTGGTGCTTCCCCTTCTTGTCGCTCGGATTGCAGCCCGATGGTTAACCTCCGCAGTCGAACTTTGCCGCCAGGTTCTTGCCGTTATTGGTTGCTGGTTATCAGTCCGTCCCGGAAGCATATACCATGATCATGGTTCCTGTCACCGCCACGGCCTATTTCGGAAAGTTCATGCGAACTCCTTTGGGGTCCGGCTTGTACTCGTTCCACACAGAGCGAATGATCCTCTTAGACCCATCTACGAACACGGTCCGCAAATTCACTCATGTCTCGACCGTGTAGAACTCATATTCCACGAGGTTGCCGACGTGCTGAACTGCCTTATGCTTTTCTTCCACTTGACTTTATGCACGTTGTGCTGATCTGAATTCCCTGCTCGCCGTCTGACCCACCGATAGATGGACATCCGAAGGTCAAGGGTCTATCGAAGAAGAGCCACTTGCGCCTCCTCGACTGGCTGGAGCGTACCTCGAAGATATCGACTAGTGGGATTCAGATGCACCAATCCGGCCTTCGAAAACTGGGGGAGCTTGAATGGGATTACTACCAGAAGGTTCGTTTTTGCTCGGTCCTGTCCTTCCGACCTGACGGCCAGTCTACGTAGTGTATTAGCTATCTGTCGCAGCTGTCAGTATCATTTCCTTACCTCGATGCTTGTGCTCAGACTTGGCCAGTACGCTTGCTCACCTTAACGGAACGAAAAGTGTGCAAGATCTCATACATTCGTCAACCGGTTATTTACCTTGGGTAATGTGTGGTGCCCATACCCAACATGCCCGCGGTCATTTGCTACCCAAGCGCAAGCGCCACCGTTGTCGCCAGTGTAACACGGTCAACTACTGCAGCCCAGGTAAATACGAACCACGAAAATGTTCTCTCCTTTTAATAACAGCCTTATATAGAGCACCAGAGGCTAGACTGGCCTAGTAAGTTCTTCGTTTTGGGTACAAATGCGCCATTGATTCGAGGTAGACCACAAATTGCACTGCCTCGAAACAGAGTACTAGCCCAATTCTGCTCTAGAAAATTAATTGGTCCTGGGGAGGATTGCAATAATCGTTACTTTTCGCGGGTCTTCCGATTTCCACGAGCCATTCCTCTTATATTCTACGGTACAACTATCTTCACTGCCCCTCACCATCTTGCCCGGAACCTTTTACGACGGTGAGTTTTTCCCATGAGTAAAAAGCTTCCGGTTCGGGGGTAAACAAGTCCTTCAATACTTCCACTCGCTCAGACTGCGGAGCTGCGCTGAGAATTTCGGTTATAAAAGACTTGTTGTATCTCAGCCATTTGTGATGCCCTCTTGTCCACCAACATTGCTCATGGAAAATGTTTTCCTGCTGGCAAGATCTGGCACACCTGGCGCAACTGGCGCAACTGGCAGATTTCGTGCCAGCTCACGCTAGAATTTGATGATGCGCTGAGTTAGAAATTAACATTTTGGGGCCGATATATCCGTACCGTCGAAACTGAGCAAAACACCTATCAATAATCTCAGAGGACCCACCACGGTACCAGTCGCGATCGGGATTGGCAACAAAGATGAGAATTTCCCATCAAGTATTTTAAACTCCGATATCAAGGTCCGTGCGCATCAACCCCACCTCCACTTCCTTCGCTCTCCTCGTTCGCCGCGACCTGCTCCAACTACGGTCCGCCAGCAGGTCCCAAGTACAAACCCCTCACCCTCTCCTTCCAAGTTCCCGCCGCGTCAGAACTGGATCAGCAAGACACAATACTTACCTCGGGCGGCCTGCGACTGCATCTGGCCTCAAGTTGTCCCAACCCCACATCTGGCCTCAAGTTTCCCGGAAGTTAAAAAAGGGGGTCTACAGCGACTCCCTCATCGAACAGGCCCACGCCCGATGTGTAGGGCGGCCTTGCAAGCTGCCGCGGAAAGCGGGTGCCGTGAGCCATAGAATCGGGGGGAACCGTCTGCGCCGCAGTCGGTTGAAGAAGAAATCTAGGAAGTTCCGCGCTCGATGCGTAACGAGGCCCCGTAAGTTGCCGTGGAAAACGGGCGCTGGGATTCATAAATGAAACGGAGGGAGCCGGTTGTGTATGATTCGATTGAGGAAACCTAGGGTGCCGCTCGGAAATCGCGTCGAGAGGTGAATGCGGCAGCATTCCGACGTTGGAACCGGGGTAGTACGACCGAAGACATTGGGCAATACGACTCGGAAGAAGGCATTCGGCTGCGGAGGACTCCCCATGCCAAATCGCCGAATCCTACGCTTTCTCTCTCCCGACAGTACACAGGTAGGTAGTATTGGGTAGGTAGGTAGGTGCGCGGCTCAGCCGCTCGGCAGTGGCAGTCGTCTTGCAGTTCTTCTCGCCGCAATTATTTATGCGGCATCATGATGCATCATCCAGGTGGCCGTGGCCGCCCTTCATCCCGTCCGCTTTGTATTTTACCCCAACACCTCACACCCACCTTTCCACTGACCCTCCTCCGAGTCCTCGTCTTCACCTCACATTCCATCTCGATGTCCTGCGCATCGTCGCCAGCTCATCAGTGTCTCTCCGCTGTCTTAACCTCCCGGCTCGTCGAATTGCTGACCGCGGTGCTTGCTGCCCTCGACTGTCCGCACCCCTCGCGTTGCGTGCACCACCGTCCAAGGAACGTCTCCCCAGTTCCGCACCGTGCCCTAACATGCTTGTACTGCAGCAATCCCACGCACCTCATTCGTCATTGCCCGCACGTCGCTGCCGATATTCGTGCTGGTCTTTGCAAACGGAACAGCGACCATAAAGTAGTATTACCTTCTGGCTTGTTTGTCCCACCGCCGCCACGCCGTGGTACGCGACCAAACCTCCGCGCTCGCATCGCCGAGTACCACCGCCAGTCTACTGCCGTGGATCACGCTACCCTCATTGCTAGACCTTCCTCGGCTCCACCCGCGTCGTTATTTCTCCAAGATAGTATGCAAACTACTATTCCCGAGCAAATTAAACCAGCCGGCGAGTCGGCGTCCAGACTCCAGTTGACACTGTCACTCACACCGCCGCAGCCGAGTGGGAGAACCCAGTTCCGTCCCCTGGATTGCCAGCGGCTGACTTTCATGCGACAAACCCGGATGATGACAGCGCACTTCTCGGCGCATCGCGCACCCATTCGAGGCCCATCTCACTGGCATCTGCGCTTGTTTGCGGCATGGCAGATTCAACACATACCTCGCCCTTACCTTCACCTCGTTTCACCGCGGCCGCACCTGACCCTTGCGACCCAGAGCCTTCTGCCCTCGACTCGGTAATAGAGCCGCGTCGCGCATCGCCAGATTCGCACCCGAACAAATTAGCCTCGTGTAACTTCTCAGACTTCAAGTCCATCCGCCTTGCATTTGGTCCGCCCCACATGAAATACTCAGACCTGCAGAATATCTTTGGAAAGATGGCCGTTGCTTAATGTCATAAAATTATCACAATATTAATGTTGTCTCGTGCCTCGGAATCGTTTGAGCTGGTGTCGAAAGCGCTTGGGAACGCCCTCTTCGTTCTTTCGCAAGGCTAGATATTGGAGGTTGAAGCGTTCAACAAAGAGTGCCCCCAAAGCAGCATTCCATGGCCCCGTCCCAGCATGGTAGCGGTTCAAGCGAGGGCTGTGGGGTCTAGCCGTTGCCTTCGACGAACGCCGTGCTGTCTACCCCGCTCGTATACCTCGCAACTCGATTGTGTAAACGATATCCCTGTCGAGGGAGATACCGAGGAGACGCAACATGAGACGACGATTTGAAACCGCGCCCCAAGATATCTAGTGTTAACATTGTTCTCAGAAGGAAATAGTACTCCCAAGAAGACTGTGAGTACGACGGTTCATCATACTTTGCCAATTGGCTGCACGAGTTTATCCATCGAAGCGCTGGACGGCTTGTCCCCACCTCTTCAACGGAATAGGTCAACGGAATAGGTTGAATATGCACCGGCGGTGCGGCACGACGCGACGTGGTTTGAGCCATGGCCCCGAGAACGCCAAATCGGCGCGTTTGATATGGGCCGGATGGCAGAGGCCCTCGCTGCGGCTCTTAGGCCTGTACATGTCAAAATCGCCATGGCCGTATTTAGCCCAGGAATGCGGGGATGCCGGAGTACTCACCATATAAATATTCTGTGGCCATGGTCAGCAACCACACACTTCCATCACTGTCATTGAACTCAAGTTAATGTCGAAAGACGACGAAACCTACACAGTTCGTTGAAAGACAGATTCTCTTCCTCGATCCTAAACTGACGCTGACCGCACAGCGCAGTACTAGTCCCACCACCGGTAAATGCGATTCGCAAATCGAAGTACCAGTCACTATAGGGTTGAAACGGGAGCAGTGTTAAAGTTTGTCAGGGCCACTATAATTCGGCGCTTGAACAGCTTCGGGAGCTTGAATGCGCCTACGGGGAGGTTGCGGAGACGCACAGGATACAGAGGGCCCAACTTGAACAGTGGAGGCGAATACTTCTCATGGCAAGAATCCGTCTGTGTCAGATGAAGACGACGCTAATGATGGAGCCCCATGTGAGTACACTGAACAAATTTAGGTTCCCCTAACCGCGCATGTACAGATGATTGTTCTCGGTTCCTCCGATAGCCTAGCAGAGGTTGAAGCGCAGGTGAACACAATTTGCTTTTCATTGACCTACAGCTCTGACCACACCTTGTGCTCGAGTCAGATTGAGGGAAAGCTCGTTCAGACAGCGGATTGTCTTGGCCAGGTTGAGAAGGAACTCGACTTGCTCCGAAGTGTGGATATTGTGTGCTCTTTCCCCTAAGAACTATCATAACTTAGGAGAGTGGTCACACCAGAGCCATGTCTGTTGTACCCGGAAACAGGGTGCGAGGTGTCCCGTTGGTGCATCAGAGTGTTTTTTCGTGGACATGTGTTGCGACAAGAGGAATTAGTGAAGTATGGGAATATCGAACGTCCGCGGAGTCCCGACCAGCGGAGAAGCGGCGCCAGGAAAGTGGCGGACGCAATTCAGGAGCGGCGGGACATCCTGGACCCGGGGAGCAACTGCGGCAGCGAAGGCGAGTTTTGCTGGAATTGGGCGTAAGAACGAGGGTATTGAAGCAGAAGTGGTGCATACCGGGTGACGGCAGACGGCCGTAGCTGGGGGCAGCCGCGTCGTCTTGTCTTGGCTACACTGGTATCACAATCAGCGGCGGCCAGGAGGGCTTGAAAGAGACACGTGAGCTGCTCTGTGAGCTGAGTAAGACGCGGCGGATTTGCCACCGTCGCTGCCGCCGTCGCTGCCGCCGACATTGACGCTTATAAACGCGGTTGCCCGGCGTTGATAGGCAAGGGCCCGGGGAGTCACTGCGACGACATAAGGCGATGCGGGGAAGGGGAAGAAGGGGAAACTGCGCGCACCAAGAAGGAGCTTGGAAAGAGCCAGATGAGCTACTCTGTGAGCCAGACGCCGCTGTTGCCGTTGCCGTCGACGATGTCGGAGCACCTGTAATGCGGTCGCCCGCGGTGATAGGCAAGGGCCCGGGGACTCACTGCGACGAGATCAGGCGATGCGGGGAAGGGAAACTGCGCGCACCCATGAAGGTGGGCGATACCTTGGGAAGAGACACGTGAGTCGCTCCGTGAGCCCCTCAAACGATAGGCTGGGCTCGCGGCCGAGCCAGACGGGGCGAACGCGTTGATAGGCAAGGTTGAGGCACTAATATACCTGAGACGGTATACGAATGTGTGAGACGGTGCCCGTACCTACGAGTGAAAGCAGCGAAGGCAAGTCACCAGACCGATTGCTGTGAGTTTTGCTGGATTAGGGCGTAAGAACGAGGGTATGGGAGCGGAGGTGGGGCATACCGACGAGGCCCGTACGTCGTCCTTGCGGGCATGTCCAGCTCGGGTACGGGTGACGGCGGACGGCCGTAGCTGGGGGCAGCCGCGTCGTCTTGTCGTTGGCTACACTGGTATCACAATCAGCGGCGGCCAGGAGGGCTTGAAAGAGACACGTGAGCTGCTCTGTGACCCTGAGCCAGACGCGGGGGATTTGCCGCCGTCGCCGCCGCCGTTGCTGCCGACATTGACGCGGATGAATCACCTGCAACGCGGTCGCCCGGCGTGATAGCCAAGGTTGACGCGCTAAGATACGTGTGAGACGGTATAGGAATGTGCGAGACGGTGCCCGGACCTACTAGTGAGAGCAGCGGAGGCAAGTCACCAGACCGATCGTTGCGAGCTTTGCCGGAATAGGGCGTAAGAACGAGGGTATTGAAGCAGAAGTGGTGCATACCGACATGCAGTACTCGTCGAGGCCCCTACGCCGTCCTCGCGGGCATGTCAAGCTCCATACGTTGCGGTGCTTCAGGGGAGGAGACTACACTGCGGTGCCACGTTGTCTGTTGAGCCCAATGACCTTCAAAAGGAGAGAAATCGACGCACCGAGACAAGCACGTCGACCACCAGCAGATTCATCGATATTCGCGTCTGGTTGCGAGCAAGATTTGGGCGGGCGGGGCAGGGTCGTGTCCAGATGCACGCCGGATGGGTCATAGAAACCACGCTGGACGCCGAACGAAAGCTGTTAACCACCGATTTCGCGATTCAGTGACCGGAGGCTCTAACTTGGTCGTTTCCGCGATTCAGCTGATATGCCGAGAGGTGGGAGCCAGTCACAGCTGGGGGACGAGGGAGCGACCAAGGATGCGTCTGGGTGTAGAGCAAGTCGCCATTCTCTGGATGTCGGGGTGAGTTTGTAAAGTAAAGACGAAAGGCTCTGAACCAAACAACCCGCCACCTCTTTCGGCACACGCCCATCTCGGACCTCGGTCAATATCTCGTCAATGTATTCCCAGAACCTTCCTCTCTCGCTCCCCGACAAGACTCTTTCTGCCATGTGAACTTTTCGTGTGCAGCCACATCGTCGGAAACACGCCACTTGGTCGATATTCAGATTCTTCCGCAAGCTCGCGATCATACCAAGATCAGTCTCTTTAGACAGACGCTCTATCAGATGTAGCCCGTATGTCTCAAGAGCCTGAAGCGCGAGTACTCTGTCGCAGCGCGCAATCAAGGATTTGAAAGCAGGAGCTGGATGTGGCCGGGCTCAGTGCTGAACACTCGAAGACCAACACGGACTTGAAGTTCCGCCTTCCCCTCGAACAAAACGCCCGCGAAAACTTATCGTTAGAGCTCGAGCGTCGTGTCCAGGCAAGCTTCTACGTAGCTTGGTCCATGGAGCCAAGTTGAAGCCAAGTAACATGCTGGTTTAAAGAAGGAGGTTATAGAAGCCGCGGTGATTTGTGGCATCTGCCTTTCCACCCAACGGAACCCGGACATGTGAGCGTTGCATTGTGCCAATTTCGAAGTGCTGAGACGCCGCCTACGGCCTAATGGCCCCAGCTTACAATTTTGCGGCCACACGTTCTATTGATAACCTGGTTCTGTGCGACATTTTCTTGGTGGGCCCAGGAACTGTGAACTCTAAATCCCCTAGGAACATCGCTGTCTTGCCCAACCTGTAGAGCCGTGGTTCGCGCTGGCCCCAACATGAATGGGGCGCTGCAAGGCGCACTTGACGCGGTTGTGCAAATTGGTCGATCAAGTACGACGAGGGCAAACCTCCGACATTGCGGGCCCGTCACCCTTATGCTCGGTTCTTCCTCCACAAACTACGAACACTCGCCCCTCGAACAGTGACCCCATTAAGGCCCGGCCAGCTCTTCTGTCGACGGAGAATGGGAGCTAGTCCAGTAGAGATACCTGCCTCCGGAGGCTCGTTTGTGAGTATCGGGATATCATGCCGCGGTGAGGGGAATGTTTAATTCCAACCAGTGCACCTCTCGAGTCCGGAGTCCGCACTGAGGACGGGGTTCCCTGTACATGTCAGTTGCCTTGAACTCGAACTTCCGCTTCGGGTGGCTTGCCGAGCTGACAATTCACCGCTTTGGAGGACCTTCCTTTGCCCTTCGTGCTCGAGGTAGTTGCAATAGATAATTATCAACGTCCTGCCGGCACCACGCCATGTAGTCAGAGGGGAGGGAGGACTTGATATATCAGAGGATCAATAGAAATGGGGTCGGTTCGTGACTCGCGAGTCAACCATTCATGGCGGCGAGGATAGTACGCGGCGAAGGGTTTTGCAGGGACAAAGAGCAAATTTAGATGAAATTATCCCCACAAACTCTTGAGACAGAACTTGATTCCAGACCGCGTTCGTAAACAATACATTGAACTGGTGGGCATGTACCGTGATCGACCACAGCCACCGTGAAACTCTCACGGTTGAACCCACCCCCAACCTATCAGTATTCTGTTTGAAAGCAGAATAATTTATGAGCTATACACCGCGTCAGACAATTCACGTGGAGAGCGTCAATGAACTCACTCGACCAGTCAAGTCTTTGGTGTGCTATGAGTTTATGAGCGACCCGCCCACCAATGGGATGCCCGGAGTCCGCACCTTGGCCGCAGTAGGTCACACTTTTGCAGCGACCGCACTGTTTTCGCTTCACCTTCGGCAAGAAATGACTTCGCCGATGCTCAGAATATGCAGCACACATCCTCCAGGGCAGATGTAGGGAGCACGTTTTCAATATTTCCTTTCGACTCTTTGTCCCATTCAGGTAGGCGAGAATTCTGGCAATCACAGTCAGTAGAAGGAAGAGGGATATAGGATGACTGACTGGTGAGCGAGATAACAGATAGACTGTTATAACCTGAGTGCAAGGCGCGAGTAGAATCAGTGTACACGTACCTCGTGACACGCAACATCCGAAGGGCTAAGGCTTTTAACCTGGGAGGAATGTAAGCGTATTTGCTCCATCGCATTTTCACTCGCTTGCTCCAGCCATTTGGTTAATCGTGGATGGGTCTCCTCTCCGAGTACGGAAACTTTACCGTTGCGATCTGTAACCAAGTTAAATGCGGGAAGATTTTTCGAACAGCTCGAGCTACAAAGCATCAAATGAAACAGAATCACTGTTAGATTCATTACATCGGACGGCTAGATCTAGGTCAACACGGGAGGGAGACGGACGTAATGAGACTTACCCTCAACTCGGAAATTTTGGCTTGCACAACCAGCTGAGCATGGAAGGTTCCTAAATCACATTCCGGCGTATTGCGCAAGAATTTCCCAAAATATGCTGTGCCCACTACTGGGACCATCACCGTACGGTACGGACTCTGGGGGTCTGTTGTCGACTGGTATGCCGCGATGAAGGAAGGTAGAAAACGGGCAGCAAAGCATGACTGGATGCATGTTTGCGTCACCGTCAGAGAGAACCCACGGAGAGAGGAAACGATGCGCACCAACGCGGCGTAGTCCTCGGGGGCCATATCATTCAATAACATGAGTACCTATATGAGGCCTAGTCTCAACCCGCATCCATTTCCAGTCGCATCAAACCCACTTTATCAGTATCAGGTAACTTCGCCCGGCCTGGCGGATAAAGGCCAAGGTGGTATGCCAACCGGCTTGCAATTTCGTAGATTGTGAGGGACATGGTGGGTGAACAGCCTTGAGAGGGCATCTGTCTTCCGTTAAATACCATTTTAACTTGCCGTAGATTGTCAACGAGTGCCCAAAGAGGTCAAGATGTCCGAGCGGCAATGCTGCCGCCCACTGTTTTTGGGAATATCATCGGCCACTATTCACAAGAGGAGCGTGGCGGTTCTATCATGCCCCTGGCCTCGCCGCCGCCGGTCACCGTACGTTTGAACTTGGCCACATCGACTCTCCTAGTAATCACACAACGCCGCAGCGACCTCAAGGTCGTACCACCTCTTTATAAGCTCAAGCCAGGACGGATGATGGTATAAGTGACTCTACACTACAATCCTCTCATATCACGGCCCTTATTTTGGATCTCCTCCCGGGCCTCCTACCAAGCTTCGGAGTATGTCACATGGATTGGTTGAACTCGATGATGTGAGTCGCGATTCGAGACGGGTCGGAGCACCGTACTCATGTTTGTGTCCAGGATGTCGATGAGCTTCGTCGTAAACTGCAAGTGGCGCATGGAGAAATAAAGCTCCTACAAGCCGTACTTGACAGGGTTACTATCTCACTTCACGAACCTTAACCTTTCATCAACCTCCTTCTTTTCCAGCGTGCATCCATCTCCCCCTCCTGCATCGGGCACTTGCCCGCAGAAGTGATGGGCGAAATCTTTCTATTCTTTGCGGCGTCTCACAGCCCTCTCGTCCTGTGCTGGGTATGCCACAACTGGAGAGTCATCAGCACCAATTTGACCAGACTGTGGCTCCATCCTACATTCTCCCTTGGAGCTGCATTCTTCCCGACAAACCCGACTGCAAGTTATCCCGATGCCAGAGTGGAGCAGTTTGTAGAACAAATGTGCCAATGGTTGGACCGGGTGCATTCATCTGACTCCGTTTCACTTTCAATCCTGCGAGGACCCCATGCATATCGATGGAACGAGATACCGCTGATGGAGACCTTGGTCATTCCATATGCGAATTGTTTCCAATCCCTGGTAATAGACACTACCCAAGGACAACTGGCCCGCCTCCTTGGGGCAGGACTTACCTTCCCTAACTTAGAAAGTCTGTCGCTGCACCTTCCCTTTTTGGACCTCGCAGGTTGGGTTCCGCAGCGCGGGGGCGCATCCATCCCCAGCCTTCACCACCTGGTCATTCGAAGCGAGAAAGTTGTTGGCGAACGCCACCCGATAACAAGCGCCTTCTTTTCATGTTTTCCCTGGAGCCAAATTGTTTCACTAAACATGAAGGACGTTGCTCTCGATTTTTGGATGTGGCAGGTTCTAGTACCTCAGTGCACCTCTCTGCGGTTTGGCAAATTTAGTTTGCGGAAAATTGCGACGACATTCAACCATGGCCACCACTCTACTGCAGCAACAATAACGACACAACTGACATCTCTCCTGGTCAAATTCATTACACAGATCGACGTCGCCGTTTTTGAGGGTCTTACTTTTCCCGCGATGGAAAAACTCCACATCGCAGGGTGCGCGTCGGTACGAGGAAAAAGAAACCTCGTTGCATGGTTGCAGGAGCACGGCGCCTGTATTCGTCGGCTTACGCTGGAGATGAACATCGCCGACGACAGCGGGCTACGCGACCTACTTCTGCACCTCCCAAGGATCGCGGTGCTGGAGTTGTATCTCGACTTCCGCATCTCCTGCCTGGTGGCGAGTGCCGTTCTCGAGGCGATCGGGCTAGGTCACCTCAAGTCGCTCAATGCATTGACACTGTGTAGCAACGGCGTCGTTGAAAGACACAAAGTTACACGTCCAGCAATGTTCAATACTTACATCGAAGCCTTGATATTCGCTACAGAGGCGTGGGCTGCTGGTGAAACTAGCCACAAGGGATTTCGCATTCGTGCTGACGGGGAGATTCTTGCCGAATTAAAACCTCGACTGGCGAGTATGGCTGGGATTCGAACAGTCCTCATCTCGCCGACGAATGGACCCTTCCTCCAAGTCCATGCCCAGAGAAAGAGAGAGAGGAGGCGGGGAAATGGAAGGCTCTGAATTAATTTCGGTAACTAGGCGGCTTCGAGTTTGCAACGCACGACCGAAGTACGAATCGGAATGGTTGATTATATCTGTCAAACTGCAGTAATACATCCTCCTCCTCCTCCTGTTACCCAGTTTAGAAGAGGGGGGGACACCGCCAAGTTAAGGTATCGGATACTACTTCATGGCTTTCTCGCCGCATACGCCTGCTTTGTCAATTTGTATCTAAGAATTGCGTTGCATGGTGGTGTCTACGTGCTGGCACTTTTGATTCGTAACATTCAATCTACTCGGTGGGCGTCTTTTTAATTTGGTGCAAGATCCTCAAAGACGTGGAAAGACCGTGTATTTAATATCGGCCTATCATGTACCATGTTACTAGGAAAAGGAAAAGACAGATTAACCCTCCGATCCAATCTTCTGCCGCCTGTTTAGCTGTCGGTATCATAACGGGCGTTCCGTCACCAATTCCCGCCGCCGCAAGTGTCATGGTTCGGTCCGGCTGGGCAAACGTTTAGCAGGCTAGTTAAGAAGAAATCAAAGGCAGAACAAGCTTCGACAGCCCACTGGTTACTGCGAGAAGCTCTTGTAAGGTGGGATACAGCCGTTGGTCAGTCTGACGAGCCGGTCAATACACAAAGTGGGAATGCGAGGGGTGCCCGCACTCACATTGCCCGCATTTAGCCCCTTGTTCCTGCTTGGGACCGAAGTCGTCGTGTGCAACGTCTCTCGTCTTTCGGCCTCCGAATAGGACAACACCTGTCATCTCTCTAGTTTAGGGAGTCGTAGATCTTTTGTCGGACGATTGTACGTACAGGCGCCGCGGCAGTTCGAACCCTCTTAGGCTGCCTTTCCGCCGCCTGTTTAGCTGTCGGTATCATAACGGGCGTTCCGTCACCGATTTCCGCCGCCGCAAGCATCACAGTTCGGTCCGGCTGAGCAAACGATTAGCAGGCTAGTCGAGAAGAAATCTAGGGCAGAACAAGCTTCGACAGCCCACTGAGAAGCTCTTGTAAGGTGGGATACAGCCGTTGGTCAGTCTGACGAGCCGGATCAATACACAAAGTGGGAATGCGAGGGGCGCCCGCACTCACATTGCCCGCATTTAGCCCCTTGTTCCTGCTTGGGACCGAAGTCGTCGTGTGCAACGTCTCTCGTCTTTCGGCCTCCGGATAGGACAACACCTGTCATCTCTCTAGTTTAGGGAGTCGTAGATTTTTTGTCGGACGATTGTACGTACGGGCGCCGCGGCAGTTCGAACCCTCTTAGGCTGCCTTGCAAGATAGTTAACAGTGTGTCGGGAAGAGGTCGAGGGTAGAATAAGCTTTGAAGGGCCACTAGCTACTGGGCGTAAGTGTTGCAAGGTGGGATACAATCGTTGAACGGCCTATAAGAAACGGAATGAGGGCCCAGGTGGAAAAAAAGGTTCGGAGACTTGCTTCCCCCGCTTTGAGTCGCATGCCCTTGATGGGCTCTGCGGTCATAGTGTGCAACACCTGTCGTCTTTCGGCGACCGGAAGGTACCGAAGCTGTCGTTTTTCTATACAGGGAGTCGTGAATTTATTAATGAATGGTCTACCTCCGCGTAGGCAGGCGTAGCTGAGTCCGGCTCAAGCTCCGTGTCCTAGCCTGAGGTTGAATAGACGAACAATCAATGACATTGAGTTTTGAACCTGATGTGGTGCTTTCGGAACGTGGTTTCGGTTTCCAGTCGACTGAGGATGACGGGGCCGCTCGAACATCATGGTGGAAGAAAATTGTTGGTCGTTCAGAGGGGTGTCCGTAGGCGAGACACCCTTAAATAGCGACGGGGTGAAGGTTTCCGAGCTCTCAGCGAGTCGGCCCGTTGGCAGCGGCGCCTGAGACGCTATTGTACATCTCAGCCGCCTGGGGCGTCGCGGCCGGAAATCCGGATTCAGTACATACGTCGGCGTTCTTTCTCTCGCGTGGCACGAGAGCGCGCGAGTCACGTTAACGGTTTGAAAGGAGGGTTTGGGCTGGGCTTGCGGGGTAGAGATATATGGGGAGGACTGTAAGGCGGGTAGCACGGAGAGAGTTGTCCGCAAGCAAGAGAGGAAGGTTCCGGAGGAATCCGTGACCAGATATTGACCGAGATGGGCGTGTGCCGAAAGAGGTGGCGGGTTGTTTGGTTCAGAGCCTTTCGTCTTTACTTTACAAACTCACTCCGACATCCAGAGAATGGCGACTTGCTCTACACCCAGACGCATCCTTGGTCGCTCCCTCGTCCCCCAGCTGTGACTGGCTCCCACCTCTCGGCATATCGGCTGAATCGCGGAAACGACCAAGTTAGAGCCTCCGGTCACTGAATCGCGAAATCGGTGGTTAACAGCTTTCATTTGGCGTCCAGCGTGGTTTCTATGACCCATCCTGTGTGCATCTGGACACGACCCTGCCCCGCCCAAATCTTGCTCGCAACCAGACGCGAATATCAATGAATATCTGCTGATGGTCGACACGCTTGTCTCGGCGCGCCGATTTCTCTCCTTTTGAAGGTCATTGGGCTCAACAGACAACGTGGCACCGCAGTGTAGTCTCCTCCCCTGAAGCACCGCAACGTATGGAGCTTGACATGCCCGCGAGGACGGCGTAGGGGCCTCGACGAGTACTGCATGTCGGTATGCACCACTTCTGCTTCAATACCCTCGTTCTTACGCCCTATTCCGGCAAAGCTCGCAACGATCGGTCTGGTGACTTGCCTCCGCTGCTCTCACTAGTAGGTCCGGGCACCGTCTCGCACATTCCTATACCGTCTCACACGTATCTTAGCGCGTCAACCTTGGCTATCACGCCGGGCGACCGCGTTGCAGGTGATTCATCCGCGTCAATGTCGGCAGCAACGGCGGCGGCGACGCCGGCAAATCCCCCGCGTCTGGCTCAGGGTCACAGAGCAGCTCACGTGTCTCTTTCAAGCCCTCCTGGCCGCCGCTGATTGTGATACCAGTGTAGCCAACGACAAGACGACGCGGCTGCCCCCAGCTACGGCCGTCCGCCGTCACCCGTACCCGAGCTGGACATGCCCGCAAGGACGACGTACGGGCCTCGTCGGTATGCCCCACCTCCGCTCCCATACCCTCGTTCTTACGCCCTAATCCAGCAAAACTCACAGCAATCGGTCTGGTGACTTGCCTTCGCTGCTTTCACTCGTAGGTACGGGCACCGTCTCACACATTCGTATACCGTCTCAGGTATCTTAGTGCCTCAACCTTGCCTATCAACGTGTTCGCCCCGTCTGGCTCGGCCGCGAGCCCAGCCTATCGTTTGAGGGGCTCACGGAGCGACTCACGTGTCTCTTCCCAAGGTATCGCCCACCTTCATGGGTGCGCGCAGTTTCCCTTCCCCGCATCGCCTGATCTCGTCGCAGTGAGTCCCCGGGCCCTTGCCTATCACCGCGGGCGACCGCATTACAGGTGCTCCGACATCGTCGACGGCAACGGCAACGGCGGCGTCTGGCTCACAGAGTAGCTCATCTGGCTCTTTCCAAGCTCCTTCTTGGTGCGCGCAGTTTCCCCTTCTTCCCCTTCCCCGCATCGCCTTATGTCGTCGCAGTGACTCCCCGGGCCCTTGCCTATCAACGCCGGGCAACCGCGTTTATAAGCGTCAATGTCGGCGGCAGCGACGGCGGCAGCGACGGTGGCAAATCCGCCGCGTCTTACTCAGCTCACAGAGCAGCTCACGTGTCTCTTTCAAGCCCTCCTGGCCGCCGCTGATTGTGATACCAGTGTAGCCAAGACAAGACGACGCGGCTGCCCCCAGCTACGGCCGTCTGCCGTCACCCGCACACGAGCTGGACATGCCCGCAAGGACGACGTACGGGCCTCGTCGGTATGCACCACTTCTGCTTCCATACCCTCGTTCTTACGCCCTAATTCGCCGCTGTGAATGGTACGGGCAACGTCTCACGGGTCTATATACCGTCTCACACGTATCTTAGATTACCCTTACCTGTCAACGCCGGGCGACCGCGTCTGCTCCTTCCGGATCCCACGACAGTGTCGAGCACCGGTCATTGCCCACCCCGTTGACGTCGTCACCTGCATCGTCCTCGGGCAGTCTGACCTTATAATTATGTCCGCTAATTGATTGAGCTGAGATGCCAGCCAGTCGATCGACGAATCAGAGAGCCCCTTGCCAGATCTAGATCTCAAAGTGATAGGACTATAAATCCAACGTTCCAATTCGCGGACCTCCTCTTCCTACTCCCCTCTGCATATACTGATGTCCCGCGGTTAGTGGCCTTCTCCTGACCAGACCGAATCTGAACTGCCAAAGAACCGTCTCCATCGCCGTCACATACCTTATTCGAGTGGGGCGACGCGTCGCTTCTGGGTCAACAGGCCGTTCAAAGCCGTGTCACTGCTCATGCCGATTACCGCCGCCGCCGCGGCACCGATCTTCATGTTCCACCCCTGGTCAATATCGCAATCGAATGCCTCACGAACGAAGGGGAAACTACAGAGGGTATTCCAGCCGTGATCCTCGCAAGATACATTTGGGACTGGCACATGATGCCTTATCTGGTGCTATGCCGCGCTCTACTGCGGCTTTCGGCGGAAAATGGGTCAGGTAATCGGGGCCTAGGCCCGGGTTTGCAAGCCGTATTCGGCGACTCAAGAATCGATGAATGGTGAGAATCTCCCCGAGTATCAAATGTCATTTCCTCGACATCTATAGGATTATTCGAAACGAGCGATGGCTTCGGGTCCGCGAACATGGCAACTGGCAGCACGGCATGGTCTCACTCGATGACGCGGATACCGCCTTTCCAACGTCGGTGTTGAACTCTTCCAATAGGACAGTGCTAAGAATCGATTGTCCGGGTTTTAAAATCATGGACCAGGCCCGTTCGCGCCAGCTGCGTATTCAACCATCCACCGAGTCTTTCAAGAACACCTTCGAGGCTGTTTCGCACGGATTACTGAATAATTTGGATTGGAATAACTTATTCGTGGCTGGTGGTATCGTCGTCGCAACTCTTATTTCCGTTGATCGTTTTGGCAACTCTCAGAATCTCGCGAATCAATGGAAACTTTCCGACATCGATATATACATCCATGGACTTTCTCCGCATGATGCTAACCGGAAAGTAGAGCACATATTTTCGGTCTTTCGCTCCAACATACCGATACACATGCATACCCTGGTCGTCAGGAACTCGAAGACAATAACGTTTTACGCAGCCTATCCGCTGCGAAGAATCCAGATCATCCTGAAGTTGATTGCAAACCCCAGAGATGTACTTTTGAACTTCGATCTTGACATATGCGCTATGGGGTGGGATGGAAGTAACGTCTGGATGCTCCCTCGTGCTGCTCGCGCCCTCGAAAGTAAAGTCATACCTTCACCGTTTGCGGATTCTCAGGCTGACCTCGACCAGCTGGGTACAATACATTTACGATGAGTTTGATCAATGGCCACTATTTATCTGAACGCCGCGCAACTCAACCCCGCCGGTACGTTCGAGTTTCAGGACTGCTCGCATATTCATCTTCCCACAGTATCTTCAAGTATGCGGCCAGGGTAAGTCCCCTTAGTCCCAGCTGTGGGCCTTGTGTACCTTAGGACAACAGGGATACGGAATACGAATCCTCCCAAGCTACACCGCTTCGTTGAGTCGATCTGGTAGTCAAGAGATGGCACCCGTGGATGTCGATCAGCTAGCGAAGAAAGCCCGTGGCTGGACCCGAAACAGATATCAGTTTATCTCAGTGGATCTTGGGTTGAATCGCTTCCTTCGCTCCGACTTGTCGCCCGAAGGCGAGTCTCACTCAGACCCTATGTCGAGTTTCACTTCCCTGATGCGCCATGTCGAGTTTTGGGAAATGGGTCGTCGCAAAGACGATGTGATGTAAGTAACAGGGTGACATTTGCGCATCCCTCCTTGAATTGTGCAGTATTGAACAGAACGATTGGGCATCTACGTCATACGAGGACACGGTACGTCTGAGTTGAATCTTCGGATTGACGCTATTCAAATTTGCTGCATGTAGTATGAAAACGTCCCCAAATCGCAGTAAGTATCGCGTTCGGAACATGGCGCAGGGACTCGGTGTCTCATGTATAACGAACAGATATCCCTGGGACGAGCATTTCAATCCGGCAGAGCTGAAATCTCACATCGTTCAGTCGAATATTAACGACATCGATGAGTGGCTGGCGGTGGACTTCGAAGCACGACTACCCCCACATGGCGTAGTGGGTGGTGACATGTTGATTGGTGCCCAGCGTGTGACATCAGCATCCAATGCGCAGGATTTGTTGAAGGATAATATCCGGATGCCGATCCTTCTTCCCGTCGACTTCGCGATCTACGCCAACGAACTTGTGAACGAAGCACAAACTGACGCTGGCTTCCCGAAGACTAACATTCTGGATCCTGTGATTGCAACGTTTGACTTTTCATTGAACGACGACGCTCACCAACGAGAGGGATTATTTTGGTGGACCATCGGCCCTCACCTTATGTGGCAACAGCTTGATAGACGAATTGACGAGTAAGCCGTACTCTCTCGGCTATCGCCTTGCAAGTTCCAACTCCGACTCAATGCCCTTTCTAGGGCGGTCGAGGTTCTCTATGCCTTCCGTAGGGCAAATAGAGAGCTAGAGGCGGCTGTTCAGCTTGAACGGCTCAAAGTGGAACTCACAAGACACAGGGTGAGCATAACGGCCGAGGACGAGCTCGCCGCCTTTGCACGGTGGATCGGAAATGATGTGGAGATTTAGAAAAGAGGGTGTCATACTCTGGCATCTAATATTTTTCCTCGGCCAAACCCACTCTATAGACCCATCGGGACGGTTCCGCGGCTGGTCGCGCCTCACCGCTCAGAGTCGGAGCCACAAGATATTCCGCTTGAAACTGAACCATTGGTAGTTGTGCAGGGTGGTGCAGTGCGATGGACCTTTGACCGAATTTCTCGATATTTAAGTTGAACTAAAGAATTTGAACCAGGCCAAATGGTATGGGATAAGTGGTACTGGTCTGTCTATGAGGCAAGCCTGTCGCTGTCTTCGCGACAGATTTACCCTCAAAGACAGGCTGGTTTCGAGCCTAGATAAGTGGTAGCTCTGGGACCTCTGAATATGCTGAGGATGTTGAAGAATCTGAATTGGCAAGCTCCCCCTTAGGTATCCGGGCACCGGAATACAAAACATATTTTATCTTTAGACACCGACGCCAATCCGGAGCTGCCCGTGTTCCACCCGAGATGATGCGCAGCCTGCGCAGCCGCAGCGGGCGCTTATATTCGTTTCTCTTTGCCACCATGTCCAGTCAAACCGACCACGCCCTCGACGACTCCTTCGATACCACCTATGAAGCCTCCTTCATCGACGTCGACCTCATCTGCTCATCTCATTCTGTGCCATACGAGCTTGCGGACATCACCCCCTTTCAACAGTATCTCACCCACCGGGGTATCTTAAGCCGCGACCGGTACGTGCGTGTTACGTCCGAAAGCAATTGCCGTCTGACGCTTGACTTGCAGCTCCCGACTTGAAGAATTCGCGCCCAGCTCTTCTTTCCTTGCCACGCCCACTTTCGGAGGGGTCTCGGACCTGCTCCCTCTGTGCCGCAACGTGCAGAGCGCGTATGAGCGCGTCGGCGAAACCCACGTCAACAACGCACCAGTCTACTTCACTGTCGACAATAGCGACCGCATCGTCACCACATTGTAAGTTGAACGTGTTGACCCCGCTTGAGACGCTGTTTACTGATGACTGCGCCACAGAGATGAGGCCGCCGTCATCTGGAACGCAGTCGGCTACGACCTCGCTGAAATTTATGTCACCATTTCCCTCGAAGAGGCGCGCGATCGCGCGTCAGTAAACCGTGCGCGCCACCTCGAGCTTGGAGGAGCCCCCGACCCCTACCGCCGGTTCGTCGCCGCCAGCACCGACGACCCCTACTATTTCGCCGACACCGTCGTCCCTGCGGATGTGCCCTTTCCTGCAGATGCCACCGCGCTCGACGTCACCGCCCCGGTCTCCGCGGCTGCTAGCGGCGCACCGGCTCCTTCGTCGCAGGGGTGATTCGTGCGCCTGTGGGGCTATGTGTCAAAACTTCTTCTCTTGTTGAACTCGTGCCTGCTATCACTCTATACTGCGCTATCTCTCGCTGTCTGTCGCTGTGTCAATCGGTCTCTTTCTATATCTCGCTCGCTCGCCGTTTCTCGTATCACTGCTTTGCTGTCCTCATTCTACTGCTACTGTATCGTCCCTTTGTGTATAGCCCTGCTATGCTCCTAACTACTTATATCCTGAACTGTATATATACTTATATCCTGAGGCACGGTGTTATATCCTGAGGCACGGTGTGATTCGGTGTCACCTTGTCTGATTTTAAACCCTGGGGGTCCGTCATTTACAGGTCCAAACCAGACATTCGCGCGCGGGGAGGACGGTGGCGGCGGACGGGTGATCGCGAAACGGCGAACTTGGTGCGCGGCCGACGATCGCGGATTCGGCGGCGCGCGACGGGATGCTGGGCTTGGCGACGCCAAACGACGCAACCCCGGATGACGGACTGATGGGCGACTGTGCGAGGCGCGACGGGATAGTCAAGTTGGTCGACCATAGGTGGTGGCTTTAACTCAAGAGTTGTTCTAAATTTCTGAGATCGAGTTTGCACAACTCGATTTCTGCGAATCTGACTCGCACCATGCGTAACATATGAAGTACGGACCCTGGCTGTTTCTTAGCTGATATCTCTATCTACCTAGCTATGTGCCCTAGCTGGAGACTTTATTTTGGTAAGATGGGCCGCTCTTATTTCACTTGATGTAGAGATCCATGCAATGGACGTGAGTACTTGTTCCATGAGTAAATGCACCAGCCGACACCCTTTTCTCCCATCCACCGAAAATACTCAACTTCCATTCCGGAAAACCGGGTTGAGGATAGGGAAGAAACGATTATAAGGATGAGTAGTCACAGGGGTGGGGTTTTCAGAGTCATACTCGATTAAACCTGTCTGTACGAGCGCTTCAAGGGCGTTCTTCAGGGCACCGTTCCTGTTAGGTGCAGCGCGAACCGAGGCTCTACAGGCTGGGCAGGAGAGAGATTTTTCTATTCAAAATACTCAACTTCCATTCCGGAAAACCGGGTTGAGGATAGGGAAGAAACGATTATAAGGATGAGTAGTCACAGGGGTGGGGTTTTCAGAGTCATACTCGATTAAACCTGTCTGTACGAGCGCTTCAAGGGCGTTCTCCAGGGCACCGTTCCTGTTAGGTGCAGCGCGAACCGAGGCTCTACAGGCTGGGCAGGAGAGAGATTTTTCTATTGCCTTCATTGACGCCAGCTTCTCAGCAGCAAATGGGGACTCACGGAACCATGTTAAAAGGCATTCCTGACAAAATGTATGGCCACAAGATCGTAACCTGCGAGTGTTAGGCTGGCTTATGACATGCCTCAAGTCGTACTTACGTGTCGGGATTTCGCAGCGTTGAATGACATACCCCACACATAACAGCGGCTTCCACCATCTCCTTCTACAAAGGTAAATCAGACCAGGGCGAGGGTCAAGGATTAAAAACCTACTTGAGTACGGCGTTCGGTACTACGTATAGACTGCGCTTCCTTGTAGAGGGTGAGCTCCTCATTTTGTTCGAGAGCGCAACGCAAGTCGGACTTGATTGTCAAGTGCTTGATTCTGAGACGACTAATTCCAAGAGCCATGACTCGTTCATAATCCTTCATCGCACACTTCGAGATGGCCAGCTCGACCTTCAGGCTCTTGATCTTCTCTTGAGCAAGCTGCAGTTCCCACTGGTCTGCATCTAACATCGGCATTACGAGCAACAAGGATTGGACGGAGTCAGGGGCTGCATGAGATTGTGTGTTGAAGTGGAGATTTGAAATGCAGCGAGTGGCAGTGACCCACCAAGTCAGTTATAGAAGAAGGCGTCCGTTAATCTTTGGTTGGGATTCATCCCTTTTAACTCGCCTTCAAATAGCCTCAGACTTCTCGCGGCCATATGCATTGGAGTACCAGTGGCCGTTGAGTGGCCGCCTTTGGCGGTCGTGCACGTGGAACAGCACAATGGCTTGAGGCATCAGATGCCACGAATCGGATCACATCGTCCGGAACTGATTTCAAATTCGAGTTCGAGAACTGGAAACCAAGACCCCGATCGCGACAAAGCCTACTCAGAGAATGACTCCAGGAGCTTCATTCCAAACATCAGCAGTTCAGCTTCGGTAACCCGGTCGTCTGGGATGGCCAGGGCAATTTTAAGCTTAACGCGAGTGTTCGCGCACCACCACGTTTGCGGGGCGAAGCACTAGGGTCATTCCTTAACAGTCGAACCTCTAGCTCAAGCTCAAGTGGGACGCTAGGTGATTCCCACCTGGGACATGTGTGGGAGCTAAACATTCTTGAGCGACCACCGCGTTTTGCTAGATTCCGAACCAAGCATATGCCTATAAAGTACTTCATGGTGTCATATTTGAATGTCGCCTGGAGCTACAAGCGAGTGTCATGAGCCCGATATTAAGCTACAGTCCTTTCCACGGCGCTTTTCTTCACGTCGACACATTCGGTTTCATGATCCTCCTTCCCCACGAAATACTGATCTTCTCCCTCCCGTTTCAGACCACCTCCGTGTCCATCAGAGCAGTTCCTCCGACATCGGAGTCGACATCGAGGCCCAGATTAGCGACTTTGTTCCTCCCAAGGAGTGCCTGAATTCCGTCGGAAGAGTCTAGCTCGAAGACACGCCGACGTTTGACCGGAGCGGGGGTGGGGCGGACGGAGAGAGGGCGCTTTTTACCACCGACTCTCACCTGCGACCCGGATCCGATCACAGTGCTCGCGGAGGGATGTTGTGAAATATGCAGCTCCTGGTCGTGCTGCGACCGGGATGGGTTACCGAACCAGTCGTCAAAACCACGGGCACAGTCACCCTCAAGAACACGCCTGTTTTTGTGGTTGGCTTGCACGATCTCGTCGATGGTCCGGATGTCACGCTTGACAATATTAAGACGGGTAAAGGTGTTCGGGATACTAGCTGTGAGACGGGCTTTGACACTCAGGGACCCAGCCGCAGGATCCTGTGCTGGGTGAGGAAGGGTTTGAGGGGAGAGGAGCCTACGAGAACGTGCCGCGGGCCGCGACATCCGACTCTGAGGGGGAGCAAAGATCTCGCCAAGTTCCACCTGGAGCTTTCGCTCCCGTTTCTCCTTCCGAGTAAGTGCGGGGCTTTCATCTATCCCGCCACCAAAGTCATCCAATCTCGGGTGCAGAACCCTTCGAGGTCTCGAACCATGTTTTGACCCATACCTCAAAGTATTCTGCCGGACTGCATCCCGACGAAGAAGTTCGGCTTCGTTCGCCACACGCTCCACTTCAATACTCACCCCGGCGTTCGTATTCTTTTTCTGCTCCTCAAAATACTGCAGCCGGAGCCGAGTTTCAAGGTCTCTCTGCTTCTGATCCAGCTCCTCCTGGCGTTTCTGGCGCTGTCTTTTTTGAGCTAGGAGAGTCCGAGCTAGGCTCTCCATTTTCTTGGTGTGGCTTTCACTGAGAGCAAGCAGCGCCTTGTAGCCAGTCATGATCGTAGGTGCTTGCCGGTTCCCAGTACCTGCCTTTATATACGCGATCCCGATCCACTCACGAACAATGTCATAAGCTTGTGGGAGATCCGCACATCAAGTTCAACAGCTATGCCACCTATTAATATACGTGTCGCCGTCCTAGCTGCAAGATCTTGTGTATGGCGGCCACAAATCTAGAGCCACAGAGACATCGTTGTTTCCACCATCCGCCTGGCCATTTGTACGGCATTGAATGCCGCGTCCGAAGGATTGAACGCCAGTTTGACATCGGGAGAAATGGCACGGCACAAAGCTTGTATCATAAACCTACCTCTCAGTGAGGCTTTTACTTGCGTGATTCTGCAACGCTACGCGTCTCAGGGTCACGTGACCGCGATTAAGTCTTGCCAACGTTGTGACATTATAATTAATCAATTCTCTCTCATGCAACAAACAAGACGTCTCCACTCTGGCTATAGGCCTTCCAAGAACGGTAAAGCGCTCTGCATTCATCACGACTGCGCTTGGACTCGCCGTCCCTGAGCGGACGGTCAAACACCTCGTCGGCTGGCTGAGATACTGCAAGGTCGCTCCCACTTTGCCTCCACTCGGGACGAGCGATCATACCTTGCAGCATTTTCAGGCCCGGACAGAACAGTACGAATTGGGCAGGCGGCGCCGCCGTTTGGAAACCAACCAGAGTGCCACACGGCTTGGGCGCACACATAAGTACCAGGTCTGCGTCCCGGCTTGAGCTCAACACCTGCGCTTTACAAGAATCTCATGGTCAGTTCTTTAACACAAATTATTGCTGTTTTGATCATGACGGCGATGAAATGTAGCTTGATCGAGATTGCGACATTCAACTCAAGGTATCAGCAGAGTTTTGGAAAGTTCCGTTCATAGCTGCGTTTATTTCTAATCCCGTTAACAGGACCCCAGGGCAGATGTGGACCGCGTCATAGAGGAGTTCAATGTGGCCCTGGGAGACCTCTACGTCAAACGGGAACAGACCAACGCTCGACTTGAGCAATTGGCTCGACGAGTCTCCGTGGCGGTTTTGCTCCCAGAATTCGAAATCTACTTCCCACCCTCCAACATTCACTCTCACTCTTCGCATTTCGCCATCGTCAACATGTATCAAGGAGTTCGTTCTGAAAACAACCAAGCTGGGTCCCATACCGATCTGTGGTTGTTCTCCCCTGAACCTGGCGGCGGCGGTTCCTTCGTCACCAATGCAGTTCCCTTGAATGATTGGGGACGGTTTCATCCCCTTTGGTCCTTTTACTCCCTGTAGTTCTGGGGAAATATACATGCGATCGATATCCACGCTCGCGCTCCCTTCGTTAACAAGCAACGAAGATGACTCGAATTGAGCTTGTGAGGCAAGGGAAATTCCCGTGTGCTCCGACATAAACTGTCGATGTAAGTATTATCAACGTATTCTTCCGCTTCGCTCGGGCAAGTGAGCCAGGGCGACCGACCTTTTTCCGCACTGCAGGAATAAACCAGTCAATTCGGGGCATCAAGCCGAACACGACAAATGTGTTTCAATACCAACAGATTCATTCTGCTCATATTTGCTCACCTTCTGCTCAAGGCTGCCGCTGTCTGCTTGAATCTGCCCTACTGATTATTTCGCTTTTGTTCGGTTTGAATCCATTATATTCAACTAAAACTAAAACTAACACAAGATATGACGACAACGAACAGCACCACCACCAAGTTCATCCGCGCCGCCTCAAAGTTGCGTGAATCGTGCGGAGAACACACCTTGATTGAACCTCCCTCACCCACGCCATGTTCTGGCAGCTTTATCCACACCCAGCCGTCGCTAGGCACTTTGCAGCGCCATCGTGCACACTGGGCAGCATTGCCGAGGCGGTAAATACCGCACGGATGAGAAGGGAGGGGGAGGGAGGAGTTGGACGGTGCCCAAATTTACTTGAGAGAGCGCGCGCAGGGAGTAGAGCTCCAGAATGATGAAAATTTGACCAAGTGAGCAACTGGATCGTCGGGGAACATTTTTTTTTTTTTTTGGTGGTACGATATCGACAGAGCACAACTAACAATTGGTTAGTTTGCAAGCCGCGTAAGGAACAGAGGCCGAAAGGCCTCCGGGAAAAGAAGTGTTGAAACACGACCACACGCCCAGGGGAATGCGTAGACGCACGAGGCTGGGTGCCACAGTGTGGGGATTCGAACTATTGATTCCTCCCTCGGCGCCCGGGAGGCGAGGAGGGAGGGTGCGATGGTTGGTACTCGGGACCCACTAAAACCCTGGGATCTTGTATCCAATTTTACCTTTCCGGTTTATTGACGACGACGCAGCGTCGCTAGTCCGAATCGTACAGCCTTCGCGTTATCGGGCCTTGCACAAGATGTCGAGATGCGGTGTCCTAGCAGAAAAGAGTGACCCACCTCCACCACGCCTTCTCGAATGCCCACCCCATCCTGCTTTTAACCAACCACCTCGGTAGCGATCCAGGGAAGTCCTGCTATGACGACAATTGGTGGTTGGAGGGGACGGCATTCAACGGCGTCTAGGGTAGATAGATACAGTAGGCTACGGAGGCCGTTAGCCGGTGCACAAGAGTAGGAAGTGATGCCACACACGCTTAGATCTGAGACCGTAATCGTGAGATAGTTTGCCACCGCGATAGGTGAAAAACTAGATCTGGGCGAGACAACGTCAAACAGGTGGTCAATGCCGTTGCAGATCAGATGCTCCAGGTATAGTGTCAGAGTGATCACCAAAAAGCACCAATACAACTATATGCACTTACATCGCGGACAATCGCTGCGGGGAAAAGCTTTCACGGCGGGATTGACTCAGATTTGCGGATGGTTCAAGTCTAGAGGGCTGGAATCGGCTAGGTGCGAGGCCTATCAGTTCGTTCCACCATTCGCGCCGCGACGGTGAACTGTGCCAGATCACTGAGACGCGTATCAATAATGTCGGCTTTGGTTGCGACGCGGACACGGATTGAGGCGGCGGACGACGGCAGGTGGTCCTGGAGGGAGGACTTTTGACAAAGGGGTAGAGCACCGCAGTTGGAGAGGAAGGCGCGCGGGAACCGGGAAACCGGCGGGAGGCGAGAAGGACTGAAGGTGGTGGTAGGAAGCAAGAGGCGTTTTAAACTCCGACGGCACGCGTCCTTACGTTACCATATGCCGCCTTCGCCGTTCGGCGCAGAAAATTGCGAAGTTCAAATTGCCAACTTTCGACGATGGTCTCCGGATCGAAGCAGTTGAATTAATTTCGCAGATCCCAGCATAAGGGAAAGACCGTGACCAGATTCAACGTTCAACCGCTGCGTGCACTAGTTGAACTCGCCATTTCCTGCGCCAGTTTAGTTTGCCTCCGGCCTCCCAACCCTGCGTGCCGACGCCAAATCCGAAGTGTGCCGGAGTATCCACTACGTACCCACTTGCGCTCCTCGGCGGCTCCTCGACATTCATGGCGGGTTTAGGGCTTATTTTGGTAGGTGGCGTGGGTCGAATGGGCGGCAGACTTCAATTTACTTAAAGAACAGAATGATGCACTCGGGTTCATTCTCCATCTCCCCAAGCTATGTCAGATGAGGTTCAGGACCTGCAGGCTTGGGAAGAGACCCACGCTGTTCAGGGTCAGGATCTTCTGAGTGTCGCGTCACATTCGCCCCCTGACCCACTGAAAGGCACTGTAGAGACAACCATGACGCTTAACCCTCCTCGATGTGGGCCAGAGACATCGGGGACCTCGCACATACGTCGTCCCCGAAACGCTTTCATTATCTTCCGGTGCAACTACCTCAAGATCAAACAACGGGTCTCCCGCAGCCGCGAGTCCGTTGATCAATCTGTCATCAGCAAGGGTGCCTCTGAGCTCTGGCGGCGAATGGACGAAACAGATCGTGAGCCATACTTTCGCCTAGCTCAAGAAGAGAAGACAACACATGCTCTCCGATACCCACATTACCGTTACCATCCTGCGCGACCCCGTGCGGCCAAGACCACTGGCAGCAAACGACAGAACTCTGGGCATCTCAACTTCGGTGCTGGGATTCCAGCGGGAATGAATTCGACTGTGGACTCCGTGGAGAAATTTAGTAGATCTTCAGTGAGTCAAATAACCAGGTTACTACTGTTCACAGTTGATGCGATATCAGAAATTGTCGTGCGAGCTAGCTCCTGAACGCAGCAGATGACCAAGGTCCACTACCATCGCCCTCAGGTGGACCGCCGAGTTTCTTCGCCTCACCGGTGGAGACCTGGGATACTTGGCCCATCTCGCGTCCCTCGGAGGAAGTGCTTGTACTTGAACTGGATCCTTATGTAAACCATCTATGGACTCTCGAACCCCAGCTCCAGCGTCCGTTAGCTATCAACCCATTGTAACTATTAGACACTACACTAGTATTCAGCCGCCGGGTTGTTTGAGTATTACTGCGCAGATGATATGTAAGGTCAACAAGAATGCTTATATTCGGTCCTCAATAATCGGGCCTTCCGTCAAGCACAATGGCACGCCTACCAACCGGCCAGGCGCAAGCTGAACCGAAAATTTGCACGAAGAGGGATGGAAGTAAATAATGTGTGAGAGTGGATCAACGCTGCCGGCCTGTTGGTACTGCAACGAGCAGGCCGATGCGAGGACGACGATGTGCGAGGAAGAAAGTCCAGTTCTGAATTCCACTGACGGCCTGGGTAACTAGTAGCCTACATGGTCCTGCCGCGCTGATGTCGATCTTGGGTTGCAACCACCGTGATCTTATTAGTCAGTCGAAATACATCAGGGAAACTGAGATTAAGGACCCTGCTGCGACTGTGTGTCGTAGTAACTATCTTCGAAGTGAATAATAACTCGAAACCACAGATGTATGGAGGAAAGATACAAACCTGACTTTGCAGTGCTTTCATTTCTTCTCGGGTTCGCTGTAGGCGCCGGAGTACGCGCCTAATGTAAGCATCTATCTGCATATCATTATCAGGGAATACTCTCAGGCGGCTACGTGAATAACTCGACGTCAGGAGCACTTGATGAGGAGCCCTCCGCCTTCTCCTATTTCTCTTTCAGATGGTGGAATTGATGGTGGAATTGGAGATAAATTGAACCTACCAGGCGTCGACTGAGGCTCAACATCTGACGTTCGAGACTAGTTCGCTGCCCTGAAACGAGCCTCAACTCTTTGCCCAAGACGTCCAAACGCTGTTGGAGATTGGAGTTCTCGATCCTCTGTTGGGTGTAGAGTGCAGTTAAATCATCCTTGGCCTTAGTAGTCTATAAGGTGGATAAACACGCGAACTGGGTAAGGTGAACAAAATCCCGACCTCTTGGCCAGATTGCCGGTAAAGATTCAAGTCGTTACGCAAGTCACTGATTTCGTTATCCCGGTCCATTCGTTGATTGGACATGTCTTCAAAAGTCACCATGAAATCGTCGAACTGGGCTTCACGTCGGTTCAGGTCATCCTACAGTGGACACAGCGACGTCAGATTCATAGAGAATACGGTTTCGAACCGTACCTGCTTCTTTGCAAGCTGTGACTGCATATAAGCACTGAGCCGAGTCACAACCATCCTTCTCACCTCGGATTCCAGATCGGAGCAGCGTTTCTAGAAACGGGATTTCAGATTCAAATAGAATCCGGCTTTAACCGCACCTGCTTCTGCACAAGCTGTGACTGTAGATAAGCGCTGAGTTGAGTCACAATGCTTCTTCTCACCTCGGATTCCAGATCGGAGCAGCGTTTCTAAAAGATGGTCAGGTAAATTTGTCGACCAAGGGGAATTGGAACCGCAAATTTGTCGTGTCGTTCGCGAAGATCAATGATTTCTTGCTGAAGGGGTGAAGAGATAACTCGGTTTCAATCAGACCTGGCGGTGGATGCGGTCAGAACTTTCAATGGGGCTCACCCGGAGCTGTATTCCGCTGTAAACTGGGAGTTATGAATACCCGGTGGTGATGAACCACTGGCACGAACCGTAGGTGAATGGCAAACGTCATTCGGTGACCGTTGTAACGTCGCCGAGGGCTTCATGAAGCGCGGCGACCTTCGAGGTGCGTCGCCCACCACCAGTAGTTTCATTTGTCGGCTCTTGGGAGTGTCGGGACTGCGCTCAACCAGCCATGAATGAGCGAAGAGCGAGAGTGATCGCAGGAAGGCATACATGGGAGGCATAGAGGATGTGGAAACTGGGGTAAGGAGCGAGTGCCGAGCGATTCCATTTAAGTCGGCGTGGGTAGAGTTCATCCACAAATGGGGAACAGACTGTCTGCGAACGGCGTCAACGATTCGATGAACATCCCTCGTTCATCCTTTCCGGCCGCAGACTACGAGTCGGCGTCGGCTCATTGAGGCCGGCGTCATTCTCTCGATTGCGTTGCTGGAGGGTGTCTAAGTGGTTGATCTGAAAGTTAGTATAAGCGGAGAGCAGTTGGCTACGACTTGACTGGGTCATCGCGAAGGCCTGGCTGTAACCCGGCGGGTTTAGATACGTCAAAAGTTCACGCAGGACTGCGACGCAGACACCGTCCTCGACTTGAGCTTACTGTAAAACTTTCTCGGACATGCGAGAATTTTGGACGAAATGAGTTCCTGAGTCAATCGTCAACTTGACATTTCCGGAAGGCTTCAACAGAGGACTGTAAGGCGGATAGCACGGAGAGAGTTGTCCGCAAGCAAGAGAGGAATCCGTTGACCAGATATTGACTGAGGTGGCGTGTGCCGAAAGAGGCGGCGGGTTGTTTGGTTCAGAGGCTTTCGACTTTGCTTTACACACTCACTCCGACATCCAGAGAATGACGACTTGCTCTACACCCAGACGCATCCTTGGTCGCTCCCTCGTCCCCCAGCTGTGACTGGCTCCCAACTCTCGGTATATCGGCTGAATCGCGGAAACGACCCAGTTAGAGCCTCCGGTCACTGAATCGCGAAATTCGTGGTTAACAGCTTTCGTTCGGCGTCCAGCGTGGTTTCTATGACCCATCCGGCGTGCATCTGGACCCTGCCCCGCCCGCCCAAATCTTGCTCGCAACCAGACGCGAATAAGTATCGATGAATACCTGCTGTCAGCTGATGGTCGACGTGCTTGTCTCGGTGCGTCGATTTCTCTCCTTTTGAAGGTCATTGGGCTCAACAGACAACGTGGCACCGCAGTGTGGTCTCCTCCCCTGAGCACCGCAAGTTATGGAGCTTGACATGCCCGCGAGGACGACGTATGGACCTTGACGAGTACTCAGGGCCTTGCCGGTATGCTTCGATACCCTCGTTCTTTCGCCCTATTCTGGCAAAGCTCGCAACGATCGGTCTGGTGACTTGCCTCCGCTGCTCTCACTAGTAGGTACGGGCACCGTCTCACACATTCCTATACCGTCTCACACGTATCTCAGCGCCTCAACGTCAATGTCGACGGCAACGGCGGCGGCGACGGCGGCACATCCCCCGCGTCTGGCTCAGCTCACAGAGCAGCTGACGTGTCTCTTTGAAGCAATCGATCACTCGGGTATGTCTAGCCCCTCCCTCCTCTCGCCGCCGCTGATTTTGATTCCAGTGCGGCCAACGGCAAGACGACGCGGCTGCCGCCAGCTATGGCCGCCTGCCGTCACTCGTGTGCGCGCTGGACATGCCCGCGCGAGGACGATGCACGGCCTCGACGAGTACTGCAGGGCCTCGTCGGTATGCACCACCTCTACTTTGATACCCTCGTTCTTACGCCCTGTTCTGGCAAAGCTCGCAACGATCGGTCTGGTGCCTTGCCTCCGCTGCTCTCACTGGTAGGTACGGGCACCGTCTCACACATTCCTATACCGTCTCACACGTATCTCAGCGCCTCAACGTCAATGTCGACGGCGGCGACGGCGGCACATCCCCGCTCACAGAGCAGCTGACGTGTCTCTTTGAAGTTATCGATCACTCGGGTATGTCTAGCCCCTCCCTCCTCTCGCCGCCGCTGATTTTGATTCCAGTGCGGCCAACGACAAGACGACGCGGCTGCCGCCAGCTATGGCCGCCTGCCGTCACTCGTGTGCGCGCTGGACATGCCCGCGCGAGGACGATGCACGGCCTCGACGAGTACTGCAGGGCCTCGTCGGTATGCACCACCTCTACTTTGATACCCTCGTTCTTACGCCCTGTTCTGGCAAAGCTCGCAACGATCGGTCTGGTGCCTTGCCTCCGCTGCTCTCACTGGTAGGTACGGGCACCGTCTCACACATTCCTATACCGTCTCACACGTATCTCAGCGCCTCAACGTCAATGTCGACGGCGGCGACGGCGGCACATCCCCGCTCACAGAGCAGCTGACGTGTCTCTTTGAAGTTATCGATCACTCGGGTATGTCTAGCCCCTCCCTCCTCTCGCCGCCGCTGATTTTGATTCCAGTGCGGCCAACGACAAGACGACGCGGCTGCCGCCAGCTATGGCCGCCTGCCGTCACTCGTGTGCGCGCTGGACATGCCCGCGCGAGGACGATGCATCACGGCCTCGACGAGTACTGCAGGGCCTCGTCGGTATGCACCACCTCTACTTTGATACCCTCGTTCTTACGCCCTATTCTGGCAAAGCTCGCAACGATCGGTCTGGTCCCTTGCCTCCGCTGCTCTCACTAGTAAGTACGGGCACCGTCTCGCGCATTCCTATCCCGTCTCACACGTATCTTAGCGCCTCAATCACGCCAGACGACCGCGTTGCAGGTGGCTCAGCGTCAATGTCGACGGCAACGGCGGCGGCGACGGCGGCAAATCCTCCACGTCTGGCTCAGGTCACAGAGCAGCTTACGTGTCTCTTTCAAGCTGTCGGGTATGTCTCGCCGCTTCCTCCTGGCCGCCGCTGATTGTGATACCAGTGTAGCCAACGACAAGACGACGCGGCTGCCCCCAGCTACGGCCGTCCGCCGTCTTCCGCACACGAGCTGGACATGCCCGCAAGGACCACGGGGCCTCGACGAGTACTGCATGTCGGTATGCACCACTTCTGCTTCAATACCCTCGTTCTTACGCCCTATTCCGGCAAAGCTGGCAACGATCGGTCTGGTGACTTGCCTCCGCTGCTCTCACTAGTAGGTACGGGCACCGTCTCGCACATTCCTATACCGTCTCACACGTATCTTAGCGCCTCAACCTTGCCTATCACGCCGGGCGACCGCGTTGCAGGTGCTTCATCCGCGTCAATGTCGGCGGCAGCGGCGGCAGCGGCGGCGGCGGCAAATCCCCCACGTCTGGCTCAGGTCACAAAGCAGCTCACGTGTCTCTTTCAAACTGTCGGGTATGTCTCCCCCCTCCCTCCTCTGGCCGCCGCTGATTGCGATACCAGTGTAGCCAACGACAAGACGACGAGGCTACCCCCAACCGCGGCGCCTGCCGTCACTCGTGTGCGAGCTGCATGCCCGCGAGTCCGTGCGAGTTTCCCTTCTTCCCCTTCCCTGCATCGCCTGATTTTATTGTAGACTGCTCTTACTGGACTGTGCGAGAGTCTCGGGCGTCCTTTTCGTACGTCTGATTCCTGCGCGATGGCTAACAACCTGGCGGTGGCCTGTCACGGAGGCGCGTCGACCGCCGCCCAGGATTTCGTCTATCCCAACCGACTTGCAGCCGCCGCTGGTCCCTGATTTCCTCACAGCCAAGCCAACGCTGCGCAAGGCTGGGAGGGAACTGCTCGGCGACGTGCGCCGTGGCATCGCACCACCGGATTGGCTTTTGAATTGACTTCGGTCGTTGATACGCAGAGATCCCTGCGAGATAGATCCCGACGCCGACGTGAAGACGGGGCGGGCGACAGCATCTAGGTAGTAGAACTTCGAAAGTTCAACCAAGACATCGGGTTCTTCCTTTACCTCAATGCCCTTCGATGCTGCGCTGATATTTTTTTTTTTTTTTTTTTTTTCATTCAGGTTCTCTCTTCCGTTGTCGATGCGTTTCCACTCTCGCAAGGACTCCGCATTGGGATCAGTACGATAAACGCGACATCCCGAAACTTAAAACTCTTCATTTCAGTGTAGCTTCTGACTGACACCGTCGAATACTCAAACGCTGTATCCCAACCCTATTCTGCTCCCCACTGATATTTAAAGCTCCTGCGGCAGTCAGAGTGGCAATCAAGGTTCTGTCCACTCCGAGTAATGCCGCACGGACTTCACATATGAGGACGGCGTCAGCAATCAGTTGAAACTCCCAGTCTCTCTCGGGACCCAGCGCCACCCATGTTGTTGCAACTCTCACCAAGTCCAACATCGCGCCCCTATGAATCAGTGACCTAGAAGACGTTCCTTCTGGCGCGTAATCCGGGTACATCTCGCTGAATATCGTTAAAGCATGTAGTTTTTCCAAGCACCCATGGCGAAGAGCATTGAAGAGAGTCTTGCTATGCGGAACCCCCCCGTAAGGAACGGAGAGTGTCAATCGCTCGAGATAGCGGAGCGACCGCAGTGAATCAAGAAGAAGATTGTCGGTCAGTGTTACGTTCAATGTGAGGACTCGAAGTAGGCCACAGTGGCGCTGGAACCACAGTAGGAAAGGCAGTGAATTTTCACAGTCGACCCGCGCAGTAACATGTAGAGTCTCGAGGGCAGGGAAGAACGCATATTGAAGAACATTCACGTCAAAGAATTGCAGCCTAAATTCCGTTTGTAGTCGGATGTTTAGGGAAGTGAGTTGATGAACCGCAATTGCCTGTTCGATGGAGTGTGTGGAGCTCGCTCGAATAGTGAAGCTGCCATTCAGGAGAATCGAGCATTGTCTCAGGATGTCGTACCAGATATGGGCCTCTAAGGCCACTTGTAGGAGGTCGAGAGTTACAAGCTGGTGCCAAGGAAAACATGACATGAAGCCACCAAAACCTTGGGCTACGGCGTCTGCCGATATGACTAGGCTCTGAAGCGAAGGGGCAGACTGGGTGATTCCTTGATGCCAGGGCCAATCACTCAGGCCAAGGAACGGCAGGTGAATGGAAAGGGAGGTCAGGCATGGGAACTCGGACAATCCATCGAGGAGTGCGCTCAATTGTCCTTCGGTAGTTTCCAGGTCAAGGAGCTGTAGGGAATGGGCATACGGCCTAATCACGGCATCCAATATGGGCAACTCTCGCCAACGATGGCAATTCCTGGATCCGTGGCCCATAGAGAGGGTGGGGAAAAAGGTAGACCCGAGGATGAACCTTGGGCGGGTCCACAGTCTTGCTATACCCAGACTTATGGTCCTCCATCTCCGGCACACCCAAGACAGGGTGAGGGGTGATCCCCACGGCAGCAAGTGGATAAATATTTCGCCCAACAATTCTGCTGAAAGGCGCTCGATGTGGGGGATGATCGGCAGCTCGAGGGGAGATATGACACGGGTGTCCGTAAATAGATAGAGAGGAGGCTCACGATGGTGGGGACCAAGGGTTTTGTGTAGGAGGCATGTTCTTCTTTCCCATCTCTCACCTAGTAGATCGGGTTCTGTGTTCATGCCAAACTGGAGTAAAACTCAATACCAAGGCCTCTAAAATAGTAATTTCGCATCTGGCGGCTTGGAGTTGTCGGTGGAGGTCCTGAAGCTCCTGGATGGTCAGCTCTCAAGAGGATTGTAATGAATATTGTATACCTCGACAGCAAGTGACTCATCCAGCATAGAATGCGGGGCCATAGTCAAGACTAAGACGGTGAGTTCGTGCAGTTATATCCAGCAGAAGACAGCATTCGCCACCAAGATTCAACCGTGGGAAAACGCCGCGCCGCTGCGCTGCCGTGTTCCGCGGCGGTGGCCGGAAACCCCGCGGCAAACGCAAAGTGCCTGATCCGAACCTAGACGCCGCGCAACACAGTGCTTGGACAGCAGTTGTATGACACCGATCCATGGTATATATATTGGCTCATAAAGTAACGCGCATCCTCCAGATCTCGACGTTCAGCCATGGCGTCGAATTCTACGCATACCACACCCTTGACCCCAGACGATTCGAATTCGATGCCGAGTTCCCCTCTGTTTTCGATCGCCAGCATTGAAGGATCAAGGCAGCAAGCTGAATGCCCCCTTGAGCCTTCTTCGTCACCCTCGGGGAGTCAGTTTTTCAGTGTACCTTCTTCGCCTTCGATAGAACCCTGTCCTGTGCCGGGTTGTACTTCGGGGCGCAGTGGGGACGATCAAACTCACGAGGACGCAATCGGCCCAGACACGCGGGAGATGCCTGGTGGCTTTCCAACTTCATTAATCAGCTCACAGGTCCCCGAGGCCTTCACAACTTCTCGCATCGTTAGATCACTGTTTGATTATTTGCACGATGCTCTGGTATGTTCGATTCCTCCTCCTCCGGCGTACTAATTGACATTGAGCATAGCTTTCCGCGGGAATGCTCACTTGCCCAAATCACCGATTTACCATGAATGCCTCACCGCTCTCTATGGATGTCCCGTCGGCGGTTGGCGAAGATACTTTTGTGCAACTTCGGTTGCAGGTTGAACCATTCCAACCAATTTACGGATTAGCACTGAGTCTTTGGGGAACAGTTGTCAAAAAAGGCGCGTCAACTTCGCAAAGCCGAAGCCAGGATTGCGGGACTCGAGATCAAGGTAAGTGAGCCGTCAATGAATCAGATAAAAAGGTCTTTCATCTTTCACTCCGACCAGATTGCAAGCGAGAGGAGAGCGCGAGCTATGCTCTCACACAGTGGGTTTCGATCCTGTCATTGTTATCTCACGCAAGTACGCGTGACGGATGTCCCTGCAGGGCGTCGATGAACGACATAGGGATGCATGCAACAAGTCGGCTTCAATAAGATGGTGTTTGCTTCATGGAAAGGCCGAGTGGTAGACCAGATATGTGTGCATAGTACGTGTTAGTTCAAGTGTGTCCTCAGCCTGAGTGGAATCCGCTTTCGATTGTATCTACGTGTCTGTGGGACTGGCCAGTGAAGTCCAGTGGATTACAATGAGAAACTCGCAGTGGTCTGCAGTGGACCACTGGACATATATGCAGAATCTGAGCCATGTTCCACCGTTTCAGTTGGTTTGCGGCTAAGTACTACTGGGAACTAATCTATGGCGGTCATGATTGGACAAAAGCGCGTTGTAGCGCATTAATCACACGTTGCTCGATCCTTGGCCCGCGCCTGGGTCTGAATATATGAATGACCGGCACGCACTCAAAAACAGGCGGGCGCACTCATGAGATAACTTGCGGCAGTGTGAGCAATTCTATCCAAGTTGCCAGAGAAAATTGACGCGGGGTTGCGCACAGGTGGGGACTGATGTAGCACATCGTAGAGTTGCTCTGACGTCTAAGACATGTTGCCGCACCGAATTGCAGACAACGGGCGTCAAATGGGCCACAGAAAATATTGTCAAGTACCGGGCAACAGAGTGTCAACCGTGGGAACTGGATCAAGACCCTGTGAAAATGAGTCGCAGGGTTGAAGGCGGAGGTGGGCGAGAGGGGTAGATGTATCGTTAAAGGGGTGCTGTAAAGCACATACCCAACACCGTCCTTGAAGTGAATAGTATGGTTGAGCACCGTTGGACCTAAATGGACTGGGGATGCCAGGAAGAATCTTGATCACATATAAATTGGTTTGAGGGTTCAGCTGGCGAGGGACTTGTGCCAACCGAGGAACGAGGTCGTGCGCAGGTTCCGACCGCAATTTGTGCCCGCCGCTTGCCAGCCACCTCCAATCATATTCTTCGCCGCGACAAACCGGCGTGTGTTGGGCGACACAAGCCTCCTTGCGTCCGGGACAGTGAGCTTTCAGCATTGTCCGTCGCCCTATGTTGGAAGCCCAATAAATACCAGAGACGCTTCTTGTTACACTCGCTTGAATCATGGCAATGCTCCATCGACAACATAAACTCCCAAGTCCTCTCTAACCGTCCCCCGCTCATGAGCTGATTGCTCATCGGCACTTAGGGCGTTGTCGGGAAACGCAGCGGGCAGAATCCCGGCTGAATTCATCTGAGGTAAATCATGGGTTGATTGAGAATTCCCAGCTATGTTGCGTAAAAGATAAGCAACCTCCTACCGTATGCCATCGACATCCCTGATAGTACTAGTTCTGATGGTTGCTTTCATTTTCACTCAGGCGCCTCAAACTTCTCCGGCATGTGCCGTCGGTGCGAGTCTGCGACTTGAGCGGGCTCGTCTTATCCTGATTTTGAATACTTGGACTTTATAGATGATGTTGTTGAGCAACTTCAGGCCCTGTGGAATCCACGAGAGTTGACGCTAAGCTCGTCTTTGGTTTCAGCTATTACACTGATTTGTGGCAAATTTACCGGACCTCCCCAAACCTCGATCGGACGGCGGGGTTCATCTCGTCGACGCATTCGCCTTGAAGTCGCCGGTTCGGTCCCACCCGAGACCCTTTCGATCCCACCCAAGACTGTTTCGGTCCCACCCAAGACCGTTCACCAAACTCCAGGGCTGGTCTCGCTCCAGACCTTCGTCCACAACACTGTACGGCGGTCCCGGACTTCGGAGTTCATCCTCCAAACTGCAATTCGCTATTTGGAGACCTTTCGAACGAAGGTACCCGAGCTTATGCGGGCAATGGACTCGTCTGCACTTTCATCACGCTGCCCTCATTGCCTACCGGCACCACTCCTTCTCCTTTGTCCGCGGAGGGCTTTTCTTGCTTCACTCATGCTGGCGACCAAATTCATACACGATCACAACCATTCCAACTCGGCATGGGCAAAGATCACTGGGTTTTCGGTTCGAGATTTAGGTCGCTCTGAACGTGCCCTCGGCGATGCTTTAGGTTGGCATCTTTGGGTCAGAGCGCCACAAAGTTCTCGTTTGGAGTTGGAGTTGTAATTTCGGGATATAATTTGGATTGCAGGGGAGCGAGCTCTCAAATCAACGAAGTGGACACCCGCTGTGTTTAAGAAGCACCTAAGAAGAGTATAACGACGAACAACGACCGCTCTATTATTGATCGAGTCCTGTAGCTACAATTACAACGCGCCTTGTCAAGCCGGCACCCTCCCAGTTGCCGAAGGTCATACTGCTGGTGCGGAGCGCTCGGCTGATCATTCGTACCTTGTCAAGCCGGCACCCTCCCCCGTCGTCTAAGGTCATACTGCTGATGCGGAGCGTTGGGCTGATAATTCGTAGGCGTATAGCCATACGAGTGGGTCTGGTACTGAGACTCAATCAGCGTTCGGATAGTATGTGAATATCTGGGACGCACGTTGAAGTTTGCACTGGAGGCATGTGGGATTGTTCCTGACGGGGCGATGTCCTGGGAGGGGGCCTGCGCCGCGTATTGCGACTGCCCCGAGGCCCCCAGGGCATATTGCAGCTGCCCCGAGGCCGGCGGTGCGTATTGCGGCTGCCCCGACGCTGGCGGTGCGTATTGCGGCTGCCCCAACGCTGGCGGTGCGTATTGCTGCTGCCCCGACGCTGGCGGTACGTATTGCGGCTGCCCCGACGCTGGCGATGCGTATTGGGGCTGCCCCGATGCTGGCGATGCGTATTGCGGCTGCCCCGACACTGGCGTTGCGTATTGCAGCTGCCCCTCCAAATTCGAAGCCGGCAGTGGGTATTGCTGCTGCCCCGACGCTGGTGTTGCGTATTGCGGCTGTGCTTGCGTCTCCGTAGAGTAAGCTCCCTGAGTGACGGAGGTAGGTTCGATGTGGGAAGGTGGACCATACCCTTCGAATGTCGGGACTTCGAATCGAGTAGAGTTATCTACTCCAGGGGGTCCTTGGACAGCGTCTGACGACACAGAATACCCGGGCCCAGGCTGCGCCCCGAGGGTAAGTGCGAGAGTATGCGATTGGCCGGGTAAGTAAGAGGGGATATAGATTGTTTCGAGAGACGCGATATCCACGTGAAGTCCGTCCAGCTGGTGATCCATCCGGACAATTTTGGCTTCGAGCTAAGTAATTCCGTGTCAGCCCAGATAGAAGAAATAATTATCGTTGAAACCGACCTGCTGTCTGGCTAAAGTCTCCTCCGACGTCAAACCCAGCGCAGACTGTGCGGCAGGGTCATCAGAGCTCTGCTGTGAAATGTAAGTAAGGAGCCGGGAACAAATTGAACAGCGAACCACGGCGGGAGCGAAGTTTTTGAGAAGATCTTGAAATTGGTTGCGACTCTTGCGCAAATACTTCTGGTGTCCTTCCAGGGTCTCGATTTCACAGCTCCGAGAGGTGACGATGTCATAAAGAGCAGAGTTGAGGCGCTTTCTATGAACGGAGGTCCGACGATGGTCCTGAATGTTGTTAAGCAAGGAGGAGGGATGTTTTCCCCAGCGTACCTCGAACTTTTGTATCTAAACGTTGGGATAAGAGACTGGAATCGTGAGGCAAGATCGAACTTGCCTGAAATTCGACACCGTCCGTGAGAACCTTGAGCTGGCGGGATGTTCAGCGTGCGGGCAACGCATTGCTCATGAACGAGACAACATACCAGCTGAATCATGACAGTGGGGTTGTCTTGCGTCCGGAAAGAGCGGGCGAGTTCGTCTTGGAAGCGGGAGTCCATCGGGATAGGGATGCGGTAAAGTGTCTTACACTTCTATCTTTAATGTGGCGAGGAACAAAGAACAAAGCTATGTCGTGAAAGGGCGCCGTCTATTTGGGGAAAGATTTGCGCAGCCGGGAAGACCGGCTCGAACGCGGCGTCGACTGACGTGAATGGCGCCATTCGCCGCTCGTCAGGTTCGAAGTGCCTATATTCGGACACACACCGATTCGAGTCTTCGAGACTTCGCTGGCTTTTGGGGCACCTGTCATGATTGGAAAAGGGAATGGCCGCCTTGGCTTGAGGGAAATGTGTTTGACGATTTGGTCTATAAAATCAGACTCGGTGTCTTGCGCCTCCACTGCACGCCAGTACAAGACAGGATTAATATGGCCAGTGAACTTGAATCAGTTCTTGCCACATCGCTCGTGACCGGAAGCCACTCGCCTGCCCTCTTGCAACTCGTACGCATGAACTTAACACCCTCCATTATCGGTGAGTTTTGTATCGAGTGCGCGCGATGAATACATGCTTACTTGTTCAAAAGAATATTTCGCAGATTTAGTCTCTGAGGCGATTGATTATGCCATGGGACGAACTCGTCCCTCCGAGTCCGAACCGGCAGTCCAAATCCGAGCAAATTTTACGGACTTCGTGGCCTTGGTCATTTCACGAGCCGAGGTTATGTTCCCGACGATCCTCACCGCGCTTGTTTACGTCGTATGCGCACGACCGCACCTCGTCATTGCCCGCGAGGACTTTGCCTTAGAAAGGGTATTCCTGGGCGCATTGATCCTGGCAGCCAAGTATACGAACGACAGCACGTTGAAAAATGCGCATTGGGCACTCTGTACTGGGCTGTTCGGGAGACGCGACATTGCGCGGATCGAGCGAGAGTTTTTGGAGGTGCTTGATTGGGAGCTTGGGATTTCAGAGAAAGACATTCTCGTCCACGCTGGGCTTCTAGGACCATCCAATACACCGTTTTAGTTGCGGCGTTGTTAGCACCCGGAGGGAATATTTCGGGGGCGCCACGGTGTGATGAGCAGAGACCTCTCGGCCGCATGCGCAGTGCCAGCATTTCTCGGCAAGCATTTGAAACTCCGATCCACACGTGCCCCGGCACAGCTTGTTACCTAGCTTGCAGCGCTGACCGTCTTCTGTCCCTGGAATCCTAATAAGGCAGCGCCGGGACGCCGCGAATCCCTGCCGTGGAGCTATTGCCTCCGTCCCTCAGATCCACCTCAGATCCCTGCAGCTGGGCCGCGTAATCAATCCGTCGCGGAAGAATTCTTGTGGTTTCCGACGCGGGTGGTGGCGCAGAACACGTTTTTCTTTGTCTGCATTCAATTGCAGCTCGACATCGAAGGCGCCGTGGCTTATCTGACCTGATCTCGCGGCCGCTGCCTCTCGGTGGCAGTACCGTCGCCAGCCCAACTTCCACGCCCGGGACTCTGGCGCACCATTTGCCTAAATGCGATCTCACTTCTCGTGCTCTTTGTCTCGACCCCAGTTACTTCAGTGTCTCGAACAACGCTCCCTGCCCATCTCACTCCGCCGCTTGCCCTTGGATATTCGATGAAAGCGCCTGTGTACGTTCTCGTTACGTTCCTCCACTTCTTGTTAAGTTTTGCTCCTTCCTTAGCCGCAAGACGTATCGCGCTCGAGCCGTCAATGACGCACCCCCACGTCGGTCCGCCCGTCTTCTCAAACGCGCCGTCGTGGCGGCCGACCCGCCAAAGCCCGAAGGCGAAGTGAGCTATTCAATATTCACTTGCTCGGCGGTACACTCATTCGAGGGAAAGGGAAATGGCCACATTTGCAGCGACAAGCTGGCCCCAACGTCCGAAGATGAGGTAAAATTTCCGCTCATGTTGTACTTCTGTGGTATGTATTGATGCATTCAGGGGCCACCCTTCCCCATAGGCCCACGTCAACAGTCATTCCCAGACGCAGGGTTTCACCTACACGGAACAGACAACGAACCTGTTGACGGCGACGAGCGGACTCTGGTGGAGTCAGCGCTCCCAACTGCAGACAAGGTCAGATTCCGATCCCTCGCACATTCTCGCCATGTCATTCATCTCTTGCTCAGGACCTCTCCGATTCCGCTGCGGTGCCGACACTGTCAACAACTGTTCTGGTCGGAGGGGATGGTGATGCTGTGGTCGAATGGGGCCAGATGAGAGAGCTCGTTTATCCCGAGATGCCTGCGCTCCCCCCTACTACAGACGAGGTCAGATTCCGATCCCTCGCACATTCTCGTCGTGTCATTCATCCGTTGCTCAGGCTCTCTCCGATCCCGCTGCGGTGCCGACACCGTCAACGAATGATGAGGAGGAGGTCGGGCTCGCCGAGTATGACAAAATGCGCAGCGTTAAGGATTTCCTGGACGTTGCTTTCCAGGTGACCTGTATCTGCAAGTTTTGCCCGTGAGTTTCCCCGGTTTTATCCTAGCTGTGATTCTGATTCTTTTGCATCAGTCGCCGATACACGGTTGCGCCCGGCGGCCTGTGGCAAGAGCCGTCCGATCCAGACCCCTCAACTCCAGAAGATCTCATCGCCCACTTGTGCGCAGTTCATCCGACGGCCTGGGGCAGGCTGCGATACCAGTAAATACTACTTACTGCTCAAATATACTAGAGATGAGTGGAAGCGCGAAATTCAACTATTCTATCGGTCTGATCTCATTATCATTGTGCTGCTAAGAGTCGTCCGAAGTCTGCCCGAGGTCGGCGCTCCTCTGCGTCAGAGAACTCAATATAAGCATCCAGACCATCATGGCTTGCTTACCTGACGCCGTGGCCTGCGCCGGCTGAGCATGTTCTCTTTTCGGTAAGCCTCTGACCTTGCCTTCAAGTAAAGTTTCAGCATCGCTGTGATCGGCCAGAAGTCCTCGTATTCCTCCAATGCATATTCAGCGCTGACCTTGAAAGGCCCAATTATTCTCGGTGTTGCATTGGAATGAAGAACCCGCCTCTCTACACAGTTTCTTGACGCTCTTGAAATCCTGCGTCTGAAATGACTGTTTCGTAACCAAGTTCTTCTCCGCCAAACACTGAACCTGTTTCTGAGACGCATGCTACATCAAACAACTTGCCTCCTCGAATGTCTGATACTATACCTGGATGCGCTGAAAGAATTCCCTCGACCAGTTGCACTGCTCGAGGAGCACGTTCTCCAAGTTGTATCCCCCCGAATTGGGTCTGCCCGGCTGACCCTGAGGTTTCTTGTACTTGTACGTCATGAGCGAGTTTGGTGTGGGAGGGTGGAATTCTTCCTTTTCCTCATTCTTGGGCACAAAAACGGCATGTGGAAGAAGGACCATGGACGTAGGTTGGGCAATCCTCCGGTCCTGATTGGTACGAGAAGCCACAATCTCTTGAAGGCTATTGTAGCTCAATCGCGGAGTTATATGAGGGAGGCGACCGGGCGAAGGCAGGTGAAATTCCATGCGTGGTGAGATGAGGGGAAGGCTGTGACCAAGGACCGGCACCTGCATTTGTTGATGAACAACTCTGGCAAGGCAAGCGCAACTCAACCCGCCCTACTTTTGTACCAAGCGCTGATAAGGTGTTGAATCGCCTCTACGTGACCTTGCACGAGGATACACCGCAGGTGTCGCACCTTCCCGCTGGCTGGCGCGGATCAACCCCGCGGAAGTGGTTGTCTCGCGGCCTGATGACCGGCAGCAGTATTATTCCGGCGTCGACTTACCTAGGGGAAATTGCATGCATTTAACACTCCGCTTCCGAGGTGAATAACGAGGGGTCTGCTCACGCAGCTTCAACCTTGCTTTACGGCCGAAGGTTAATTCGCTTGAACAAATGGTAAATACCTCAGTTCAGACAAGTAGCAGTTGCATTGTAGGACCATAAAGGGCCAGATAATTTAAACACTACATATGCGCGGGGAGGGATGGTTAAATGGGGGACGGCGAGTTGAAGCTCGAACCGCGAAGGCCTCTTGCCCTCCTGGGAAAACGCAACGCGCCGGACGAGAACTTGCCTGGCCGGAAGCAGCCTTCAAGTTCAGGCTTTCTCCCGACTGGGGAAACCTCCACCGCAGGCACCGACCCCGTGAAGTGGTTCCTGATCCTCCAGGCCATTAGAGAGGGCTTAAGTTGACAGGAACGCTCGCGGTCCTGCATCAGTTGTCGCCGGAGTGTTTTGAATGGTGCTGTTGAGTTCTACGGGAGGCGTTTCCAGCAGCGCACCCAGCGAGAGGTGCCTGCAGTACCCGCAGCTTCGAATTCGAATGGCGGCCCTGGTCCGGACCAGGATGAAATACAAGTTGAATAAAAGGTAATCTCATTGTTTGTGTTTTGCAGACCCCTATGGAAGGCGGTGGGTTGGGTCCCCATTTTGTTTGGACGACTTTTTGCAGACCCCTGTCGAAGTGGGCAAGTTGGACTATTATTTGTCCGCGCTTGCGCGCAATCTTATCTAGTGGATGTGGTGCTGTTTGTTTGATGCAGATTTACGTAATATTCAAAAAGGGTTTTTTGCCAGCCTGGGGGACCTAAGCTAAAGCAAGGTTATATACTTGTTGTATCAATGATCATAGCTTTTTGTAGTAGCTTTTGCCTCAGTTAACAACCAGAGGCTGGATAAGTCCACAAAAATCAGCTCGCCTGGGCAGTCAGCTCAGGATGATTGCCGCCTCCAGCGACGCGACGCGTGTCGGGGTCATGTGACCGTGATTTATTTGCTACTTCTTTCTTGCATATAACGTCAACTGCTAAGTGGAGAAACGACGACATAGTCATGCCGTGAATTGCATCCCTCGCAGCATTGGGGGCAGCGTCGGCTTGGCTGCGAGGAAATTTAAATCAGGGACCAGTGGCGCCTGCAAGGCGAGTATAGGACTGGGATAGGCGATATCCTGGCACTGGCGGCGTCAAGCGGCCCCGTGCGAATTCCTGGGTCGGAGGTAGCGCAGGTGCGGCGAGGAATCAGACGCACAATACTCTCGGAGGATCCGGAAGCAGTAGTCAGGCGATGGGAGGAAGGGGAAGAAGGGAAGATCGCACCCACCACAACGAGAGAAAGACCCCGACGACAAGGCGTAAACTGCTTCCCCAGACAACGCACTATGCGGGCGGGCGCTGAAGGAGGCGTTGCGGACGCGACGACCGGCGATGCCTCGTTCTGTGGGGATGCAGTCGGTCGCCCTGGAAGGACGGCGAGAAACGGACGACGTACCAGGCCGATGTGTGCGCGACCGACGCGCACGAAGGCGATAGCGACAACTTTCAAGGATGAAGCGTCCCGAGCGTGGTAAGCGTGGTCGACAGGTTATCTGGGAACAGCGTGGTGACGTACCTACCATTGAATACAGCAGAGGCAAGCCATCAGACCGATCGTTGCGCATGAGCCGAGGTTTGCTAGAATAGGGTGTAAGAATGAGGGTATTGAAAGAGAGCAGAGGTGGCGCATACTGGCAACCCTGCAGTACTCGTTGAGGCCCGTACGTCGTCCTCGCGTGCGTCCAGCTCGCACGCGAAGAACGGCAGGCGGCCGGAGCTAGGGGCAGCCGCGTCGTCTTGTCGTTGGCCGCACTGGAATCAAAATCAGCGGCGGCCAGAGGAGGGAGGGGCTAGACATACCCGAGTGATCGATAGCTTCAAAGAGACACGTCAGCTGCTCTGTGAGCTGAGCCAGACGCGGGGGATGTGCCGCCGTCGCCGCCGCCGTTGCCGCCGACAGCGGATGAGGCACCTGCAACGCCGTCGCCCGGCGTGATAGGCAAGGTTGAGGCGCTAAGATACGTGTGAGACGGTGCCCGTACCTACTAGTGAGAGCAGCGGAGGCAATTAACCAGACCGATCGTTGCGAGCTTTGCCAGAATAGGGCGAAAGAACGAGGGTATCGAAGCATACCGGCAAGGCCCTGCAGTACTCGTCGAGGCCCGTACGCCGTCCTCGCGGGCATGTCAAGCTCCATAACTTGGGCTGCTTCAGGGGAGGAGACTACACTGCGGTGCCACGTTGTCTGTTGAGCCCAATGACCTTCAAAAGGAGAGAAATCGACGCACCGAGACAAGCGCGTCGACCATCAGCAGGTATTCATCGATACTTATTCGCGTCTGGTTGCGAGCAAGATTTGGGCGGGCGGGGCAGGGTCGTGTCCAGATGCACGCCGGATGGGTCATAGAAACCACGCTGGACGCCGAACGAAAGCTGTTAACCACCGATTTCGCGATTCAGTGACCGGAGGCTCTAACTTGGCCGTTTCCGCGATTCAGCCGATATACAGAGAGGTGGGAGCCAGTCACAGCTGGGGGACGAGGGAGCGACCAAGGATGCGTCTGGGTGTAGAGCAAGTCGCCATTCTCTGGATGTCGGAGTGAGTAAGTCGAAAGCCTCTGAACCAAACAACCCGCCGCCTCTTTCGGCACACGCTCATCTCGGACCTCGGTCAATATCTCGTCAATGTATTCCCCGGAACCTTGCTCTCTCGCTCGCGGACAACTCTCTCTGTGGTATCTGCCTTCCCGGCCCCCGCAAATATTCCCGCCCTCGCGGGATCTAAATAACTCGTTGCCCAGTGTTCTGATCCAACGAACGCCGATGTCTAGCCCCTGAACCCCGCTTCCCGGTCCCGATGCCTGCTGCTCTGTCCCCGCTCTAGTGCAGGCGGCTGCAAATGATGGCCCTGCCACCAAAGTCAATCTTTGGGAGCCTAGCGCGGGATCCATAAATACCTGGTTTTTCACTTTGTCTCAAGGTCATCCTTCCCAGAACCAATGTCGTCCTCTATGGCATCTCCAATCTCAGTGAGTCCCCTTACGCCACCTGATTCACGCCTCCTCGAGTTTTCTGAGGGGTGTAGAGCGTACAGCAGGCACTTTCAGCAGCCCGCAATCGAATTCTTATGCTCGAAACTGTGGTATCTTCATCCATGGCTACTTATTCCACCCCTTTTTGATCTTGGCCAGCTGCACGAATTACACACTGGAGCTCCACTTGTGACAAGTGAGATACAGCGGCCAGTGCCCAGCACAATCCATACTCTCCCGACAACCGTGATGAGTGTGATATTCGAACACTTCCTCACTTTCGGCAACCCCTTAATCTTGTCCTCGGTCTGCGCGAGATGGAGAACGATCTCTATGTCCACAGGAAGATTGTGGACACGCCCATCCTTTGTTCTTGGTCCTGCATTCGCGTCAACCACTCGGTCGAGTGCCAAAGCGGAACGAATTCTTGATGAAATGTGCCAGTGGTTGGATAGAGGTATTCCCTGGCTGCTCTCTGTATCGGTTCTTCAGGGATCCGGTGACAATTGTCGATGGAGACAGGGGAACTTCCTCGAGCGATTAATAAACCCATATACCCCACATTTCCGTTCGTTAGAACTCGATATATCCCAGCGGCAACTGGCCGTGTTGTTCAACCAGGCATTTCTCCCATGCCTACAATCACTTTCCCTGAATCTGCCATCTTTGGACCTTGACGACTGGGTCTGGCCTCGAGGTTTGAAGATGTCTACGCCTTCTCTACGAAGCCTCGCAATCTCAGCGCAATACGTCTACAGTGACCCGACAGTATTCAACGGATTTACCGTCTGTTTTCCGTGGTCCCAACTGACCACTTTGGATCTCCGAGGTACACCCTTGGATGCTGCAATCTGGTGGGATATATTGCGTCAGTCCACCCTTCTTCAAAAAGGAAGTTTTACGGTGCAGCCCAATCTGTCACCTGGCCACTACCACCCAACGGTGCTGAACCATCTTACTTTCCTTCACATTCGGCTCCAAACACGATTTTATCCCAGCGCGATGGCCGCAGGGACGACAATCCTTGACTTTGAAATCTTCGACCCACTATCATTCCCTCTGCTGGAGACCCTATGGGTCACGGCGACAACGGATTGGGTAGACCCCTTTTCGTTAGTCCAATGGATGCGTCGACAACCATTCACTCTTCGCGGCCTCGCACTGGAAGTAAGACTCCCTGACGTTAATCTGCAAGAGATACTGGGGTTCTTTCCAAATCTCGAAAACCTGACACTGCATGTCCCCGATGGAGACAATTCACAATGCGACCTCGGTTTCCAAGCCATCCGGGACCATCACTTGCAAAAGCTGCGCAGGTTGACGATTTTCAGTCATGCCGCCATTTACAATTCGCCTATGAGGGCTTGCCACTTCTCACTGGATGTACTTGTGGTTGAACTGACGGGAATGATTTTGAGGGGGATGGCTCTCGGTTCTGCATCGGGGTGGGAGATTCAGCTCTTTGCCGATGGTGAAGTTTTGTCCAGCATACGGACTGAGTTGAAAATTGTGGACAGTAGTCTGGTGACAACGTCGCACGTCTCCGATGTTCCTGGGGGCAAAAACCATGGGCGCGGCTCAGATTGTCTGTCCTCTTTGAGTGTCCAACGATACGTAGGTTGTCGTAGATAATTCGGGGTGACCCTTTACTGAACTATGTTCCTTGACTTGGCCCGGTATCTTCGAAGCGTTCGGAAAACTTGAGTCTCGGAAGCCTCACAATGACTTACCAACGATGCCAGCTGAGATTTGCTTTTTTGGTCGTCTCAACCAAGGATCAAAATAACACACGAGCAATGGACTAACGAACCCGTTTAACGTATGTTCCGGTCCGTCATGTCTCGATATCGGATTCCCGTCATGTCTCGATATCGGATTCCGCTAGCCAGGTGTTGAATCATCCCAGGAGTACCACTTGTGTGTATAGCTCGAGCGGCGAAGGTGCACATCGGACATCCGGACGTCAGATTCCTAAACTCGGACAGGGGCTAGCGTTCGAAGGGCGACCGGCCGCGGCGAAGCGAATTCTCCTCGCCAATAACCCGGTTTCTCATACATACAAAGTTAAAACAAAGGGAAATTCGGTTAGAGCGGGCGCGTAATCACTCAATCATGCCAGACTATATGAAATATCGACATACAGTGAAGCCAATGGTCTACATCCCACCCAAGAGCACTAAACCGGGGAGGTAGACTTCGATCGGCGCTTCTAAGGATCGGCGCCGGCCCCCACCCATAGAGCAAACATCTCGAACTCAGTTTGAACTGGCTGAGGGCTACGTCTGAGAAGCTCCGCGCAGAACCGTTGCTTGTGAAAACCAGCATGAAGAGGGTATGTTGCCCTGCGGAAGGCATACAAAACTTCAAACAACCTAAACGAAACAGGGTTGAGCGCTATCAGAGATAAGCAAGGATGGCGCACTCGTCAATCCGTCGGTCCAGTTGTTGCCACATAATCTGCCCACCTATGGTCCACCAGAATAAGCCATCCGATTGGGTCGAAGTTCCAGGCCGCAGTGCCTCAAGGGCACAGGCATTGTCCAAACCGGCCTCAGCCAGACATTTCGCCACGAGTTCATTTGCATAGATGGCAAAGTCAATTGGCAGGAGTACGAGCATGCGAATGTCATTTTGAGGGGTCAGCAAGTCCTGTGCGGTGGAAGCGAATGTTATGCGTTGGGCGTGGTTTAGGTCGTCACCGTATTGAATCCCAAGTTGATGTAGCTTGTCCTGGGGCTCTTTGTGTATCAGCTCATCCATGTCGTTGATATTGGAACGCATGATATGGGTTCGAAATCTGGCATGATTGAAGGCTTCGTTCCATTGATATCTGGCGGTGCGGTGAGATGACTAAAATGGTTCAACGCTGTAAGGTAAAAACAATCACTGTAGTCTGGGTGTAGATTCACACTGGGAATGTAAGCTAAAATGCTCAATCCGGGTGGCGAGGGTTCACTTACGGTATCGTTGTATGAGGCAAATTCGACCGCGTTCTCCTCAGGGCTATCCGGATTAGACGAGGATAATCACAGAGACCAAGACGACTTGCAAGGCATTTTGAACGGGCGGACTTCTGCGTTCGTGGGATAAGACGCGGCGCATCAGGCAGGTGAACCCTGATCGAAGATTGAACCGATCGGGTTTTGATGGGGCCAACCTTGGCACACGAAAGTCATCCGGACCAAATGTGTCCTTAACCCAGGTACGGGCATCTTCTTCCAAAGCCGATAGGTTTAAGGGGATCACATTCTCGTTCTGACCCAGCGAGCGGCTGGTGAGGGAGACAACGTACGAGGGCAGAATTCGGAGTCCGTAGCCCTAGATAGCGTCACAAATGAGCTTCGCAACTAACGATGAGAGGTACCTTGTTGCTGTATTTAAATACACTGAAAAGGCAGTCATTCAGAAGCAATGACTAGATATCAGGATTCGAATCCTACCGGTGTGCCTGGCTTGCTCGGCGCTCCGACAAATAATGACCGTGAATCAGGCTCATGGTAAAGGTATTGTATCCCGCTGGCCGAACAGTTAAGCACAGGTCTGGTGGGGAATGGAGAGCCAGACTTTCCAGCGCACGAGCTGCTCGAGGAAGCATCCACACGTTGCGACCATCCCACCCCATCGCACATATGTCTAAGTCAAAGTTGAGCAATATATCCCTGGGGCTTTTCGCAAGCTTGAGAACAATCTGAATTCTTCGGAGCGGGTATTCTGCATAAAATGTGATCGTCTTGGCGTTTCTAATGGCAAGCGTACGCATTCGAGATGGGAGATTGCCGCGAAAGATATCGTAAATGTGTTGAATCTTCTGGTTTGCTTCGGTAGGGGACAGTCCGTGGATGTATATGTCAACATCGGAGGTCTCCCATCGTCCGCTTGCGTGCGAGCCATGGATGTCGCAGTCGGTGGCCATTAAAGCTCCTAGTACTATTCCTCCCGCCGCGATCACATTGTTCCAATCAAGGTTATCGAGCAGACCACCAGAGATCAGTCCAAAATTTCGGTGAAAAGCGTCGGTGGAAGGTTGGATGCACACATGATCCTCGCGGTTGTGGCTCAGTATTTTATATCCGGGAAGAACCCCGAATCGAGGAATGGTTCGAACGGACCTGTCGCGTGTGAGGTGTGAGTTGGGAAAAACTTCAACAGCGTCGTTCAGGGTGACCATCCCGACTCTCCAGTCCTGTGATCCATTGTCCCGTAGCCATTTCTCGTTGCGAAGGATCCTGCGAGGCGTCAAGCCGAATATTGTGCGTGAAAGCTCTCACCATTCGTCTATTTTGGAATCAGACAATATGCGGGAATTCTGAGGCTGCGTCACGAAATGGTGAGCCTTCACAAAAGCGGGATAAAAAGAACTGTAAGGAGTGCAGTACTGCCGGGACAGGGAAGACACCCTCATCCGCGGAGAAAAGAAAGACAACCACTTTACTCCACAAGGAGCTGGGGCCGGTTTCGCACGGCGACGGGCATGGTAGTCAACATGAGCTTTGACGCGGGTTTGGATGACTTCTTGGGCCAGAACGGACGCGTCGCCCCATTGAAAAAAACTAGGCGACGGCGCTGGAGACGATGCTGTGAGAGTCCAGAGTTGAACTCTAACAAGGAATTTGGGAGTAAAGATTACTGACCTCGAGACATCAGAGACGGAGTTCTGCATGATCTTGACCAGCTGTCGCGAATTTATAGACAGAGGCTGGACACACAGCCGCGGTGCACAACAAAGACGCTGTATTCGCAGCGCGCTCGATCTTCCCACAGTCTGCCAGTGATTACGCCGCGCGATTCTATACTTAGACTAACTTTAATTTATAATACTCTGCTCCTATGCAAACACTTCGCGATCGGTACAACGCGGCCAAAACCCATATAGTCGCCGCCGCGGTCTCAAACCAGTTTCGCATCCGTATATATGGTACACCTGCAATTACAAGATTGTCAAAAATGCAACCCCCTTATATCGACAGGCCCCTTCCCCTCATATCCGCACGTGTAAAGTTCCCCCTCTTCTCGAACCGCCCACTACCCTACATAACTCCTCGGCTTGAATTCGACGATCTTCAGTGCATGGTTCATCAACGACACAGACGCCTGCCCCACAACGAGGCCGACATCGACGTAGTACCTGGGCATGCAGTTAACGTTGTCGATACTCCCGCTGTGAACGACACCACCACAGGGATTAGGCATAGGGACAGACATAATTATTCCGAGCCTCCTGACGAGGTCGATGAATTGACAGATACCCCCGACGCGAGTCCGTCTATTTCTGCCTTCAATCCTGTCACAGCCGCGTCGCCTCGCCGACTTCCTTCCACTCCCACATTCACCAGCTTGGCAGCTCCCAGCCCTTTGATCGGAGGGCGACGAGGGACATCGAAGCGTCAGCAAGACAAACCCAAGCTATGCAGGGCGCCAGCTGGCCAGCCTGGCCGCAGTTACAACTTGGAACAAAAGTTGATCCAACAGTACGAGTGGTCGAAGGAACAGTTTGGAACCATCCAGGTAAGTGCCATGCTCACGATATGATTGTGTGCGCCGGTTGATCTCCCAATAGGCTGAAGTGTTTGCCTCGGCTAAAAAGGACCTTGACATCACCAAGTCGTATCAACAGCAACACAGCGAAACGTTGTCAAAGGTTTGCCATGAGGTCATCTATATGTGAATCGTGTGTGAGTGGTAGCATCTGACTGGATTGGTAGCTCTCGGGGAGACACAAACTGAATAGATACGAGGATTATTGGCCCGTTCGCGCCATGTTGAAGGTCTATCTTCGAACAACTTCACAAAGCTACCGTCGAGCCCAGCGGGTGGCATCCAAGCCCAGGACCGGTTCGCAAGTTGCTATTTTAAATTCAGTGAACCTTGACGACTGTTTACAGTCTAAATGAAGTGGTTGAACTTTGGAGACAGGAGGGTCTTTCAGTTGGCTCACGCACGTCCAACATAACGATGAGTTATGAACTTGAGGTAGGTAGGTATATTTCGGCGCGGTTCCGTTAAGCCTGAAAGGGAATGTCACCAGCTCTTTGACTTCGAAAGGAAAATATGAATTATTGAGCAAATGGAACGAGTTCATACCAGTTGTGTGTAACGAGTTCGCGCGACGGCACAGCGTGCACGTGGGTAAGGGCAATACAATGGTGGGCATTCTTGTGCCGTGTCTTGCGCTTGTCTGGAAGGAAAATGGACGGCTAAGTTGGGCGCGGCGGCGTGATGACCAGGGGCGTATGCAGCAGCATATGCTCCTTCCAGGCTCCAGCCGACCGGGCCCGCCAAGTATTCATCCCGCAGTGCACCGTTGCGACGAGCAGGACAGCAAGACAGTGTGCGCCGAACGCTGTGGTGCCGCTGTGGCGCCAGCGTTCAGCGCTGTGATCAAGCCCGTCGCGAGCTCGTCGTGGCAGAGGTTGTGTGTATCAACAAGGGTGGCCCTGCGCTCGTTAAGGCTCGCGCATGCTTCTCGCAGATGTCCTCAGCTCCATAACTTGCTGGGAGGGAACAAACTGCATGACCCGTAGAACGAGAGAAAATTCGCGCCAACTTGAAGATACGCCGTTCCCGAAGCAGCAGAGACCCATAGTATGGTTCAGAGGACCGTTGGATGGTTCAGAGGACCGCTGGTTGGATAGTCATTCCCGAGGTGCCTGTGCTTCGAGCAAGATCAGCAATGTGAGGCGAATGCCGCGATCACCGAGTCTAAAGCCTCTACCATCCAACCCAGACGGGACTCAATTTCGGATTTCCAAACTCAGTCAACCTGGCAACAACCTGGCTCATGATCAACAATTGCAAGTACCGCTTAGGGGGTTCATGCCTCCTTCCAATCCGCACATCGCTTGACTCGTGAAAGTACTTGAACAGTTGAACTCGCCCTGCCAGTGTCCGTTTAGGGTAGATTCTGACCGACGGCCGGGCAAATCGCCAGGCGGAGCCCCTCTGGGATCTCGCCGCCTTTCGATCAATTGCAAGGATCTCGTCTCATAAAAGAGCGGTCAGTCTGAAGAGTTCTGCAACAACCAAGTTCCACAACCGCCTCAATGTATTCGCAGTCTCAAGTTGAAGGCACTTCTCACCTCAACCTCATCCAGACCATGGGCCCCGCTTCCCCATCGCCGCCGTCACTCACGGTTCGTTTCTCAGACTCTTCCGTACGTTTGCTCCTGTTTTACATGCCGCCTGAATGCTCACCATCCAGCATGTCAGTCAAATTGTCTCCCGGAGAAAGTCGAGGTTAGCGTCATCAGTTCGTTCCCGGTTTATTGAGATTTAGCTTTCATGATCAGGCGTATCGAAGACGGTGTTTCGATCGACAACGTCTTTTATCAACTTTGGATGGCTTGGATGCCCGGCGGAACCATGAATTATCTGCCCGAACCGATGAACCAAAGCAATTGCTCGCGATCCAGGCTTCGCTTGGGTAACTTCTTTAGCCTACCTCAACCTTACCCGCGACTGACGTAGAATGGCAGCGACCCCACGGCTGGCTCTCGTCATCCGAACGCTTGGCCACTTGCGAGGTGCTTTTCACAAAACCCATCCCCTCTCGAGTCAGTGCCGGAGCACGAAGAGGAAAACAATCATTCCCACATGGCCTCCTCCCGGGGGTAGTTGACAGTAGCAACGCAATATTGACGGGTTCCTCTGGGTTGTTACTTAAAACCCGCTACGGGAAACGCTTGCAATCTTGTGGGTGCCAGCCGATCTGAACTAAGTTCAAACATACTCGTCCTCAGTAGCCCCGCAGTGCGTAAGCAGAGCCCTCATCGCAGCTGGTTTTGGGGCGCGAACCTAGCCTATAACTGGCTGTGGACCGAACCGGAAATCGGCGTGAACCGAGCCCGAAAAATGTAGATCTAGAATGTGGTGGTTCAAAAATCGCCTGATTCTTGTATTTCGGACCTGCGCGCACCCGACCCGGCACAGGCACTAGTGGTGAGTCGGAAATGCAAGGGAAGTCCAGTGGATAGAGCTATTTAGTCCCGACGTGATGCAAAGTCGGACAGGTCAGTAGTTGAAAACAAGCGAAAGTCAGCAGGTCGAGAGTCATTTTTCCCGACTCGGTGCACAGTTCGGGGCTGGATAGGTCGACAAATGAACCAGTTCGGCCTTCCGCGGGGCAGTCACCTCAGGACACGTTAAGCTGCCTCGAGTGACGCGACGCGTGTCAGGGTCATGTGACCGTGACTCGAAGCTTTTTTTGCACTTTACTACTTAACTCGTAGAATCAATTTAAGTAACTTAGCAGAATGGCGTAGAAAAAAAAGGTCAGGATGTCTTTCGCCACTTTGTTTCTTGCACCAATGTCGAACTACCAAGTGGAGAAACACTTGGCTGCGAGGAAATCAGGGACCAGCGGCGCCTGAAGGGCGTAGCCCAGGGCTGGGATAGACGAAATCCTGGGACGGCCGCCGCACAAGACGCGCATCCGCGACGAGCGATGATGGACCCGTGGCGGCGTCAAGCGGTCGGGGGGAGTGAGCTATCGCGGAGGTGCGGCGAGGAACCAGACGTACGAAAAGCCGATGGAAGTCCGCGCCCGAGACTCTCGGAAAGGAGCAGCCTACAATAAGGTCAGGCACAGGGAAGGGGAAGAAGGGAAACTCGCACGCACTCGCGGGCATGTCCAGCTCGCACATGAGTGACGGCAGGCGCCGGGGCTGGGGGCAGCCTCGCCGACTTGTCTTGAGCTACGCTAGAATCAGAATCAGCGGCGACCAGAGACGGTGTTAATGCTCGCCGCACGGAAAGGTTCCGAGGCCCGGGGAGTCACTACGATGAAATCAGGCGATGCCCGGAGGGGGAAGAAGGGAAAGTGCGCACCATGAAGGTGGTCGATAGCTTGCAGAGAGACACGTGAGATGGTCCGTGAGCCCCTCGAAAGATGGACGCCGACGGACCACCTGCAACGCGGTCGGCCGGCGTTGACAGGTAAGTGAGGCGATGCATGATCTAAAATACGTGTGAGACGGTATATGAACCTGTGAGACGTTGCTCGTACCATTGACAGGGGCGAAGGCATCAGACCGACCGTTGCGAGCTTTGCCGGAATAGGGTGTAAGAACGAGGGTATTGAAGCAGAAGTGTTGCATACCGACGAGGCCCTGCAGTACTCGTCGAGGCCCCGTCGTCCTTGCGGGCATGTGCAGCTCGTGTGCGGGAGACGGCGGAGGGCCGTAGCTGGGGGCAGCTGCGTCGTCTTGTCGTTGGCTACACTGGTATCACAATCAGCGGCGGCCAGGAGGAAGCGGCGAGACATACCCGACAGCTTGAAAGAGACACGTAAGCTGCTCTATGACCTGAGCCAGACGCGGGGGATGTGCCGCCGTCGCCGCCGCCGTTGCCGTCGACATTGACGTTGAGGCGCTGAGATACGTGTGAGACGGTATAGGAATGTGTGAGACGGTGCCCGTACTTACTAGTGAGAGCAGCGGAGGCAAGTCACCAGACCGATCGTTGCGAGCTTTGCCGGAATAGGGCGTAAGAACGAGGGTATCAAAGTAGAGGTGGTGCATACCGACGAGGCCCTGCAGTACTCGTCGAGGCCCCTACGCCGTCCTCGCGGGCATGTCAAGCTCCATACGTTGCGGTGCTTCAGGGGAGGAGACTACACTGCGGTGCCACGTTGTCTGTTGAGCCCAATGACCTTCAAAAGGAGAGAAATCGACGCACTGAGACAAGCGCGTCGACCACCAGCAGATTCATCGATATTCATCGATATTCGCGTCTGGTTGCGAGCAAGATTTGGGCGGGCGGGGCAGGGTCGTGTCCAGATGCACGCCGGATGGGTCATAGAAACCACGCTGGACGCCGAACGAAAGCTGTTAACCACCGATTTCGCGATTCAGTGACCGGAGGCTCTAACTTGGTCGTTTCCGCGATTCAGCCGATATACAGAGAGGCGGGAGCCAGTCACAGCTGGGGGACGAGGGAGCGACCAAGGATGCGTCTGGGTGTAGAGCAAGTCGCCATTCTCTGGATGTCGGAGTGAGTGTGTAAAGCAAAGTCGAAAGCCTCTGAACCAAACAACCCGCCGCCTCTTTCGGCACACGCTCATCTCGGACCTCGGTCAATATCTCGTCAATGCATTCCCCGGAACCTTGCTCTCTCGCTCGCGGACAACTCTCTCTGTGATATCTGCCCTCCAGTCCTCTTCTGGTGAAACTCTCCGGAATGCGAAATATCAATCTTGTTTTCGTTGACGATCCGGACTCGGACTCGGGAACTCGTTTGCGTCCAGAAACTCCCGCATCGCAGCGCGTCTTGCAGATAGGTACCCTCGCGTCACAGGCTACTCTGTAGAAGAATCCTTCCAGCAGCTCGCCTGAGGCTCGCCTTGATAACTAATCACTCTTCTCGCTCGTACCCCGCGATTGCCATGCTGCTCAATGTTGATCGCGAAATTTGCGTATGTGCTCGAAATTCCTCAACTCGCCCCAAGACTGAATTTCGAGCAGCGTGCCGCAGGCAAATATGAATTACATGCCCGCGTGTACTCGATCGGAAGTAAATACCAGAAGGTCAATTCGATGCATACCTCGCACTGTCTCAGCGAGGGCAAGAGCCGCGACAATTGATCCAGACTACCATGTCGTTGCCGTCGAGGTGGGCATGATCTCCCTTCTCGACAAACATCAATACCCCGACGAGAATGCATGAGGAATAAAAACCTCACCTCGTGTCCGAGGGGCGGATCTACTAGCATTGTCCCGACGCCGCCGACGTGGTCATTGTTTCCCTGCAACTGGGGGCCCACGAAGGGGAAAACCGGTTGAGATGGGTGTCTGGAACAGGTTGGTTCCTGAAGGCACATGAGTAGCACGAAAATGGGACACGAAAAACCAAGGTTTCACCTGAGCCACCTCGCTGCTGGTAAGGTCGCCACTCTGCTTCTCGTGGAATGAGCATGCGGTTAGAAACATGAACACATCGGCTCACCTCACTCCCAGGCGCTGGAGGGTCCACCAACAAGGCAGGTTTGAGAAAGCGCGGGGATCTACGAAGGGGTGTGCGCGTGCGATCGACGATTCGAGCGCGATCGCATTGCTGGCGGCTGATATAAATGAGTGAGCGTTTAGAGAAGCAGCAGCAACTTCAAGGCAGCGAGAACATACACTGGCTCCTTCCTGCCGGCATGAGCGCGACGCGCCTGATATCTGCTATGAACGGGGAAGCGTTTCAGGGAAAAGGCGAAGCAAGGGCAGCGACGGCATACACTAGCTCTTTCATGGAGTTTGCAAGCTGGGAAGTGAGACAACGATGTAGCGTTTTGGGCGGACGTTCGATGAGACAAAGAGAATGAGGATCGAAGAGTGCATTTGTATCTTTCAGGAAGTGGCGTGCCAGATTCCCGGGAACTTTGGTGGGTGTTAATGCCACCGAGAAGAAGCGGCCAAGAGGGAATGGGCGGCGAGATTGACCAGATTTAGATAAGCCCTTATTTCCATGGCGCCTTCGATTCGAGTTGAATGTAGACAAAGCAAGCCGTGGTTGTGGTGTCCCTGACAGTCCGAGAATCTCGTTCGACGGAAGTGTCCTGCCTCTTTACGGAGGCAATAGCGCCGAGTGCGACTGATACGCCTTTGAGAAGAATTCGGGGCTTGGCCGGTGTCGCATCGAGGAGGAAGAGGGGAAAAGCGCAGAAGTCACATGGCCAGCGGAGCTTGAAATTTAAACCCACCGCTGTCCATCACACCGATCTCATTCGCCACCTCACACGCAAATATTCCTGTCCCGCAACCCCAGCGCAAACCCTCCTCGCGAGATTCAAGTTGTCAACCAACGGTATCATGTGAAGCAAGTTCTTTGCCTTGGGCATCTCTGTCAGGGACCCGGGTCGCTTCGTTGCCCTGTTTCCGCTACTAGATATCAACCGCTAACGCCTACAGGTGCACAGGGCGCCGTCGCCAGAACCGAACACGAGTCCTTACTTTCTCACAGCGCCTTTCCAGCATATGACACCGACGATCTCTTACTTGGCTGCGTATTTCGTTGAATCTGAGCCGGTCAATACCCACTGTGCGTGTTTTGAATTTTGGTTCAGTGCGCTCAGTCCTTGGCTTTTGGGTCGGGATCTCCTCGTCTCACTTAATCTTGCTTCCCCGCGGTCCCTACCCGCAGATTTCCCTAACTCAATGTAGCCACAAGCCATACCGGAACAAACAATTGAATGCCTTTGGGAAGGCAGCTCCGACAACATTATGCTAAGACTCGGAATAAGGGAACTAGACCTCCGAAATACACGTAGCCGGGGCGATGGGCCGACGAAGGGCATATAGCGAAGTCACGAAGACCAGGACGATGGACAGAAGAGTCTCCAAGCTACAGTCCTTGCCGGTGAGCCCGATGGTGGAGGAAGAAGTAGTCAAACCTTGATTCTCAACGCCCTGATTTCAGCTTGAACTTGGTCCAATCCTTGGATAACTTCTTTCAGTCGAGGGCCAGGAGTTGGACTATGTGGATGCAGGGCAGCCGCGTTACGAGCTCGACTCTTATGTTCCAATAAGCCATTGCAGCGTCAGCGGAGAGTAACGAGATGCAAACCTCTGGAAGTGCCGATGAGGCGCTTTTCTATCAAACTTAAAGGGAGTCGAAATATCATCAGGGATTGTGGTTCTAGTGTCTGGAGAAAGCTTACAAGAACATCAGTGGCGACGGTAAGACGTGCTTCAAAGCTAGCCTGTGGATCGGGATACAATCCGAGTTTATATTCAAGGGCAGTGAGACGGCCTTCAAGGTAGTGTGGACGCTGGTCCGGGCTCTCAGTCCGATCCCGTCCAGGCGCCTGAAAAGACTTCTTGTAGACGGCGTGGCCACTTCGAATGAAAGGCTTACTGTGGGGGTGTCATCGCCAGGAGCGGCTGCAGGTGGGTGTCCCGTGGTCCTTTCCCCGTCGCTACGGCACTGAGCGGAAGCCTTGGGGGGAACATTGAATGAGGTGGAAACACCGGATGTGGTGTGTGCCATCGAGGATTCCACCGTATCTAGCTGCTGTTGAAGATTCATGCAAAGATTCACAGGTTTCCGATCAAGTACTGTTTATTGAAGAACGGGAGTTCGCTTTTATATATAGCGAAGGAAGAAATACAGGCGGCCGGCGCCGCAAGTGGTACTCAATGTTCTGCGCCGCGTCGTCTACCTGGGCAGTCCTAATCATAGATACGTCGACAGAAATCGAACCGTGGGAAGTACCGCCCTTCTACCGTGATCGGTCGCGACATCAGCATCGGCCACCGTGGCCTCGGTCAATGGCTCACACAGGCGAGCTAGAGCCAGTCTTACGCCGCTCTGATGGGTAGAGGCGCCATTTTTCAGCTTTGTGGTGAGTCTGAAGTAGAATGTGATTATGTGTTCCCCCTTTGAATAACCTAGCACATTTGATATATAATCGGAAAGCACTCAACTCATTTCGAAATCCACGGGCCATACAGCTCTCACTAGCCTTTGCGTGGACATGTTTGCTGTCGTTCCAATTGGGCGGGTCAAGGTGCAGATGGTCTCGGCCGAGGATTTGCTGGTTAGGATAGCCAGTAGGCGTATCGTGCATTTGTGCCCAAATTAATATGGATCCGCGACCGCGCCGGGTGCTCGCGTGGCTTTGGTGCTTGGTAGGTAGTACAGGCCTGTTCACAACAGTGGTGGTATTTAGGCATTCGTAGCGTAGCTGTACACGTCACACCCACGTAGTACGGTTACCATTCATGCTACTTGTTGTTTCAATTCGGGACCGCCCAGGCAATCCTCCTCTTCCTCCAGCCCTATCAAGCGCTACCTGCTGCCAATACCCGTACGCGTTTTCCTCTCCCACCGACCGGTCGTAGGGGTTACTGTCCCGCGCCATTTGGCTTCCGGTGGCTTTCAAAGTTCGGCGTTCAATCAATCTTTCAACCAAGGCGCCCAATGTGCAGTTCTTCTTGAGTTCTTCATTGACCGTTTGTTGATCGGAGCCCGGCATTTATGGCAGATGCGAGGTACATCTTTGGCACGCAGGCTATCTGCAATGGCATTGATTCAATATAACCGGGGAGCGCATCCCACCTCACCCAGCCAATACAGATGTCGCGCCAGTTCCTCCTCTAAGCTCCGCCTAATGTGTCGACAGGGCAAAGGATGAAATGGTACCTCTTCCGAGTTCGACCGGCTTGCGAAGTTTATTGCCCGCAGACGCGTGTGACGAGTAGTTGCGATTTGCAATTCTTTCAAGTTCTTGTCCTTTATATCAGTGGCGACGGTAAGATGCTCTTGGTGATTAACCGATCCACCACTTCGTGTGTCGCGGCTTCGTAGTTATCAGCGGAGCGTTTAGCTGCACCAAGGTCCTTGGACATTCGACACGCGGTCGCGACGGCGTATCGCGGGTTGGCATCCAGTTAGGCAGCAATCCGTGGGCATCAACGTCTTAGAGGTGATCGTTGGAATCCCGAACTTCAACGGCGACGCTGGCTGGAGGTAGGTTGAGCGCTCCTTTGCTTGCAATTGGGAAGGCCCTCGTGATTACTACGAGCCGATTGAAGTCGAGAGCCCGGCGCTGCGCATGCTCTACATAACCGGGAGATCAGTGAAGGTAGCGTGGACAACGCGACGGCTGCGAAGAGGTCATTTGTGTTCTAGGGTTTACTGACTAGTAGCGGTTTGAAGGCAGGATTGTGACTGGGAACAGAAACAAGGTCAGGTCCTAGGGAACATGCGAGGGCGTCCGTTTTTCAACAGTCCTGGTTGGGCACGCTCTACCAATGGTAGACACGCACCGGCGCGGTGGCATATGTTTCGACACAGTTTGGGTTGCGTTGCAGATCCATGATCATGGGCGTGTTTGGAATTGGGCGCGAGTATTTATATGCAGATAGCGCACCATAAGTACAGTGCATGATGAACCAGGCGAGTTGCCGCCAAAGGGGTGCCGCGTGACTGGCCACCGCTGCGGCAACTGGTGGCGATCGCGGAGAATGAGATGCCTCCGTTGCATATATCCTGCGGATCCGTGCAGTCTGGCGCAAAACCCAATCAGAATCAACGCCGTTCCTCGCCAACGCGGCATTCGCCATCTCTGAGGTCTATTACCGCGGCGTCCTGTCACTTGGCGCAGAATTTTCGTTGTACGCTGCGAACGCGGCGCGTTTTCGAATCGTATATATATATCTGGAGCTCCGGACTCAGGTCGATGACTGTGTCACCCACCAATACTGGGGACTCACCAGGATGCATCGTCTCATCTCATTAACCCCTCATATTCTCGAGGGCCTTGCTGAGAAGTCGGCCGAAACAACTGGCAGACGTCGAGCACGCATACACCGCAGCAATGACATGTTGGAATACACACCGGACATGACTGGAGAGAAATTCAAGATTCAGCACCTCGGCGCGCTTGTGGCTGGTGTGCACTCACGCGGAAAGTTTTGGTCAACTGTGATTCTTCCGTGGTACTACGAATCCTCGACGAAAGGATCTGCTGGAGTGGAATCGAGGACCCGGCCATCTGAAACGCGCGTTCAAAATACGTCAAAAGTTCACCAATCTTGTTTTTCCACCTTTCGCTTGGATGGAAGTCTGCAACGCAAACACCGTCCTTGACCCGACACTTTCTTGGTTATCAAGGCGAGTCTCAAGCGAGCTGCTGGACGGAGTCTTCTACAGAGTGGCCTGTGATGCGGGGGTATCTATTTGCAGGACGCGCTGCGATGCGGGAGAGTTTCTGGACGCAAACGGGTTCCCAAGTCCGGATCGTCAGACTCAAGCAAACAAGGTCGATATTTCGCATTCCGGAGAGTTTCACCAGAAGAGGACTGGAGGGCAGATATCACAGAGAGAGTATATATCCGCGAGCGAGAGAGCAAGGTTCCGGGGAATACATTGACGAGATATTGACCGATCGAGGTCCGAGATGAGCGTGTGCCGAAAGAGGCGGCGGATTGTTTGGTTCAGAGGCTTTCGACTTTGCTTTACACACCCACTCCGACATCCAGAGAATGGCCACTCGCTCTACACCCAGACGCATCCTTGGTCTCTCCCTCGTCCCCCAGCTGTGACTGGCTCCCACCTCTCGGTATATCGGCTGAATCGCGGAAACGACCAAGTTAGAGCCTCCGGTCACTGAATCGCGAAATCGGTGGTTAACAGCTTTCGTTCGGCGTCCAGCGTGGTTTCTATGACCCATCCGGCGTGCATCTGGACACGACCCTGCCCCGCCCGCCCAAATCTTGCTCGCAACCAGACGCGAATATCGATGAATCTGCTGGTGGTCGACGCGCTTGTTTCGGTGTGCCGATTTCTCTCTTTTTGAGGTCATTGGGCTCAACAGACAACGTGGCACCGCAGTTGTGTCTCCTCCCCTGAAGCACCGCAACGTATGGAGCTTGACATGCCCGCGAGGACGGCGTACGGGCCTCGACGAGTACTGCAGGGCCTCGTCGGTATGCACCACTTCTGCTCGTTCTTACGCCCTATTCCGGCAAAGCTCGCAACGATTGTTCTGATGACTTGCCTCCGCTGCTCTCACTAGCAGGTACGGGCACCGTCTCACACATTTCTATGCCATCTCACACGTATCTTAGCGCCTCAACCTTACCTATCACGCCGGGCGACCGCGTTGCAGGTGCCTCATCCTCGTCAATGTCGGGCGGCAACGGCGGCGGCGACGGCGGCACATCCCCCGCGTCTGGCTCAGGTCACAGAGCAGCTCACGTGTCTCTTTCAAGCTGTTGGGTATGTCTCGCCGCTCCTTCCTCTGGCCGCCGCTGATTTTTATTCCAGTGTAGCCAACGACAAGACGACGAGGCTACCCCCAGCCGCGGCGCCTGCCGTCACTCATGTGCGAGCTGGACATGCCCGGGAGTGCGTGCGAGTTTCCCTTCTTCCTCTTCCCTGCATCGCCTGATTTTATTGTCGACTGCTCCTTCCGGACTGTACGAGTCTCGGCCGCGCACCTCCATCGGCTTTTCGTACGTCTGATTACCCCCCGCACCTGCGCGATGGCTAACTACCTCCGACCCAGGAATTCGCAGAGGGCCGCCTGACGCCGCCGCCAGTCCATTGTCGCTCATCACGGAGGCGGAGGCGCGTCCCCTACGGCGGGCATAAACGGCCGCCGTCCAGGACATCCCAACCGCCTTGCAGCCGCCGCTGGTCCCTGATTTCCTCGCAGCCAAGCCAACGCTGCCCCCAAGGTGCTCCTCCAATGCCACTACGGCATGGTCCGTTCTCCACTGTCCGGGTACGTCTTCTCGTCAATATTTTATCACCAACGACTGATTTTACCGCAGATTGAGATTGCTGTTGCGCTCCCCTCCGCTAAGCGTTTTGTCTCACCGCTCGCATGAGCCCCGTGCTGCCCCGAGGCGCTATCCCCGTCGTGACCCGTCTTCGTGGTGCGTACGTCCATCGTTTGACCCTGCCCGAGGGACTGACACGTCCCCAGGCACAGGATTGGGTCGCTCGCCTGCTGCGATGCCGCGCTCATCGGGATGAACTGGTATACATATAAATTGAAAAATTCACAGTTCTGCTCCTGTTATCTACTTTCCCGTTGCGAACTTGCTCTAGGATTCTCCCACTTACAATCTTCAACTTTACCTACCCTCCCGTTGTTTCTCCAATCAGTACTTTACCGTCATCTGCGTTCAGCAGTAACAAGACAACAGTGAAATGGATTTTTAAGCTCGAGGTTTATTCCGCGCTTTTGAAGTGCCGTTGAGGAACGGTCACATGACTTCGACACGCGTCGACGCGTCGCCGATCGCAAATCACATATTTGAGCATCAGTGAGCGGCATATTTACGACATAGCCGACGGATATACAGGATTGTGCCATCGCTACTGGCTCCGAACCGTTGGACCCATCCCTTACAATAAACTATGAGACCAGAGAATGACTCGGTCTCGCTGTTCCTGTGTTCTGGAAACCTGTGTCACGAGGGTGCGAATACACGACGAAGAAGGCTTACAGAAGGGACCCAGACGCGGCATCTACCGCAGTCGCTAGTCCAGGACCATCTGCAGCAGCGAGCTCGCCAGGCGTCGCAGGCGAGTCGACGTGAATCCGTGGTGAAAATCGCCGAGGGCCGAGTTGAAAGCCAGCGCAACGCGCCCTGCGACTTTGCCGACTACGAGGTCATGAGCTGGGATGACGAAGATCTGGGTGGACCTACATACAGTAGTTTCTTGGGTGGTGTTGGTGGCATCAAAGGTTTGGCAGAGAAACCGGGAGGAGTGCTCTTCCTGGAAAACAAGGAGAGATACGTTTAGATATAGGCGTGGTGGGATTCGTGGCCGCGTTCCAAGACTGCACACTGGCAGATCTCAACGCCGATCCAGAACGTTGCCTGGCGGGACCATATTTCGGAGGCAGTATAGCGCGGCGTTATCGATGGCGTATACTGTGGGTTTAATTTGCTGGCATTAGGTCACTTCATCGTCCATTCGGAGCTGTGCGCGGCGTCGTTGACAGCTCAAGGAAAAGAAGCATCACGAAAAGCACCTTTCACGGAACTAGTACTGGGCCATGGAAGTTTGGCGCGGCGCAATACCTTTCGATAACGCCGTGCTGCCTGCGACGCAAATTGCCCATTGACGGTCGCAAACCACGAGGACCTGGTTGCATTTGGTGGTCACGACCTAGTTATTTCCATGACGGACAAAGCTTCCATTATAAAAGCGCTCCGCCGTGTCAAGGAGAGTCCAGTCTCCCTCTCCATCATGTCAGCGCATTATTACTCTCAGTCGCCTGCAGGTCGGTAGATTACTTCCGTTTGCAACAACATTCGATTTGAACTTATCACCCGTTTCGTTAGCGCCCAGACGTTTCGATTCCGTGCACTCTGTCTACGCGCCCACTATGCGTTTGGATTTTCAACCTGATGGATTGCCGATTCTGCAAAGGTCTCTATGGCCAGGAGGTTCCCTGTCAACTCACCTAACATCGGCCAACCGTCGTCCTACATACCTGGCCTCGCATCATATAGGTTTGTTCTGCCGAGATCATCGTTTCTTGAGCTATCTGACGTATCTTCAAGGCGCATCAGCAGCTGCTCCGCGTTCGACGAGCTCGTCAAATACCCGACCATCGACACAGAATTGGCCAACGTTTTTGTCGCAACCACCGAGTGCCTCGGGACCCGCCTTATGGACCACAGAGTTGTCTACCCCTTCACTGCCGGCGCCGACTGATCATGTCACCGTACTCCTTCAAAAACTGCAGAACTCCGTTGAAGAGAATGCAAGGAATCAACGCGCACAGTTCCAGGACATCCTCCGCCAACTCGCAGAGCTCCAAGTGCAATCTGGCTCAGGCTCCCTCTCATTGAGCACGCCTGTTCTTGACCGTCGCGTCTCCGAGCTCACGGACCGCTTCAACGCAGTTACACGCGTCCCGGATAAGCTCGCTGATCATGAGCTCCGAAACACCATGGATGAACCGACAGACGTTGTGTCGCACTGCGCCGCCCATAGCTTCTCCCCAGCTGACGGAACTCCCGAACCAACTGCAAGTCCCGAACTGCAGATGAGAGACCTGGGTGCGGGCGCGGTACATTCCGATACCATGGACTCCATCTATTCTTTTCCCAGCAACGCCCACGTTGCGAGCGGCGAAACTCAGCACGAGGTGAAGAACATACAGTTTGACTGGTTAAAAAACTCACGCGCCGTCAAAGCCTACTCTGCCGGTGGTGGTGGAGGATGCTGCGACCATCGTCCTATTCACTAACAACACTATGAACACCCCCACCGTCGTTAGCGGAATTTATTTACCGCCTCCTCGCCGAGCAAGGAAGGGCAAGGCTCCGCCAATTGGGACCCAAAGTCTACGCCGTAGTAGCCGATTGCGGGCGGGAGCGTCGGTCAGTTCGACCTGTTCAATTATTGTACCAAGAACTCAACAATCATCGAACAGAGCTCCGCGAAGCGACTGGGTAAGTCGCATTGACGTTATGTATGGAGTGGAGGTCATTTTGTGAAAGCAAGGCGCCAGTCTTTTCGTTTGTATCAGTCACTTGGCAATTAGGTATACTATGCATCAGGGTATCATATGCGTGACATATGGCGGCGCTGCCAGAAGATACTATGTCGACCGATACTTTGGGTATAAAGCCAGAATCAGTGACCGCCGAGGAAGGAAGCGGCAAAACGTACAGATGAAGAGGTGACGGCGTCGACAGGCCGAGGTCGAGAGCGCGTACGATGAAGTCGAACGAATGAGGAGCGGCCCAGCCGCGCATGTCTTCTGAGGGTACGAACAGCAACGGAGGTGTGCAGGCCCGACGGACTCGTGAGCCTGACGAAGGAGGCAACGGTGAAGACTTGCAGAAGGATCAGTCTGCGATAGAATCAGTCGCTGCTGGGGAGACCGATGGGAAGGTGTACACGACGGAGACGACCTGTGCACTGGAGGAGCCGTTGCGGACGCGGAATGGGTCACGACTAAGGGTCTAGGGATGCAGTCAGTCGCCGTGGAAGGACAGCGAGGAACGGACAGACCAGGCCGATGTGGCGGGCGGTGCGCGCGAGTGATGCGCGAGGACGGAGGCGATGGCGATGGTCTCCCCGGGGAAAGGAGGAAGCGTCGAGAACGAAGTACATATCGCGGTCGACAGGTGATCTGTGAGAGGTGTGGGAACAGCGTGGATGTGTGAGACGGTGCCCGTACCTACCATCGAATACCGCAGAGGCAAGCCATCAGACCGATCGTTGTGCATGAGCCGAGGTTTGCTAGAATATAATATGGCGTAAGAACGAGGATACTGAAGGAGAGGTGCATACCGGCAAGGGCGGCCCTTCCGTACTCGTCGAGGCCCCGTCGTCCTCGCGGGCATGTCCAGCGCGCACACGGGTGACGGCAGGCGGCCATAGCTGGCGGCAGCCGCGTCGTCTTGTCGTTGGCCGCACTGGAATCAAAATTAGCGGCGGCGAGAGGAGGGAGGGGCTAGACATACCCGAGTGATCGATAGCTTCAAAGAGACACGTCAGCTGCTCTGTGAGCTGAGCCAGACGCGGGGGATGTGCCGCCGTCGCCGCCGCCGTTGCCGTCGACATTGACGTTGAGGCGCTGAGATACGTGTGAGACGGTATGGGAATGTGTGAGACGGTGCCCGTACCTACTAGTGAGAGCAGCGGAGGCAAGTCATCAGACCAATCGTTGCGAGCTTTGCCGGAATAGGGCGTAAGAACGAGGGTATTGAAGCAGAAGTGGTGCATACCGACATGCAGTACTCGTCGAGGCCCCTACGCCGTCCTCGCGGGCATGTCAAGCTCCATACGTTGCGGTGCTTCAGGGGAGGAGACTACACTGCGGTGCCACGTTGTCTGTTGAGCCCAATGACCTTCAAAAGGAGAGAAATCGACGCACCGAGACAAGCGCGTCGACCACCAGCAGATTCATCGATATTCGCGTCTGGTTGCGAGCAAGATTTGGGCGGGCGGGGCAGGGTCGTGTCCAGATGCACGCCGGATGGGTCATAGAAACCACGCTGGACGCCGAACGAAAGCTGTTAACCACCGATTTCGCGATTCAGTGACCGGAGGCTCTAACTTGGTCGTTTCCGCGATTCAGCCGATATACCGAGAGGTGGGAGCCAGTCACAGCTGGGGGACGAGGGAGAGACCAAGGATGCGTCTGGGTGTAGAGCGAGTGGCCATTCTCTGGATGTCGGAGTGGGTGTGTAAAGCAAAGTCGAAAGCCTCTGAACCAAACAATCCGCCGCCTCTTTCGGCACACGCTCATCTCGGACCTCGATCGGTCAATATCTCGTCAATGTATTCTCCGGAACCTTGCTCTCTCGCTCGCGGATATATACTCTCTCTGTGATATCTGCCCTCCAGTCCTCTTCTGGTGAAACTCTCCGGAATGCGAAATATCGACCTTGTTTGCTTGAGTCTGACGATCCGGACTTGGGAACCCGTTTGCGTCCAGAAACTCTCCCGCATCGCAGCGCGTCCTGCAAATAGGTACCCCCGCATCACAGGCCACTCTGTAGCAGACTCCGTCCAGCAGCTCGCTTGAGACTCGCCTTGATAACCAAGAAAGTGTCGGGTCAAGGACGGTGTTTGCGTTGCAGACTTCCATCCAGGCGAAAGGTGGAAAAACAAGATTGGTGAACTTTTGACGTATTTTGAACGCGCGTTTCAGATGGCCGGGTCCTCGATTCCACTCCAGCAGATCCTTTCGTCGAGGATTCGTAGTACCACGGAAGAATCACAGTTGACCAAAACTTTCCGCGTGAGTGCACACCAGCCACAAGCGCGCCGAGGTGCTGAATCTTGAATTTCTCTCCAGTCATGTCCGGTGTGTATTCCAACATGTCATTGCTGCGTGTATGCGTGCTCGACGTCTGCCAGTTGTTTCGGCCGACTTCTCAGCAAGGCCCTCGAGAATATGAGGGGTTAATGAGATGAGACGATGCATCCTGGTGAGTCCCCAGTATTGGTGGGTGACACAGTCATCGACCTGAGTCCGGAGCTCCAGATATATATATATGATTCGAAAACGCGCCGCGTTCGCAGCGTACAACGAAAATTCCGCGCCAAGTGACAGGACGCCGCGGTAATAGACCTCAGAGATGGCGAATGCCGCGTTGGCGAGGAACGGCGTTGATTCTGATTGGGTTTTGCGCCAGACTGCACGGATCCGCAGGATATATGCAACGGAGGCATCTCATTCTCCGCGATCGCCACCAGTTGCCGCAGCGGTGGCCAGTCACGCGGCACCCCTTTGGCGGCAACTCGCCTGGTTCATCATGCACTGTACTTATGGTGCGCTATCTGCATATAAATACTCGCGCCCAATTCCAAACACGCCCATGATCATGGATCTGCAACGCAACCCAAACTGTGTCGAAACATATGCCACCTCGTCGGTGCGTGTCTGCCATCGGTAGAGCGTGCCCAACCAGGACCCCGTTGAGAAACGGACGCCCTCGCATGTTCCCTAAGGCCTGACCTTGTTTCTGCTCCCAGTCCTTGTCAGACATCTGAAGCCCACTATTCCCTGGGAATACAAGGGCTTATGCGGTTGTGCCGCCGCAGCGACCGACTGCATCCTCAAAGCAATGTCCGACTGACGCTCCCAGCCGGGCCTCGATACAAAACCCGCTGGCCGTCGACCTACCGCGACCTGCAACTTAAAACAATCCCGCTGCACGTCAAGCGGTCGGACCCGTCCTCCTCCACAGTGCAAGAAAGCCTACCTCAAATACATTCCTTTTCTCTAATGAAACCAAATGCTTGCAGTTCCAACCTATGTGATACGAGCACACAAAAGCCTAGAGACACTCGACACGAACAACCAAGGACCGATGCTCGTGCGGCCATATATTAAGGTAAATCAAAACCATGCGCCCCAGTAACGAGCGGCCCGGGAACCTCGAATCCTCTGGGGTGCCGACCCTCATCACTTCCCCATGAAACTCATCTACCCGCGTATATCCCTGCCAGCTCAATGCATATGAAAGTAAAGGCAGGGGATCGAAACGTACTGAGGCAAAGAAACTCTTGAACTGCCGTGTCTGGAGTCGATACACTCCCGCCATGTATGTGGAGGCCTCCGAGGCACTCGTTCCCGTGGGGTGTAGGGGTGCTCCGACTTCGAGATGCCGCTGGCATCTCGCCTGGCTCTAATGCAGTGTGCTCCAGTGCGCTATCTGCATAAATACACGTAATTTCGCTCATGATCATGGATCCTCAAGGCCAGCACAATTTCCGTCGACGCAGTCAGAGTTTCCTTCAATCCATCGGTAGAGCGGGCCCGAGCGGGTCAAGTCACAGTTCGGGCTTTAAATTGCAGACACAAGTAGGTAGGTAGATCAAGAAAAAACGCGCGACATGGTTACAAGTGATCGTACAAAACAAACACGGTGATCGTAACAGATTGTTCCGTTGTGGGACCATGTAGTCAGTATAATATCCATCCTCCTCCGCTGCGTGAGCGTCAGCGAGACCCCCTGCATACCAAATGTCACACCATACAGGTAGGAAGGAACTGGGAAGATGTCGGCAACCGCATGGGGCCTGAACGCGTACGGAAACGAAACGCACCCTATCGCTTACGACCGAGGCTTGCAATTGTGGACGAAGTGGCGCCGCCTCCGCCACCCTGGCCGGTCCGGTAGGTGACGTTCTTGGTGGCCTCGCCTACGCAATCTTCACAGTATGCACGCGAGGACCGCTGTGCGGGGAGGATATAGCGGTTGGGGCAAGTGTGGGCAGTCCTAGCATTGTAGGCAGGGCTACAGGTCCCAATAAGGTAGTGTTGATGGCCGCACCCACTATATATGTAGGCAGTGAACGCGCACATTGGGGATTGACTCGATGCTAATTGATATGGAGGTATATATACAGACTAGCTATGTTTGTGCAACGTGTCATAAACTTCCATAGCTGTCGGACGAGTGGCGGCTGTATGGGAGAAACAACGAGAAACGAGACCGGAGAACCATAACGGCGCTCCGCTGTCGACAGATAGGCCAAGTGGGTGTGAAGCGGGCGCGCTGGCATCCGATGCAATGGCCCAGAGAACAATGCCGAGCGCGAAGACGTCGGAGGCGGCGCTCCGGGTCTTCTCTGGTGCCCAATAATCCTCTGTGAAGCGTTCGGTGGGGCTGTAATCGATCAAGCGACAATGACCATCCGGGCAAAGGACGATGTTTTCAAGCTTTAAATCTCCCCAGGCGGAAGTCTGTGTGGGAAGCCACGCTAGCGCAGCGGCGGCGTCCACACACCACGCCACCTTGAGATCCCACGTCAACGGAAATGCCCGCGTTGCGCCGAGGACGTGTTCGAGGGACGACGCTGGCGCAAAGGGCATGAGCAGGCCTTGGAAGTGGCCTGCGGCGTTGATGACCGTGTAAACCGGACGCAGAACAAAGTCGGAGTGGGGCAGAGACGCCATGAAGCGGGCATCTTCCAAAAGCTCTGCGGCGTAGTACCTCGTGGTTTTGTAAAAAAGCTGTTCACCCGAGGCACCAATGCTGACCAGATGGAGCCGGACATCCGAGACCGGCGGGCCGGTGAAGGTGCGGTACAGCTCTTGGGCGGACACGGTAGGGAAAGGGGCCGAGCCTGGAATAGGCGTGTCGGGAAGGAGATCGGCCCTCGTAGCATTGAAGATTTCGAAGCCGCCGTCGGGGAGCGTTCGAAATCGGCAGCGGATTAGATCTCCGGGGGCAGGCTGGAGGTAGTCCGCGATGTCTTTGAGCAGCGTAATCGGCAGCGACGCCCAATTGGCGATGGCCGTGTTCTCGGGACAGTCCGCAACGTCCTGGTTGAACTCGCAGGAGAGGCAGATGGCGGCACCTGTGCCGACGGCATGAGGCTGCTCCCCAACGAGGAAAGCGATGGAGGCGGAGTTGACGGAAACACGGAATAATTCGTCGGAGATGACTTGCTCAGACACTGGAGTCCAAATACCAGTGGCAGGCTTGGACAGGGCTGGGCGAGCCAGTGAGCGCTGGGGCTTCCGACATGGAGAGGGCTCACCCAAAGCAAAAGCCTCGGTATCCTTGCGGAATACGGAGAGGTGTGGGGTGGACATGGCAGGAAGCAAGTTGCTTTCGCATCAAAGTGTCAACGGACTCAGCGCGTCAAGGATCAGTCAGGTGACCGGGCCACTGTCTCAGCCGCGCGAGGGAGAAACCGGATCTGAAACGATCCAAGCTGGAACGCGCAAACAAGCAGGACCAGAAACGAGGAGGAAGACCTCCAACGCGCGCAAGACTACAGTCACTGGCGGTCGGATATCCAACGTCCTGATGGGGCAGCGAGCGTCATGAGCGGAAGACCTTGAAGTACAAGCGCCTCCAGGTGCGAGTTGCAATTGGGTGCGAGGCAAGAAACTCTCAACTTGGCCCGCGATCTGTACAACCCGGCCTGGCTCGCGGCGCAGAATCTAGACCTGACAGACAAGGCTTGGAGTTGCTATTGATTGTGTGTCCATTTTTGCTAGAGCATTTGCGATGTCTGAAGCTATAAACGAATCGATATTTTAACCATGAAAAATGAGACTCAGACTCTGACCAAATTAACATGAAACATACCGGTACGGGTGTTTCCTTGGCTGCAGCTGTTAGCAATTTGGAAGAACATCCGAGAGAGCACGATGTCCCGTGCAGTTGAAGACCTTGGGCTGCGAGTTCCAGATCTGTTGAGCGACTCACGACTCAAGAAACCTTTGGCGGACCCAGACTCAAGAAATAGGGGGTCACAGTCACATTGTGTGCCAAAGTCGGCACAACAAAAATCCAAATCGCGACTCATTACGAATCGCAGTACTAGTTTTCCCGATTCCTCTGGGTATATCCCAGGGCAGTCGTTATTCTCTGGAACTCTCAAATCTCACAAGCCGCCACGATACTGATTTGTCCCAAACCGCTCGCTCGATTCCTCTGGGTATATCTCAGGGCAGTCCCTAGCGTCTGGGTCTCTCCACGCAAAGGAGAAGGCTGCGTGTGCACCTAAACCGCTCCACATGTCTCGCAGCACTTTGGTACGCTTCTACTTTCAACGTCGCATGAACGAATTCTCATCTCCTTTTAGCCCGAGGGGCGTCCTCTCGTTGGGTACTACTCTCAGGAACAGCAACTGTTCATGGTTAGCAATGGCTCTCCTCAGATGGCCAAAAACACCCCCCTCCCGAACTCGCAGCACTCCTCAGCCATCAGCACAGATGTAAAAATCCCTCGTTTCCGTCATCCACGTTATCTTAGCCTTGAATTCGCGTATCTCGCGTTCATACCGAGACACAATCCCTTCCATCATCCACTCTTCAGAACTCTGGACCGTCCTCGCCACAAAATACCGATTATGTTCCAGCCGGATCAAGGTTACCGACTTCATCCAGACGTCGCCGAGGAATGGCTGAACCTTGAGCACTCTCTACGCGCTGTGGGGACGGCAATGATTCGCATAGCGCCTCGAAGACACCTTTGGCGCCTCATAAACCCTTGGTTTTTCCCCGGGCGCTTCAAATTCATGCACGTTTTCCCAACGGAAAGGGCCGCCCGCTTTGCCGCACAATATTCAGCAGAGAATTTTCTTCCTCTGCTCGGCTATGTGGCGATGGGCTTCTGGTACATGTCCATGTGGGAGGTTGAGGCGGAGGAAGCGCATCAACCCCGTCCAGACTGGCGATTGACTGTCTCCGACAAGACGAAGGTTCACCCTGCTTTCCTGGACTATGTGGAACAAAGCTTGATCGGTGACGGCTGGAGGGTAGAACGCGTTGGTGCTTTGCATCACATACAGAACCTCCCGGAATGGACTCCCATTGAGCGGGAGAAGCGCGCGGAGATCGAGTGGATGCTTAACACAGTTGTTGCAGCCAAGGCGGCCATTCCGCTATATTTCTACTGGGGAACCTTTCCAGAGGAAGTATCTCGCTTCGACGTCCCCGAGCCATTCCATGTATTCATTCCCGATACCACGGATCTTGCTCGGCTCGCCTCGCGACGAGGGGAGATCAAGTTTATCGAATACTATGTTGAACAGAATTTCAGAAAGGATTCTGGACAGGATTCCTTTTGGTTGCCAGTGCCAGAATCGACGCCCGCGGCGGCCGTTCCACCTTCCCCCGCTAGCGATCCATCCTCTCCGCCTGTTCCCTTCCCCTCCCGCCCCCCGTACAGTGCACAAAAGAAAGGCGAGACAATCCAAGCCTTCTTTGACCGGCGCCGGCGGAGGAACCTTGTGGTCATAGCAAAAGAGGACGCCGTGGAGCGCCAGCGGCGCCTTCAGCTGACGGAGAATGCGAAAAAAGGCATTGTCGGAAAAAAAGGCCACGTTTTCGTCTGGAAGAAGACGGATGGACATTACATTCGTGAACCCGCACTCCGTTGCGACTTCGACGACCTCTGGGCGGAATACCCCGCCTCACAACGCCGATTCGACTCGATCCACAAGGAATGGGATCTTTGCGAAATATTCCAGGACGGCGATCCGATCTTTGGAGAAGCCTTCGAGGGTCGTGAAGATGACGAAGACTACGACGAAGACATGGATCACAATATGAATCCTCCGACCTCCTCCCAAAACACCGCCCCAGCATACAGACCACCTGAAGAGGACGCACAGCCCCTTCAGGAGGATGGACTTGACGGCTACGTCCCCACGGATGCAGAGTTTGGCCCAGCAGTCACCGAATTCGAAATCGAGGACCGCGATACCGCCATAGCCTCCAGAAAGTGCCTCGACATCGTCTACGTCCGGTTTGGGCTCACTCAAAGAACCACCGACCCCGTGTACGAGACGATTGCGAGCCAACTCATCGATACGCTCAATTTGCGGTTTGGGTTTCTCATGCCACGGTCTGCAGCCGAATTCAGCGAACAAGCTGCGGAGCGTGTAGCGGTGAAGGACATGGGCAACATTGTCGGCGTGCAGGAGATCGAGAAAGAATTGTCCCCGCACCGAGGTCTAGCAAATATGCTAGGCATCTTCTTCGCACAGTGCACGCATGCACGTTCCGTGCAGGACGTGGACAGGAGCCTCCTCGGTCCAGACCCTCACCATCCGCATTTCGAGATTGTGTGCGAATCGCTGAAGAGCATGCGCGACCCGGCGGAATCGACCCGTTACTACGTCCTACATCGTCGCTGCGGCACACCGATTGGAAGTGACGTCCTCTTGTTCCCGCGAGCAGCAGACATTCTGGAGGTTTTGCGGCAGGGCTGGGGTCCGGAGTTGAGGGACGTGGTATCTCATCTGGTCGCTCGAGGCATTCCGTTCTGGCATGCCTGTGTGAGCGCCGAAATCATGTCCGAATCGGCCGCAGTCGCCAAGACGGGTTTCCGTCCGAAGGGCTTCAAGGCTGATGTCACTTTGGGTCTTGGATTTCGCCCCAAGGACTGCAAAGTCGACGTCAACGATTATAATGCCTACACCACCCGACGCGACCTCAAACTCCTGCACACTCCACGGGGGCGGGTTGCCCTGCAGTACGGTGGTGTGATGGCGCGGCTAGCAAGATCTGAGGTCTCCGACGAGGACGCCTTCCGCCAATTGGACGCCGATGTCTACGATGTTGGTGACTGCTTGTGGGATGGAGCCTCTCGATATTCTTATTGGCATCACAAACTGTCCGCACATGAAATCGACTTGCTATGCGGCGTTTATCAGGTCGCCACTGGTATGCAACGTTTCTACCTCTTTTCGCACTTGCTGACATTGGACCCAGGTACTGTTGATCAAATCACCACCGTCTCCTGGTGGCCCAAGCCCAGTGCGTGGGCGCGCGGGAATATAGACTCGTGGTGGACGCCCCAGTGCGAGGATTTTTTCCGAAAGCGTACCGAGCAGTTGACCCGCCCGGAGGAGCCCGTTTACATAGTCAACAACCAATCGAAATGGCGCAACGGCCTTAGATACCGGCCACCGGTCCAAAAATGCTGGGATGGCTACGAAAGGGTCGCTCAGAGTATCGCCGGGAGATTGAGCGTGCCGCTGAAGGTAGCTCCACTTGTATTTTCAAAACCCGACCTTCTTTCTTCTGTGCAGGGCTAGTCCGGTCACATATACGTCGAATATTGTAGTATTTGTACTCTAGAATGAAATTACAACGTCCTTTTTACCTGCAATCCATGAGTATGTACTTTCCGAATCAAATCCTCGAGCGGGTCACCGGTGTGACATGACCCTTTGCCTCTCACCATGATATCGATGGTCGCGAGTGTCTACACTCGCCACTTCTGAGGACAATCCACAGCGCGCTGGGAGCGCTCGGTGCTGGTGTGACCGCACAGCCCTCATTCCCTCATAGCGGGTTTGAACGGCGCAGGACCCAGGTACGCTCGTCGACTTGCCAGTGGTTTAAGCCAGGCTCATCCGCTAGTTAGACCGCAGAAACAAACACCTTCCGAGTCGGACTGGCCAGCAGGGTGCTCCGCGGTGCCCCAACCACATTCGACCCCCAAGATCTGGACTTTTGAATTTGACCTCGTCATCCGATTTCGACCCAATCTGACTATACTCGCTTGCAGCTCCCCCGACTCCGACCCCAGCCTCTCGAAACTCCCGCGGGCCATGTATAACGTCCATCGGATGCTTCTGGTGAGCTTTCCTCGGTCGTAGCCCACGAAGCTTCGAACTCATATCCATTCAAATTCTCAGTTTTTACCCTCTGCCTTGGGACGAACATCCATATATCACTCGTTGCTTCCGGGCCCTGCGGGGACGATATACAAGATGTCGAGCAAGCTCTCTGAGACTGTACCTGCGGTCCTCGTCTGCCCAAAATCTCCGACCTTTGGATTCGACCTCCCAGAGCGTTTATCACTTTGCGATGGTCTCATCCACTCGTCGCGGTTTAACACGCCCCCCAGATGTACTATGCTTTCCTCTCCGCACCTTCGAGCAGTGAATCGCTCTCCGAGGTCAGTCTTTTCGTCACCCGATTTCGACCCGATCTGACTATACTCGCTTGCAGCTCCCCCGAGTCCGACCCCAGCCTCTCGAGACTCCCGCGGGCCATGTATAACGTCCATCGGATGCTTCTGGTGAGCTTTCCTCGGTCGTAGCCCACGAAGCTTCGAACTCATCCATTCAAATTCTCAGTTTTTACCCTCTGCCTTGGGACGAACATCCATATCACTCGTTGCTTCCGGGCCCTGCGGGGACGATATACAAGATGTCGAGCAAGCTCTCTGAGACTGTACCTGCGGTCCTCGTCTGCCCAAAATCTCCGACCTTTGGATTCGACCTCCCAGAGCGTTTATCACTTTGCGATGGTCTCATCCACTCGTCGCGGTTTAACACGCCCCCCAGATGTACTATGCTTTCCTCTCCGCACCTTCGAGCAGTGAATCGCTCTCCGAGGTCAGTCTTTTCGTCACCCGATTTCGACCCGATCTGACTATACTCGCTTGCAGCTCCCCCGAGTCCGACCCCAGCCTCTCGAGACTCCCGCGGGCCATGTATAACGTCCATCGGATGCTTCTGGTAACATTTCCTCGGTCGTAGCCCACGAAGCTTCGAACTCATCCATTCAAATTCTCAGTTTTTACCCTCTGCCTTGGGACGAACATCCATATCACTCGTTGCTTCCGGGCCCTGCGGGGACGATATACAAGATGTCGAGCAAGCTCTCTGAGACTGTACCTGCGGTCCTCGTCTGCCCAAAATCTCCGACCTTTGGATTCGACCTCCCAGACCGTTTATCACTTTGCGATGGTCTCATCCACTCGTCGCGGTTTAACACGCCCCCCAGATGTACTATGCTCTCCTCTCCGCACCTTCGAGCAGTGAATCGCTCTCCGAGGTCAGTCTTTTCGTCACCCGATTTCGACCCGATCTGACTATACTCGCTTGCAGCTCCCCCGAGTCCGACCCCAGCCTCTCGAGACTCCCGCGGGCCATGTATAACGTCCATCGGATGCTTCTGGTAACATTTCCTCGGTCGTAGCCCACGAAGCTTCGAACTCATCCATTCAAATTCTCAGTTTTTACCCTCTGCCTTGGGACGAACATCCATATATCACTCGTTGCTTCCGGGCCCTGCGGGGACGATATACAAGACATCGAGCAAGCTCTCTGAGACTGTACCTGCGGTCGCCTCCTCTGCCCAAAATCTCCGACCTTTGGATTCGACCCTCCCAGAGCGTTTATCACTTTGCGATGGTCTCATCCACTCGTCGCGGTTTAACACGCCCCCCAGATGTACTATGCTTCCCTCTCCGCACCTTCGAGCAGTGAATCGCTCTCTGAGGTCAGTCTTTTCGTCACCCGATTTCGACCCGATCTGACTATACTCGCTTGCAGCTCCCCCGAGTCCGACCCCAGCCTCTCGAGACTCCCGCGGGCCATGTATAACGTCCATCGGATGCTTCTGGTAACATTTCCTCGGTCGTAGCCCACGAAGCTTCGAACTCATCCATTCAAATTCTCAGTTTTTACCCTCTGCCTTGGGACGAACATCCATATCACTCGTTGCTTCCGGGCCCTGCGGGGACGATATACAAGATGTCGAGCAAGCTCTCTGAGACTGTACCTGCGGTCGCCTCCTCTGCCCAAAATCTGCGACCTTTGGATTCGACCCTCCCAGAGCGTTTATCACTTTGCGATGGTCTCACCCACTCGTCGCGGTTTGACACGGCCCCCAGATGTACTATGCTTTCCTCTCCGCACCTTCGAGCAGTGAATCGCTCTCCGAGGTCAGTCTTTTCGTCACCCGATTTCGACCCGATCTGACTATACTCGCTTGCAGCTCCCCCGACTCCGACCCCAGCCTCTCGAAACTCCCGCGGGCCATGTATAACGTCCATCGGATGCTTCTGGTGAGCTTTCCTCGGTCGTAGCCCACGAAGCTTCGAACTCATATCCATTCAAATTCTCAGTTTTTACCCTCTGCCTTGGGACGAACATCCATATATCACTCGTTGCTTCCGGGCCCTGCGGGGACGATATACAAGACATCGAGCAAGCTCTCTGAGACTGTACCTGCGGTCGCCTCCTCTGCCCAAAATCTGCGACCTTTGGATTCGACCCTCCCAGAGCGTTTATCACTTTGCGATGGTCTCATCCACTCGTCGCGGTTTGGCACGGCCCCCAGATGTACTATGCTTTCCTCTCCGCACCTTCGAGCAGTGAATCGCTCTCCGAGGTCAGTCTTTTCGTCACCCGATTTCGACCCGATCTGACCATACTCGCTTGCAGCTCCCCCGACTCCGACCCCAGCCTCTCGCGACTTCCGCAGGCCATAGATAACGTCCATCGGATGCTTCTGGTAAGCTTTCCTCGGTTTCAGCCTCATTAATGTCAGGCTTACACCCGACTTGCAGCTTTTCGCAAATATCGACATATATATGAATATATCTTGAAAAATTCGCGCATGCACGCACGCATGCCTTCGGAATGCCCCACGTTGCCTCGCGTCTGTTGCCGTTCGGCGTCCAGCGTGGTTTCTATGACCCATCCTGTGTGCATCTGGACACGACCCTGCCCCGCCCAAATCTTGCTCGCAACCAGACGCGAATATCAATGAATATCTGCTGATGGTCGACACGCTTGTCTCGGCGCGCCGATTTCCCTCCTTTTGAAGGTCATTGGGCTCAACAGACAACGTGGCACCGCAGTTGTGTCTCCTCACCGCAACGTATGGAACTTGACATGCCCGCGAGGACGACGTACGGGCCTCGACGAGTACTGCAGGGCCTCGTCGGTATGCACCACTTCTACTCGTTCTTACGCCCTATTCCGGCAAAGCTCGCAACGATTGGTCTGATGACTTGCCTCCGCTGCTCTCACTAGCAGGTACGGGCACCGTCTCACACGTATCTCAGCGCCTCAACCTTGCCTATTACGCCAGACGACCGCGTTGCAGGTGGCTCAGCGTCAAGGTCGACGGCGACGGCGGCAAATCCCCCGCGGCTGGTTTACGAGACGCACTTCCATGGGATTTTCGTACGTCTGATTCCTCGCCGCACCTGCGCGATGGCTAACTACCTCCGACCCAGGAATTCGCAGGGGGCCGGGTCGGCCGCCGTCCAGGATTTCGTCTGTCCCAACCGCTTGCAGCCGCCGCTGGTCCCTGATTTCCTCGCAGCCAAGCCAACGCTGCCCCCAAGGTGCTCCTCCAATGCCACTACGGCATGGTCCGTTCTCCACTGTCCGGGTACGTCTTCTCGTCAATATTTTATCACCAACGACTGATTTTACCGCAGATTGAGATTGCTGTTGCGCTCCCCTCCGCTAAGCGTTTTGTCTCACCGCTCGCATGAGCCCCGTGCTGCCCCGAGGCGCTATCCCCGTCGTGACCCGTCTTCGTGGTGCGTACGTCCATCGTTTGACCCTGCCCGAGGGACTGACACGTCCCCAGGCACAGGATTGGGTCGCTCGCCTGCTGCGATGCCGCGCTCATCGGGATGAACTGGTATACATATAAATTGAAAAATTCACAGTTCTGCTCCTGTTATCTACTTTCCCGTTGCGAACTTGCTCTAGGATTCTCCCACTTACAATCTTCAACTTTACCTACCCTCCCGTTGTTTCTCCAATCAGTACTTTACCGTCATCTGCGTTCAGCAGTAACAAGACAACAGTGAAATGGATTTTTAAGCTCGAGGTTTATTCCGCGCTTTTGAAGTGCCGTTGAGGAACGGTCACATGACTTCGACACGCGTCGACGCGTCGCCGATCGCAAATCACATATTTGAGCATCAGTGAGCGGCATATTTACGACATAGCCGACGGATATACAGGATTGTGCCATCGCTACTGGCTCCGAACCGTTGGACCCATCCCTTACAATAAACTATGAGACCAGAGAATGACTCGGTCTGGCTGTTCCTGTGTTCTGGAAACCTGTGTCACGAAGGTGCGAATACACGACGAAGAAGGCTTACAGAAGGGACCCAGACGCGGCATCTACCGCAGTCGCTGGTCCAGGACCATCTGCAGCAGCGAGCTCGCCAGGCGTCGCAGGCGAGTCGACGTGAATCCGTGGTGAAAATCGCCGAGGGCCGAGTTGAAAGCCAGCGCAACGCGCCCTGCGACTTTGCCGACTACGAGGTCATGAGCTGGGATGACGAAGATCTGGGTGGACCTACATACAGTAGTTTCTTGGGTGGTGTTGGTGGCATCAAAGGTTTGGCAGAGAAACCGGGAGGAGTGCTCTTCCTGGAAAACAAGGAGAGATACGTTTAGACATAGGCGTGGTGGGATTCGTGGCCGCGTTCCAAGACTGCACACTGGCAGATCTCAACGCCGATCCAGAACGTTGCCTGGCGGGACCATATTTCGGAGGCAGTATAGCGCGGCGTTATCGATGGCGTATACTGTGGGTACCGGTTTAATTTGCTGCCTGCTTGATTGTTGGACTCGGACCCTTCGACTGAATTTCCATGCAGCCGGATTTAAAAATGGGACTCCGAGTCGCGACGCCGACGCGAGCTAACACGACCTTGGACGTGTTCCAGTACCGCGGAAACCCGCTCAGCGCTCAGCACTCGCGGCAACCTCTCGCGGGAGTAATTGTGGCATTAGGTCACTTCATCGTCCATTCGGAGCTGTGCGCGGCGTCGTTGACAGCTCAAGGAAAAGAGTTTACCTCTCGGTGGTTCCGCAACAGCGCCACGATTCGCCCGGGTTCGAGGAGCCGCATTCCCCCGGGGCTATCAGGTCCAGCTCTCGAGAGATCAAGTTCGAGGAGGCCCTGAAGGCCGACGGCATGCCGTGCCTCTGGCGTGAAAGCTCGCTCTCGAGACACCCGGATCACAACGGTATTGTGTCGGCGTTCATGATTGGTTACGTCGTTGGAGAGGTTGGTTGAAGATTCGTAACTCCAGATATCGGAACTAACCTGGCGAATGTACACAGGAGTGGCTGCAAGATATCTCGAAGTCGGAGCACCCCTACACCCCACGGGAACGAGTGCCTCGGAGGCCTCCACATACATGGCGGGAGTGTATCGACTCCAGACACGGCAGTTCAAGAGTTTCTTTGCCTCAGTACGTTTCGATCCCCTGCCTTTACTTTCATATGCATTGAGCTGGCAGGGATATACGCGGGTAGATGAGTTTCATGGGGAAGTGATGAGGGTCGGCACCCCAGAGGATTCGAGGTTCCCGGGCCGCTCGTTACTGGGGCGCATGGTTTTGATTTACCTTAATATATGGCCGCACGAGCATCGGTCCTTGGTTGTTCGTGTCGAGTGTCTCTAGGCTTTTGTGTGCTCGTATCACATAGGTTGGAACTGCAAGCATTTGGTTTCATTAGAGAAAAGGAATGTATTTGAGGTAGGCTTTCTTGCACTGTGGAGGAGGACGGGTCCGACCGCTTGACGTGCAGCGGGATTGTTTTAAGTTGCAGGTCGCGGTAGGTCGACGGCCAGCGGGTTTTGTATCGAGGCCCGGCTGGGAGCGTCAGTCGGACATTGCTTTGAGGATGCAGTCGGTCGCTGCGGCGGCACAACCGCATAAGCCCTTGTATTCCCAGGGAATAGTGGGCTTCAGATGTCTGACAAGGACTGGGAGCAGAAACAAGGTCAGGCCTTAGGGAACATGCGAGGGCGTCCGTTTCTCAACGGGGTCCTGGTTGGGCACGCTCTACCGATGGCAGACACGCACCGACGAGGTGGCATATGTTTCGACACAGTTTGGGTTGCGTTGCAGATCCATGATCATGGGCGTGTTTGGAATTGGGCGCGAGTATTTATATGCAGATAGCGCACCATAAGTACAGTGCATGATGAACCAGGCGAGTTGCCGCCAAAGGGGTGCCGCGTGACTGGCCACCGCTGCGGCAACTGGTGGCGATCGCGGAGAATGAGATGCCTCCGTTGCATATATCCTGCGGATCCGTGCAGTCTGGCGCAAAACCCAATCAGAATCAACGCCGTTCCTCGCCAACGCGGCATTCGCCATCTCTGAGGTCTATTACCGCGGCGTCCTGTCACTTGGCGCGGAATTTTCGTTGTACGCTGCGAACGCGGCGCGTTTTCGAATCGTATATATATATCTGGAGCTCCGGACTCAGGTCGATGACTGTGTCACCCACCAATACTGGGGACTCACCAGGATGCATCGTCTCATCTCATTAACCCCTCATATTCTCGAGGGCCTTGCTGAGAAGTCGGCCGAAACAACTGGCAGACGTCGAGCACGCATACACGCAGCAATGACATGTTGGAATACACACCGGACATGACTGGAGAGAAATTCAAGATTCAGCACCTCGGCGCGCTTGTGGCTGGTGTGCACTCACGCGGAAAGTTTTGGTCAACTGTGATTCTTCCGTGGTACTACGAATCCTCGACGAAAGGATCTGCTGGAGTGGAATCGAGGACCCGGCCATCTGAAACGCGCGTTCAAAATACGTCAAAAGTTCACCAATCTTGTTTTTCCACCTTTCGCCTGGATGGAAGTCTGCAACGCAAACACCGTCCTTGACCCGACACTTTCTTGGTTATCAAGGCGAGTCTCAAGCGAGCTGCTGGACGGAGTCTGCTACAGAGTGGCCTGTGATGCGGGGGTACCTATTTGCAGGACGCGCTGCGATGCGGGAGAGTTTCTGGACGCAAACGGGTTCCCAAGTCCGGATCGTCAGACTCAAGCAAACAAGGTCGATATTTCGCATTCCGGAGAGTTTCACCAGAAGAGGACTGGAGGGCAGATATCACAGAGAGAGTATATATCCGCGAGCGAGAGAGCAAGGTTCCGGGGAATACATTGACGAGATATTGACCGATCGAGGTCCGAGATGAGCGTGTGCCGAAAGAGGCGGCAGATTGTTTGGTTCAGAGGCTTTCGACTTTGCTTTACACACCCACTCCGACATCCAGAGAATGGCCACTCGCTCTACACCCAGACGCATCCTTGGTCTCTCCCTCGTCCCCCAGCTGTGACTGGCTCCCACCTCTCGGTATATCGGCTGAATCGCGGAAACGACCAAGTTAGAGCCTCCGGTCACTGAATCGCGAAATCGGTGGTTAACAGCTTTCGTTCGGCGTCCAGCGTGGTTTCTATGACCCATCCGGCGTGCATCTGGACACGACCCTGCCCCGCCCGCCCAAATCTTGCTCGCAACCAGACGCAAATATCGATGAATCTGCTGGTGGTCGACGCGCTTGTCTCGGTGCGTCGATTTCTCTCCTTTTGAAGGTCATTGGGCTCAACAGACAACGTGGCACCGCAGTGTAGTCTCCTCCCCTGAAGCACCGCAACGTATGGAGCTTGACATGCCCGCGAGGACGGCGTAGGGGCCTCGACGAGTACTGCATGTCGGTATGCACCACTTCTGCTTCAATACCCTCGTTCTTACGCCCTATTCCGGCAAAGCTCGCAACGATTGGTCTGATGACTTGCCTCCGCTGCTCTCACTAGTAGGTACGGGCACCGTCTCACACATTCCCATACCGTCTCACACGTATCTCCGCCTCAACGTCAATGTCGACGGCAACGGCGGCGGCGACGGCGGCACATCCCCCGCGTCTGGCTCAGGTCATAGAGCAGCTTACGTGTCTCTTTCAAGCTGTCGGGTATGTCTCGCCGCTTCCTCCTGGCCGCCGCTGATTGTGATACCAGTGTAGCCAACGACAAGACGACGCGGCTGCCCCCAGCTACGGCCGTCCGCCGTCTCCCGCACACGAGCTGGACATGCCCGCAAGGACGACGGGGCCTCGACGAGTACTGCATGTCGGTATGCACCACTTCTGCTTCAATACCCTCGTTCTTACGCCCTATTCCGGCAAAGCTCGCAACGATTGGTCTGATGACTTGCCTCCGCTGCTCTCACTAGTAGGTACGGGCACCGTCTCACACATTCCCATACCGTCTCACACGTATCTCAGCGCCTCAACGTCAATGTCGACGGCAACGGCGGCGGCGACGGCGGCACATCCCCCGCGTCTGGCTCAGCTCACAGAGCAGCTGACGTGTCTCTTTGAAGCTATCGATCACTCGGGTATGTCTAGCCCCTCCCTCCTCTCGCCGCCGCTGATTTTGATTCCAGTGCGGCCAACGACAAGACGACGCGGCTGCCGCCAGCTATGGCCGCCTGCCGTCACCCGTGTGCGCGCTGGACATGCCCGCGAGGACGACGGGGCCTCGACGAGTACGGAAGGGCCGCCCTTGCCGGTATGCACCTCTCCTTCAGTATCCTCGTTCTTACGCCATATTATATTCTAGCAAACCTCGGCTCATGCACAACGATCGGTCTGATGGCTTGCCTCTGCGGTATTCGATGGTAGGTACGGGCACCGTCTCACACATCCACGCTGTTCCCACACCTCTCACAGATCACCTGTCGACCGCGATATGTACTTCGTTCTCGACGCTTCCTCCTTTCCCCGGGGAGACCATCGCCATCGCCTCCGTCCTCGCGCATCACTCGCGCGCACCGCCCGCCACATCGGCCTGGTCTGTCCGTTCCTCGCTGTCCTTCCACGGCGACTGACTGCATCCCTAGACCCTTAGTCGTGACCCATTCCGCGTCCGCAACGGCTCCTCCAGTGCACAGGTCGTCTCCGTCGTGTACACCTTCCCATCGGTCTCCCCAGCAGCGACTGATTCTATCGCAGACTGATCCTTCTGCAAGTCTTCACCGTTGCCTCCTTCGTCAGGCTCACGAGTCCGTCGGGCCTGCACACCTCCGTTGCTGTTCGTACCCTCAGAAGACATGCGCGGCTGGGCCGCTCCTCATTCGTTCGACTTCATCGTACGCGCTCTCGACCTCGGCCTGTCGACGCCGTCACCTCTTCATCTGTACGTTTTGCCGCTTCCTTCCTCGGCGGTCACTGATTCTGGCTTTATACCCAAAGTATCGGTCGACATAGTATCTTCTGGCAGCGCCGCCATATGTCACGCATATGATACCCTGATGCATAGTATACCTAATTGCCAAGTGACTGATACAAACGAAAAGACTGGCGCCTTGCTTTCACAAAATGACCTCCACTCCATACATAACGTCAATGCGACTTACCCAGTCGCTTCGCGGAGCTCTGTTCGATGATTGTTGAGTTCTTGGTACAATAATTGAACAGGTCGAACTGACCGACGCTCCCGCCCGCAATCGGCTACTACGGCGTAGACTTTGGGTCCCAATTGGCGGAGCCTTGCCCTTCCTTGCTCGGCGAGGAGGCGGTAAATAAATTCCGCTAACGACGGTGGGGGTGTTCATAGTGTTGTTAGTGAATAGGACGATGGTCGCAGCATCCTCCACCACCACCGGCAGAGTAGGCTTTGACGGCGCGTGAGTTTTTTAACCAGTCAAACTGTATGTTCTTCACCTCGTGCTGAGTTTCGCCGCTCGCAACGTGGGCGTTGCTGGGAAAAGAATAGATGGAGTCCATGGTATCGGAATGTACCGCGCCCGCACCCAGGTCTCTCATCTGCAGTTCGGGACTTGCAGTTGGTTCGGGAGTTCCGTCAGCTGGGGAGAAGCTATGGGCGGCGCAGTGCGACACAACGTCTGTCGGTTCATCCATGGTGTTTCGGAGCTCATGATCAGCGAGCTTATCCGGGACGCGTGTAACTGCGTTGAAGCGGTCCGTGAGCTCGGAGACGCGACGGTCAAGAACAGGCGTGCTCAATGAGAGGGAGCCTGAGCCAGATTGCACTTGGAGCTCTGCGAGTTGGCGGAGGATGTCCTGGAACTGTGCGCGTTGATTCCTTGCATTCTCTTCAACGGAGTTCTGCAGTTTTTGAAGGAGTACGGTGACATGATCAGTCGGCGCCGGCAGTGAAGGGGTAGACAACTCTGTGGTCCATAAGGCGGGTCCCGAGGCACTCGGTGGTTGCGACAAAAACGTTGGCCAATTCTGTGTCGATGGTCGGGTATTTGACGAGCTCGTCGAACGCGGAGCAGCTGCTGATGCGCCTTGAAGATACGTCAGATAGCTCAAGAAACGATGATCTCGGCAGAACAAACCTATATGATGCGAGGCCAGGTATGTAGGACGACGGTTGGCCGATGTTAGGTGAGTTGACAGGGAACCTCCTGGCCATAGAGACCTTTGCAGAATCGGCAATCCATCAGGTTGAAAATCCAAACGCATAGTGGGCGCGTAGACAGAGTGCACGGAATCGAAACGTCTGGGCGCTAACGAAACGGGTGATAAGTTCAAATCGAATGTTGTTGCAAACGGAAGTAATCTACCGACCTGCAGGCGACTGAGAGTAATAATGCGCTGACATGATGGAGAGGGAGACTGGACTCTCCTTGACACGGCGGAGCGCTTTTATAATGGAAGCTTTGTCCGTCATGGAAATAACTAGGTCGTGACCACCAAATGCAACCAGGTCCTCGTGGTTTGCGACCGTCAATGGGCAATTTGCGTCGCAGGCAGCACGGCGTTATCGAAAGGTATTGCGCCGCGCCAAACTTCCATGGCCCAGTACTAGTTCCGTGAAAGGTGCTTTTCGTGATGCTTCTTTTCCTTGAGCTGTCAACGACGCCGCGCACAGCTCCGAATGGACGATGAAGTGACCTAATGCCAGCAAATTAAACCCACAGTATACGCCATCGATAACGCCGCGCTATACTGCCTCCGAAATATGGTCCCGCCAGGCAACGTTCTGGATCGGCGTTGAGATCTGCCAGTGTGCAGTCTTGGAACGCGGCCACGAATCCCACCACGCCTATATCTAAACGTATCTCTCCTTGTTTTCCAGGAAGAGCACTCCTCCCGGTTTCTCTGCCAAACCTTTGATGCCACCAACACCACCCAAGAAACTACTGTATGTAGGTCCACCCAGATCTTCGTCATCCCAGCTCATGACCTCGTAGTCGGCAAAGTCGCAGGGCGCGTTGCGCTGGCTTTCAACTCGGCCCTCGGCGATTTTCACCACGGATTCACGTCGACTCGCCTGCGACGCCTGGCGAGCTCGCTGCTGCAGATGGTCCTGGACCAGCGACTGCGGTAGATGCCGCGTCTGGGTCCCTTCTGTAAGCCTTCTTCGTCGTGTATTCGCACCTTCGTGACACAGGTTTCCAGAACACAGGAACAGCGAGACCGAGTCATTCTCTGGTCTCATAGTTTATTGTAAGGGATGGGTCCAACGGTTCGGAGCCAGTAGCGATGGCACAATCCTGTATATCCGTCGGCTATGTCGTAAATATGCCGCTCACTGATGCTCAAATATGTGATTTGCGATCGGCGACGCGTCGACGCGTGTCGAAGTCATGTGACCGTTCCTCAACGGCACTTCAAAAGCGCGGAATAAACCTCGAGCTTAAAAATCCATTTCACTGTTGTCTTGTTACTGCTGAACGCAGATGACGGTAAAGTACTGATTGGAGAAACAACGGGAGGGTAGGTAAAGTTGAAGATTGTAAGTGGGAGAATCCTAGAGCAAGTACGCAACGCGGAAGTAGATAACAGGAGCAGAACTATGTATACCAGTTCATCCCGATGAGCGCGGCATCGCAGCAGGCGAGCGACCCAATCCTGTGCCTGGGGACGTGTCAGTCCCTCGGGCAGGGTCAAACGATGTACGTACGCACCACGAAGACGGGTCACGACGGGGATAGCGCCTCGGGGCAGCACGGGGTGACGCGCCTCCGCCTCCGTGATGAGCGACAATGGACTGGCGGCGGCGTCAGGCGGCCCCCTGCGAATTCCTGGGTCGGAGGTAGTTAGCCATCGCGCAGGTGCGGGGGGTAATCAGACGTACGAAAAGCCGATGGAGGTGCGCCCCCGAGACTCGTACAGTCCAGAAGGAGCAGTCTACAATAAAATCAGGCGATGCAGGGAAGAGGAAGAAGGGAAACTCGCACGCACTCCCGGGCATGTCCAGCTCGCACATGAGTGACGGCAGGCGCCGCGGCTGGGGGTAGCCTCGTCGTCTTGTCGTTGGCTACACTGGAATAAAAATCAGCGGCGGCCAGAGGAAGGAGCGGCGAGACATACCCAACAGCTTGAAAGAGACACGTGAGCTGCTCTGTGACCTGAGTCAGACGCGGCGGGATTTGCCGCCGCCGTTGCCGCCGACATTGACGCTGAGCCACCTGCAACGCGGTCGCCCGGCGTGGGCAAGGTAAGATATGTGTAAAATGGTATATGTGTACCATTGACAGCGGCAGAGGCAAGTCATCAGACCGATCGTTGCGAGCTTTGCCGGAATACTTAGGGCGTAAGAACGAGGGTATCGAAGTAGAGGTGGTGCGGCAAGGCCCTGCACAGTACTCATCGAGGCCCGTACGCGGTCCTTGCAGGCATGTCAAGCTCCATAACTTGCGGTGCTTCAGGGGAGGAGACTACACTGCGGTGCCACGTTGTCTGTTGAGCCCAATGACCTTCAAAAGGAGAGAAATCGACGCACCGAGACAAGCGCGTCGACCATCAGCAGATATTCATCCATACTTATTCGCGTCTGGTTGCGAGCAAGATTTGGGCGGGCGGGGCAGGGTCGTGTCCAGATGCACGCCGGATGGGTCATAGAAACCACGCTGGACGCCGAACGAAAGCTGTTAACCACCGATTTCGCGATTCAGTGACCGGAGGCTCTAACTTGGTCGTTTCCGCGATTCAGCCGATATACAGAGAGGTGGGAGCCAGTCACAGCTGGGGGACGAGGGAGCGACCAAGGATGCGTCTGGGTGTAGAGCAAGTCGCCATTCTCTGGATGTCGGAGTGAGTGTGTAAAGCAAAGTCGAAAGCCTCTGAACCAAACAATCCGCCGCCTCTTTCGGCACACGCTCATCTCGGACCTCGGTCAATATCTCGTCAATGTATTCCCCGGAACCTTGCTCTCTCGCTCGCGGATATATAACTCTCTCTGTGATATCTGCCCTCCAGTCCTCTTCTGGTGAAACTCTCCGGAATGCGAAATATCGACCTTGTTTGCTTGAGTCTGACGATCCGGACTTGGGAACCCGTTTGCGTCCAGAAACTCTCCCGCATCGCAGCGCGTCCTGCAAATAGGTACCGTCGCGTCACAGGCCACTCTATCGCAAAGCCCGGCCACCGGCTCGCCTTGGTAATCGGAGTGCAGTGCCAGTGATTTCAAGTTGAAGTTGAAGTCCTGTTTCCGGCCGTATGTCGCAGGACGACCCATCCCTCCTTATCTTCCGAGTTGTCTCCCCATCCATCGATAACGCCGCGCCATACAGCCTCCGAAATCTGGTTCCCCCTTTGCATCGGCGTGTGCTGGTCTGTGCAGTGGCTGCATCTCCAGGCTGCTGAGGTGACAGTGCCAAGCCGCGGTTGAGAAGGTGGGTTACTTTCCAGCGTTACTTTGGCGTTCTTACATATCTTGATCATCTCGGCTCACGACCTCATAGTTTACATGCCTGATTAATCCTGTCCAACGGAGGCAATCGTGTTCAATCTATGCCGATCCATGATCATGCATCACCTGAGGATTCAAACCTGACCACGATGCAGCCGCGCACCCCAAAAGGTAGGTTTTGTGACTCGTTATCAAGGGAGAGCTCGTATGTTCTGATATCGAGGGGTAACTCTCCCGCCATGAAGCTCTGCGATTTGAGGTGCCGTGAGGCAGCGCGTTTAAAGCAGTGCAATGGCATGCTCTTTGTCTCACCGCGGAATTGTCCCCCCTTTTCCCAAGCTCTACCCCCAACTATGCCCGTCTCTCGCAGCATCCCGTACCGCCGATCCCGCGGGTTGAGACGCGCTGACTCGAAAGACCGTCGTGCGTGCTCGTCGATATTTGCCTCCGTTACTCATTTTGACTGCAGAGGAAGACGACGAAACCCTCCTCACTGTGAAATTGGAACCCGACACTACACCTCCTCCTCTCCAATCCCCCGTCTTCCACGACATGCCGGCCGAATCCCCACACATCCCCCGCCCTCCGAACGCGTTCATGTCCTTTCGCTCCACCTACATCAAGGTGCAGAAGATTCTTGCCGTGGAGCCCGAGTCGCTCGACCGAACTGCCATGAGCTGCGGCGCTGGCGAGGCCTGGCGGAGAATGAACGAGGAGAAGCGTCAGCCGTACGTGCTACAGGCGTTGGCGGAGAAGGCGGTGCATGCGCTGAAGTATCCCGCCTATCGGTATGCGCCGGGGAGTGCCACTGGAGTCGCGCAGAAGGTGCGGAAGACGAAGGCGGCCAGTACGCGCAGGGCCTCGACCGCGGTGTCTGACACGCCCGATGTGCCTGTGCGTCCGACGTCGCCGGTCTCGAAGACGCGTGCCTCGCGGAGATACGAGACTAACCCCCCCGCGTCGCGCACGACCCGGGCTGATCCAAAGGATTATCGTGCGTGCCTGTCGTCGATACTTGCCTTCACTACTCATTTTGACTTGCAGAGGAAGAGGAGACGTACGACAAAGCCCTCCTCACCGTGAAATCTGAACCCAACTCCACCGTGAGCCTCACCGTGAAAGCGGAACTCGACCTCACCGTGAATCGGAACCCCACCTCACCGTGAAAGCGGAACTCGACCTCACCGTGAAATCGGAACCCGACACCGCGTCGCGCACGACCCGGGCTGATCCAAAGGATTATCGTGCGTGCCTGTCGTCGATACTTGCCTTCACTACTCATTTTGACTTGCAGAGGAAGAGGAGACGTACGACAAAGCCCTCCTCACCGTGAAATCGGAACCCGACACTAGTACTGCACCTCCTCCTCTCGATGCCCCCGTCATTCACGACATGCCGACCGAATCCTTGCACATCCCGCGCCCTCGGAACGCGTTCATATGCTTTCGCTCCGACTACGTCAAGGCGCAGAAGACTCTTGCCACGGAGCCCAAGTCGCTCGACCAACCTGCCATGAGCTGCGGCGCCGGCGAGGCCTGGCGGGAAATGAACGAAGAGCAGCGCCAGCCGTACGTGCTACAGGCGCAAGCGGAGAAGGCGGCGCACGCGCTGAAGTATCCCGCCTTTCGGTATGCCACTGGAGTCACGCAGAAGGTGCGGAAGCCGAAGGCGGCCAGTACGCGCAGGGTGGTGTCGGACACGTCCGATGTTCCTGTGCGTTCGACGTCGGCGGTCTCAAAGACGCGTGCCTCGCGTAGATACGAGACTAACCCCCCCGCGTCGCGCACTACCCGGGCTGATCCAAAGGATTATCGTGCGTGCCTGTCGTCGATACTTGCCTTCACTACTCATTTTGACTTGCAGAGGAAGAGGAGACGTACGACAAAGCCCTCCTCACCGTGAAATCGGAACCCGACACTAGTACTGCACCTCCTCCTCCTCTCGATGCCCCCGTCATTCACGACATGCCGACCGAATCCTTGCACATCCCGCGCCCTCGGAACGCGTTCATATGCTTTCGCTCTGACTACGTCAAGGCGCAGAAGACTCTTGCCACGGAGCCCAAGTCGCTCGACCAAACTGCCATGAGCTGCGGCGCCGGCGAGGCCTGGCGGGAAATGAACGAAGAGCAGCGCCAGCCGTACGTGCTACAGGCGCAAGCGGAGAAGGCGGCGCACGCGCTGAAGTATCCCGCCTTTCGGTATGCCACTGGAGTCGCACAGAAGGTGCGGAAGCCGAAGGCGGCCAGTACGCGCAGGGTGGTGTCTGACACGTCCGATGTGCCTGTGCGTGCGACGTCGCCGGTCTCGAAGACGCGTGCCTCTGGAGTGGCGCGGAAGGTGCGGAAGCCGAAGGGCCGGTCCGCCCAGGGCATCGACTGTGGTGCCGACGCGTCCGATGCACCTGTGCGTGCGACGTCGCCCGTCTCGAAGACGCGCGCCTCGCGGTGGATGTTCATTCCCAGTCCCAGTCCCTCCCCCCCGCCCGACTTTCCACCCGGCTTTCGTTATTTTGCGTGGCAAGGAATAGGCTTCAACTCTTAGATTTGACCTGGAGTATTTTTTTTAAACGAATACGAGTATCAGGCTTGCAGCCGCTTGTTTGTTCCTCAATCAAATGGTGTCACACGAAATAAAAGACGGTGAGGGCCGAGCGGAGTCTATAGCTAAAGGCTTCGGTCTGGGCCGATCTCCCATTAATCCGAAAATCAAGCAAAAAAATGGATTAATCCTCGATATTGTCATACCTCAACGCGTCTGGGCGTAAAGAGGTATCAGGGTGGCCTTTGTGTTTTAGAAGGAGTGCAATTCAATGGTGTTCAATAATTCGGTATATTTATGAGCCCATCGGCGCGGTGGATGTACAAGTATACCATGCATCAAGTGTCATTTTGCAAAGGTACGATATGGAATAGAACGGCGGTGGCAAGGATAGTGATCATGATAAGTAGGGAGTAAATAAATGTAGTGAGACCAACGAACGCGGGAGAAAGGAGCGTACCTCCAGCCGGGGAAAAACCATGATTTTGAGACGAGCCCGGCTGTCGCATTGTTGCTGAAATGACAGTCAATGAACGGCAGATAACAGTCAAGAGGTTAATATTTTGTTTTAGGCCAGGGCTTCTTGGGCAGGGGTACAGAGAGGCAGGTGGTACACAGAGGCTTGTCCGCGAGTACGAGTGCCAGTTTGTGGCCATGGGAGAATGTATTGAGCGATGAAAATATATAGGTTTGCAGTGTGCGCCGATGCATGTTTCCCGACAGAGGCGATTGGCGATCCCACGCTGACATTACTTCACTTTCTTGCTCAATGCTCATGATCCAAAGGTACTGGAACGGCTGCCCCAAGCGCTTTCTCGGCTCATCCCCCGTCGTCCAGCTGCAAATGGGGCTCATCTGCAACTGAGTTGCAGGAATAACCAGGGTTAGAGCCTCTCATTACTCAAACCCGAAATCGGTGCTTAACAGCTCTCGTTCAGCGTCCAGCATCGTCTTTGGGACCCGTCCGGCGTGCCTCTCTCCCAGGCGCCGCCGCGCAGAAATCTTGCTCGCGACCAGACGGTCTCACTGCGCGATATCGATGAATCTCTGCTGATGAGCGAAGCGCTCGTCTTCGTGCGCCGATTTTCCTGCTTTGACGGTCATGTTGGGTTCAACAGACAACGTGGAATCGTAGCGTGGTCCCCTCTCCTGCACCACCGCAAGTTCTGGAGCTGGAAACAATCCCAGGACGACATACGAGCCTTGAAGAGTACGGGTTTATCCTTGCCACCTCTGCTCCCACACTTTCGTTCTTACGCCCTCATGCGCAAGGATTGGTCCGATGCCAGGTAGCGGCTGTTGCTATTGGTGCAATGTAGGTGCGTACGGACACCCTCTCACATTCGTGCCGTCCTCATACATATCTTTTAGATCGTCCTTCTGCGCCTCGCTCTGGTCGCTTCATCCTTCCTCTTGGACGTCGTCGCCAGCGCATCCGTGCGTGCATCAGTCGCGCATACCGCATGTCGCATCGGCCTGGTACGTGCTGCTCCTCGCCGTCGTCCTTTCACACAGACTGACTGCATACCCCAAGCAAGAGCACAAGACGTGACTGCTCGACACGTCCGCAGCGTGCCTCTCCAGTGCACGTTTGGCTCCCCGTAATGGTACACCTTCTCGCCCATTCCCCGGCAGTGACTCATCTTATCCCAGACCAATCCTTCTTCGCAAGTCTCAGTGCTCCGGTACGGGATCTCAGCGCCCGTACCGGAGCATTGCACGCTTGACCTGTACGTCTTCCCGGTCCTTCCTCTCGCTGCCATTGACTCCGTTTCCCTTGCAGCCCCGAATGACGAGACTGCGCTGCCGTCGAGCCGTTGGTGCGTTAAATGCCCGCGGCAACGTCGGTGGCGGCAAGGGTGAAGGCGGCGCCAATCCGCCCCGTGTCGGGCAGCTCAAGCGGCAAATCCGCCGCCTGAATCGCTCACGCCGTTCTTCCCGCGGTCTCTCCCCTTCATGGTGGCCCCGCTTTCCCCGCTTTCGCACCGTATCACCTGATCTCCTTGCACCTTCCTTCATTGCCTCCTTCCGCGACCCTACGAGACCGTCGAGCATGGGGTTTTTGTACGTCTGATTCCTCGCCGTCCTTGCACGATGACCGACTGACCACATTTCACCCAGGTCCACGACACACCAAGGGCCGCTTGCGTGACCGTCATCACCATCTTGGTTCCACTATCCAAGCCTTTGGGTATGCTTTGCAGCTCTCTCGGCGTCCGGCTGCTTCTGACTCTCTCGCAGCTGAGACGACGACGAGGCTGCTCCCCAACCTGGAACGGAACCCCCCTGCGCTGAACATCACCGGGCGGAGAAGAGTATCTGCCGCAGCCTCGATAATTCTTGCACGAGTCGTATCCTGGATGTGGTCCCAGTTAAAACTCTTATATATATCATGCGAGCGTCAATTTTTCACTTCATAGAGACCTGAACCAGTGCATTCATCGACGCCGCAGCTACGAGGGCTTATCGGTAGGAACAAAGATTACGTGTTTAGAAAAGGCAGCTTGGACGTCGTCTCCGAAATCTGTGGTGCCAGAATGACCAGCAATTTTGGCGGCCTGCACAGTTGGATACCCGGTGAAGGCAGCTTGGGTCATAGTCGACTGGTTGAAGAAAACCATTGACCCCCGGCCGAGTTCATCCCCAAGAGTCACAGGGCGGCAATTTTCCCGAGTGGGCCAGGAGACGTTTGTGTCTGTAGAGACAAATTCGAGCTCTGGAAGGAGTTGTCAAATCCAAAGAAGCAGCCGACGAGCCAACAAAAACATACCATCGATGTCAATATTAAAATGGTAGAAAAGAGCGGATGGGTACAGCGCTAGAACCCAGGGAGGGAGTTGTATGGCAACGCCAGCCTCCCAGATAACTAACCATGTCCTTTGATAATGATTAAAGTCCACTGGAATGACGGTCAATGTTTTCCGATGGAAAATATGGAGAAGGCACTGACGTCCACATTCGAGAATATAGATTAGTAGACAACACACGCCGATGCGATTCTTTCGGTCTGCATGCGGGTGGCAGTGAACTCGGAGCTGACCATTCAGTGCCGCATTTAAACAAAAATTCCAGAAAAGTCCGAAGAGAGGGGTTATTCGGTACTTTTTTGAGTACCATTTCGCCTCCTTTTCAAAGCTCGCTGCCACTCCCGGGAATACAAGTCTGACAACGGATGTAACCCAGTTTCTTGATGATTGTCAGTGGACAGCCCCATGTTGATGATTTTCCACGCACATAATTCTCTGCGTGATATGCAAAGAAAGGAATGCTTGGACTCTGTCAGCATGTCGCTGGTGCCATGCTGTGAGAAAAGGACCCTGCAAACGAAGGAGGTAAACCACGATGCCGCTTGCATATATACTTCAAACGGACCGAGGATGATTGTCGATGATGACCGATTATGCAAGGAAAATGTGGGACGTACGACAAAGCCCTCCTCACCGTGAAATCGGAACCCGACACTAGTACTGCACCTCCTCCTCCTCTCGATGCCCCCGTCATTCACGACATGCCGACCGAATCCTTGCACATCCCGCGCCCTCGGAACGCGTTCATATGCTTTCGCTCTGACTACGTCAAGGCGCAGAAGACTCTTGCCACGGAGCCCAAGTCGCTCGACCAAACTGCCATGAGCTGCGGCGCCGGCGAGGCCTGGCGGGAAATGAACGAAGAGCAGCGCCAGCCGTACGTGCTACAGGCGCAAGCGGAGAAGGCGGCGCACGCGCTGAAGTATCCCGCCTTTCGGTATGCCACTGGAGTCGCACAGAAGGTGCGGAAGCCGAAGGCGGCCAGTACGCGCAGGGTGGTGTCTGACACGTCCGATGTGCCTGTGCGTGCGACGTCGCCGGTCTCGAAGACGCGTGCCTCTGGAGTGGCGCGGAAGGTGCGGAAGCCGAAGGGCCGGTCCGCCCAGGGCATCGACTGTGGTGCCGACGCGTCCGATGCACCTGTGCGTGCGACGTCGCCCGTCTCGAAGACGCGCGCCTCGCGGTGGATGTTCATTCCCAGTCCCAGTCCCTCCCCCCCGCCCGACTTTCCACCCGGCTTTCGTTATTTTGCGTGGCAAGGAATAGGCTTCAACTCTTAGATTTGACCTGGAGTATTTTTTTTAAACGAATACGAGTATCAGGCTTGCAGCCGCTTGTTTGTTCCTCAATCAAATGGTGTCACACGAAATAAAAGACGGTGAGGGCCGAGCGGAGTCTATAGCTAAAGGCTTCGGTCTGGGCCGATCTCCCATTAATCCGAAAATCAAGCAAAAAAATGGATTAATCCTCGATATTGTCATACCTCAACGCGTCTGGGCGTAAAGAGGTATCAGGGTGGCCTTTGTGTTTTAGAAGGAGTGCAATTCAATGGTGTTCAATAATTCGGTATATTTATGAGCCCATCGGCGCGGTGGATGTACAAGTATACCATGCATCAAGTGTCATTTTGCAAAGGTACGATATGGAATAGAACGGCGGTGGCAAGGATAGTGATCATGATAAGTAGGGAGTAAATAAATGTAGTGAGACCAACGAACGCGGGAGAAAGGAGCGTACCTCCAGCCGGGGAAAAACCATGATTTTGAGACGAGCCCGGCTGTCGCATTGTTGCTGAAATGACAGTCAATGAACGGCAGATAACAGTCAAGAGGTTAATATTTTGTTTTAGGCCAGGGCTTCTTGGGCAGGGGTACAGAGAGGCAGGTGGTACACAGAGGCTTGTCCGCGAGTACGAGTGCCAGTTTGTGGCCATGGGAGAATGTATTGAGCGATGAAAATATATAGGTTTGCAGTGTGCGCCGATGCATGTTTCCCGACAGAGGCGATTGGCGATCCCACGCTGACATTACTTCACTTTCTTGCTCAATGCTCATGATCCAAAGGTACTGGAACGGCTGCCCCAAGCGCTTTCTCGGCTCATCCCCCGTCGTCCAGCTGCAAATGGGGCTCATCTGCAACTGAGTTGCAGGAATAACCAGGGTTAGAGCCTCTCATTACTCAAACCCGAAATCGGTGCTTAACAGCTCTCGTTCAGCGTCCAGCATCGTCTTTGGGACCCGTCCGGCGTGCCTCTCTCCCAGGCGCCGCCGCGCAGAAATCTTGCTCGCGACCAGACGGTCTCACTGCGCGATATCGATGAATCTCTGCTGATGAGCGAAGCGCTCGTCTTCGTGCGCCGATTTTCCTGCTTTGACGGTCATGTTGGGTTCAACAGACAACGTGGAATCGTAGCGTGGTCCCCTCTCCTGCACCACCGCAAGTTCTGGAGCTGGAAACAATCCCAGGACGACATACGAGCCTTGAAGAGTACGGGTTTATCCTTGCCACCTCTGCTCCCACACTTTCGTTCTTACGCCCTCATGCGCAAGGATTGGTCCGATGCCAGGTAGCGGCTGTTGCTATTGGTGCAATGTAGGTGCGTACGGACACCCTCTCACATTCGTGCCGTCCTCATACATATCTTTTAGATCGTCCTTCTGCGCCTCGCTCTGGTCGCTTCATCCTTCCTCTTGGACGTCGTCGCCAGCGCATCCGTGCGTGCATCAGTCGCGCATACCGCATGTCGCATCGGCCTGGTACGTGCTGCTCCTCGCCGTCGTCCTTTCACACAGACTGACTGCATACCCCAAGCAAGAGCACAAGACGTGACTGCTCGACACGTCCGCAGCGTGCCTCTCCAGTGCACGTTTGGCTCCCCGTAATGGTACACCTTCTCGCCCATTCCCCGGCAGTGACTCATCTTATCCCAGACCAATCCTTCTTCGCAAGTCTCAGTGCTCCGGTACGGGATCTCAGCGCCCGTACCGGAGCATTGCACGCTTGACCTGTACGTCTTCCCGGTCCTTCCTCTCGCTGCCATTGACTCCGTTTCCCTTGCAGCCCCGAATGACGAGACTGCGCTGCCGTCGAGCCGTTGGTGCGTTAAATGCCCGCGGCAACGTCGGTGGCGGCAAGGGTGAAGGCGGCGCCAATCCGCCCCGTGTCGGGCAGCTCAAGCGGCAAATCCGCCGCCTGAATCGCTCACGCCGTTCTTCCCGCGGTCTCTCCCCTTCATGGTGGCCCCGCTTTCCCCGCTTTCGCACCGTATCACCTGATCTCCTTGCACCTTCCTTCATTGCCTCCTTCCGCGACCCTACGAGACCGTCGAGCATGGGGTTTTTGTACGTCTGATTCCTCGCCGTCCTTGCACGATGACCGACTGACCACATTTCACCCAGGTCCACGACACACCAAGGGCCGCTTGCGTGACCGTCATCACCATCTTGGTTCCACTATCCAAGCCTTTGGGTATGCTTTGCAGCTCTCTCGGCGTCCGGCTGCTTCTGACTCTCTCGCAGCTGAGACGACGACGAGGCTGCTCCCCAACCTGGAACGGAACCCCCCTGCGCTGAACATCACCGGGCGGAGAAGAGTATCTGCCGCAGCCTCGATAATTCTTGCACGAGTCGTATCCTGGATGTGGTCCCAGTTAAAACTCTTATATATATCATGCGAGCGTCAATTTTTCACTTCATAGAGACCTGAACCAGTGCATTCATCGACGCCGCAGCTACGAGGGCTTATCGGTAGGAACAAAGATTACGTGTTTAGAAAAGGCAGCTTGGACGTCGTCTCCGAAATCTGTGGTGCCAGAATGACCAGCAATTTTGGCGGCCTGCACAGTTGGATACCCGGTGAAGGCAGCTTGGGTCATAGTCGACTGGTTGAAGAAAACCATTGACCCCCGGCCGAGTTCATCCCCAAGAGTCACAGGGCGGCAATTTTCCCGAGTGGGCCAGGAGACGTTTGTGTCTGTAGAGACAAATTCGAGCTCTGGAAGGAGTTGTCAAATCCAAAGAAGCAGCCGACGAGCCAACAAAAACATACCATCGATGTCAATATTAAAATGGTAGAAAAGAGCGGATGGGTACAGCGCTAGAACCCAGGGAGGGAGTTGTATGGCAACGCCAGCCTCCCAGATAACTAACCATGTCCTTTGATAATGATTAAAGTCCACTGGAATGACGGTCAATGTTTTCCGATGGAAAATATGGAGAAGGCACTGACGTCCACATTCGAGAATATAGATTAGTAGACAACACACGCCGATGCGATTCTTTCGGTCTGCATGCGGGTGGCAGTGAACTCGGAGCTGACCATTCAGTGCCGCATTTAAACAAAAATTCCAGAAAAGTCCGAAGAGAGGGGTTATTCGGTACTTTTTTGAGTACCATTTCGCCTCCTTTTCAAAGCTCGCTGCCACTCCCGGGAATACAAGTCTGACAACGGATGTAACCCAGTTTCTTGATGATTGTCAGTGGACAGCCCCATGTTGATGATTTTCCACGCACATAATTCTCTGCGTGATATGCAAAGAAAGGAATGCTTGGACTCTGTCAGCATGTCGCTGGTGCCATGCTGTGAGAAAAGGAGCCTGCAAACGAAGGAGGTAAACCACGATGCCGCTTGCATATATACTTCAAACGGACCGAGGATGATTGTCGATGATGACCGATTATGCAAGGAAAATGTGGTCCGCGCTGTCCGTTAGCACATTCCGAGATCAAAGTTTTGGAGCTGAGGTCCGCTCCAACAAGGACATTGTGCATTTCCTGAACTTCGCGAATTGAGTTCATTAACCAGGCCGCACGATATGTCCTAAAAAAAAAGATCCGCTCGGAAGAATCCACCAAGAATGTTGCGCGCTCCGTCGTAACCCTGTGCGCACCGTTAGTAACGAAAGACGTGGAGTGGTGAAAAAGCCTACTCAGGAGCCATTCGATACGGGACAGGGAAGAAATTCCGAATATAGGGGTGGAGCGCCATGGCGTTGGGTTGCTTGCCATAAAGCTCCCGAATGAGTGTTCTAGCCAACTTCGGAGGTGCAACACCTTGCCACCCTGTGGTGGCAGCGGAGGCGTCCCGAACAAGATCGTAAGTGGAGGAGGAAACAGCGTCACTACGGTCAAAGAGTTTTTCCTTCGCCTGAGCGAGGTGGGCGGGATTTTCAGAGCCATCGAGGTGGTGCCTACGCTTCGCACCGCCCCTCCTGTGATTGGCGTTCTGACCACGCCGAGCGTGCTTGGGTTTGGTGGCAGGCGAACCGAAGGCTTTAGGTAGGGATGGGGCAGAGGGCGGGGGCGTGAACGAAAACTGCGCGCTGCGCCAGTCGAGGATGGCAGAATTGGAGGTGCTGGCGCTAAAAAACTGTTCAGCCTACGGGATAGTCATCCTAGTAAGATACACACGTCCACTTTGCGTGGGGCGGGAAAAGCTCCCGCTCGCTGGGGTCCAACCATCGAAATTTCTTCTGGCCCCAGTCAAATGGCCTAGATGCAGGGATAGTTTGTTTGTTCTTCTTCTGCTTCTGCGGATACGGTTTGACTTCTGAGGTAGACACTCGGGCTTTTTTCACTGGGTGATCGTCAAGCGCCGAGGAAGGGGTGCGTTTTAAACAACTTTTGCACCCAGGAGATTCGGTTGTGGCGAGTCGAGAGGAGCGCCGAGGATTTTGTCGGGTGAACTGTTGGATGTAGTGGACAGAATCAAGCGCGCGCAGGTCCTCGGTCACAGGGTCATCTCTTAGGGCATCATCGACCTCCTCGATGGCGGTGTACAAGTCAAGGAGGTCAAACGTCGAACATGAGCTGTGAATGATGTCCCCCTGTGATTTTGGTCAGGTCATGAATTGCGCAGTGGAAGGCGAACAGACCTCATCCTCCAGTGTGAGCTTCGGGGTCATCCCAAGATTGGGGTGAGAGAGGGTGAGAGGTCGTAAAGAAAGCGCAAGGGTGCGTGCACAGGTCTGAGGTCAGTATCTATAGTGACCAGGTGGGCGGTTGCGTGTGGATCAAGATGTGCACATGTAAAATAGGCGATATTTCCGACGTCAAGGGGGAGATTATCTTTCAAATATATCGCAGGTACTTATAGACAATTAATAGTTAGATATCAAGGCAGACAACATTGTCTGCAAGGGTTCAATAAGACTGAGGGAGGAGATGAATGATCACCAACGGTAGAATCATCACAAACCGATGTAATGTGACAGAACACAGGAAACGCAGGCGATACCGGCGACGTTGAGACGCACTACGAAGATGGCGTTGGAATGACGAACCACCGTAAGGACGTTCAGACAAGTGGGCTGCTTCCCCGCCGTCGACGAGCGCTAAAGGGCGTAAGAGAGAACAAGGGTATGGAAGCAGCGGTGGTGCATACTGACAGGAGTGGCCCTGCGGGACTCTTCGAAGCCCGTACATCGTCATCGCGGGCATGGCCGGCTCGCGCACAAGTGACGGCAGGCGGCTCTGTCCCGAGGATACGGATAGCCTCATCGTCTTGTCGTTGGCTGCGGAGTCAAAATCAGCGAATGCTAGAGGAGGGAGCGGCGAGAATGCATACCCTTGGATAGAAGGATACAGGACCGCGGCAGTGACGGCGTTAATGCTCGCCGCACGCGAAGGTTCCTGGGCCCGGGGAGTAATGGCGATGAAATCGGGCGATACGGGGGAAGGGGAAGAGGGGGAAACCGCGCGCACCATGGAGGTGGTCGACAGCTTGAAGAGAGACCGAGCCAGACGCGGCGGGTTTGCGGCCGTCGCCGTCGTCGCTGTCGCGCCGACATTGATGCCGACAGAGCAGCGCGGTCGCCCGGCGTTGATAGGCAAGGGTGAGGCATTGCATGAGCTAAGATACGTGTGAGCACCGAAGATGAATGCGTGGAACGTTGCCCGTACTTACTGGTGGAAGCAGCGGAGGCAAGTCACCAGACCCAGCGATGCGAGTTTTGCTGGAATAAGGTGTAAGAACGGCGTTGATAGGGAAGGTTGAGGCACCGTATATGTATATGGACGTGCGAGAGTGGACGACGTACCTACGAGTGAAAGCAGCCTGCAGTAATCGTCGAGGCCCGTACGTCGTCCTTGCGGGCATGTCCAGCTCGCACGTGAGTGACGGCAGGCGCCGCGGGGGGGTAGCCTCGTCGTCTTGTCGTTGGCCGCGCTGGAATCAAAATCAGCGGCGGCCAGGAGGGAGGGGCGAGACATACCCGAGTCGTCGACAGCTTGAAAGAGACACGTCAGCTGCTCTGTGACCTGAGCCAGACGCGGGGGATTTGCCGCCGTCGCCGCCGCCGTTGCCGTCGACATTGACGCTGAGCCACCTGCAACGCGGTCGTCTGGCGTGATTGAGGCGCTAAGATACGTGTGAGACGGTATAGGAATGTGTGAGACGGTGCCCGTACCTACTAGTGAGAGCAGCGGAGGCAAGTTATCAGACCAATCGTTGCGAGCTTTGCCGGAATAGGGCGTAAGAACGAGGGTATTGAAGCAGAAGTGGTGCATACCGACCTGCAGTACTCGTCGAGGCCCCTACGCCGTCCTCGCGGGCTTGTCAAGCTCCATAACTTGCGGTGCTTCAGGGGAGGAGACTACACTGCGGTGCCACGTTGTCTGTTGAGCCCAATGACCTTCAAAAGGAGAGAAATCGACGCACCGAGACAAGCGCGTCGACCACCAGCAGATTCATCGATATTCATCGATATTCGCGTCTGGTTGCGAGCAAGATTTGGGCGGGGCAGGGTCGTGTCCAGATGCACACAGGATGGGTCATAGAAACCACGCTGGACGCCGAACGAAAGCTGTTAACCACGAATTTCGCGATTCAGTGACCGGAGGCTCTAACTTGGTCGTTTCCGCGATTCAGCCGATATACCGAGAGGTGGGAGCCAGTCACAGCTGGGGGACGAGGGAGCGACCAAGGATGCGTCTGGGTGTAGAGCAAGTCGCCATTCTCTGGATGTCGGAGTGAGTGTGTAAAGCAAAGTCGAAAGCCTCTGAACCAAACAACCCGCCGCCTCTTTCGGCACACGCTCATCTCGGACCTCGGTCAATATCTCGTCAATGTATTCCCCGGAACCTTGCTCTCTCGCTCGCGGACAACACTCTTTCTATCTGCCTTCCAGTCCTCCTCTCGTGAAACTCTCCGGAATGCGAAATATCAACCTTGTTTGCTTGAGTCTGACGATCCGGACTTGGGAACTCCTTTGCGTCCAGAAACTCTCCCGCATCGCAGCGCGTCTTGCAAATAGGTACCATCGCGTCACAGGCCACTCTATCGAAGAATCCGTCCAGGTCGCGCAAAAAAACCGACGCGAATATCGATGAACATCTGCTGATGGTCGACACGCTTGTCTCGGCGCGCCGATTTCCCTCCTTTTGAAGGTCATTGGGCTCAACAGACAACGTGGCACCGCAGTGTGGTCTCCTCCCCTGAAGCGCCGCAAGTTATGGAGCTTGACATGCCCGCGAGGTCGACGTACGGGCCTCGACGAGTACTGCAGGGCCTCGTCGGTATGCACCACTCCTGCTCGTTCTTACGCCCTATTCCGGCAAAGCTCGCAACGATTGGTCTGATGACTTGCCTCCGCTGCTCTCACTAGCAGGTACGGGCACCGTCTCACACGTATCTTAGCGCCTCAACCTTGCCTATTACGCCAGACGACCGCGTTGCAGGTGGCTCAGCGTCAATGTCGACGGCGACGGCGGCAAATCGCCCGCGTCTGGTTTACGAGACGCACTTCCATCGGCTTTTCGTACGTCTGATTACCCCCCGCACCTGCGCGATGGCTAACTACCTCCGACCCAGGAATTCGCAGGGGGCCGGGTCGGCCGCCGTCCAGGATTTCGTCTATCCCAACCGCTTGCAGCCGCCGCTGGTCCCTGATTTCCTCGCAGCCAAGCCAACGCTGCCCCCCAGGTGCTCCTCCAATGCCACTACGGCATGGTCCGTTCTCCACTGTCCGGGTACGTCTTCTCGTCAATATTTTATCACCAACGACTGATTTTACCGCAGATTGAGATTGCTGTTGCGCTCCCCTCCGCTAAGCGTTTTGTCTCACCGCTCGCATGAGCCCCGTGCTGCCCCGAGGCGCTATCCCCGTCGTGACCCGTCTTCGTGGTGCGTACGTCCATCGTTTGACCCTGCCCGAGGGACTGACACGTCCCCAGGCACAGGATTGGGTCGCTCGCCTGCTGCGATGCCGCGCTCATCGGGATGAACTGGTATACATAGTTCTGCTCCTGTTATCTACTTCCGCGTTGCGTACTTGCTCTGGGATTCTCCCACTTACAATCTTCAACTTTACCTACGCTCCCGTTGTTTCTCTAATCAGTACTTTACCGTCGTCATCTGCGTTCAGCAGTAAGAAGAAAACAGCGCAATGGATCAAGCTTGAGATTCACAAATTTGAACGAAGTGAGGATTTGTGCTCAGGCAACCTAAAATGTCGCAAAATCCGCACATGACTTGCACCATCACTACGTCAGTGATCACATCATGACCCCTAAGTTGAACTTCATGCACCGCGAACCTCGCAAAGAAATGTAAGACAGCCCTCCACTTCGCTCCGGTGGATACCCTTGTGAGACATCCAGAACGACAACGGAAGGAATGCCAATTTATTCAAGATAAAAATACCTAAACAGTCCCCAAGCGCACGACGGAAGCCCAACAATTAGCATCGAGAATGAGATACTCGAGTGGCATTTCGAGCCCATGCCTTGGGGGTTACTGTGACATAAATTGAAGTGTAACCGTTCAAGGCGCAGTTGATAGAATGCTCACTTGAAATCGACCTGGATCCATGGAAGAGATTGAATATTGACCTAGGTTGCTCCTCCCCTGCTCTAAAAACACTGCCGAGTTCCCAGTCTACTGCCTCCCGTAACATGCTCGCGTGGAACTGCCTGCTTGAGGGCAAATGTTCCCAGCTCAAGAGAAAAAATCACTAAATACAAATTCCATTCTTCCTGCAAAGCCGTACCAAATTGTCACTACCAATCCAAGGACATTTGACAAGTAATGTATTCCAAGAATCCACTGGACTGTGGATATTCATAGCCAGATGCCTGTTTGCGCGCCGCCGGTCGCCACTTGGACAAGGCACTATATCATTTACATATTACAACCCAACGTCCCGCCCCTCCTAAAAACCTTGTTCAGAAAGAAAAACAAAGCGCGAGGGTCGGACTTGCGCTGACCGAAGAAGAGGTCATGCGTTCTGAGCACAAATTTGTGCCCGCCGCTTGCCGGCCACTTCCAATCATTTATTCCGCGCTTTGAAGTGCCGTTGAGGAGCGGTCACATGACTTCGACACGCGTCGCGTCGCCGATCGCGAATCACATATTAAGCATCAGTGAGCGGCATATTTACGACATAGCCGACGGATATACAGGATTGTGCCATCGCTACTGGCTCCGAACCGTTGGACCCATCCCTTACAATAAACTATGAGACCAGAGAATGACTCGGTCTCGCTGTTCCTGTGTTCTGGAAACCTGTGTCACGAGGGTGCGAATACACGACGAAGAAGGCTTACAGAAGGGACCCAGACGCGGCATCTACCGCAGTCGCTGGTCCAGGACCATCTGCAGCAGCGAGCTCGCCAGGCGTCGCAGGCGAGTCGACGTGAATCCGTGGTGAAAATCGGCGAGGGCCGAGTTGAAAGCCAGCGCAACGCGCCCTGCGACTTTGCCGACTACGAGGTCATGAGCTGGGATGACGAAGATCTGGGTGGACCTACAGTAGTTTCTTGGGTGTTGGTGGCATCAAAGGTTTGGCAGAGAAAACGGGAGGAGTGCTCTTCCTGGAAAACAAGGAGAGATACGTTTAGATATAGGCGTGGTGGGATTCGTGGCCGCGTTCCAAGACTGCACACTGGCAGATCTCAACGCCGATCCAGAACGTTGCCTGGCGGGACCATATTTCGGAGGCAGTATAGCGCGGCGTTATCGATGGCGTATACTGTGGGTTTAATTTGCTGGCATTAGGTCACTTCATCGTCCATTCGGAGCTGTGCGCGGCGTCGTTGACAGCTCAAGGAAAAGAAGCATCACGAAAAGCACCTTTCACGGAAATGACCACTGTTTTTAAACCCGCGACCCGTTGCAATGGTGAACACAGAATCCTTCCCGTGTCAAGAATATCATGGAAACCTCTTCACAATGTCTGTGTGCCGCAATTAACGCCGCACATGCATCCCCGAGGTCACCTGTTCCTACCATGCAAGATTTCAAGGCAGATTTCAAGGCGAGAACAGCTGTCGCGAGCATGCATATTGCGCTAACTTTCACTGTCTATTCTGCAGACCGTTCCCGCCGCAGGCATCGAGTCTTCAGAGGTTTACCTCTCGGTGGTTCCGCAACAGCGCCACGGTTCGCCCCCGTTCGAGGAGCCTCATTCCGCCCGGGGCTATCAGGTCCAGCTCTCGAGAGATCAAGTTCGAGGAGTAGTGAGGCGCATTCTGGCCCTGAAGGCCGACGGCATGCCGTGCCTCTGGCGTGAAAGCTCGCTCTCGAGACACCCAGATCACAACGGTATTGTGTCGGCGTTCATGATTGGTTACGTCGTTGGAGAGGTTGGTTGAAGATTCGTAACTCCAGATATCGGAACTAACCTGGCGAAAGTACACAGGAGTGGCTGCAAGATACCTCGAAGTCGGAGCACCCCTACACCCCACGGGAACGAGTGCCTCGGAGGCCTCCAAATACATGGCGGGAGTGTATCGACTCCAGACACGGCAGTTCAAGAGTTTCTTTGCCTCAGTACGTTTCGATCCCCTGCCTTTACTTTCATATGCATTGAGCTGGCAGGGATATACGCGGGTAGATGAGTTTCATGGGGAAGTGATGAGGGTCGGCACCCCAGAGGATTCGAGGTTCCCGGGCCGCTCGTTGCTGGGGCGCATGGTTTTGATTTACCTTAATATATGGCCGCACGAGCATCGGTCCTTGGTTATTCGTGTCGAGTGTCTCTAGGCTTTTGTGTGCTCGTATCACATAGGTTGGAACTGCAAGCGTTGGTTTCATTAGAGAAAAGGAATGTATTTGAGGTAGGCTTTCTTGCACTGTGGAGGAGGACGGGTCCGACCGCTTGACGTGCAGCGGGATTGTTTTAAGTTGCAGGTCGCGGTAGGTCGACGGCCAGCGGGTTTTGTATCGAGGCCCGGCTGGGAGCGTCAGTCGGACATTGCTTTGAGGATGCAGTCGGTCGCTGCGGCGGCACGACCGCATAAGCCCTTGTATTCCCAGGGAATAGTGGGCTTCAGATGTCTGACAAGGACTGGGAGCAGAAACAAGGTCAGGCCTTAGGGAACATGCGAGGGCGTCCGTTTCTCAACGGGGTCCTGGTTGGGCACGCTCTACCGATGGCAGACACGCACCGGCGAGGTGGCATATGTTTCGACACAGTTTGGGTTGCGTTGCAGATCCATGATCGTGGGCGTGTTTGGAATTGGGCGCGAGTATTTATATGCAGATAGCGCACCATAAGTACAGGGCATGATGAACCAGGCGAGTTGCCGCCAAAGGGGTGCCGCGTGACTGGCCACCGCTGCGGCAACTGTTGGCGATCGCGGAGAATGAGATGCCTCCGTTGCATATATCCTGCGGGTCGGTGCAGTCTGGCGTAAAACCCAATCAGAATCAACGCCGTTCCTCGCCAACGCGGCATTCGCCATCTCTGAGGTCTATTACCGCGGCGTCCTGTCACTTGGCGCGGAATTTTCGTTGTACGCTGCGAACGCGGCGCGTTTTCGAATCGTATATATATATATCTAGAGCTCCGGACTCAGGTCGATGACTGTGTCACCCACCAATACTGGGGACTCACCAGGATGCATCGTCTCATCTCATTAACCCCTCATATTCTCGAGGGCCTTGCCGAGAAGTCGGCCGAAACAACTGGCAGACGTCGAGCAGGCATACACCGCAGCAATGACAGGTTGGAATACACACCGGACATGACTGGAGAGAAGTTAAAGATTCAGCACCTCGGCGCGCTGGTGGCTGGTGTGCACTCACGCGGAAAGTTCTTGTCAACTGTGATTCTTCCCTGGTACAGGCAATCTCACACCTGATCTGCTGGAGTGGAATCGAGGACCCGGCCATCTGAAACGCGCGTTCAAAATACGTCAAAAGTTCGCCAATCTTGTTTTTCCACCTTTCGCCTGGATGGAAGTCTGCAACGCAAACACCGTCCTTGACCCGACACTTTCTTGGTTATCAAGGCGAGTCTCAAGCGAGCTGCTGGACGGAGTCTTCTACAGAGTGGCCTGTGATGCGGGGGTACCTATTTGCAGGACGCGCTGCGATGCGGGAGAGTTTCTGGACGCAAACGAGTTCCCAAGTCCGGATCGTCAGACTCAAGCAAACAAGGTCGATATTTCGCATTCCGGAGAGTTTCACCAGAAGAGGACTGGAGGGCAGATATCACAGAGAGAGTTATATATCCGCGAGCGAGAGAGCAAGGTTCCGGGGAATACATTGACGAGATATTGACCGATCGAGGTCCGAGATGAGCGTGTGCCGAAAGAGGCGGCGGATTGTTTGGTTCAGAGGCTTTCGACTTTGCTTTACACACCCACTCCGACATCCAGAGAATGGCCACTCGCTCTACACCCAGACGCATCCTTGGTCTCTCCCTCGTCCCCCAGCTGTGACTGGCTCCTACCTCTCGGTATATCGGCTGAATCGCGGAAACGACCAAGTTAGAGCCTCCGGTCACTGAATCGCGAAATTCGTGGTTAACAGCTTTCGTTCGGCGTCCAGCGTGGTTTCTATGACCCATCCGGCGTGCATCTGGACACGACCCTGCCCCGCCCGCCCAAATCTTGCTCGCAACCAGACGCGAATAAGTATGGATGAATATCTGCTGATGGTCGACGCGCTTGTCTCGGTGCGTCGATTTCTCTCCTTTTGAAGGTCATTGGGCTCAACAGACAACGTGGCACCGCAGTGTAGTCTCCTCCCCTGAAGCACCGCAACGTATGGAGCTTGACATGCCCGCGAGGACGACGTACGGGCCTCGACGAGTACTGCAGGGCCTTGCCAGTATGCACCGCCTCGTCGGCATGCACCACTTCTTCAATACCCTCGTTCTTACGCCCTAGGCAACGTCTCACAGATTCAACCTGGCCTGCTGACCGCGTTGCAGGTGCTCTGTCGGTGTCAATGTCGGCGGCAACGACGGCGGCAAACCCGCCGCGTCTGGCTCGGCTCACCAAGCATCTCACGTGTCTCTTTTCAAGTTGTCAACCACCTTCATGGTGCGCGCGGTTTCCCCCTCCTTCCTCTTACCCGCCCGACACTACGTATAGAGCTCGTCACCCGACCGCAAAATCAGATACCGGTTCGGCCTCTGCTTGACATGATATATCGTGCTAACCAGCAATAGCGAGGAACTGGTGGGAAGCCCCGTGAACCTGTCTTATTCCAATGCGCCCGGTGTATATGTGACCACGGCTACCAAGGATGTGTTCAACCGCGTTGGCATCACGCGCCGCAAATGGTTCCAATCTACATAATGTAAATTTCCTTAAGCCTTCGTTGCGCCAATGACGGACGCATCTGCACCGCTACCGCCAGGCATACCATCCAGCTCCGCCAGCAGCTGGCTCACCATACGATCCATGACGCCACCTGAATCTCCATGGTTGCCCCGCTTCCGTGGTTCGATATCTGTTCAGGACCAGACATACCATCGTGTTCGATGTTGGTAATCATGAAGAAGACGACCTCGTCTGTTCCGTGAACGCATCATATATCTGCGAATGTGGTTGGTGGGATTAAATATTACCGTCAGTCAGACCCGAGCCGGAACACACAAAAAAAGAGAATTGATCTTGTTCGAGTGAGGCAGAAAAGGCAATCAGACCCGAACTAGGCCCCCCGACATCCAGGTAGCCCGGGAGAATCCCGCGACGATGAGCTGACGAAAGGCTTACAACCAAATCAGAAATACGAGCACCATTGAAAGGTGGGTCTCCAAGCTTCAGTACTTCTCGGTTAGCTTGTCCGACAGAATGTCGGGGAAAAACGACTCGGCAGCTTTGACCGGAATGTCTTGACCTGATACTCAATGTCGAGAAACACCTAAACAAAGAATACCGACTTTGCTATTGTCAGTGGTTTATAGACAGGGTTGAATTAGCATGGAAGTCCGAGGAGAGCATATATGAAATCGGGGGCTCAAACAGCGACAGTGTCGTCCCAGATAGTATTGAATTGAATCGCCTGGCGCATCGAACCACCTTGTCTCACGCCTCTGCTTATCGCCCTGACTGCATCATCTCTCTCCCTGAACGCCAGAATGATCGAAAAGACCGACGGAACCGTCGTCGATCCACAGAGGGTCTCGTAAATCTCCGCCGCGACCAGGGTCTGACCGAACCCGTTTTCCCTAAGGAAGCTGTAACTCTCGCGGGAGAACAGGTCACCGCAGAAATATCCTTGGCAATTCAGAACCCGGACGCGCCATATCAGCGGATAGGGCGCGATTTTGCAGTCCTTCGTTACAACTGCGATGCTCGAGAGCGAGTCAAAGATTTGTCGGGCGTGTTTCGCGCGTGAATTGAGGGGTGGGGAGTGTGAGAAGGATGCTGCTCTAAACCGGCCTGGTCCGAGTCGAAGGTAACTGAGTTGAATCCTATCGCGTAGTTCCCTGTAAATGGGGGTCCGGAGATCGTTGCCCGAATCAGCGTTCAAGTGCAACACCTGCAGTGCCGGGCATCTGTCCAGGATCGCCTTCATTTCCGTGTTCGACACGAAATTCCACAATAAATCCAACGTGCGAATCTTTGTGGTGGTACACCCAGTGATTCGGGAGAGGCCCGCAGACGTCAGGCCGACGTTTGGATCCAGCACGTTAAGGACTTGCAAGTTAGGCGCGGTCAGTGGGGGGAGGCACGACATGCGGTGGACGCGCAGGAGGCGGAGACTGGTAACAACTGGTGGAATGGGAAGGTAGGTGTTGAGTGAGTTTTTAGGACCGTATTGCAAGCATTCGAGGGCGTCGCAGGACACGAAGACTTTTGCCCAAAGTTCCGATGTCTGGGTGTCGATGTGTATGTGGGTTAAACGTGGCAGCAACGAAGGTGCAGCGGGAGGGACAGTCGACGCCACAACGATCCTAGTGGGAAACGGGCATTTCAGCCGAGCTAAATCGGTTAATCGAATGGGGACGGGTTGGTGATAAATGGAGCAGGGCCGGTAGGCGAACGGCGCGTCGAGGAGTATAATGCGCAAAGATGGAGTGTTGTGTAAAATGGGCCACTCGCTGAACACAGCATGAGGGCAAAGCCACGAACTCTGGCAGGTGGAAGATCCTCTGAAAAAAAGGGACTCGATTTTATCCTTGAAGCTAAGGATCCTTCGAAATAGGATGCGCCCTGGGTCGTCGGTCTGGCGAGAGATTGGCACGGAAAATACAACGTGGATGGGTCGATTTTTGGACAGAACGAGGTGCGAATCGAGTTTGGCCAATGACGGGAACTCTTCGGGTGCCGCCCACACCTGACTCGGACTCGGATCGCTGCGTTGAAGTTCAACGCAGACGGCAGTCCACGCCCCTGGAGCAGCGAGGCATAGGGCGTGAAAAAGGATTGAAAGTGAGAGAATGATCTCCCGAATGAGGACACTCTCGTGCACATCGCGCTGATTCTGCGGCGTCGTGAACAGCATCTCAATAATCAACGACAGAACTTCATTCGGAACTGCGAATACGGTAAACGTTTCGAATGTATGAGAGGAACGAACTCAACGAGTCTCAATTGAGGAAGCGCCACCTGCGGGATGAGCGTAACGGATGGCATGCTCTGAGGGGACGGTGGGAGGCAAGTTAGCACCAGTACTTGCAGGTGGCGTACTCTAGAATCAAGACTCACGAGACAAGGATGAAGGAATTACAGATGATGGAGCAGCCCGTTGCGAATGGCTGTCAGCGGCGGTCGAAAGCATCCCATTGAGCAACCTCCGAAGTAGTGGAAGTCGGCGGATAGGTGGGCGCTTACTATCCATTGTTTTCCCAGAACAGTTTTCAACACATGGTACGTAAAGAAAGATCTTTGCTGGGTGGAGTCATTCTCCACATGGCACAGGCAGCGAGCTCTAAAGAAATCACAGAGCGCGAATTCTACACGACGACCAAGTTTGATCCAGCAGAGCAACATATATAGATGAATTTCTTTCACCACCAATCAAATTGCATGGACGGACATAAGGTACGACAACGAGCAAGCCATCTATCAAACTCGCCTCCCGATGGGTAAGACCAGAAGCGTCTGTGAAGTTGCAGGATACGACGGATTAACCAGCAGAACGCGCCGGCAGTCGGTGGAGAAAATACGAGTCCTAAAATTCAATCGTAAAATCGTTCCTATGCAGTGAGCAGAGATGGGTTCCTTCGCGATCGTCCATGCAGTTGAGGACGATATGCTATGTTCGTTGCTCATGCCCAACAAGGACCCCTACTGCAACGGGTCTATTTACTCGTAAAATAAGTCGGTTATTGGCAAGGTCGATGAAATCCTGGGTCCAATCAATTAAGCCTACTTTTCAGTGAAAATGGCAGGCCGCATAGTCGCAAGCAGCTTCAAAAAGGGTGATAAAGTCTATCTTGGGGTAAACAAGCGTCGAACTCGTAGGAAACGCAGACGGCGTAGAAGCCCGACGTACGAAAAGGTAATCGATGAGCTCGGACTTCCAGACTCGGGGCGATAAAATTTCGAGGGTTAAGCGACGAGATTCATTCAAGTGGTTCCTTGCAGTGAAGTCAGAATTAGTGACCGCCGAGGAAGGAAGCGGGAAAACGCACAGATGAAGAGGTGACGGCGTCGACAGGCCGAGGTCGAGAGCGCGTACGATGAAGTCGAACGAATGAGGAGCGGCCCAGCCGCGCATGTCTTCTGAGGGTACGAACAGCAACGGAGGTGTGCAGGCCCGACGGACTCGTGAGCCTGACGAAGGAGGCAACGGTGAAGACTTGCAGAAGGATCAGTCTGCGATAGAATCAGTCGCTGCTGGGGAGACTGATGGGAAGGTGTACACGACGGAGACGACCTGTGCACTGGAGGAGCCGTTGCGGACGCGGAATGGGTCACGACTAAGGGTCTAGGGATGCAGTCAGTCGCCGTGAAAGGACAGCGAGGAACGGACGGACCAGGCCGATGTGGCGGGCGGTGCGCGCGAGTGATGCGCGAGGACGGAGGCGATGGCGATGGTCTCCCCGGGGAAAGGAGGAAGCGTCGAGAACGAAGTACATGTCGCGGTCGACAGGTTATCTGTGATACGTGAGGGAACAGCGTGGATGTGTGAGACAGTGCCCGTACCATTGAATACCGCAGAGGCAAGTCATTAGACCGATCGTTGCGAGCTTTGCCGGAATAGGGCGTAAGAACGAGGGTATTGAAGTAGAGGTGCATACCGGCAAGGCCCTGCAGCACTCGTCGAGGCCCGTACGCCGTCCTCGCGGGCTTGTCAAGCTCCCTAACTTGCGATGCTTCAGGGGAGGAGACCACACTGCGGTGCCACGTTGTCTGTTGAGCCCAATGACCTTCAAAAGGAGAGAAATCGACGCACCGAGACAAGCGCGTCGACCACCAGCAGATTCATCGATATTCATCGATATTCGCGTCTGGTTGCGAGCAAGATTTGGGCGGGCGGGGCAGGGTCGTGTCCAGATGCACGCCGGATGGGTCATAGAAACCACGCTGGACGCCGAACGAAAGCTGTTAACCACCGATTTCGCGATTCAGTGACCGGAGGCTCTAACTTGGTCGTTTCCGCGATTCAGCCGATATACAGAGAGGTGGGAGCCAGTCACAGCTGGGGGACGAGGGAGCGACCAAGGATGCGTCTGGGTGTAGAGCAAGTCGCCATTCTCTGGATGTCGGAGTGAGTGTGTAAAGCAAAGTCGAAAGCCTCTGAACCAAACAACCCGCCGCCTCTTTCGGCACACGCTCATCTCGGACCTCGGTCAATATCTCGTCAATGTATTCCCCGGAACCTTGCTCTCTCGCTCGCGGACAACACTCTCTGTTCTATCTGCCTTCCAGTCCTCCTCTCGTGAAACTCTCCGGAATGCGAAATATCAATCTTGTTTTCCTTGACGATCCGGACTCGGGAACTCGTTTGCGTCCAGAAACTCTCCCGCATCGCAGCGCGTCTTGCAAGTAGGTACCATCGCGTCACAGGCCACTCTATCGCAAAGCCCGGCCACCGGCTCGCCTTGGTAATCGAGAAAATGTCCGGCCGAGGACGGTGCGTTGCCAGCAGTGCAGCAATCAAGACCACCCCTATCCCTCAAGCACCACCGATGCCTGGGACGTCGCCAAGCACGGTGTCCTGCCTGCGTCGCTCTCACCTTCAGAGCCACAAACTACCATTCAAACTGAAAGTAAACGCGTGCACAATCCAATTCCGTCTGTACTCTGTCGCAGTAACTATTTTCAACTTTTTGGTTATACATACGACACGTCTAATGCTGGACAATGGTCATATATTTCGTGCGCGATACTTGAAAATGGTTTTGCTAAATCGCGCCAAACGTTCATGAAACCGCCCCTCTACATACTTGTCATGTCCCTGCAAGTGCGGATACTCTAGGTTGAATCGCTCCACAAAGAGCGCAGCAAGAGCGAGATTCCACCCCCACCTATGTCCTCCCAGCAAGGACACATTGGGTCAAGCGTGGGCTGGCGGGCGTCGTTATCGCCGTTCACGTATGCTGCGCTTTCTACCAAAGTAGTGTACTGCTCGGCTCGGACTGTGATGAGGATATTCCGGTCGAACGGTATTCCGAGTGAGCGCAACATAACGAGGCGGATAGCCGACTAGCACGTTTACTAAGCGTAAATGCAGTAGTAGATGAATTGTGCGTACATCGAGTTTGAGTTCCTCCCCATTCTTCGTCAGTTGCGCCTCCGTCGGCGGTTGCACCTCCGTCGGCGGCAGCGCCTCTGCCGAAACTATATCGGCGGGCCCGGGCTGGAGCTTTGGCAAGTCGATAGGAGCAGGGTGTGTTTCGTGCTCCGCGTTGAGCTCCTCTACCCGAGCGGACAGTGGGGAGTCCGAGTCCTCTGGGAATCGACGATCAAAGTAGTTTCCATGCGTGGAGCTTGGAAGCTGCGGGTCGGGATGGAAGGGGTTGAGCGGCAGGCCTGGCGACCCACTGCAGTTATAGGCGCACAGGCTCTGCATACCGTACTTGACAAGCCAAAGGCGTTGATTTATCTGCTGCATTTGGTTGTCAACACGCCAGAGATGTTGATTTATTTTTTGGATGCCAGTTTGGATCTGAGTCTAGGTGAACCCCAAATTGTCGCGACCCGGATGCACGAGCTGACCTTCTGGCGGGCCAAACCAACGCACCTATTCCGAAGTGACAGAGGGTTTTCGAAATGCTGACAGCGACTGTGTTAGAGGAGGTAAAGTCGCCTTCAAGCAAGAACGCACATTGGGACGACACGAGTTGGAAACATCCAGCAAGTCGCGACGGGTCTGGTCCAGGGACAGTCGGTAATCGGTCAAGTAGGCTAGGTGGGACTCCGGGTAGGCAGCCAGGCTCCAATGGCCCTGCAAATAGGTGAGTCAACAGAATCAACCGGGGCAAATACGTGCGAATATACTTCAGCTAGGTGTATCTATATCGTTACATCAGTAAACGGTCGATAATTCTGAATAAAAAACTTGCCTGGAAATCGAGTTGGCGCGAGATAGCATCGACCTTGAAAAAATGGTCGGTCCCTTGAACCTTCTGTTGTCCGCAACGAATCCACATACGTTGCTTATGAAGAAGCTAGGATTGAGGGTGTCTGGAGATTGCATTGCACTAGTTGGGTTTGATGCGCTCCATAGTGAATCGGCCACCGTTCTTTAAAACGAAAACGCGAACAAAGCGTGCGGCAGAGGAACTCTCCAGTGGCGTCGGTCCGAGTGCTTTGACGCTGTGCAAATGGGGTTGAAAGTGGTTCCCTGTCACGGAGGCAGTTCGGAGGCAGTTCGAATTCACTTCAGCGGCGGCGGCAGACAAAGGCGGTTTGTTCTTCGCGGACATGGAATCCATCGATAACGCCGCACGCCATCGATCCCTTGTCCGCGCAGCCAGTCCATCAACATATTGGTAAATCATGACCACCTTTTGGCGCGGCAGACCGAATATACTTACTCCGTCTGCTACTTCCGCCGGCCATGGACGGCGCGGGCGCTCGTCCCTAAATAACAGGGCAATCTTCACTCTCAGCTCTCAATGCCTCCCCGGAGATCTGAGCGGTTGAGTACCGCGGCGCTTCCTCGTCGGTCCCCTCGTCTGATCAGGCGAGCAACGTCGTTCTCGTCATACCATCCACTGGCCCCTCACACTTACCCCTCAGGTCGGTTCCGAGCACGCTTCTTCCCGTTGGACGCCATCCGACGAGGAAGTCTAAACCTCGAGTCCATCCGCGAGCCAGTACTCTCTCCGTTGCACCCGCTGGTCGTTTTGGTGGGCGACGTGTGCTAGAGTCTGCTCCTGCCAACGTAGATGATGTGGAGTTCGATGTTGCTGCGCTTCAGCTCGAGACTTACAAGTATCGCTGGGGTGGTTGGGAAACGACCGCCAGCCCCACAATAGAATTCAGTATATGGGAGCCAACGAGGAAGGGGAGCCATGTGTCGGTCCATCTGGTGTGTTCCACTGTCACGATCGCGAGGACCTTTTGTTTGCAAGACTTAACCCGCATATGTCCAATTAAGGCTTGGTTTCTCAAACGTGCTCGGTTCACTTCTCTCGCGGTCAAGAAAATTCGCCTGGGCAAAGGTTGGGAGGACAGATGGGCTTCTCGAGATGCCGCGATACGACTGGAGGGTGCTCGTTTCGCGGAGGCTTCTCGACAATGGCAGAAATTTCAGCGCCGCTGCCAAGCCAAGCGAATTAAGCTGCCAGGTACCGTCAACTAGAGAACGCTTGTGGACACTGACACTTCGGGCTGCCCTAGAACATACCATCTTAGGTCTAACTTTTCCCTATACTTTATATACCTAAGAGGTCTCCCCCCAGGTGGGGGGTCCCAGGGATACTGGTATGTCCCATTTCCCTGGGTGGGCACAGCTGGGTAGTTCCCAGTGGGACATCCCAGCGCGCCGCAGGCGGGCGAAATTTTTTTGGCCTAGGACGTCCCATAGGCTATTTTTGGGGCAAGGACCCCAGAACCTCGTGAGATCAAAGTAGGTCGTTCTCAACCGTCTGTGGACCGTTTTGGCTGCTACGAGGCTTGTTGGAAAGCCCTCGACCAGGGCTTTCCATGAGTACAGTATGGAGCATATTGGAGGACCTTTATTTTTCACCTACGTTTCCCGATTGGCCACCGAAACAGCTCTCCTGCATGCATTTGGCTACCGTTCGGGCTGGCAGTATGCCCGTTGGAAAGGGTGTTGTTCAGGCTGTCGGTGGGTATGATATGGGACCGATCGAAGAACCTTTGTTGTTTGGTTCAATTTCCTGGTTGGCCACCGAAACAGCTCTCCTGCATGCATTTGGCTACCGTTCGGGCTGGCAGTATGCCCGTTGGAAAGGGTGTTGTTCAGGCTGTCGGTGGGTATGATACGGGACCGATTGGAGCATCTTCGTGGTTTGGTTCAATTTCCGAAAACGGCTTTCCTGCGTGCATTTGACTACCGTTTGGGCTGGCAGTATTCCCGTTAGAATGGGTGTTGCTCAGGCTGTCGGTGGGTATGATACGGGACCGATTGGAGCATCTTCGTGGTTTGGTTCAATTTCCGAAAACGGCTTTCCTGCGTGCATTCGGCTACCGTTTGGGCTGGCAGTATTCCCGTTAGAATGGGTGTTGCTCAGGCTGTCGGTGGGTATGATACGGGACCGATTGGAGCATCTTCGTGGTTTGGTTCAATTTCCGAAAACGGCTTTCCTGCGTGCATTCGGCCACCGTTTGGGTTGGCATATGCTCAGAGTATTAGTGACCAGCTTTCCTGTAGGCATTCACTAGCTGGCATATGTTTCGACTGTCGGTGTCTGATAGCCTTCGAAAATGTTATTCACGCTGTTCGGTTCGCCGCACTCGTAGTGCTTGAAACATGCATGGCTTTAACTCTATGTTGTATCTAACCACGACGGGACATCCCATATGTTCGTGGGACCTCCCACTTTCAATGGGAAGTCCCGTCGTTTGCTCTGTGGGACATCCCACTGACACCTGGGATGTCCCACCTAAGATGGGAAATCCCACGTTGAATTGAGTGGGACCTCCCTTTTCTATGATGGGATGTCCCACTCATTGTGGGACATCCCACAATTATTTTTTGCACTTGTGGGACCTCCCACGATTATTTTTTCTACTTGTGGGACTTCCCACAATTATTTTCTGTACTTGTGGGACTTCCCACAATTATTTTTTGCACTTGTGGGACCTCCCACGATTATTTTTTCTACTTGTGGGACTTCCCACAATTATTTTCTGTACTTGTGGGACTTCCCACAATTATTTTTTGCACTTGTGGGACCTCCCACGATTATTTTTTCTACTTGTGGGACTTCCCACAATTATTTTCTGTAATGATGGGACATCCCACCTACCTGGCCCAACTTGTATCCTTGCTTGAGGCACACCAATGGGCAAGCTGTCTTGTGCATGTCCACGTCCCTTCTTATCTAATCGCCTTCCCGTGTGCACAAGTTCGATTCACCCTTAGGCCTGCCTTTATTTTGGCCACCCGATTAAGGCCGACTCAACGCCCGACGCCCAAAAAGGCAACTCGGACTTGGAAAAATTTCTACGACTCACTTTTTTTTTTTCTTTCTTTTTTCTCTGCCTTCGATAAACGTTCTGAGATGCTTGTTTTTTTAGTTCTCTCCTTCACAGATCACACAGAGCATGAATATAATATACTTTGCAATTGAACGTCATATGGTTACAATACAGGCAACAGGAACCACATTGTAAGAACGATACATGTAAAGAAGATGATAGGCAATTAGATCACATAAGAACCGTCGATTGAGAATGAATAGCTGCAGGCTAAGTCAGTGCGAGAAGGAATGAATAAAACAGACACATACATGTCATACTCGCAACGCGTTTCAGTCGCTGCCCCATTGGTCCGCAGACCGGACAGACGGGCCCAATACGCCCAGGCGCTCGCACCTGCTTCACCGTCAACATAAAGATTGAGAATGTTGAAGGAAACTTACCCCGGTCCCTGTTGTGCGGCGCGGAGGCGATGATCTGGTACCTCCTACTGGTGTAGACACCGAACTCCATCAGCAGCTCCGCGTCGTTGAGGGTATGGAAGGGCAGTGCGTTGTACATGGCAAGGTGAGGTGGATTAGGCGAGTGAGTTGTTGGTTCTCCAGTCAAGTAGGGCGCACCTTTATACCCAATGCCATGCTGGTGGCATTCCCTCTTCGAGCACAGCGCTTTGAGGAACAATGGGTGGGCTTTGAGCAACAATGGATGTTGTCTGCATAAGGGTTATCATTGTATTTTCGGCGGAGAATAAGAACTACCGCGGTTTGAAGCGTTTGAAGTGTTGAACTCAACGAAGGCACGAGCATTTGAATCAGAATATATATTGAAAACTGTAAACTAAACTACGGGACGTTTATTTAGAGCCATAGAAAGACGCGGTGGAGGTGACTCCAGCTTCATCACAAGCGTACCGCGAGAGTCGCTCAATCACACCTTTGAATTGCTGCGCTGAAGGCCGAAGTTAGCAATGATCAGTAGCTGAGGGAGCAATGAACTTACCATGGCAATAACGAATGAAGCGTTTGTTGCGGTTGAGCGACAATCTGACACTGCGCGAGGCGGAGAGCGTCCATTCAAAAGAGGTCTTGTGAAGAGTTGGGGCGAACTTGTGGTTAGGTGCGTAGTGGTTGAGGTACTCGTGAACTGTAAGACCATGTTAGCTAGAACACAAACGATGAAGAAACTGTCCGTGACGCACAGCGGGCATCGAGCTGGCTACGACGCAGATCGTCTTGAGCATAGGGATTGCGTCCATGGACCGTCACGTCCGCGACCGCAAGCTCCCTCATCATAGCAAGACTGCCACCGGCAGCCTCCCTCAGGCGCTGCATGTAGGTGACAGAGTTGCGCTTGATATTGAGATCATCGGTGAGATCGTCCAGGGGCTCGAACAAGATGCCGAAGTCCTCGGCGAAGGCGTCCACCGCCTCGAAGTACGCAGCAACACGCCTGTCGGTGAATTCCGCGCGAGCTGTAAAGCGAGTGAGCGAACGAAGTCGTTCGTAAGTTCAAAGCACGCACCAACCCGCAATCTCTCCGCCTTGAGATGCTCGAGGCCTTCCTCTCGCGCAGCAATGTATTCGGGGACGTCCTTGTCGGGGAGGAAGCGACCGAACTCCTCTTCGTAGTCTTCCACTGGAAGAGAAAGTAGTCAGGACCGACACGGGTAACCAGAAAAACAACACTGACGATCGTGTTTGTAAAACTCGCGCAGCCAAGTCACCTCGGGGTTCGCCGCTGAAGAGGAGGCAATTAAAGCCTGTTGCACACTGGAAGGCCACAGGACACATACCAACGCGGGCGAGACCCTCCGTAAGTCGCTGGTTGGCCCTCTTGCGCTTGGGTTCTTGGTCCTGGAACCAAGGCTCAGTGGGGGCGAGGGCGACGGGTAGCGTCGGGTCCGACAGGCGTGGCACCCGCGAGGGAGACGAAGATTGTGCCGGGGGCGACGAGGGCGGGAGCGGGCTAGGGGGAGGACAAGCGGCGGGAGGGCCACGAGCAGAACGAGCAGCCTGACGGCTGTCGGGAATAGAGGTGCGGGTAGCAGGCATGGAGGCAGTTTAGTTGGAGGTTCAGTAAAGTGAAGATGCGCGACATACCCCGTTGCCTTTATACCCCCCATCCCGTGGCCACCATTGCCATTGTCCTTGTCGTTTCCGTTTTGCGACATCTGGCGCTTTGGACGCCATCAGCGCAGGTCCCGACGTCCATTGTGCTTGCCATTGCCTTTCCAGGATCTGCGCCGGATATCCCAGTCAGTTTAATTGCTTCAGTCTGTTTTGGGACGCACCAGGATTACATTGTTTGCCTTGTCGAAATTTTGAGTCTTGCGGAGGAGGTTTATATGTAAAATAACTTATATACGTGTACAGAATACATCCAATTGGCTATTTAATTATTGTCCTCGTTTCGATAAACGTCCGCTCGCTCTAACGCTTCCAGCGTGCCAAAATCTTCGTCTTCTCCACCGACTTCCCCCGCTGCATCATCATCCTCATCGTCCGAGTCATTCCCATAATGACGGTCTTCGCCGCGAGCAGCTTCGTGTGCGTCTAAGCGACAAGCCGCGATTTGTGCTGCTGAGGGACCCCATTGCGGCAGTGTCGTAAAATCCACCTGGAGGTCAGGCAGGTCTTTGCGCCAGGTGGCACAAAGTCGAACGAGTCGGTCTTGTCGCAGCTTCAGATGGTATTTATCTGCGTTAGAGTCTGGAATGGATTCGTTAGCGTCCGTCTACAGTTGGGTCTTTGGGACGTACTGGCGTCCATAATGGCACGAGAGACTGCCGCCCACTCCTCGGCAAACCACACCTGCAGAGACTTGCGCTCCCTGCGTAAGCGGTCATCTTCTTCATTGCACCGGTCGAGCTCAAGCATGGCTTTAATGCCCCCCCGAACGTTCTCGTCGGCAAGCCAAAGAGGTGGGTCCGCTGTGGGATCCGCGCTGTCGTCCAGGCCGATGTTTTGGAAGATGGCGTCGTCGACCTCCAGTTTCCAGATCCCCTTGGGCGGGATTGGCAGCGGCGCGATCGAGCCGGGGGGTGCTGTCTTGTCATCGACCATCTTCTTGAGCTGTGCGCAAAGTTTGTTGTATGCTGCGCAGACCTTGGAGATGGTGGGTTCACGCCGCTTCACTGCGGACTCCGTGTGTGCATGTAGCTTGGCGTCTAGAATGTACATGAGTTCCGATTCCGTAGCCAGGTGGATAACATACCGTTAAGCAGTCGTCGGTAATGACGCTCCACGATATCCATCTCAAACTTCCGCGCCCGCAGCCGCTGTAAGAGGCGATTCTTGAGAGCACGCGCGTTCATGAGAACGCGCATGTAGACGCTGTCGACGAGGTCCCGCAGCTCTTGCCGCTCAGTAACCCCCAGAGCCTCCTCTTTGCGTCGAAGCGACTTCTCCGCCCTGTCCAGCTCTTCCTGCGCGGCATCCAAATCCAAGTGAAGCGTCTCGGCTTCGGCTCGTTCCGCCGTGACGGCGCTGTGGAACGCTGCACGGAGCTCCCGCACCTGCTGTCTGCGCGTCTCAAGGGAGGCGCGCAACATGATTATCTTGTTCACGGCTTGCTGGCCGCGATGTTTCGATTGCTCTATAATACATGTCAGTTATGTCGTCGATCTTATTGAAAGGATCACTCACTCGGCAAGGGCTTCGTCTGCGCGGTAACCTGCAGTAGCCACTGCTCCTGTAGTACCTCACGCGAGTAGCCACACTCCGCCAACACAGTCGTCGCGTCCGCGCGTTTGCTTCTGCTGTGCTTATGGCGCCTCAGGATCCATCCTCCAAGGCGGAACAGACTTGACTCGGCGGCGTGGTCAATCTGGGCGTCGAGTGTGTACAGACGGTTGTGGTACTAGATGTAGATGTTAGCTCGTTCTTCATATGTATGAGGAGTAATGACTTACGCCGCATATCCGCAAATGCGCGATCAAGTGGCTGATGGAGTGCCAGAAGCGCTCGCAGCCTTCCCCGTTGGTGAACCCAAAGCCCACTCGTTTGCGCGGGTGGTAGAGGAGCTGACAAGCCCACTCGTGCCCGAAGGCGTGAAACACGGACACCGCAAATGCGAGTCGGTCCATGAAGCGGGAAAGGAAATCCCACTTCCTGCAGCTCCGCTCCAATGTGCAGGCGACGTCGTAAAGGAGCCCGACACGGATGTTTAGAGGAAGGTGCTGGAAGAGCGTCTCCATCAACGCTATGACATTGAACTGCTTCTCGCCCGCGGAGTGCATGTTGACTACCCAGAGGACCCGGTCGTGGCGGCAGAGGAGCGCCATCACCGCGGTGTCCTCGAAGAAGTCGGTGCTGGCCTTCTCTCGTTTTTCATCGGCCGCCTTGAAGGACGCCTCGCATCCATCCAGGACCGAGCGGGGCAGAAGTAGCCCGTCCTCGTAACCGTCCTCCTCATCGTCGCCAAATGCGCCCGCGGCGGCTTTGTTTCGTTTTGGCGCCTTTTTCTGGGCGCGGACCTTGTCCACATACTCCTCGGTTCGTTGCGCCGTGCGTTCGGGAACGAAGTGGGTGTTGGGGTGGAACTTGGGCGGGTCGCGCTGTGATTTCTTCTTCTTTTGAGTGAAGCACGCGTCAATGCAGACTGCGATATCGAATCTGTGGGTGAAATGAGTATATGATTGACCGTAACAAAGGTAGATTTGACTCACATTTCACTTGGGTCATGTTTCAAGTCGCCGAAACACGCTGGGCAGCATGCGCGGAGGTACTCGCTGGGTCGTGTACGAGGGGGTGGTTCCGGGAACGGCACCTTTGGTCGCGCTGGTGGAGTCAGTGACCTTCGCCGTTTGCGTCCCCGACCGGTAGGGGTTGGAGTGGGACTCCGCGACGAAGAGCTTGACCTCGATCTAGAACGGGTGCTCGACGACCGTTGGCTTTGACGACCTCGCGACGGGGATCGACCTCTCGACGGGGATGACGTGTGTGGCGGGTTCGGCGTCGTCGCGCTGGGCGTTGCAGGCACTGGCTGGGGAACGAGGATGGCGTCGCGCGCCACCTGGATAACCTTCGTATAACCGCTCTTGAGCTGATTGGAAGCATGGGTGTACCACAGTAGGCTATTGCCAAATCGTCGACGCAGCGAGTTCTAATAACGCTATCAATAACAATTCGAGCACTGTGAAAACGGGCTCACCTGGTGCTTCAATTGATACCCAAAACCCGCGAGGACACCTTCCAATGTGGCGCAGAAGGCGGTATTGTTGGGCGCGATGTGAAGGAAGAGATTCCGGGTGAACTCAAGCACTCGCATGTCGACCGCCAGCGACGGCAAGACAGGCGAGCAACCAAACGCGCCCGCCTGCACCAGCTGGACTGCAAGTGGGTGGCATTGGCACACGTGGAAGTCGACGTCTACGATTGCTGGGGGAAGTCGTTAGCGACCACGCGTAAACGAAAAGGCAGGGGACGTTACCAGAGAAGCGCACTATCGCGACTCTGTGAGTCTTGGATTCGGAGCATTGACAGCCTGAAGGCTTGGGCGGCGGTAGCGGAAGCTCGTCCACCTCTCGCAGTGACTTGGTGACCTGCATGACGCTGGCCAAGTGCGGCAGGATGGCGGGTATAGTCTCCCTTTGCCACCGCACCCACTGGTCCAAGCGCTTCCGCCGATGCTTGGTGGGCTCGGGGGGCGGGGATGAACGGTCGGGCATGATAATGTCCGGCTCGTCCTCGTATTCTTCGGCGCGTTCTTCTGCAGCAATGTCTGCGGGAGACATGGGGACGCGCTGACGCGGATGAATGCCCACCAGCGCAGGAAGGAGCGGAGGTATGAGGGTCTCCCCATATTCGAGTAGAATGTCGGGGCGTCGCGCGATATGGGCAGGCTGTTTTTGTCGCTGATTGCCACCGCGGGGCCCGGCAACGACGGACGAGGCAGGAGACGACGCGGCGGCGTGCCTCTGTTTTGCGGTTAGTTTCATGCTGAAGAGGTGGGGTCAGGAACTGGGAGCGCGTTGGTAGTGGCACTCACTTTGATGCGGTGATGACTTGAAGTCTTTGTACGGGTTTTTTGTACCGCGCTGATTACTTGGGAGCGAGTTAATTGACGATTTTACGGGCTTGTATACGACTTATACAGTGTACAATTCTACTCTATGGTCTACTCTACAGAGGTACAAGTACTCTACAATAACGGGCTACTTTAGGAAGGTGGCGGTCGCGGACAAGTGAGAATAGGCGCCCAAGACAAACAATGGCCTCAGTTGACGGGACAGGTTTCGGAGAAACCGATAAGATTAGATATCGGTTTCTCCGAACCTGTCACAAGACCACGGCGCGTCGCGTCGCGTATTCAACTTCACACAAGTTCACACAGCGCGCCGCCCATGAGACGTTTGACGCGTCTCACGCGCGGCGCGCGATGAGCGAGGTAACAAATTGCATTCTCGTAATATTTAACATACTATATACATTATTTTACGCTATGTACATTATTCTGAGTATTCAAATACACTGTATAGTCAATATTGTATGGTAGGAAGAGGAGTTGTTTCAAAGGTAAAGTCCTGAGTGACGATTTGAATGTTCTTCGCGATGCAAAGGCTTGCAAAGGGAAATTGGACCAGCTGCCAGTGAACGCCGGGAGGTTCCTCCAATCTGACACCGACGATCCTGGTTTCTGCCCCATGCACAGAAAGGGCAGGCTCTGTGAAGCCGTATCGGCCTTTGCTCGTAGCGTCGCCGTCGATGTCCGGGCCTATAACCACCACGCGAATTTGGACCTTGTCCAAATCAAGCCCATCCTGGTCGCACCTCAGCGGGCGGATGCATGTGGCAACCACGGGATGGTTGAGGCCGTTCTTCCCCGCACCGTAGACAGTGAGCTTGTGGTTCACCAAAGTCAGGGGCTGCGTCGGGACCAACCACCCGCGTTTGCCTTCCAGGGCGAGGATCGTTTTTGTATGTTTCCCCGCCGCCATCGAGAGGCCCTTGATGACAACGTCCACGCGCTTCCGGACGAGTTCAGGGGCCAACATCCACTCGCCGTTGAGCTCGCCGACCACTGAAACGGATGGATCTGGTTCCCAAGCGGTGTCGGCGGGATTTAGGGCGGGAGGAGTCGGTACACGCGGAATTGCTGGGCGAGTGAACAGTGCTTCTCCGCCTTTCGTGAGTGCTTCTCCGCCTTTGGTGAGCAGTTGCTCCGGCAGGTAACGCGCCTGCGCAAGAGGGAGTTTCGTGCTAAACAAGTTAGTATAAGATTGCGTTTACATTTTCAAAAGGGGACGCACAAGACGTGCACGACGAATTCGATCTCTGCCTCGACTTGCGTGTTGGAGGCATTGCCACGAATGGTGACCACGATCCCCCCCAAATCGTGCCTATCCCGACCCTTCGTTCGTTTGCGCCCCAAACGTTTGACCCGCTCTTCGCTATCGTGGTCGCCGACCACGATGCCGCGGAACCCCTTGTACCGGTGGGTAAAGGCGACCTGGACCTCAATACCCTCGAAACGTTTCCCTGTGTACGCGAGCTTCAGCTGTTCCTCCTTGGCGAGTCGATCTTGTTCCGCGATGTTGACGAGGAAGGGGAGGGAAGCCTTGGTGATTTGCAGCATATAACTGGCGCGGATGTGATCCCTCGTTGCCTCGTCGTCCCGACCGGCAGAATACTCGTTGTAGTCTTTGAGGCCCTGCCTCAGATCTCCCTGTACGAATCGGGCGGTGTCGAGTTTTCGTTCATGCTGTTCGACCTCGGCCTCACTGCGTTGGATCTCCGGTTCGAGCTGACCAACTTCGCTCGTTCGTGTAAACGGGGCCGAAGGCGCAGTGAAGCCCGCATCGGCCAACTCGACACTTGAGGCAAGAACTTGGATCTGCAAACATTTCAGATTTCGCTTTTTGTCCGAACGAAAACGAAAACCATACCACCTGGGCCTCTGCCTCGGCAGATTTAAGCAGGTCGGGATCCGTATACGCCCCCTGCAAAGAGATTCAATAAAATGAAATAAAAAAAAAGCACCGTGAAATGGAAATCCCACTCACATCCCACACGTCAAGCATGCCCCCAGCGCGAATGTCCAAGATGAGCCCGACACGGCCCTTGTTCGCCCCGCGACTGACGCGTACCAAGTCGCCACGGAGGAGTTCTCGATGAAGGTAGCGTACATCGACGTCGAAGCTGTTGCGGTCGTCGAGGGCGCCAACAACGACTTGGCCAGGGGTGGCCTGTATCGTTGCTATACCGTTGCCGATTTCGCGAACCCGTCCAGAAACCCCGCGATACAAGACGCCCGCAACGACGGACACGCGATCTTGGATGTTAATGGGACAGAACTCGTCGAGGATGTGCCGTCTGAGCTGGCTAACCTCGACCCAGAAGGAGCTGAGACGGGAGCTACCCTCGGCGAGCTCTTGAACCTTTGCGACTCGAACGCGGCGGTTGTTGCGGAGTTCCTCGCCGACGCGCCAGATGTATCCCATCCTGCCCTTCTCCCCTCCCTCGACCACGACTACCCTGGCTCCGGGTCCAAGAGCAGGGCAAAGACCTTTGTAAGTGGCGGTTTTCATCGCCGAGTGAATTGGCGCCGCGCGAAATGGGTCGGTGTGTTCGCGAGTGGGAATGACGACCTGGTACTTGTCTTGGGTCATGTCTCGAGAGACGTCGACCTCGACAAGAGTGAGCTGGTCCTCCGGCGCGAGCAACATCTTGCGCGGGGAAATGGCAAACGCGAGCTGCCAGCTATGGGGGCCGGTCTTGGGACGAATGTCAGGGGAACCCCCTCCCGACGCCCCTTTAAGCCCTCCGGTATCTCCCGCTGGCATTCCGCTTGTGACCGAGCCCGGGATCTCTGCCGATCACTCCGGTCACATGCACCTGTATAGTACGTATTTAGAGTCCCGACCTAGCGTGGGAATCCTCAGAGTTTCTTCTCTTCGGATTCCCCTCGCTAGGTGCGTTATGCTTTCCTGTATTCTAGTGTACATTATTAATATACTTCGGATTCCCCTCGCTAGGACTCTTGAGTATTCTCGGGCCTCGAGGTTGCCCTTACAGCAGAAGAAACTCTCTAAGGGATTAACCGGTCAAGATTCCGACCTTTGGCTTGCCAGGCTCGGACCGCTCTGATAGCGCTCCCGCCTCGCCCAGCTCGAATCTTGCCCCCTCCTCCCGTCCCCTCGATCCCGTTATGGCCGACCCCGCTGCTGCCACTGGCACCGCCGAGGAGCGCATGACCCGGATTGAGGCGACCCTCGACCGCCTTATGGCTTTCCTTGATACCTCACCTCCCCAACGGGTGCCTTCCCCTGCCCCGTCCCCTGCTGCCCCAGCTCCGGACCCGGGTTCAGGAATCTTTGCCAACATCGTTCCTGGCGCAAAATCGGTCCTGCGACCGAACCCCCCGTTCGTCTTCGACGGCGATCGGACCCAGGGTCGGGCATTCCTCCATGCTGTCCGGTCCTACGTCCGCCTCCTCCCCGAGGCATTCACCGAAGGTGGTGAGCCCTCTGAGGTGAAGGTCGTCCGCTTTGCCATGTCCTTTATGGCAAAGGATTCTGCACAGCGCTGGGCAGAACGACACGAGGCCAAGCCCACGTTCCCCTTCCCCACCTGGGCCGCCTTCGTTGCTGAATTCCGCCTCCGCTTCGTCGAGGAGAACGAGCAGGACCATGCCCTGCAGAAACTCGAGTCCCGTCAGTACTTCATGGGCTCCCGCGACGTCTTCCGCTACACGGACGACTTCGAAGACCTCGTCGACCTCGCCGGCTTCGACGATGAGCTCATCAAGGTCACCAAATACCGGACTGGGCTCGACCCGGCGATAAATCTCGCCATCACCGGGTCCAGCGACCCCCCTGACCTGCGCGACTACACTGCCTGGCGGCTCCGCGCATACCGCCAGTACGAGTCGCTCCTCCGAGCAAAGGCTGCCGCTTCCGGGTCGACTGGTCTCTCTCGGTTGCGCCTGGCCGCGCTCGGGTGGTTCCTGCTCTCGCGGTCCCTGCACCACCACCGCAGAGGGTCGCTCCACCTTCTCTCCCCCCTCCTGTCCCCATGGACGTAGACCGTACTCGGGCTAGGAACCCCCCTCGTCGCGGATGCTTCCGGTGTGGAGACCCGAACCACTTCGCGCGAGACTGCACCACCCCCGTCGATGTCCGCACTGTCGATGTGCTGGACGAGGTCATCCAGCAGCTCGGTGCTGACATGCTTGACGAGCTTGTCGCCCGTTTAGCCTCTGCCGAGGTTGTTGCGGAACACGCGGCTGCAGTCGCCCAGGAGGATTTTCCCCCCCGCGCAGAGTGAGCGGTGCGCCCTCTGTCGCGTCCCCTAATCGTTTCAATGTCTTGTGTAATGAGTCTGACAATACATCTCTTGCATTACTTGAAACGATAGACGCACCCCCCGGCGGGCTAAAAATAGCGATGACGCACGACCCGGAGAAACAGGGTGTACTTTGCGCACTCTCGACAGCTCCGTGCGTCATTGTTGATGGCAAATCAGTGGCGGAGGGACCCGGGTTGTACAGCCACCAAACCAACTCCCCTGCGCCGGTTCGAACCCCCGCGCCGGTATTTGACGATCCCCTCCGCTTGCGTCGTAAACCAATGTGGGAGCGCAAACTTCCCAAGCGCTTCACCATTGCGGCTGAGGCCAGCGCGAACTCCCTCCACCTCCCCCTCGAGATTGAGTCCACCGATGATGCTGTCAAACTATCGTTGTCTGGGCTTGTGGACTGTGGCGCTACCTCAGAGTTCATCGACTCGGAGTATGCTGCAGAAAACAAGGTCCCGCTCCGTCAACTCTCTCGTCCTATCCCGGTCTTCAATGTTGACGGCTCCCCAAACGAAGCCGGCAGCATCCGGGAAGTTGCGGATGTCATCCTCCGCTACAAGTCGCACAGCGAGCGCGCCGTGCTTGCTGTCACCCGGCTCGGCAAGCAGAAGCTTATTCTCGGGTTCTCCTGGCTCCGGAAGCACAACCCGGAGATCAACTGGGAAACCCGGGAGGTAAAAATGAGCCGCTGCCCCTCTGTTTGTACGACTTGCCGCGATGAGGCGAGGATCGAACGCCAGCACGCTAAAACTGCCGCTTCAATCCTTCGCCAGCTCCGTGCCGGCCCGATACCCCGCATCTGTGCTGTGGACACGGACCTTCGCTCTGGCGAGGATGACGATGACGAGTTCGAGGACGAGTTACCAGAGTTGTCTCCGGATGACTCTGATGACTCGGACGATGAGGACGACACGATTGAGGATGGAGACCGTATATTTTACACAACGTTCTCTCCTCCAGAAGACATCCGAGCCTCCGCTACAGTCTCTCAACGCCTAGCGGAAGCCCATGCCAAGAACTCCGCACCCGGTAAGGAACCCCTTCCCCAGTGGGTGCGTGACTTCGAGGATGTCTTCAGTCGGGAGTCCTTTGACTTGCTACCAGAGAGTCGGACTTGGGACCACGCCATCGAACTTGTCCCCGACTCAAAGCCCGCCAACTGTAAGGTCTACCCTATCTCACCCCTCGAACAACGCGAGCTCGACGCGTTCATCGAGGAGGGCCTTGCTACTGGTCGGATTCGGCCGTCGAAGTCTCCCATGGCTTCACCAGTCTTCTTCATCAAGAAGAAGGATGGTGGTCTCCGCTTCGTCCAAGATTACCGGGCATTGAACGCGATGACCGTGAAGAACCGGTATCCACTTCCGCTGATCAACGACCTCATTAATCGTTTGAAAGGCGCACGGTTCTTCACGAAGCTTGACATCCGCTGGGGCTTCAACAACGTCCGGATCCGAAAGGGTGACGAGTGGAAGGCAGCGTTCCGCACCAACAGGGGACTCTTCGAACCCCTGGTGATGTACTTCGGCCTGACGAACTCCCCCGCGACCTTCCAGACCATGATGAATGACATTTTCCAGGATCTCATCATGTCTGGCGACGTCATGGTATACCTCGACGACATCCTCATCGCACATTCGGACATCACCCGGCATCGCGAGATTGTCCGGGAGGTGCTTCGACGTCTCCGGGAGCACAAGCTCTACTTGCGCCCGGAGAAGTGTGAATTCGAGAAGTCGTCGATCGAATACCTCGGAGTGATCATCTCGCACAACCGCGTCGAGATGGACCCCGTCAAGGTCGCTGGTGTTGCTGCCTGGCCGACGCCGGAGAACAAGAAGGATGTGCAGCAGTTTGTTGGCTTCACAAACTTCTACCGGCGGTTCATCCGAGCCTTCTCCGACATCGCCCGTCCGCTCTTTGACCTCACGGCGAAGGGCAAGGTGTGGGTCTGGACTGAGATCGAGGCCGCCGCGTTCCAAGCCCTCAAGGACGCTGTCACCTCTGATCCAGTCCTCATCCTCCCTGACGAGTCTCGGATGTACCGGCTTGAGGCGGACAGCTCCGACTTTGCCTCCGGAGCTGTCCTCTCTCAGGAAGGCTCTGACGGCAAGTGGCACCCTGTGGCGTTCTTCTCCAAGAGCTTGTCGCCAGTCCAGCGCAACTACGAGATCCACGACAAGGAGATGCTCGCTATCGTCCGGTCCCTCGAGGAGTGGCGACACTTCCTTGAGGGTGCGCAGCATCCCGTCGAGATCTGGACTGACCACAAGAACCTGGAGTATTTCCGGAAGTCGCAGAACCTCAACCGTAGACAGGCGCGGTGGTCGCTGTACCTGTCTAGGTTCGACTTTACGCTTCATCACAAGCCCGGAAAGCTCATGGGACGTCCCGATGCCCTCTCTCGTAGACCAGACCACGGGTCAGCTCCGGACAACCAGGATGTCACTCTCCTGAGTCCGAAGCTGTTCCACCTTCGCGCTCTCGAAGGTGTCTCCGTCTCTGGTCCCGAGGGTGTGATCCTGCGCGACATCCGAGATGCACTGGCCGGTGAACCTGACCTCGAAGACCCCGTCGCTCTGGCGGCTCGGGAACTTTTGAAGGTCCGGAACGCCCGCTCTGCCCGCAGCGCTGAGTGGCATGTCGACGCCGGTCTCCTCTATTTCCGTGGCAAGCTTGTTGTCCCCAGGGACAAGGACCTTCGCCGCCGGATTTTAGAGCAGCATCACGACACCCGGGTCGCTGGTCATGCCGGCCGCTTCAAGACGTTGGAGCTTGTCTCCCGGAACTACTGGTGGCCCCAGTTGTCCCGACACGTCGGCCGGTATGTTGCAACCTGCGACCTGTGCTGCCGCACCAAGGCAATCCGGAAGCTCCCAGTCGGAGAGCTGCACCCGACTGAGATTCCTCCGGAGCGCTGGCACACCGTGTCGGTGGACTTTGTTGTGGAGCTCCCCGAGGCGCATGGCTATGACGCCATCATGGTTGTGGTCGATGTCCTCGGGAAGCGTGCTCACTTCAATGAGTGCACAACCCACATCGACGCTGTCGGCGCTGCTCGGCTGTACTACCGCAATGTCTGGAGGCACCACGGCACCCCCGAGAAGTACATCTCTGATCGCGGTTCGCAGTTCATTGCGGAGTTCACCACGGAGCTCTGGCGCCTCATCGGGATTACCCCAGCCACCTCTACGGCGTATCACCCACAGACTGACGGTCAGACTGAGCGCGTTAACCAAGAGATGGAGCAGTTCTTGCGCATATTCACCAATTATAAGCAGGATGACTGGGACTATCTCTTGCCAGCCGCGGAGTTCGCTTACAACAACCACATCCACTCTTCGACGCAGCAGGTCCCGTTCATGACCGATACCGGTCGGCTCCCTCGCATGGGGTTTGAGCCCACTGGGGTACGCTCGAAGGTGGAGTCAGCAAACGAATTCCGCGATCGGATTGCTTCAGGTGTCTCGGAAGCCAAAGCTGCGCTGGTGAAGGCCAAGGAGGAGTACAAGCAGTACTATGACCGCCGGCGCACCCCAGCGCCGGACATCAAGGTTGGTGACCGTGTCTGGCTTGACGCATCGGACATCATGACCACTCGTCCGTCGCAGGGCCTCTCGCACCGGCGCCTTGGCCCCTTTAAGGTGGTTAAGGTTGTCGGTCGAGGCGCCTACAAGCTGGAACTCCCGCCTCGACTCTCACGCCTCCACCCTGTCTTCCCCGTGGTGAAGTTGCAGCTGGCAGAGGACGACCCGTTTCCGGGACGTCCGGGCTATGACGAGCCTGCTCCAGTCCTCCCAGAGCAGCCTGGGGATGCCCCGGAATGGGAGATCGACAAGATTTTGGATGCTAAGATCCGATGGAAGTCATTATATTATATGGTGTCTTTCAAAGGGTACAACGCTTCACACAATCAGTGGGTCAAACATTCCGATGTCTTTGCTCCGGAAGCCGTTGCGGAGTATTATCGTACTCATCCAACCGCTCCACGGTCCATCTCAGTTGCAGCCTTCGACTCTCTCCCCTTCCGCGACCCTGCCCTCCACGTCCGGTCTATGCGTCGAGGCGCCGCATTCCAAGGGGGGGATGATGTCAGGGGAACCCCCTCCCGACGCCCCTTTAAGCCCTCCGGTATCTCCCGCTGGCATTCCGCTTGTGACCGAGCCCGGGATCTCTGCCGATCACTCCGGTCACATGCACCTGTATAGTACGTATTTAGAGTCCCGACCTAGCGTGGGAATCCTCAGAGTTTCTTCTCTTCGGATTCCCCTCGCTAGGTGCGTTATGCTTTCCTGTATTCTAGTGTACATTATTAATATACTTCGGATTCCCCTCGCTAGGACTCTTGAGTATTCTCGGGCCTCGAGGTTGCCCTTACAACGAACCCAAGTTCTGGGAGGAACGGGCTTGTGTTGCTGCTGGACGTATGGTGCTGGTGCTGATGGTGGTGCGACGCGTGTTTTCTGTGCAAACGCTTCACGCGCCGCGTCTTTGGCATACCCATCAGCTGCTTTGTCGTACTCGGCAGCGAGGGCCTGCAAGTCGTCGTCGTTTTCGTCGTCTTGATCGGGAGGCGGTGAGCGAGAGGAAGGTGTTTCCTCGTGAATAGGCTCGTCGTCTAGAAATTCTGTTGGCCTAGTTAGTTGCGCTCGCTAGTACCGGTGGAGATCTTACCCTTGTCGGACAACGTCTCCTCGTTGTCATCCTCCTCTTCGTCCTCGTCGTCTGAATCCTCAGCAGCGAGATCCAGAAAGGCGGAGGCGGCAACTCCAACTCGACGACGTTTGGCGGGTGGAGGACTTGAAGATCTGGATCTCTGTAAATCGATATGAGAAACTAGGTCGCCACAGAAATGAAAACTCTTACATTGGGCGGGGGCATTCTGAGCGGCGGGGGCATGTCGCGCTGGGCAACGGGTGCTTGGCTATATCCTCGGCCACTGAAGTCGTCCAGCTCCTGGCTGTATTGACTGAATGGCGTCGGACCTCGTGAGTCGGGGAGAAAGAGAGGGGTGCGCAGGCGGGAATAGTTGGGTGAGCTGTCCAGCTCCTCGCTGTACCGACTAAACGGCGTCGGACCTCGTGAGGCGGGGTCGTACTGACTGAAAGGCGTGGGACCTCGTGAGTCGGGGTCGTGCAGAAAGAGGGGGGTGCGCTGGCGGGGATGGTCATCTGCCGGGAAGGGCGGCGAGCGCTCGCGCAGATTCTCGTCCTGGGCAAAGCTCCAGGGAGTGAAATCTGGGGTGGGGGCACGAGATCCAGCCAGGGTCGGGGGCGGCGTTGGAGATGGCGCGCGAAATGGCGGGAGCTCTTGCGCGTCCTCATCTTCGATGATCTCCAGATTGCGCGAAGGCGTCGCTGCCCCAGAGAGCTGCAGGAGGTGGTTCGGGATGCGATATGGCGCGTCCTCCTGCAAACGCGCCTGGTGACCGGCGAGGATTTGATCCATTGCAGGAAAGTCTTGACGGTCCGCTTTGCGTATGCGCGCCTCCTCCGACTCGTCGTCCTCGTCGTCGCCGTCGCTATCGCGCACTATCGGGCGTCAGTTCCTGCCTCGTCATCTGAGCAACGAGCTCACTTTCTACGTCTAGGTCTTCCTCAGCGTAGTCGTCGATGAACGCGCTATGGGCAGCATCAGTATTGCTTTTTTTCGCTTTTTTTTCTTTGAGACGATTCGGGGGCGCAGACGCGCATTATTTCATGGACAAGAGGCAATATGAAGCCCCAAGGCTCATGTATTTCATTCGAAATCACTATCTACTGGGTATTCTAAGGACGCGACGCGACTTACTGGGTGGACATGGTCGTTTGAGCGCAAGATTGAAAGCTGTGCTGGGCTAGTAAGCGGCCAAACTCGGCGGGACAGGTTTCGGAGAAACTGATATGATTAGATATGAGTTTCTCCGAAACCTGCCCCGCCGAGTCTGGCCCATCACCGGTCAGCACAGCTTTTTGGGGCGTGCTCTTGACCACCATGTCGGGAGCTCGCCCTGGGTGCGGTGGTGGTGGCGGCGACGGGGGAGGCGGGGACTTGGTGGACGCGAGGGGGAAGGAGATAGCAAGAGTAAATAGACGAATTCCTGCAACAACAGATGGCTTGAAGTGAGGGAAAAGAAGAATCGAAAATATTGAAGACAGCACGGGAGCGAGAGCGACGACGAGGAGGAGGTGTTGTGCGGGAGTTGGCGGAGTTGAAGCGGAGGGTGCAGATGGTCCACAACAACCACGGGAGGAAAGAACAAGGAGAAACGGCCTTGATTTGAAGGCGGCGCAGCGCGGCAGACAAATCAGCGCGAGGCGGGTATCTTGGGTGGGGAAGTGTTGTGTGGGAGCAGGCGGAGCTGAGGCGGACGGTGCGGACGGTCCACAACAACGAGGGGACACACGAAAAGGAGGGAGCGGGCTTGATTTGAGGTCGGCGCAGCGCGACGCGCAGATCAGGCGGGAGGCGGGATGTATTGATGGTAAGCTTGGAAAAGCTTGTAACGCGGCGCGTTGTATTGAAATCTTGGAAAACAGTGGGGACTCGCACCGCGCGCAGGTGGGCTTTGATACAGTGGAAGGATGAGGGGGGACATGGGGGAGGGCGAACACGAAGGGGACTTGTAAGTATTTTGCACCTCTAGTTCTTTAAGGGCACAAACTGACAATGCGCCAAGGCCGTTACCGTATTAGGCTGGATGGCCACCGGTGGTTCCCCAATTCGACCTTGTTTTGCGCGCGCGCTGTCAAGAACAATGGTGAGTCGGTCAAAGCGCGTGATGGCGCGTTGTCCTAAAGTGGTCGAAACCCCAGGGCCCGCATTCGCCACTTCTCCTCCTACTCCCAGCACCTGCAAGCCCTCTACCAACGAATACAACCCAGACGCCGTCGTCAAATTTTCATGCCTGCAACTCGCAGCAAAACGGTATGTCTTCACATTGAAATGGGTAGACCGTCAGGCTAATCGAGCCCCACAGAAGGACGCGGAGAGGCAATCGCAACGAGCCACTCGCTCGACGGGCCCCGCGGTATGATATTTCTCTCTTGTGTTTCCTCCTCGCTGATTTCTTTATATTCGCAGATCCCCGTTCCTCCTTCCCCATACAAGTCGCGCAGCGGCAGAAAGAAGAAGAAACTTGAAGTTGTTGACGAAATTGTGAGTTCCTCCTCATGCCGCGTTTACTAGTTCTAACAGAGTTTTCAGGACGATGCCACCGATCCTCCTCGCGCCGCACCGAAGGTGTCCAGAAGCAAGAAACCCCCCGCAGAGAAACGAGAAGACTCCCCCGTCCAGCCCGTAAGCCACTTTCCTTATCTCGTGTCGCTGAGTTAATAGAATCTTTAGGGTGACGCCGCTGCTCCTGAAAACCTCGCTCCTGCCGCAGACACGGAGCAAGACACAATACCCCAAGTAAGTTCTTCACCCTCCCGCACAAATCTGCGCTAAGACGACACTCAGGAGTCTCCCCCGCATCCACCTGCACCAATGCCTCAGGTGCCCCGTCCCCGCCACATCCCCATCCCCAAGGCCCGCCTCACGCTCAAGCCTGCGCCAACTCGTGACGGCGCGGCGCCCTCGCTCAATACCGCCAGGGAGGACCCCTTCAGTTTGGCCGACCGTCGCAGTGGCAGTCGCAAGGAGCATATACACACAGAGCTCACCAACATCTATAATACGCTGGAGCAGAACAAGCTATCCAGCGACACCCCTCCCGCTTCCAATCCATTTATGACAAAACTCAATGCGAAATTGGAAGAACAGAAAGAACAGTCCGCCAGTGGAGCTTCCCTCACCAAATTTTTCACCCAGCGCGATGCTGTGCGGCGCGATGCTGCGCGGGGCGATACTGCGCGCGCGCGGTCGAGGTCGCGGGGGCGTGCACGGGAGAGCCGTTTTCGATCGTGGACAGAGTCAAAACTCGCCGCGCCCGTTGACACACGCAACGAGGAGACCGCCATGACCGACTTCGTCAACGACGGCGACATCGTGGACGACGCGCCCCTTGCCACCCACAACGAGGACGACGCCTTGTTTGACCACGCCGACGACGACATCACGCTCGAGGAGTTTGACGACCTGGACATCAACGGCTACGTCGAGCCCAGCGACAACGACGCTATGGATGTCGATGGCCAAACCAAAAGTAGCCCCCCTTCACCGCGGCGCCACTCTGCCGCTCCGCGCTCGCGCACCTCCCCAGCGGGCGAGGCGCGCTCTCCGCGCGCTCACTCTGCCGACGCAGCGCCCCCTCCTACACCCCAACGTGCTTTGCCACAGCAACCTCCCCAATACTCGCGTCCCCAGTCTTTACCGCCCTCGCCATCGCGAGCAGGCCCTTCCAGCCGCCGCTCCGCTTCTGTTCCGCGTTCCTCCCCAGCCGCCCCGCGCTCGCCGTTGCCACCGTCCTCCCCAAACGCCACTGACAATGAGGACGAGCAGGAGCCGGAGGACGACGACGAGATCATGGGCTCGGACGACGGCAGTGACTCATTTAGCGAGACCGAGAGAAAGGCGCAGCGCGACAAAGATCGTCGACGCGCTAATGGGGCGCTCGTAGAGGACAGCGATGACGGCGACGAAGAGGACGAGGCAGCCTTCGACGCAGCCGTTGCCGCAGAGAAGGGTGGTCCTAGAAAGCCGTCGAAGAAGAGCATGGGAAAGCGAAAGGAGGTGGACGCGCCGGCGAAGAAGAAGAAGGAGAAGAAGACCAAGGAGAAGAAGACCACAGTCGTCGTGGAGGAGGCGGACGCGTCTGGGGCGGACAACGATGGGGAGTTGAAGAAGAAGAAGAAGAAGAAGAAGAAGAAGACTACAGTCGTGGAGGAGGCGGACGCGGCAGACCTCGCTTTCGAGGCCGTTATGGACGGCAACGGCGAAGATGAGACGGACGACGACGACGACTGCCCCACCGCTGCCAAACGTGGTCCAATCCCCCAGAGCACCAAAGACAGCGTTGCCCAGGCATACAAGGAGTTCACGGCCAAGATTGCCGACATTGCGCAGGCCACTGGGACTGCCCCGAAGATCTTACACCGGATCGCTGGTACCAATATCAAGCATTCGCGGGCGGCATCTGCCTGGAACGTTTGGCAGCGACGGTACGCCGAGATGAACCCAAATAACGGACGCTGTAAGTGGTTTTCACTTTGACGATCGTGTCTATGTCCTAACTGCGTTCGCAGACTCCACAGCAGACTATAACGCCCTGTCGCGCCAGGCGTACGTGGAGGCGTGTGGCCCGGTGCCCCCAAACAAGTCGGCCGAAGTCTTTGCCCACATCCCTGAGCTCGCAGAGTTCCGGGATCGTCTACGGGAGAACGCCGTCCTCGCCTTGCGTGCGGACAACAAACTCAAGTCCAACATCCAGCAAGACATTAATCCGATAATTCAAACGGTACGTGATGTCCTTTTCCCATTCATCTTATCGTCCTCACTTCTTGGCAGATAAACGTGCTTCAGCAGACATACGCAGTCCACATCCATGGATATGTCATCGACACCAACGGCGATGCTAGCTTCATGTTTGGGGCTGGCGCCGACTTCAAGGAGATGCGGAGTTCCCATCTCGTTACCGTGGGCCACACTATCAAGGAGCAGGAGCATATTTATGGGTGCGTGAGGTTCTTCTGCCCATTAAGATCAATCTAACGGATTGGATTGTACAGCGAGATCGAGAGGCGCAAGCGTGGCCGACCCACGACCGCAGCAGTGCCCTTATTAGCAGGGGACGGCTCGCGCGACGCGTTGCGCAAGCGTTTCTCGAGGATTATGGCCGATCAGCTACGTAAGTTCCTCCTTTCATTTGTTACAGGGAGCGTACAGCTGAACGCTTCACAGACGCGTTCTTGTTTGACGCGGGGCTGGCGAAAGCAGGCCACAAGATGTCTTGGAACGGCAAGCTCCTCGACTTGTTCTTCCAGAGCAAGTGCCGCCTAATCAATCACGCCGCTGCCTTGCTCCCCAAATCGCTCATAGGCAGCAACACTTTCGCCCTCAAGGACATCACGGCCGTGGCCTTCAAGACGTTCCTGCCCGGTCTCGAGAAAGGGAACGGGGGGTGAAGACGACGGCGACGATAGTGACGACAAAGTCATGCAAATCGTTGCCTGGACTGACGGTGCGCTCCTTCCAAATAACAGAATAATAGATTGACGTATACATTTGTACAGACGACAAGCAGAAATCGCTCGAAGACCAAGCCGACATTGCCTTGGTATCAGATTCAGAGGACAACGTTCTCCTGCGTGTCGAACACAGTCGAGCCTACCAGGAAGCGCTGGGGACGGTTCCCAAGCAGGCGAACAAGGGCAAGGGGAAGACGGCGAAGAACAAGAAGGCGGAGGAGCCTTTGCCTGTCGTGCCCCCTCCTGAGGGCGCTGACACTGACATGCCCCACTCCCGCTCCCACTCCCGCTCCCGCTCCCACTCCCGCTCCCGCTCCCCCTCCCGCTCGATTTCCCCCTCACCTCGGCAGTCGCAATCCCGTGGACGTGACCACCGGCGCTCTCGATCTCCCACACGCCGCCGCGAAATTCGAGCTCCCACACATCGCCGCGAGTCTCGATCTCCCACACGTCGCCGCGAGCATCGAGCTCATACACATCACCGCGAGTCTCGATCCCATCGCCGCCGCTCCAAATCACGGTCACGGCGCTCTCGCTCCAGGCATCGTGGGGACTCTCGATCTCGTCGCCACCGCCGCTCTCGAAGCCGTTCTCCAGCGCCAGACCGTCGTGCGGGAAAAGTGGAAGCTTATCCACGAATCGACCTGGCGCAAATGACGCATGGTGCGGCATTGCAGACGCGGCTCGCTCCCACAGTCAACCCGAAGCCCGACCAACGCAAACGAGCGCGATCCCCGCACGACGACCGTGCCGCGGCTACGAAGACGTCCGATGGTCAGCCACCGCAGAAAAAGCAAGCGCGAGCGGCGCTCCCTGCACCGAACGTGGTGATCCCGAGGATCTTCCGTGTTCGCTTCATCATCCGCAGACCAGACGGTGACGAGCTCGGTCCCATCTTTGAAGCGACGCAGTTTGTGGGCGCGCAAATACCCACGAGGGCAGATGAAGTCACCTATTATGAAGAGCCACCAGAGTCCAAGAAATGGCGCCGCATTCCACAGGGTACGACCCCTGCACTTATATACGATTATGACAAGGAGCGCTACATGCGTGCGGTGGAGTCTATGGCCCTCTAGTTAGTCTCGTACTTATCGATTATACCTACATGCGCTATGTATACTGTACCTACTATATGCCCTATGCAATATGCTTTTATATGCTCTTATGTGCCTCTGAATTCCTCAGCGAACGTTTATCGAAGGCAGAGAAAAAAGAAAGAAAAAAAAACTGAGTCGTAGAAATTTTTCCAAGTCCGAGTTGCCTTTTTGGGCGTCGGGCGTTGAGTCGGCCTTAATCGGGTGGCCAAAATAAAGGCAGGCCTAAGGGTGAATCGAACTTGTGCACACGGGAAGGCGATTAGATAAGAAGGGACGTGGACATGCACAAGACAGCTTGCCCATTGGTGTGCCTCAAGCAAGGATACAAGTTGGGCCAGGTAGGTGGGATGTCCCATCATTACAGAAAATAATTGTGGGAAGTCCCACAAGTAGAAAAAATAATCGTGGGAGGTCCCACAAGTGCAAAAAATAATTGTGGGAAGTCCCACAAGTACAGAAAATAATTGTGGGAAGTCCCACAAGTAGAAAAAATAATCGTGGGAGGTCCCACAAGTGCAAAAAATAATTGTGGGAAGTCCCACAAGTACAGAAAATAATTGTGGGAAGTCCCACAAGTAGAAAAAATAATCGTGGGAGGTCCCACAAGTGCAAAAAATAATTGTGGGATGTCCCACAATGAGTGGGACATCCCATCATAGAAAAGGGAGGTCCCACTCAATTCAACGTGGGATTTCCCATCTTAGGTGGGACATCCCAGGTGTCAGTGGGATGTCCCACAGAGCAAACGACGGGACTTCCCATTGAAAGTGGGAGGTCCCACGAACATATGGGATGTCCCGTCGTGGTTAGATACAACATAGAGTTAAAGCCATGCATGTTTCAAGCACTACGAGTGCGGCGAACCGAACAGCGTGAATAACATTGTCGAAGGCTATCAGACACCGACAGTCGAAACATATGCCAGCTAGTGAATGCCTACAGGAAAGCTGGTCACTAATACTCTGAGCATATGCCAACCCAAACGGTGGCCGAATGCACGCAGGAAAGCCGTTTTCGGAAATTGAACCAAACCACGAAGATGCTCCAATCGGTCCCGTATCATACCCACCGACAGCCTGAGCAACACCCATTCTAACGGGAATACTGCCAGCCCAAACGGTAGCCGAATGCACGCAGGAAAGCCGTTTTCGGAAATTGAACCAAACCACGAAGATGCTCCAATCGGTCCCGTATCATACCCACCGACAGCCTGAGCAACACCCATTCTAACGGGAATACTGCCAGCCCAAACGGTAGCCGAATGCACGCAGGAAAGCCGTTTTCGGAAATTGAACCAAACCACGAAGATGCTCCAATCGGTCCCGTATCATACCCACCGACAGCCTGAGCAACACCCATTCTAACGGGAATACTGCCAGCCCAAACGGTAGCCGAATGCACGCAGGAAAGCCGTTTTCGGAAATTGAACCAAACCACGAAGATGCTCCAATCGGTCCCGTATCATACCCACCGACAGCCTGAGCAACACCCATTCTAACGGGAATACTGCCAGCCCAAACGGTAGCCGAATGCACGCAGGAAAGCCGTTTTCGGAAATTGAACCAAACCACGAAGATGCTCCAATCGGTCCCGTATCATACCCACCGACAGCCTGAGCAACACCCATTCTAACGGGAATACTGCCAGCCCAAACGGTAGCCGAATGCACGCAGGAAAGCCGTTTTCGGAAATTGAACCAAACCACGAAGATGCTCCAATCGGTCCCGTATCATACCCACCGACAGCCTGAGCAACACCCATTCTAACGGGAATACTGCCAGCCCAAACGGTAGCCGAATGCACGCAGGAAAGCCGTTTTCGGAAATTGAACCAAACCACGAAGATGCTCCAATCGGTCCCGTATCATACCCACCGACAGCCTGAGCAACACCCATTCTAACGGGAATACTGCCAGCCCAAACGGTAGTCAAATGCACGCAGGAAAGCCGTTTTCGGAAATTGAACCAAACCACGAAGATGCTCCAATCGGTCCCGTATCATACCCACCGACAGCCTGAGCAACACCCATTCTAACGGGAATACTGCCAGCCCAAACGGTAGTCAAATGCACGCAGGAAAGCCGTTTTCGGAAATTGAACCAAACCACGAAGATGCTCCAATCGGTCCCGTATCATACCCACCGACAGCCTGAACAACACCCTTTCCAACGGGCATACTGCCAGCCCGAACGGTAGCCAAATGCATGCAGGAGAGCTGTTTCGGTGGCCAACCAGGAAATTGAACCAAACAACAAAGGTTCTTCGATCGGTCCCATATCATACCCACCGACAGCCTGAACAACACCCTTTCCAACGGGCATACTGCCAGCCCGAACGGTAGCCAAATGCATGCAGGAGAGCTGTTTCGGTGGCCAATCGGGAAACGTAGGTGAAAAATAAAGGTCCTCCAATATGCTCCATACTGTACTCATGGAAAGCCCTGGTCGAGGGCTTTCCAACAAGCCTCGTAGCAGCCAAAACGGTCCACAGACGGTTGAGAACGACCTACTTTGATCTCACGAGGTTCTGGGGTCCTTGCCCCAAAAATAGCCTATGGGACGTCCTAGGCCAAAAAAATTTCGCCCGCCTGCGGCGCGCTGGGATGTCCCACTGGGAACTACCCAGCTGTGCCCACCCAGGGAAATGGGACATACCAGTATCCCTGGGACCCCCCACCTGGGGGGAGACCTCTTAGGTATATAAAGTATAGGGAAAAGTTAGACCTAAGATGGTATGTTCTAGGGCAGCCCGAAGTGACACTGATGTGGTTCAAAATTGTAGCCATTAAAATGATCCCAACCTCCGTCCTCGCAGACAGCGGTCCCCGATGGCTCGCACAGCCCTGGGTCGACGGGCGGCCAGTCGCAGCTCAAGATCTTGAATTCATTTGTGACACCCTATGTTCCTTCTCCCACTTCACATATGAAACCAGCCATTCTACGCGGCTTTACGTCGATTTCCAAGGTAACCGTCGTCCCTCAAGCAACATCCTGTCTCATTCAATTTGAACGGCCAGGTTTTCACACCAGCGCCGGCTATCAAGTATTCGATCATCGCACGGATTTGCTCGAGGAAAAATACGGCTTGGAGGGGAAAGACTGCCTTAGAAATCGAGGTGCGGCAGGGATTCAATCGTTCTGTACCACCCACATATGCACCTCGGTCTGTTCTGCTTTGAATCTCAATTCGCTGTAAACTTGACGCCCAATTTATTCTTTCAACTTGGCCAGTGCGGAAAAACATGAACCCGTTCGCGAATCGCGAGTACAAGATTTTTGTTTGAGATATAGTAGCCAAAAACAAAATCAGAGGGGGCTGAGATTGGACCGAAGTGCCTGACTCAACTGGAGCCAGTTGAGAGTTTCTGAATGTCGGAGTCGGCCACGGCGATGGTGGAGACGGTAGGTAGGTACATAGGTATATTCCGGCGCGGTCCCGTTAAGAAACAGCCGGCAGGTGCCCTGGTGATTTATAGCCATTCACGTGCATATGTGTTCAGTAAAATGAAGGGTTTTTTTTTACCAACTATCAAGTTGCTGGCGATTGCCAATTTTGAGAGGGAGGATATCAATGGTTTCCCGCCGGTCTACTCCCTGATTGTCGCATTTTCAAGCCGATCGCAGCAGCAAGAGTTGATTCGCTCGGATCTCATTCTCCGGCAGGCTGAATGAGATGGGTCGTTCAGCGGTCAAATTCACGAGGGACCTGGGGTAAAGGGATCTGGTCCAGCACTGGTTGCAAATACTGGAAGACATAAAGCTCACCGGCAAATGAGACCCACCTGTCCATCGTGCTCGTATTTCTGATTTGGTAGTAAGCCCTTCGTCAGCTCATCGTCGCGTAATTCTCCTGGGCTACGGTCTACCTGTATTTCAGAGGGCCTAGTTTGGGTCTAAGTGTCTTTCCGCCTCGCTCGACCAACGCTTTTTTTGTGTTCCGGTCTGACTGGCGGCAATACTAATATTGAGTCAGGGACAATCCCAGGTGGACCCGCAGGGGCACGACAACTTGAAGTTCTCGCGTTAACATCTGAGGAAGGGTTTTGCGGTGGGCTTCAGGTAGTATTTGCTGAGTGGAAGGTACACAGAGGTTTGTCCGCGAGCACGAGCATGAGTTTGTGGCCATGGGAGAATATATTGAGCGAGGAAAATATATAGGTTTGCACCGATGAGTGTTTCCCGAAAGAGGCGATTGGCGATCGAGGAAGTGGAAAGTGTACTATAGCGAGGGCGGGCGGAAGCTCGACCGGTAACTACACCTAAAGCCGGAATTACGAATACATCATGCCTCTCAAAGCGACCGCGACGGCCTCTATCAAGCCTCTATATATATATATCCAATTCTACGCATCGACCTATCGAAACGTCTAGCCACAGCTTGCCCCGTCCTCTATATCCTCGTGCGACTTTACACGTGTCATGCTCCATCGATAGCGGGCACAATGCCGAGAAAAATACACCATCGCTCTGAACGGGCATTAACCAGCAACAACAACGCGGACGGGTTAGCCCCCGGATCGTCAGCTATGTATGTAGCACAGGTAGTGTTCACAATCGTAACAATCGTAACAATGGTACTGAAGCGCGGAAACGGGTCAGACTCGTTCATGCTGCCAACCCCGGCTTACTGGTGCTCCGGCGCAGACACAGTACGTCTCAAGGGCTGCAGAGCTACCAGAAACTCCGCCCGCACCCGCTCAACTACTCAGGATCGGACAACAGCGACCGCCCAAGGGATTCTCAGTACTCACCCCATCTAGTACCTCGATCCGCTCCGCAAGCTCTAAGTGGACACCGATCCTGAACGCACTGACAGCGAGGTATTCCATAACCAAATTTCGCGATTTGCGTCGCCTGACCCATTTGCAGCCCCAACCATAGCCCCAACTGCTCGGCATCCGAAGGGAGGGTGCAATCAACGACGACCCACACCGTTTAAGGCCGACGAGTGTGAAACACATACCCAGCTCGACCGGACGTGACCAGGTAACTATTCTTTTCCTACCGATTCGTCGCAACTGAGTGACAGCTCAGGCTAACATAGTCCGTATAGCTGGGCTGCGACTGGACACCTCCCTCCGGGATTCCCCTCACAACGGCCTGCAATGGGTCATGCAGCTGGTTAAGAAACGCGGTCCCCAGGACCATGCTAAATCGCTCACGTCGGAGTTGAGATATATTGCCATCTTGGAGCTAATTACACCTTTTCACGGCCGGCACCATCGACAGCAGCCACAGTCAGGACATACCAACGACGCCCTGCAGCGATTCTGACCATCGAGGGCGAAGCTCGTCGCGAGCTCGGACCTTCGTAAGCAAATATACCAGCTTTTTCGACCGATTTTAACAAATTACACATCTATTAGGTGGTTATCGTCCGCATGCCCGTGTCGCGACTGATGACCTACAGGAGGGTATCCCCCCCACAACGACCTGCATCAATTCATGCTGCTGGGTAAGAAACCTGCTCGCAGTACCGTGCCAAGTCGCTGATGTCAGAATTTAGAGATAGTGACTTCTTGGAACCAACTGCACCGTCTCGCGGCTGGCAACAGCATCAGCAGCAACGGTCAAGATGCGCACAACAACGCCCTACAACACGTCGTACTGTCGAGGGCGAAATGCGTTACGAGGTCGGTGTTTCGTCCGCAATTATCCAAGTTTCTTTGACGAATGTCAGTAATTAACATATATATTAGGTGATTATCGTCGGCATGTCCTTACCGCCGCTCCTGACCTCCCGCCGGGAGTCCTCCCCACAACGACCTGCATATGTTCAAGCTGCCAGGCAAAAAAACATGCTCATAGTACCGTCCCAAGTCACTCACGTCAAATTTAAGACTTATCGACTTCTTGTAACCAATCGCGCCGTCTCGCAGCTGGCAATGTCGATGGCAACCACGGTCAAGAGGTACCCGACGACGCCCCGCAATGAAGCGGCGTTGATGCAGCTCGGTCCTCCCTCAGAAGGTATCCTTTTTTTTTCGTCCAATCTTAGTGACTCTCGGAACTCACACGGATTTCAAATAGCGAGTGGCGTGGTGTAGCGGCGTAATGGCCGTGAGCTGTCTACGGTGCGAAACACATTCGCAGCGCGAAGCCAAGTCACTCACCACTACATGCAGACAGACAATCACGAGCTATTATCGCGACGAACGGGGAGGTATTTGGGAGGAGCCACCGATGCAAGTAGGATACCACGGAGCATAGACTTTTGACACAAAGTTTGAATACACAACAGACGAATAAATCGAATGCAATGGTGTGCTACAGACAATAGTGCGAGACAGGAGGATGCGGGAGAACGCACGCGCAAGTACACACCGACCGCTTATCGCCTACCACTGAGATATGTCGGAGTCGAAATATGTCAGAGTCCGACTCCGATCGAGCACACAACGCCAGCTTGAGCACCTCGGTCTCGCGAAACGCCTGGGCCGGGCGCGGGCGCAACTGGTGAGAGCAGTACTACAGTGGGTCAGCCCATAAGTAACTTGAGCACTGGCGGAGAACATAGCTTCGGAAGGATTGGCCAGAATCCAACTAGGAAGAGAGACGCGGGGATGGTTAAGACAAGGGCGCGCCAGGCTCAACCAGTGACTGGCTAACAACGGGCTCAGTTCAGTGGTTGAATATTTACTTGGACTTTAGGCCACTGCGTGCGCATGGCAGAACGAGTCCTGGAAGCCGCTGCGCGGGCCTTATATTATAATCGGAACTGCTGCACATTCATCCGTTCAGCTATAGGCTACTTGAATTCATTGGCTGCATAAATCACGAAGCACGAAAGATATATCAAATATACAGTAGACTCGACTCCAATGTGTTTCCAGTCCTACGATCAGCTGTCAGTCCAATATCGGCGCGCCAGGGCCCAAGCCACAGTATCCCACACATAGCAAAATCTATATAAAAAATCAGCGTGAGGTTTTCAACAAGTCGATAGACTCAGCCATACCCGTCTGCGAGGCAGTATTCAAATGAACGTTCCCGCGTCGTCATCCCAGATGGGGCGGAATTGGATTGCCTTGCGGATTCTACCGCCCTGTTTAACCCCTTCCCTCACTGCACGGAGTGCATCCTCGCGATTGTGGAACGCCAAAATGACGGTGAATACTGATGGAACCGAAATTAGATGAATGAGCTCGTAAGGTTGGGCGGCGATGAGAGAGTCGTTGAATCGGTTCAGCGACTTGAACCGGTCAATTCCGGAAGAGAACAAGTCGGTCGGAAATGGTTTTCGGCAGCCTAAAACCTCGACCCGAAAGACCAACGGGTAAACCCTGATTTCGCAATCGTTAATCACGATCCCGAGCTTGCACAGGGCTTCGAATTCCAGTCTTGCGCTTAACGCCCACGTGTTACCGGGGGGAGGATGAGAAAACTCAACTCCCGCGAACCGATTCTGCCCAAGGCGAAGGTACGAGGTGTGGATTCTGTAGCGGAGAGTTCGGTACGTCGACGTCCGAAGTTCGCATCGGGAGTTTGAACACAACCGCAAGACGCGAAGGACGGGACATCTATCCAAAATCACGTCGAAGTCCTCGTTGAGCGTGGGATTGAGCAGCAAATCCAACGTACGCAAGGCGAGGACTCCACTGGTGGACCCGACTATACGAGAGAAAGCTGCGGCTGTCAGTCCGTTGTGTGGATCCCATACAACGAGCTCTTCCAGGTTGGGCGCGGACACTGGTGGGATACACGACGTGCGATAGATCCGCAGAGAGCGGAGGGTCGGGATGGTTAGAGGGCTCGGGAAGAGATGGTCAAGTGAATTGTTCGAACCATATAGCAGCCTTTCGAGAGCACGACAGGATACGAGGACTTTCGCCCACAGGTCGGAGGACTGGCAGTCGATGCCAAGGCTGGTTAGATGGGGTAGGTCGAGGACCGCGTTGGTGGGGACAGTAGGCGCATCGATGGGGATGGTATCCGTCAGAATAAGTTTCACGGGAAACATGCATTTCAACGAATGCAGACGAGGAAGCCGGACCGGAACGACTGCGTGAGGAGTGGGGCAACGTCGGCCTGCGCCTGGTCCCTCGACGCAAACAACGCGCAAAAGCGGAGCGTCGCGGAGCACCGTCCATTTGTCGAATACGGTGTGTGGGCACAGGGCAGAGTATTCGCAAGTGTCTTCTCCGCTGAAACATATGCTGTCCAGTCTATGCGTTTCGCGAAGAACTCGCTCGAAAAGTATTCGTCCGGGGTCTCCAGCCGCGGTAGTGATCGGGATGGAGAATGCGACGTAAAGGAGCCGATTTTTCGCGCGCTCGATATGAAGCTCGAGGTCTTCCAGCAACTCCGACAGTATCGGCTCGGGCCTGGCCCATGATCCTTTTGGAATGCGATTGTGTACGTCGATCGACGCCCACATCTCCGGGGTTGAAAGACAGAGTTCCTTGAAGAGTTGTGAGAGCTGTAAAATGTTTTCTCGGCTGTTCATGTTCTCGTGGATGTCATGGTAGTCGCGTGGCGGGCCACAGAGCTGTTCGAGTATCAACCTCAATACTTCATTGGGAACTGTGAATAAACGTGAGATAAGGCTTCAGATATATGCGAGACGACAAGCAATTCCCAATCGAACGTGGTGCACTCGTTTGGCTCAGACCACTGTGTCCGAAAAGCCATGCTGGACATCTGGTGTCCAGCAGGCGATAGCGTGCAGAATAACAGGTACTTATACTCACATACGGCAGAAATATCTGAACGAGCCTTATTGAGTGCTAACGAGTCGTTGTTGGTGGGGGAAGGCAGCATGACACCAAGCAACGGCGGCGCCGGGTGGGAAGTTGAGAGTTGAGCTTCAGTTTGTTTGGTTCCAAACCAATAGAACAACAATGATGGCAGAATGCGATCATCGGATATCAGACCATCTCCAGTCGGGATCCGAACCAACTACCAAATTCTACCTTAGTCGCCAAGACAAGTCTACAACTTCGACCTCATCAACAAGCAGCTCCCTGACCTTGCGCCCTACGTATTTAATATCCTTGTCGTGGAGCCATACCATCCGTCGCGTCTCCAACTCCTCCCGGCCCATATCCTGGCAATACAGCCTGGAAATTGGGTAACCTTGTCTTGTACGACACGACAACCATTCTGATATCTTTTGCAGAGTATCCGCTCAAAGTCAGGGTATGCATGAGCGGGCACACTACCGTGTGGCGGGTTGACCTATCTGCCAACGTACTTGAACAAAGACCCTTCCGTGCAAGACAAGTCCAGCGTGGTGAGCAGGGGTAGACGCTGAAGTAGAGTCATGACGCAATCCTCATCGAATATCGTGCCAGATGGTGTAAAGCACGCGACAGCTGGAGCGGCAGTCAACAACGAAAGGCATATGTCCAAATCCACGTTGTCTGATAGATGCGGGGAGAAGACGCGCAACACCGGGCATTCGAGGGCGGAACAACCATCAGGAGCCATCGGTGCGGATTGCTCAACAAGACGGTGATGGGAGGGCTACGCGAGCTCGCGATTTACGTCTTGACCGAAATGCCACCCGTGGCCGCACCAAACCTAGAGACCCTCATAATTGCGGTCTCCCGATTCGGCATAACTTCGGACGAAATCACCAGCATCATCGCCCGTACGGGGGATGTTCCGACTCTACGTGTTCTAAATCTCTTGAACAATCCATCCACGAACACCGAGACCAGCGCTATAATCAAGAGATGTTCGAAGGTACAAATCGTCCGCATCCACGGCTCACACGAGCAACACACCCAGATCTACACACAACTGGAGGCGCGAGCGATTTTAGGTTACCTCCGCAACAACCAACGTCGCCTGTTGATCGTTCATTTCTCCGTCTCTCCCCCGAACAACGCTGGCTACGCCGCTGCCCGGCGCTCTCTGGCGCGCCTCCAAAGCCGAGGCGTCACAGATAAAGAAAAAATATGTTTCAACCTGCCAGTTTATCGCGCTCGAGTGCAGGATGCACCGGTCCATTCAACCATGCCCCCGATGGACCAGACGTCAACAACATGGTCCGTGAAAATCACTTTTCCAGCACCTTCATTGGGTGCGCCCCGTACGAGGTGATCGAGGGCAAAGCTCAGCCCCCTAGGTATCCGCTGATTTTGGTGTTCGCCGATGCTAACGAGCGCGCACGTATCATGGACCACGGAGTGATGGTGAATGGGGCAATGAAAACTCAGGTTGTGGCGTTTGAATCGGGCTGGAACGAAACGTTGGATACATATATGTGAATTTCGCGCAGTATACAATTCAGTGAGGTGGACGTTCCGGATAAGCTGTGCTGAGTGACTTCACGCTTGACCTTACTCCTTGGGTTGGTTGCAATTGGTTGAAGTGAATACCGGAAGCTCAACTCAACCAACGCGCCGGCTAGAATCTTTTTGGTCACAACTTCCGGGGGAGTCTTGCACACACTTATAGCTGTGAAATGGCAAATAATGGATTCATTTCCTACTGTTTTGCGGTGGTATACTGGATGGCGCGGACATATGTGGTCTCCAAGTAATTTACTGAGCGAGCGCGCCTGTTGAGTTAGCCGAGGATTGTTACCGCATTAAGGACTCCGATGATGATCCGAGTGGGTGGTCTCTGACTCTCTGGTTCCGGGGTCTTTGATGGGATAGTCGATGCCAGCGGTTTGTTTTTAGTCGCCCCTTGCTACTATAAGCCAAAACTTATCCCAGCCTGGGTTCATCCAAATACCAGTTTCTTCCCGTCTCCGTCGCAGTCCGTATGACCTACAGCGGTGGACTAACTGTCTCTTCCACCATCTTGGATACGCTCAAGCAGCCAGGCTTCATTACTTCGGAGTCCGGTGGCACGTTGCTACGGAAGACGTATGAGGGTGGGCCTTCATTCATCCTCCAGTCTCTTCCTCTACCCCATAATAGATGGTGTGATTCTGAAACCACAACTTCTCTCCCGTTTCGGAATGGCGGTATTTTTGGGGCATTATGACTTGGTCAAAACGGTATGTTCCCTCGCTCCAGTGCTGACGCCCCATTCACTCTCCTGAGGCTATCGACAGTGACTCGGCTCCTCTGTTGTCTGGAACAGAGACGCCGTTCGAATACGGATATGCCTCTCTGGCCGTGTTTGGGGCTCAGCGTGTGAAGAAAGGTCGCCCTGGCAGCCTTCGATATGCGGAGATGCTTGGACTTCTCATCGCTAACGGCCTCGCCGTCAACCGTGCAGACATCATGGGCAATACCGCCCTTCACCACGCGACTCGCTCTCAAGCGTCACCGCGGACGGAAATACTGCTGCGTTCGCTAGTTACAGCCGGGGCTAGAATCGATGGTCGGAACAGGTTCGGAGAGGTTGGTAAATTTCGTCTCCCTCTCTTTGTTTCCCTTCTCTTCGCCCCTTGCCTCCAGGCTGACGATAGATTCTGCTTAGGTCTGTATCTTAGGAGCCCTACGACTCAAAAGCCTTGGAATGATTGAGACACTTATGTGGATGAAAGCGGAAATGGATATAGAAGACGCCGACGGGGTGTCCCCAAAGAAGCTTCTATTAAGCTGCGGACCCAAAGTTGTTTGCGTGGTAATGCGGTGGACTAGGAGGCACGCGGGGGTACGAGTCCCGTACGGAGAAAAATGTTGCGACGAGTGTGGGAAACCGAAATCCTCCTCGGAGAAACGAACATCGTCCCTCAGGTTGTGTTCTCGATGCAAGTTGGTTCGATATTGTAGCGTTGAATGTCAAGGTAGCGTCGTTTGTTGTGGAATCTTATTGTCTGACTTATTACCTCAAATAGCGTCCTCGTGGATTGAACACAAGAAGTCTTGTAGCTCCTTCACAACGGAAAACGCCGTTGTTCTCACCCCATTTTACGACACGCCCGCTTTCGCCGTATCTGCGGCTGACTATAGTCGGCAGGCCATGGGCTTCTACGCAGACCCACCCGTTTTTTACACCGTCCAGAGCAGACTCGCGCGGGTTTCCAAGAAGATTGCCCGTGGACCGTTGAGCATGAAAATCAAGGTTCAGATTCCGGATTGGGAGGCGGCCCCTGCCAGTGAACCCGGGGACTTACTGGTCTACACGAAGAAACGGCGGTTGGTTTGCACCGTCCGCCACGAGGATGATCCGAGTGAATATGATCGCATAGCCCATGTTATCCGCACCAAAGGAACTCAGGCCGCGAAGGCATACTTTATGGCGGAGCTCCAACATGCGTCTTGCCTAGTTGTCCGGATTTCCCACCTGCTGGCAGAGCAGCCGTGGTGATCTTTCGGTGATTGGTAGCCATCTACGTGCATTGCGTTCAATAGCGGTTTTTTTGTGTATACTAAGCGAACCAACTATGACGGTACTGACGATTGACAATTTTGAGAGGGAGGATATGAATGGTTTTCCGCCGGTCTACTCATCAGCAAGAATTAATCCGCTCGGATCTCATTGTCCGGCAGGGGTCGTTCAGTGGTCAAATTCACGAGGGACTTGAGAGAAAGGGATCTGGTTCAGGATTACCCACTGAGCAAGGGATCTGGTTCAGGATTACCGGAGATGGGTTGATGATACTGGAAGCTAAATAGGGATGCGAATTGAGCGGCACGTACCGTAATATTTTGCGAAGCAGTTGAAACCCGAGGTCAGAAATCCACATCCGCGTATTATTGGAAGATAAGAAGCGCGCTCGTACCGGATATTGCGACTTATCGCCCTTGCCTGAAGGAAGTAACCCAAGGAGTAAATTCAAGCTGATATCAGGGCCTTGAAATTGAGGTTCGACTACTTCTTCCTCCACTGACATAAAGCTCACCGGCAAACCCACCTCATCGTGCTCGTATTTCTGATTTGGTTGTAAGCCTTTCGTCAGCCCATCGTCGCGGGACTCTCCCGGGCTACCTGGATGTCGGGGGGCCTAGTTCGGGTCTGATTGCCTTTGCTGCCTCACTCGAACAAGATCAATTCTCTTTTTTTGTGTGTTCCGGCTCGGGTCTGACTGACGGTAATATTTAATCCCACCAACCACATTCGCAGATATATGATGCGTTCACGGAACAGACGAGGTCATCTTCTTCAAAATTACCAACATTGAACAGGATGGTATGTTTGGTCCTGAACAGATATCGAACCGCGGAAGCGGGGCAACCATGGAGATTCAGGTGCCGACAGAGCACCTGCAACGCGGTCGGTAGGCCAGGTTGAATGTGTGAGACGGTGCCCGTACCTACTAGTGAAAGCAGCGGAGGCAAGTCATCAGACCGATCGTTGTGAGTTTTGCTGAGATAGGACGTGAGAACGAGGGTATTGAAGCAGAAGTGGTGCATACCGGCGAGGATGGCCCCTGCACAATACTCTCCGGGGCCGGTGCGTCGTCCGCGCGGGCATGTCAAGCTCCATAACTTGCGGTGCTTCAGGGGAGGAGACCAAACTACAGTGCCACGTTGTCTGGTGAGCTCAATGACCTTCAAAAGGAGAGAAATCGACGCACCGCATATTCGCGTCGGCTTTTTTGCGCGACAGGGTCGTGCTGGACGGATTCATCTACAGAGTAGCCTGTGACGCGAGGGTAACTATTTGCAAGACGCGCTGCGATGCGGGAGAGTTTCTGGACGCAAACGGGTTCCCGCCGAGTCAATCGTCGAGCAAGACGAGGTTGATATGTCGGGAGAGTTTCACCAGAAGAAGACTGGAAGGCAGATATCACAGAGAGAGTTGTCCGCGAGCGAGAGAGTAAGGTTCCGGGGGAGTCCATCGACCAGATATTGACCGAGATGGACGTGTGCCGAAAGAGGCGGCGGGTTGTTTGGTTCAGAGGCTTTCGACTTTGCTTTACACACCCACTCCGACATCCAGAGAATGGCGACTTGCTCTACACCCAGACGCCTCCTTGGTCGCTCCCTCGTCCCCCGGCTGTGACTTGTTCCCACCTCTCGGTATATCGGCTGAATCGCGCAAATGACCAAAAGTTAGAGCCTCCGGTCACTGAATCGCGAAAGTCGTGGTTAACAGCTTTCGTTCGGCGTCCAGCGTGGTTTTTATGACCCATCCGGCGTGCATCTGGACACGACCCTGCCCCGCCAAAATCTTGCTCGCAACCAGACGCGAATATCGATGAATATCTGCTGATGGTCGACGCGCTTGTCTCGGTGCGTCGATTTCTCTCCTTTTGAAGGTCATTGGGCTCAACAGACAACGTGGCACCGTAGTGTGGTCTCCTCCCCTGAAGCACCGCAAGTTATGGAGCTTGACATGCCCGCAAGGACGGCGTACGGGCCTCGACGAGTGCTGCCGGTTTGCACCACCTCTACTTCGATACCCTCGTTCTTACGCCCTATCCCAGCAAAACTCACAAATATCGGGCTGGTGACTTGCCTTCGCCGCTGTCAATGGTACGGGCAACGTCTCACAGTTTCATTTCCCATCTTACACGTATCTTAGCGCCTCAACCTTGCCCACGCCGGGCGACCGCGTTGCAGGTGCCTCCCGCGTCAATGTCGGCGGCAACGGCGCCGGCGATGGCGGCAAATCCCCCGCGTCTGGCTCAGGTCACAGAGCAGCTGACGTGTTTTCAAGCTATCGACCACTCGGGTATGTCTCGCCCCTCCGTCCTCTGGCCACCGCTGATTTTGATTCCAGCGCGGCCAACGACAAGACGACGCGGCTGCCCCCAGCTCCGGCCGCCTGCGGTCACTCGTGTGCGAGCTGGACATGCCCGCGAGGACGATGCACGGCCTCGGCCTCGACGAGTAGGGCAGGGCCGCCCTTGCCGGTATGCACCACCTCTGCTCCAATATCCCCGTTCTTACGCCCTACTCTAGCAAACCTCGGCTCATGCGCAACGATCGGTCTGATGGCTTGCCTCTGCTGTATTCAATGCTAGGTACGGGCGCCGTCTCACACATCCACGCTGTTCCCACACGTATCACAGATAACCTGTCGACCGCGATATATACTTACCTCGCTCTGGACACTCCATCCCTGGAACTCGTCGCTATCGCCTCCGTGGGCATCCAAGAAACAAAGTAGCCAAATGAATCCTGATATTTTTTTGCCGCCATTCTGCCACGTTGATTCTACGAGTTGGCGCTCAAAGTATCAACTGTTTTGCGTATCAATTAGGCCTCGAGTCACGGTCACATGACCCTGACACGCGTCGCCTCGCTGAAGGCAGTTGAACGTCCTGAGTTGACCCCGTAGCGGAAGGCCGAACTCATTGATTTGCACTTATCCAGCCCCCACCTGTGAACCGAGCCCGGGAAAAAGGACCATCGACCTACAACTACTAGTACTGACCTTGCCTGACTTTGCCTCACGTCGCAACTGAATAGCTCTATCGACCGGGTTCCCCTTGCATTTCTAGCTCCCCAATAGCGACTGTGGCGGCTCGGGCATGCGCAGGTCAGAAATCCCAGAATCAGGGCTCGGTCGTGATGAGCGATTTGAAGCACCACACTCGACATTTTCGGTCTCGGTTCACCGTCTGGTTTGGTCCGCAGCTGGTTAAGGTCAGGTTCGCCGCCCAAAATCAGCTGCAATGAGGGCTCTGCTTACGCACCGCGGGGCTATCGAGGGCGAGTATGTTGAACTTACTTCAAATCGGCTGGCACCCACAACACTGAAAATGTTTCCCGCAAAATTCTAGCTCGGGCGCCTCGGGTCTGATACTATCTCGGGTTTCAACAATCTACAGGAACCCAACAGTGTTGCGTTGTTACTATCAACTACCCCGGGAGGAGGCCATTTGGGAATAACTGTTTTCCTCCTCTTCGTGCCCCGGCACTGACTCGAGAGGTGATGAGAATTGTGAAAGGCACCTCGCAAGTGGGCAAGCGTTCACATGACGAGGGCCAGCTGTTGAGTCGCGAGCAATCGCTTTGCGCCTACGCTAGGAGTGTGAGACCATGTTGTTATCACTGGTTTATGTACATGTGTGTTCTATCCGAGCGAGATTGTGTGTCAACACCTCACAAGGCCGTCCTGATACCTGCCTCGTGCTCTCCGGGTAACTGGAGTAAACGAGGTTGTCAATATTCTGACCGGTCAAACTTGTTGATAATTGGGGTATCCTGTTTTTGCGAAGGCAAGATCGTGGTCAGCAATTGCGTCGAGCGAAAAGTAGGCGTGTCGCCGTGCGAAGCGTTTGAGCAGGGGTTCTGGAAAGAAGGAAACATTGAGCGACGAGCGGACACATCGAACAGCTGCCTGTACCAGGCTCGAACCCACCGTCAGGATAGATTTCTGCCATTCGCCGCTCGAAATCCAAACGTGCCTTCAGATCGTCGTGCTCGCAGTGAGAACGAGCCCAGTGCTCCCAAATAGGCTTCGCTTCCTGGGCCGTGAACGTCCGAATAATGCGGTCGAACAGGTCGCGCGCATCTGCACAACAGTAAGCTAAACCCAAGGATGGGGCAAGAAAAGTATCAAAACACACCGTTCTTGGCATTGACTGTCAGCAAGAAGCCGAGATAGCTCACAATGTATGTCGCATTGCTCTCGTATCGTTCCATCCCTGTTTCGAAGATTCGAACTGCAGCCGTCTGGCCGCCTTCCGCGCACTGGCAGCGGTATCGTGTGATAGCTAGGAAGCGGAGAGTCAGTATAAAGTCGGACTGCTTGATGAGAAGGTATTGACCAGCCCATTCATAGAGCTCCCACCCGATATACTCATCGTTGCCCGTGTGCATAGATTGAAAGGCATCGTGACACGCCTTATGGCCCTCTGTACGGCCTGTGAATCGCATGTAGTTGATCCATGCATTAGTGTACTGCTTCTTGAGGTCGGCGAGCTCCTGTTGAGGGGTTTCACGCCGAGCATGGGTGAGTTGATCCCGGAGCACTCCAAGGAAGCGCTCGTAAACACGATGGATTGCGCTAAAATCCCGAGTGCCTGTATCCAGCTGGGCTTCTTCTAATGCCTCAGCATAGGCATAAGTCAGAGCGAAGCTATAGGCGGTTTAGAGGCAGCCACCATATCCAGGGCAAAGCATATGTACCTGTCAGGATTAGCATCAAGGCCGGCTTGGAGGATCAGGAGTCCTTCGTCTGGCCCACCGACGGAGGCGGTCCAAGAGAACGCCCTAAACCTACGCGGTGTCAGAGTCGACCACACAATCATCATAGCGAACTGACCATATTTCAGGGTAGTATCGCATCCAAATCACCGCCTTTCGATACACCGTCTGGATGCGGACATTCAAGAGGTCCTCTTGGATGGCGAGAGGGTTTCCTTCCTCCCATTTGAGGTACGCCTTCCATCGCCCAATCAGTTCGATCTCTTGGCGAGAGAATGTTGCAGGATGAGGGAGAGGAAGGCTGGACTGGGTGCAGTTGATTCCCAACCCTGCAATGTGTCCGGCGAGCTCCCGCAACACAATACGAGCTTGCATATGTGCTGGTCGGAGATCCCTGAGGAATCTTTCTCCAGCTATCTCGTCGACAGCCATCTCGAACGCTTCGTATTGAGCCCAAAGCCATTCAACATTCTCGAGGGGGATTCACACGCATCTTTGGTACGTGCTGCGAAGCATGTCCGTCTTCTGTGACGCCTCCCACCAGCTCGTCACCTCTCCAGTGTGGAGGAAGCGCAGGTACTCGGCCCACATGGGTCCGCTCTGGGGATCGTGGCCGATACGGGTCACAGAAAACTCATAAGCCCTCCGCACGTTATCCCGCGATGAAGGTAACGAGGGTGGGTTTGTTCGTCGGATGTAGCCAAGATAAAAGGCCCAGAGTTCAAAAGACGGCGAGAGCGGTAAAAATCGGTTGATGAGCTCTTGAACAGGTAAGGTCGTAGCAGCTGTGGCAAAGAGTTTGAGGTAGGCGATCTGTACTGGGGCCGTGTTGGGATACTGCTCGAGCAACGCCTCGTACACCCTGCGGAGGAGAGGTATATCACCGCCCGACTCTGCGATGCGTACGAGCCTGTGCCACTCCTTCGGGTTATGCGGATTTTCTTCGAGTTGACCGAGTAAGGTATCGATGAGGAATTCCATCAGCCTGAGCGGCGTTCCGTCGGGCTTCCGAGTTCTGAGATAACTGAAGATGATGACGGGAGCGGTAAAGTGCTGGGCGGCGCTGGGCGATCATGAGCCGCGGCCTGAAGTTGGTTTAATCTGCATCTTATAGACATGGAGCATTGCGATGGATTGCCTTTTTAGGCTGACAATGGGTTGCATAGGCATTGTGCGGTACCGCGTGTCAGATTTCGTCGCAACAAGTATTTGGTTGCAATTAGCCGTGAGGCCACAGAAGACACCATAAAAACAATATGGGGTCAGGAGCGCCTGCATAATTGTGTTGCATAAGCTGTTTGAATTCAAGCGTTGCGGAAGACGGATATCAACCCAGGTCTGAAAGTGTGGTATCGAAGACCGGACTGCCTGAAACTGCGCGTTGAAAACATAACTCAATGGCTGACCATCCTCTGTCTGCGGGAGTCAACAGTTGCAACCTGGACGGCAACAGGAGGATGCAAACGAGAAGTTCCCGATCCAATCGAGACAGTTGAACAAAACAAGGCTGTTATGCAGCCACAGGAGGCCCGAAAGACACGATAGCGCAGAGAGGGCTGTCCGCGAGCGAGAGAGCAAGGTTCCGGGGGAGTCCATCGACCAGATATTGACCGAGATGGACGTGTGCCGAAAGAGGCGGCGGGTTGTTTGGTTCAGAGGCTTTCGACTTTGCTTTACACACCCACTCCGACATCCAGAGAATGGCGACTCGCTCTACACCCAGACGCATCCTTGGTCTCTCCCTCGTCCCCCAGCTGTGACTGGCTCCCACCTCTCGGTATATCGGCTGAATCGCGGAAACGACCAAGTTAGAGCCTCCGGTCACTGAATCGCAAAATCGGTGGTTAACAGCTTTCGTTCGGCGTCCAGCGTGGTTTCTATGACCCATCCTGTGTGCATCTGGACACGACCCTGCCCCGCCCAAATCTTGCTCGCAACCAGACGCGAATATCGATGAATATTGGTGAATCTGCTGGTGGTCGACGCGCTTGTCTCGGTGCGTCGATTTCTCTCCTTTTGAAGGTCATTGGGCTCAACAGACAACGTGGCACCGCAGTGTAGTCTCCTCCCCTGAAGCACCGCAACGTATGGAGCTTGACATGCCCGCGAGGACGGCGTACGGGCCTCGACGAGTACTGCAGGGCCTTGCCGGTATGCTTCGATACCCTCGTTCTTTCGCCCTATTCTGGCAAAGCTCGCAACGATCGGTCTGGTGAATTGCCTCCGCTGCTCTCACTAGTAGGTACGGGCACCGTCTCACACATCCACGCTGTTCCCGCACGTATCACAGATAACCTGTCGACCGCGATATGTACTTCGTTCTCGACGCTTCCTCCTTTCCCCGGGGAGACCATCGCCATCGCCTCCGTCCTCGCGCATCACTCGCGCGCACCGCCCGCCACATCGGCCTGGTCCGTCCGTTCCTCGCTGTCCTTCCACGGCGACTGACTGCATCCCTAGACCCTTAGTCGTGACCCATTCCGCGTCCGCAACGGCTCCTCCAGTGCACAGGTCGTCTCCGTCGTGTACACCTTCCCATCAGTCTCCCCAGCAGCGACTGATTCTATCGCAGACTGATCCTTCTGCAAGTCTTCACCGTTGCCTCCTTCGTCAGGCTCACGAGTCCGTCGGGCCTGCACACCTCCGTTGCTGTTCGTACCCTCAGAAGACATGCGCGGCTGGGCTGCTCCTCATTCGTTCGACTTTATCGTACGCGCTCTCGACCTCGGCCTGTCGACGCCGTCACCTCTTCATCTGTACGTTTTACCGCTTCCTTCCTCGGCGGTCACTGATTCTGGCTTCATACCCAAAGTATCGGTCGACATAGTATCTTCTGGCAGCGCCGCCATATGTCACGCATATGATACCCTGATGTATAGTATATATACCTAATTGCCAAGTGACTGATACAAACGAAAAGACTGGCGCCTTGCTTTCACAAAATGACCTCCACTCCATACATAAGGTCAATGCGACTTACCCAGTCGCTTCGCGGGGCTCTGTTCGATGATTGTTGAGTTCTTGGTACAATAATTGAACAGGTCGAACTGACCGTCGCTCCCGCCCGCAATCGGCTACTACGGCGTAGACTTTGGGTCCCAATTGGCGGAGCCTTGCCCTTCCTTGCTCGGCGAGGAGGCGGTAAATAAATTCCGCTAGCGATGGTGGGGGTATTCATAGTGTTGTTAGTGAATAGGACGATGGTCGCAGCATCCTCCACCACCACCGGCAGAGTAGGCTTTGACGGGGCGTGAGTTTTTTAACCAGTCAAACTGTATGTTCTTCACCTCGTGCTGAGTTTCGCCGCTCGCAACGTGGGCGTTGCTGGGAAAAGAATAGATGGAGTCCATGGTATCGGAATGTACCGCGCCCGCACCCAGGTCTCTCATCTGCAGTTCGGGACTTGCAGTTGGTTCGGGAGTTCCGTCAGCTGGGGAGAAGCTATGGGCGGCGCAGTGCGACACAACGTCTGTCGGTTCATCCATGGTGTTTCGGAGCTCATGATCAGCGAGCTTATCCGGGACGCGTGTAACTGCGTTGAAGCGGTCCGTGAGCTCGGAGACGCGACGGTCAAGAACAGGCGTGCTCAATGAGAGGGAGCCTGAGCCAGATTGCACTTGGAGCTCTGCGAGTTGGCGGAGGATGTCCTGGAACTGTGCGCGTTGATTCCTTGCATTCTCTTCAACGGAGTTCTGCAGTTTTTGAAGGAGTACGGTGACATGATCAGTCGGCGCCGGCAGTGAAGGGGTAGACAACTCTGTGGTCCATAAGGCGGGTCCCGAGGCACTCGGTGGTTGCGACAAAAACGTTGGCCAATTCTGTGTCGATGGTCGGGTATTTGACGAGCTCGTCGAACGCGGAGCAGCTGCTGATGCGCCTTGAAGATACGTCAGATAGCTCAAGAAACGATGATCTCGGCAGAACAAACCTATATGATGCGAGGCCAGGTATGTAGGACGACGGTTGGCCGATGTTAGGTGAGTTGACAGGGAACCTCCTGGCCATAGAGACCTTTGCAGAATCGGCAATCCATCAGGTTGAAAATCCAAACGCATAGTGGGCGCGTAGACAGAGTGCACGGAATCGAAACGTCTGGGCGCTAACGAAACGGGTGATAAGTTCAAATCGAATGTTGTTGCAAACGGAAGTAATCTACCGACCTGCAGGCGACTGAGAGTAATAATGCGCTGACATGATGGAGAGGGAGACTGGACTCTCCTTGACACGGCGGAGCGCTTTTATAATGGAAGCTTTGTCCGTCATGGAAATAACTAGGTCGTGACCACCAAATGCAACCAGGTCCTCGTGGTTTGCGACCGTCAATGGGCAATTTGCGTCGCAGGCAGCACGGCGTTATCGAAAGGTATTGCGCCGCGCCAAACTTCCATGGCCCAGTACTAGTTCCGTGAAAGGTGCTTTTCGTGATGCTTCTTTTCCTTGAGCTGTCAACGACGCCGCGCACAGCTCCGAATGGACGATGAAGTGACCTAATGCCAGCAAATTAAACCCACAGTATACGCCATCGATAACGCCGCGCTATACTGCCTCCGAAATATGGTCCCGCCAGGCAACGTTCTGGATCGGCGTTGAGATCTGCCAGTGTGCAGTCTTGGAACGCGGCCACGAATCCCACCACGCCTATATCTAAACGTATCTCTCCTTGTTTTCCAGGAAGAGCACTCCTCCCGGTTTCTCTGCCAAACCTTTGATGCCACCAACACCACCCAAGAAACTACTGTATGTAGGTCCACCCAGATCTTCGTCATCCCAGCTCATGACCTCGTAGTCGGCAAAGTCGCAGGGCGCGTTGCGCTGGCTTTCAACTCGGCCCTCGGCGATTTTCACCACGGATTCACGTCGACTCGCCTGCGACGCCTGGCGAGCTCGCTGCTGCAGATGGTCCTGGACCAGCGACTGCGGTAGATGCCGCGTCTGGGTCCCTTCTGTAAGCCTTCTTCGTCGTGTATTCGCACCCTCGTGACACAGGTTTCCAGAACACAGGAACAGCGAGACCGAGTCATTCTCTGGTCTCATAGTTTATTGTAAGGGATGGGTCCAACGGTTCGGAGCCAGTAGCGATGGCACAATCCTGTATATCCGTCGGCTATGTCGTAAATATGCCGCTCACTGATGCTCAAATATGTGATTTGCGATCGGCGACGCGTCGACGCGTGTCGAAGTCATGTGACCGTTCCTCAACGGCACTTCAAAAGCGCGGAATAAACCTCGAGCTTAAAAATCCATTTCACTGTTGTCTTGTTACTGCTGAACGCAGATGACGGTAAAGTACTGATTGGAGAAACAACGGGAGGGTAGGTAAAGTTGAAGATTGTAAGTGGGAGAATCCTAGAGCAAGTTCGCAACGGGAAAGTAGATAACAGGAGCAGGACTGTGAATTTTTCAATTTATATGTATACCAGTTCATCCCGATGAGTGCGGCATCGCAGCAGGCGAGCGACCCAATCCTGTGCCTGGGGACGTGTCAGTCCCTCGGGCAGGGTCAAACGATGGACGTACGCACCACGAAGACGGGTCACGACGGGGATAGCGCCTCGGGGCAGCACGGGGCTCATGCGAGCGGTGAGACAAAACGCTTAGCGGAGGGGAGCGCAACAGCAATCTCAATCTGCGGTAAAATCAGTCGTTGGTGATAAAATATTGACGAGAAGACGTACCCAAACAGTGGAGAACGGACCATGCCGTAGTGGCATTGGAGGAGCACCTTGGGGGCAGCGTTGGCTTGGCTGCGAGGAAATCAGGGACCAGCGGCGGCGGCTGCAAGGCGGTTGGGATGTCCTGGACGGCGGCCGTTTATGCCCGCCGTAGGGGACGCGCCTCCGCCTCCGTGATGAGCGACAATGGACTGGCGGCGGCGTCAGGCGGCCCCCTGCGAATTCCTGGGTCGGAGGTAGTTAGCCATCGCGCAGGTGCGGGGGGTAATCAGACGTACGAAAAGCCGATGGAGGTGCGCGGCCGAGACTCGTACAGTCCGGAAGGAGCAGTCGACAATAAAATCAGGTGATGCAGGGAAGAGGAAGAAGGGAAACTCGCACGCACTTGCGGGCATGTCCAGCGCGCGTACGAGTGACAACAGGCGGCCATAGCTGGCGGCAGCCGCGTCGTCTTGTCGTTGGCCAGCGTGGGCCGCACTGGAATCAAAATCACGGCGGTCAGAGGAGGGGGGCGAGACATACCCGAGTGATCGATAGCTTCAAAGAGACATGTGAGCTGCTCTGTGACCTGAGCCAGACGCGGGGGATGTGCCGCCGTCGCCGCCGCCGTTGCCGCCCGACATTGACGAGGATGAGGCACCTGCAACGCGGTCGCCCGGCGTGATAGGTAAGGTTGAGGCGCTAAGATACGTGTGAGATGGCATAGAAATGTGTGAGACGGTGCCCGTACCTGCTAGTGAGAGCAGCGGAGGCAAGTCATCAGACCAATCGTTGCGAGCTTTGCCGGAATAGGGCGTAAGAACGAGCAGAAGTGGTGCATACCGACGAGGCCCTGCAGTACTCGTCGAGGCCCGTACGTCGTCCTCGCGGGCATGTCAAGCTCCATACGTTGCGGTGCTTCAGGGGAGGAGACTACACTGCGGTGCCACGTTGTCTGTTGAGCCCAATGACCTTCAAAAGGAGAGAAATCGACGCACCGAGACAAGCGCGTCGACCACCAGCAGATTCATCGATATTCATCGATATTCGCGTCTGGTTGCGAGCAAGATTTGGGCGGGGCAGGGTCGTGTCCAGATGCACGCCGGATGGGTCATAGAAACCACGCTGGACGCCGAACGAAAGCTGTTAACCACCGATTTCGCGATTCAGTGACCGGAGGCTCTAACTTGGTCGTTTCCGCGATTCAGCCGATATACAGAGAGGTGGGAGCCAGTCACAGCTGGGGGACGAGGGAGCGACCAAGGATGCGTCTGGGTGTAGAGCAAGTCGCCATTCTCTGGATGTCGGAGTGAGTGTGTAAAGCAAAGTCGAAAGCCTCTGAACCAAACAACCCGCCGCCTCTTTCGGCACACGCTCATCTCGGACCTCGGTCAATATCTCGTCAATGTATTCCCCGGAACCTTGCTCTCTCGCTCGCGGACAACTCTCTCTGTGATATCTGCCCTCCAGTCCTCTTCTGGTGAAACTCTCCGGAATGCGAAATATCAATCTTGTTTTCGTTGACGATCCGGACTCGGACTCGGGAACTCGTTTGCGTCCAGAAACTCCCGCATCGCAGCGCGTCTTGCACATAGGTACCCTCGCGTCACAGGCTACTCTGTAGAAGACCCCGTCCAGGTCGCGCAAAAAAACCGACGCGAATATCGATGAACATCTGCTGATGGTCGACACACTTGTCTCGGCGCGCCGATTTCCCTCCTTTTGAAGGTCATTGGGCTCAACAGACAACGTGGCACCGCAGTGTGGTCTCCTCCCCTGAACACCGCAAGTTATGGAGCTTGACATGCCCGCGAGGTCGACGTACGCGCCGGGCGACCGCGTTGCGAATGCTTCATCCGCGTCAATGTCGGCGGCAACGGCGGCGGCGACGGCGGCAAATCCCCCACGTCTGGCTCAGGTCACAGAGCAGCTGTCTCTTTCAAGCTGTCGGGTATGTCTCGCCGCTTCCTCCTGGCCGCCGCTGATTGTGATCCCAGTGTAGCCAACGACAAGACGACGCGGCTGCCCCCAGCTACGGCCGTCCGCTGTCTCCCGCACACGAGGACATGCCCGCAAGGACGACGGGGCATCGACGAGTACTGCATGTCGGTATGCACCACTTCTGCTTCAATACCCTTGTTCTTACGCCCTATTCCGGCAAAGCTCGCAACGATCGGTCTGATGACTTGCCTCCGCCGCTGTCAATGGTACGGGCAACGTCTCACAGAGTCATATACCATCTTACACGTATCTTAGCGCCTCAACCTTGCCCACGCCGGGCGACCGCGTTGCGAATGCTTCATCCGCGTCAATGTCGGCGGCAACGGCGGCGGCGACGGCGGCAAATCCCCCACGTCTGGCTCAGGTCACAGAGCAGCTGTCTCTTTCAAGCTGTCGGGTATGTCTCGCCGCTCCCTCCTGGCCGCCGCTGATTGTGATCCCAGTGTAGCCAACGACAAGACGACGCGGCTGCCCCCAGCTACGGCCGTCCGCTGTCTCCCGCACACGAGGACATGCCCGCAAGGACGACGGGGCCTCGACGAGTACTGCATGTCGGTATGCACCACTTCTGCTTCAATACCCTCGTTCTTACGCCCTATTCCGGCAAAGCTCGCAACGATCGGTCTGATGACTTGCCTCCGCCGCTGTCAATGGTACGGGCAACGTCTCACAGAGTCATATACCATCTTACACGTATCTTAGCGCCTCAACCTTGCCCACGCCGGGCGACCGCGTTGCGAATGCTTCATCCGCGTCAATGTCGGCGGCAACGGCGGCGGCGACGGCGGCAAATCCCCCGCGTCTGGCTCAGGTCACAGAGCAGCTGACGTGTCTCTTTCAAGCTATCGACGACTCGGGTATGTCTCGCCGCTCCCTCCTGGTCGCCGCTGATTTTGATTCCAGCGCGGCCAACGACAAGACGACGAGGCTACCCCCACCCGCGGCGCCTCACGTGCGAGCTGGACATGCCCGCAAGGACGACGTACGGGCGTCGACGATTACTGCAGGCTGCTTTCACTCGTAGGTACGTCGTCCACCGTCTCGCACGTCCATATCCGGTGCCTCAACCTTCCCTACAACGCCGTTCTTACACTCTATTCCAGCAAAACTCGCAACGCTGGGTCTGGTGACTTGCCTCCGCTGCTTCCACCAGTAGGTACGGGCAACGTTCCACGCATTCATCTTCGGTGCTCACACGTATCTTAGATCATGCAATGCCTCACCCTTGCCTATCAACGCCGGGCGACCGCGCTGCTCTGTCGGCATCAATGTCGGCGCGACAGCGACGACGGCGACGGCCGCAAACCCGCCGCGTCTGGCTCGGTCTCTCTTCAAGCTGTCGACCACCTCCATGGTGCGCGCGGTTTCCCCCTCTTCCCCTTCCCCCGTATCGCCCGATTTCATCGCCATTACTCCCCGGGCCCAGGAACCTTCACGTGCGGCGAGCATTGACGCCGTCACTGCCGCGGTCCTGTATCCTTCTATCCAAGGGTATGCATTCTCGCCGCTCCCTCCTCTAGCATTCGCTGATTTTGACTCCGCAGCCAACGACAAGACGATGAGGCTATCCGTATCCTCGGGACAGAGCCGCCTGCCGTCACTTGTGCGCGAGCCGGCCATGCCCGCGATGACGATGTACGGGCTTCGAAGAGTCCCGCAGGGCCACTCCTGTCAGTATGCACCATCGCTGCTTCCATACCCTTGTTCTCTCTTACGCCCTTTAGCGCTCGTCGACGGCGGGGAAGCAGCCCACTTGTCTGAACGTCCTTACGGTGGTTCGTCATTCCAACGCCATCTTCATAGTGCGTCTCAACGTCGCCGGTATCGCCTGCGTTTCCTGTGTTCTGTCACATTACATCGGTTTGTGATGATTCTACCGTTGGTGATCATTCATCTCCTTCCTCAGTCTTATTGAACCCTTGCAGACAATGTTGTCTGCCTTGATATCTAACTATTAATTGTCTATAAGTACCTGCGATATATTTGAAAGATAATCTCCCCCTTGACGTCGGAAATATCGCCTATTTTACATGTGCACATCTTGATCCACACGCAACCGCCCACCTGGTCACTATAGATACTGACCTCAGACCTGTGCACGCACCCTTGCGCTTTCTTTACGACCTCTCACCCTCTCTCACCCCAATCTTGTTGTACGAACATATGCAAGAAGCCTTGCTCCCTTGATGCTAGGTAGGTAGGTACATTCCGGCGCGGTCCCGTTAAGAAACAGGCCTAGGGTTGAAATAGTGTGACGTCGGGGTTGAAAAGTGTGACACCTTTTTTTTTCACCATCCATCTCCAAATTAGCCCGCAGGCGCAGTATTCCGCAGACAAACCACCTTGCAATTGGAACACAACCATAACCACAATACCGACTCCTTTCAACGTCCACTCGTTATATTCAGTCAAATTTCGATGTCAATCCAGCCAGCGAAGGCTCCTACTAGTAACCTATTGGAGTGGAGCAATATCGAGACGCAGCTCGATTTATTGGAAGGACGTGTTGAGATTTACTTCATCTGCTGACACTCACCTAATCCGCTCTTCAGAAAACACCAGCGCAGCTTCGGGCGTTGCTAGCATATGATCAGGAAGGTGAACTTGGGAATCGCATCGCGATCGGCAACTGGTCGCTGCAGGGAAAAGAGGACCCGTTCATCCTTATTGGTATTCAGTATGTGAAATTCAACTCTCCCGCTTGATCCTTTCGTAACCACACTGGTAGAAATTTATACAAGGAGCGTATTCGCAGACTCAGGGAGGTGCTGACCTCGATGCCGTCCAGTGCGTCCACGGGAGAAATCAGCGACCCCGGTGTCGAAATTGATATGAAACACGAGCCTGGGACGCCTATGGAAGGGATTGAAGACACTAAACCGCGACAAAGTGTCTCTCCAGATATATTTCGGAAGCTTCTCAGCCACGTCTTCAAATTAAATGATTTCCGCCAAGATCAACTCGAGGCTATCATTAAAACCACATCCGGCCGCGACACTTTCATTCTCATGCCAACCGGCGCAGGGAAAAGTCTGTGTTTCCAACTTCCTGCCGTCTTTGAGAGCCAACGAAACCGAGCGATGACTGTTGTCATATCCCCTTTGCGCTCTCTCATTTCGGATCAGGTTGAAGCCCTGGTCGCAAAGGGCATAAATGCAGTGGGAGTCACCTCGGATACGGAAGATAGTGCGGTCCAAGAATATCTTTTCAACCACGACTTGAGACCCGCACTTTTGTATTGCACCCCGGAGAAAGTCCAAAAAAATGCCTCTCTATACCACGGACTCATCTTCCTTCATCGGGAAGGCCTATTGGGCCGATTCGTAATCGACGAAGCACATTGTATCACAATATGGGGAGAACAATTCCGAGAGGCGGTAAGCACCTCATTATTGCCTGTTTTTCACGGATCTCATGACAGGTTATTGCAGTACCGCAACCTCCATACACTTCGCGACAACTTTCCCGATGTGCCAATAATGACCCTCACATCCACCGCAGGTCCAGCCGACGTAGCGCAGATAACTCGCAGCCTGAACCTCAAAAATACCGTGTTTATCCGCCAGTCGGTGAACCGTCCCAATCTCCGTTACACTGTGAAGCCTAAACCTAGCAACGTCTCCGAGGACATCGTTCGGTATATCAAAGAGGGCCACCACAGAGACAGCGGCATTATTTATAGGACCGGTCGAGCCGAGTGCGTGAAGCTGGCTAGGACGTTGGCGAACAACGGGATTAATGCAGCTGCATACCATGCTGGGATGTCTGTAACCGATAAACGAGCCGTTCGTCTCGATTGGCAAAGGGGTACGCATCTTGTGATCGTCGCGACTGTAAGTTTCCATTACCAACTGTCCATTGAATTGACTGAAGTTCTACTTAGGTCGCCCTTGGGATGGGTATTGACAAAGCCGACGGTATGTTCTTGAGCTCTCGTGGGTAGCACTAATTATTCTTACATATAAAGTTCGATTTATTATACACTGCGACATCCCTAAGAGCTTGGAAAAGTAGGCGCACTTTTACCATTGCTTCGTTGAGTTGGCTCTAATCGTGGTTCGTTGAGTTTTCACCAGGAGACTGGCCGAGCCGGTCGTGACGGTGAATGTGCAGAATGCGTTTTATGTGCGTTCCTTTCACGTGCAATTTATGACCGACTAAGTTCCTTGCCCTAGACTACACACATCAAGACCTCAAATACATTCTCGATCTCGGGTCGTCTGACACGGATGGCAATCCTTCTTTCGATTATTGGAAAAAAGCGGCAGCGATCCGGGATTTCTGCGAGGAGAAGGAAGTCTGTCGTCGCGTCCTTCTCATGCGGCATTTTGGGGAAGAGTTTGATACGGAAGACTGTGGAAATACGTGCGATAACTGCGCGAACAGGGACATAGTTGTCTCGCGCGACGTTTCCAAAGAGGCCAGATCCGCAGTGGCCCTTGTCCAAACTCTCGACAGCAAACATGAAAACATCACTCTCCGACAATGCGTCGAGGTATTCCGTGGACGTGATACAGTCGACACCCGGAAGAATGAGCGATGCCTCAATCCGCATTACGGCGCAGGGTCATCGTTGTCGCATGACCTTGCAACTCTCGTCTTTGACAAATTACTAAGGTTAGATGTCCTGGTTGAATGCAAGGTCAAAAGGAGCACGTCAAAATATCATTATTATGTCAAGGTACGTATGGAAAATCTCCACACAGATGTCCTTTTGACCATAATTTAGACAGGACCGCTGGCAGATATGTTTCTAGAAGGAAACCAACAGGTCTCTGTCACATTCCACAGTACTAAAACACTCACCGCCGCTCCCGAACACACGTACGACTTCGCCGATTTAGGTAGTCTCTTACAGCCCGACGCTTCAACAACCTCGTTCCTCGCTTACGACTCGGATTTACGGGTTCGTTGGAACGATAAGGACATCATTCCAGAGGGGGCGCTCTCTGTGCGGCCAAAGATGTACGAATGAGACGAAGAAAAAATCTGACGACGATGAGAAGGACGAAAAGGCTCGAAAAGGACGAATGGTAGCTGCTTCGATGAATTCTACTGCTTCTGCGCTTTCACACCTTATTTGAACACCTTGCTACTTAGTTCCATCCAAAGAGAATCGATCCCTGAAAAAAAAAGTAAATATGTTGGCCGCGACGCGACGACGCGATGTAGTCATGTGATGAAAGCTGATCAAGCACAGCCAACTGCAACTCACTACTCTGCTCTGACCTATACCGACGACTTGATTGATGAGCCTGAATCCTCCGCTATTCAATGTCTTGATGTAACTACTCCCTGCGCATGTTGGACTCTGATTTACAGGACAAGAAATATTGACGCTGCGCGGAACTCCGACCCCATTCACAGCCCTTCACAGCCGCAGACCTGGTCTTGAGATGTGCGCCGCCAACAACAAACTGCGAGGCTTGTCGACCGCACACAAACTGTCAACCCTGTGTCTTTACCTGGTGGAATAACCTTCTCAAGTTTCGTCGAGCTGCAATGTGAAGAGAAACATTTAATTGAAAGACAGTTATACAGTTACCCACTATATATGCCAGCAACCAGCGAACATGCTATTCAAATACTTCTCCTCGACACTCACGATACAGCTTTTTTCTGGCGCCCTTCCATTTCCTTCCATGAAGTCGCGAATGTCGTAGAGGTCCGCCAGGTCCCCGATCTGAATTACCCCCAGATGCTCTGTCTCAATGTTATCGTCCTTCACACTACATGTTTGTTCACTCGACGCCTCTCCAAGTAAGTTGTCCCCCCAGCAGTCTTCGTTGCCACTACTAGCACGAGATTTTCGCCAACCCCAGGAGGTAGATGTTGTAAGAGTGCGATAAGATCTTCGTCCAGCAGCTGGTCCTCCAACCACAACGACGTGAGTTTCGGCCACCGGTAAGTACCGCTAAGGAGGAGCTCATGAATGGACCCCCACATTGCGTCCGAGCAGCCTCGAAGGTCAAGGTACTCGAGGTTGGTCGCTCCGGTAAGTAGCCCGGGAAAGCTTTCGCATCCGCCGACCACCGCTTGCAGCTCCAATTCCCGCAGATGGGGCAAAAACGGCGCGCAGGCGTCGTCGAGCCCACCTTCCCAGATTGGCACCCACGTTTCCAATCGCAACCTACGGAGGGCCGGCATCTCAATGGAGTAGAGAAGGGCGATGCACTGCTCCTCGTCGAACATGGTGAAGCGTAGGTGTGTCAACGCGAGTAGGCGGAGGCGCGGAACGCGTGGAATTCCTTCGCAGGCTACGGTGCCAAGATCCAATGTCGAGATATTTACTGCGTTGCGCAGAATGTCTAGGACGAGGTCCAGCTCGAGCGGAGCTTCCTCCAAGTCCGACAGACGAAGCGCCGTCAAGGAGCTGCTCCTCGCAAACACCGTCCAGTTTGGAACATAGCCGCAAATCATGAGACGTTGCAGGTTCCAACTAGCCGGCGCTGCAAGAACTGCTACGGGATTAGCATGATAACCCGGGTGGACGGCTGCCTGCAGAGTTACAAGAGCCGCTGCCTGGAACGGACGCAATATATCGAGGGCGGCAAGCCAGTCGTCAGGGTGTGCACTGAATAAGCGTAGGTGCTCGACTCGATGGAAGTTCGGGCCGCAAGCAGAAGAAAGACGTTGGAAGAATTCGGGGAGCGTGGTCGTTTTCACCGCGCGGGAGCGGAAGCGGGATAACGGGACTTCAACCCAGTCTTTGCAATCAACGACAACATCGAGGGGACGCGGCGCGGCCTGACCTAGAGAGAAGGCCAAAAAGGGAAGGGGAGAAAAGCGGAAGATCCACGCGATTGCCCAAAGTCGCTGGCTTGCGCGCGCTCTAGTGCGCCATGATTGTGCCACGAAGCAAGCGGTATATCTGCGTTGAAGGAAGGACGCTACAGAGGGCATATGACCGTCCTTGGGGGGGTCGCCGATGAAGAGCTCGACAATGATGACATCAAGTAGTTCTGCTGGCAAACGCCGGAACAAATCCGGGAGCGTTGGAATATTGAGAGTAGACATCGGGTAGTCGGTCCTTTTCTGTTGACCAAGGGTAAGTTATGACGTAGAGAGAGAGGAGTTTATTCAAGTCCAGTCGTACCTCTAGAACAAACGTTCGCTGTTACGTGTCGCGTTTGGACGGCGCGTATTCGCAGTTGCAGTGGAAAGCCTGAGCCCCTCGCGAGTCGCGAACGATTCCGGAAGGAAATGGCCGAAGAGTCAACACTGATGTTGGATGGACGAAAGAGGTTGTTTGGCTCCAGTGGACGTCGCCTTCGAGTCCAAATAATTTGTGTGTTCGTCCCGCTCACTCCTCACTTTGCTGCCCAACGACTCGGAGAGCGCAACTCGGGCGGCGACACTCGACAATCCCCATCGTACAAATCAACTGTAAAACTCCCTGGACCCGCGAGAGCTGCAGCCAAACTTCCGCACATGCAAGTGCGGTCAATAGTGTCGTCCAACTTGAACGACACAACTGACCCTTTGCCGTAGATCCCAGACGGATCTCCCCCTCTCCGACTTTGCCGTAGATCCCAGACGGATCTCCCCCTCTCCGACTTTCCCGTTATATTCAGCGAGTCAGAGGCACCAACGGCCTTCACCTCCGCGCTGCTACCTCAGGTGTCTCAACCGCCCCTTCCCACCTCCGTCTCATCTTCTTTTACTTCCGAGCCCCACCTGTGAGCAATCATCGACCCCGCCGTCGAGGACAACCACTGGCGTCTCGCATGGAGTCACCGGAGCAACCCGTACGATCGTGAACTCAAACCTAATGCCAAATCCGCGATGAACTTGAGGTACGTGTTATTACGCCGTTTCTTTGAATTTCAACCAATGCCTCGTCCAGGAAATCCTTAATTACGCCCAAGCCAGCCGTCCAACGGGGTCGTGTGGTTGTTGTAGGTGACGACGCCGCCGTGCGTGACGCAGTCGAGTCCGCGTCCGCGTCTTCAGCAAGGATGTCTGTGTCCGCATCCGCGTCTCAACCTGCGCAGTCGACGTCTTCCGCGCCTGTTGCTGTTGAAGCGATAACCCACGCGTAATGTTGTATACAAGCCCAAAAGAATATTTCACTTGCGCCGCTTACGCAAAATCGGGGAGACTAATTCCTGCGGGCGCATATCCAAGTAAGCTTCCCCCCAGTCCCATTGAAAACACTTACTGAATCTGTTGTGATTTCCACTAGATGCCGCTGTTCCGCACGATTGAAACTAAACTTGCATATACATGTTTCGCACCGTAGCCAGGTAGCTACTTCGCCGGGCTTATCGATACATTTATGTGCAGTCGTAGTGCGTTGCTCGCTCTTCCTCTTTTTCATCGACGCTGACCCTTTCTCAGTTGGTTGGATCCCTTGACGTCGTTCCGCAAACCTACGACGCAATCGTCAATCCGCGCCGCTGACCGCGCGTACGCCTCCCTCGCGCCCGGCACCCGAGCATCGGCCACTCCACCGTCGAGGGGCGTCGCGGCATACCTAATGTACACGAAATATTGATTTCCAAGCGGCTCTCGGTGTCGTATCCAATGCACGTCCGAACGTCGAGTCAGTTACTGCCTATCGCTTTGACTCGCGCCGCCTCTTACTCTTATACTCAAACTAGGCCAAACTCTGGCTCCTCGCTGCAGCTTGAGATGAACGAGCCGCGCGTCCGTCGCGCATCATCCGACCAGCACCAGCACCCGTGCTTGCATCCCCTCATCAGCGGCGTGCGGACCTCACCACATGTCCTCCTTGTCCATGTGGGCGCTCGATGGAGGACAACGCCGAGGATGACGCCGCGCCTACGAAGGCCGAGCAGCAGCGCACGCAGGCGTTTAACGCCGCCACGCGTCCGACAGGCGGTGCCCATCTGATGTCGTCGTAAAGTGCGCTGTCGCAGTCTGTAACTTGTAACTTAAAGGCGGGCGCGCGCAGGCACATCAACCTGTATATGGGGTGAAGAAGTCAAAGAGGGCAGGTGCGTCTCCTTCCTGCACTTGTGCAAAGACTGACCGGGCGTAGACGTTTCCATCAGCTCGGAGATGGTCAACGCCGCGAGTCCTCCCCCCTTTTCGAAAGGTTCGCGCAACCGCGCATGGACCATCGAACTGAAACGAGCGTGATCAGGGCCCGCACGGCGAGGATGTCGCGGTTGTAGAACTGTCAGTCATCAGATGAGCACGAGAGCAGAGGAAGGACTACGACATACATATCGCGATTAATGTCTCACGACGGTAGCGGACGAACATTGTTGACGGGTGGTCTCGACGGAAGTGAAAGACAGCAAGCGCATGACAAGGCTTGAATGCGACGATGGCCTGCTGGAAGACGAGTTCAACAGTCGTGAAAATAGATAAAAAATAAAAACCCCCGAGCAGGAAGCAAAACTTACGGGAACCAAAAGAAAACCTTCTCATGAAGCGCCCTACCCTAATACGCGTCAGGTGTGACCTCTGGTCGAGCGGGTCACGCGTGTGACATGACCCTTGCCTCTCACCATGACGGTCGCGAGTGTCTACACTCGCCACTTCTGAGGACAATCCACAGCGCGCTGGGAGCGCCCGGTGCTGGTGTGACCGCACAGCCCTCATTCCCTCATAGCGGGTTTGAACGGCGCAGGTACGCTCGTCGACTTGCCAGTGGTTTAAGCCAGGCTCATCCGCTAGTTAGACCGCAGAAACAAACACCTTCCGAGTCGGACTGGCCAGCAGGGTGCTCCGCGGTGCCCCAACCACATTCGACCCCCAAGATCTGGACTTTTGGATTTGACCTCGTCATCCGATTTGGACCCAATCTGACTATACTCGCTTGCAGCTCCCCCGACTCCGACCCCAGCCTCTCGAAACTCCCGCGGGCCATGTATAACGTCCATCGGATACTTCTGGTAAGCTTTCCTCGGTCGTAGCCCACGAAGCTTCGAACTCAGATCCATTCAAATTCTCAGTTTTTACCCTCTGCCTTGGGACGAACATCCATATCACTCGTTGCTTCCGGGCCCTGCGGGGACGATATACAAGATGTCGAGCAAGCTCTCTGAGACTGTACCTGCGGTCGCCTCCTCTGCCCAAAATCTGCGACCTTTGGATTCGACCCTCCCAGAGCGTTTATCACTTTGCGATGGTCTCACCCACTCGTCGCGGTTTACCACGCCCCCCAGATGTACTATGCTTTCCTCTCCGCACCTTCGAGCAGTGAATCGCTCTCCGAGGTCAGTCTTTTCGTCACCCGATTTCGACCCGATCTGACTATACTCGCTTGCAGCTCCCCCGACTCCGACCCCAGCCTCTCGAAACTCCCGCGGGCCATGTATCACGTCCATCGGATGCTCCTGGTAACATTTCCTCGGTCGTAGCCCACGAAGCTTCGAACTCATCCATTCAAATTCTCAGTTTTTACACCCTCTGTTTTGGGACGAACATCCATATCACTCGTTGCTTCCGGGCCCTGCGGGGACGATATACAAGACATCGAGCAAGCTCTCTGAGACTGTACCTGCGGTCGCCTCCTCTGCCCAAAATCTGTGACCTTTGGATTCGACCCTCCCAGAGCGTTTATCACTTTGCGATGGTCTCATCCACTCGTCGCGGTTTGACACGGCCCCCAGATGTACTATGCTTTCCTCTCCGCACCTTCGAGCAGTGAATCGCTCTCCGAGGTCAGTCTTTTCGTCACCCGATTTCGACCCGATCTGACTATACTCGCTTGCAGCTCCCCCGACTCCGACCCCAGCCTCTCGAGACTCCCGCGGGCCATGTATAACGTCCATCGGATGCTTCTGGTAAGCTTTCCTCGGTTTCAGCCCCATTAATGTCAGGCTTACACCCGACTTGCAGCTTTTCGCAAATATCGACATATATATGAATATATCTTGAAAAATTCGCGCATGCACGCACGCATGCCTTCGGAATGCCCCACGTTGCCTCGCGTCTGTTGCCACCCTCCTCAGCCAGAACCTACCGAGACTCCGCAGCTCCCTCAGGAGCGTCTCGAAACTCTCGCGGACAATGCATCATATTGTTATCTTTTGCGAGCACTTCATCTCCCCGCCACAGACATGGACCCTCGCGCCCCCCCGAATCGTCTGAGCTCCTGTCCATCTGCCTCAAAAAACTCAAAGGCCTGAACAAGGTCCGCCTCACCGAGGCGCATTTCATCAGGACAGAGCCGCATTCGAAGCGGCTGCGCGTATCGGTGACCATCCAGTACCAGAAAGAGGTGCGCGTGCTTCTGTTTCTCTCATATACTCTTACCAATCGAGACGACCGTAGGTTTTAACCAACACGCTATCCGGACTGTGCCTGGCTCGCGGCGAAGAATACGTAGAAGGCGCTCGTTCAAGTGCACCAAAAGGTCGCGCACAAACGGACGTTCCTCTTCCTTGAAGCACGGCACACAAAAGGACACGATCGCCGTTAAAAAAGTTAAAGAAGTCAAGGATGAGCTGAATTTCTTCTACAGCCCATGCGATCAAGATGGTCGAGTTTCTCTCCAGCATTGTGCCCGTCTGCTCGTCCTCTTTCTCAGTTTCAAGTATACTGACATGACCTACAGATCAAAATCCTCTGAGCAAATGCTCTCCTCGGATACGCACACGGGTACCGCCAACTTCAAATTCACGTACTCGGTCGAGATCGCACCGATCTGCAAGGACGACCGGTCTCCATCCCGCCAAAGCAGCCGCGCTCTATGAGCAGCATCATCCCGCTCGCCGTCTGCGTCCACCTCGGCAACTCCCTGCAGCTGAATCCGCGGACATTTCCTCTGCCGCGTACTGGTTCAACAGCTTGACCACGGTGTCCGACCTCGTCGAGTTCACCGTACTCGACGTCGAGTCGGCCGGCTGCGCGCGGGGCAAATACGTCCTCGTCCGCGCGCACAACCCCGGCGACGACGCGATGGATTTTGAGAGCGACGGCCGGACGCGCGGCGCAGATCTACCACACGCGCACCCACCTCGGCGCGATCCTCCAACCGGGGGATACGGCGCTGGGCTACCACATCACGAACGCCAACTGTGAGGACTATGCGGCGCTGCACGCGGACTGTCTACCCGACATCGTGCTCGTGAACAAGGCGTACCCGAACCGTCGGAAGAAGAGCAAGCGCGGAACTGGCGGCTGCGGAGCATCGGGAAGGAGGCGGGTGAGGAGGGCGAGACGGGCGGCGCGCGCGGCGTTGTGGGCCGGATGGGCGGGCGCGACCAGAAGAAGGTGGAGGAAAAGAGATGTTTCTCCGGGGGCTGGAGGAGAACCCGGACATGCGCGGGGCGGCCAATATGTACAAGGCGCCGGTGGTGGACGCCCGGATAGCACCGCTCGGGGGAGGCGGCAGGGCAAAGGGGAGAGGGCGCAAGGCGCAGTTTATGTTATCGAAGACGCTCCGCCGGAACGGGTCGTCGTTGCGGAGGCGGAAGAGGACGAGGAGGAAGAGGAGGCGGACTTCCCCGACATCCAGCTGGACGAGTTGCTTGAAAACTTCGACGACCCGGGACAGGGGACGTACTGCCAATGCGGTAGCCCCTCGTCCACCAATGTACCCTCCAGGGTCTGCAGCAGGGACGGGAAGCGCGGCACATATGCAATTTTTTTTCTTTTTTGGTGGGTGATCCAGCCTCGGAAACCGTCGGAAGGTGGGGCGTCGAGTCGGAGAATTACCCGCGCGGCTGGTATTGGGCGTTCGATGGCTGGATGGGTTGATGAGCCGAGCAGTCGTTGAGGTCGTCGTGGGTCGAGCGCCAGCTCATCGGGGTCGTGACATCCCGTGATGGCATCGGCGCTAGCGCCTTCTTCGACGACGAGCATGCCCTGCTCACCATCACCATTCTGAAGGGCTTCAGCCTCATCTCTTCACCACCTACCACCACCACCCCGACGATTGCTGAGCGTCCGACGCTCGTCAGTCGCCGGTGCTCAAGCCCTTCGACCACCAACTCCGGCCACAGCCCGGCTCCCTCTTCACCACCACCAGCCCGCGATTGCTTGGCGTCAGACGCTCGTCAGTCGCCCGTTCCCGATGCCTTCCACAACTTACCACCGCCCACAGCCGCCGCTGTCTCTTAACTTCTCACCACCACCATGTCGACCGCGGGGGTTCGCGAATGTCCGACATTCGTCAGCCCCTCCTCATTCAACAAGGCGACCCTCCTGTCCACCATCAACCCCCTCGCGCTCATCGTCTTCCTCGCCCTCGCCGCCCTTCTTGCGCTCGTCGTCGTCGTCGCCCAGACCCCGCCCACCGACCCGCTTCGACGCCCGCCCCGCCTCCGCCGTTTCGTCGGGCGCTTGAAGCAAAATGCTCGGCGCTGCGTCATCCGCGTCAAACAGGCCGCCGGCCGCGCGCCCACCCTCCACGCGCTGTACGTGCCGCCCCGCCACTCGTCGCGCGCGCTCACCTTCCTCAAAATTAGCGGTTCTCGCGGGCGCAAGGCGCAGATCGCGGCGCACATCCAGCACCGGGATCTCTATGCCCTCGAGGGCCCCGGGCTCGTCTACCTCTGCGCCGCCGTCGACAACGATGTCCTTGCGGACTTTGACGCCGGAATGATCACCCCCGCCGAGTTCTTCGCGACGCTATACGTCAAAATTGGATATACGGAGGATTTGATCGAGCGCCAGAAGTATTACAAGCAGAGGTGCGACAAGGGCCAGACGCACCTTTGGCTTTGGTGTTTCAGAGTCGAGCGGCGATGTGTCGGTGGTGAGTTCCAGTCACATCCCTCCTTCTTTGACTGACTCGTTTCTAGAACGAGTCTGCCATCTCTCTTGCGACGGCAAAGCGCAACGCACCAAATTGGAATGCAGGGGTTGCCGCGTCATGCACCGCGACTACTGCGAAGTGTGGAGGCTCGGGTCCTTCAGCTGGATCATGGAGACGATGCAGGAGGCGTTCGCGAAGTTGGGTGAGCCCGACTTGGTCCCGTAAGTCCTCAGTTTTATTGCGGTGCTTGTTCTAATGTGTCGTCCAGGATCGATTTGGAAGACAGAGCGAAATATTCTCGATTGTATATTCTCGATTGTACATAGGCACATACATATCGTAGCGTTGGATGTTCTTCTTGGTACGTCCTCAACGACCTTCTCCCCAGTTTCGTTTTGCTTACTTTGTTTCACAGGCAATGGATCGGATTTCCGATCGTGTAGTATATTGTATAGTATATTGTATATATATAGAGAGATGGGTCGACAAGTGTACATACAGTGTGCGTCGATTTCATTCCTTGTCGTTACCTTACTGACCTTCTATTTGCAGACTACCTCCTGCGTAGTTTTCAATTCATGCTTTGTGCCGACGGAGCGGCTGTTCGGGAAGGAAAAACAATGACGAGTGCGTGCTCGTCAAGTCTTGACTGTCTAAATGCCGTCTTATAAGATGCCCTTCAGATGTGCTGGGCCGGTCCGGCATGTGCCACGGTGGAGGAGGAGGAGTATATAAGATAGCACGAACCGCTGTAAGTACGTACTCGAAATAATATCCCTTTTTCCCGCAGGAATATTCCCGTTTGTGAGCAAGTAGCGGGTGGCGGGCGCACCTGTGGGGGTGTGAAGTTTGAAAGAGAGAGAGAGAGAAACCCCGTCAGGGCCGATACGTATCGGTTGGCCTGGCGTCTACGGAGGAGGCTACGGGAACTTGGAAAAATGCAGTAAGTATGGACCGAGTCGAGTGTGGACTGGGTAACTGCGAAAGAGTGGTTGCCGCAAAGGCAACACGGACAACACCTGCGCGCTCGGCGCGCGATGGCCCCTCGCTCAGCGCGCGATGGCCACTCGCTCAGCGCGCGACGGCCACTCGCTCAGCGCGCGACGGGGGGCCGCTCGGCGTGCGATGAATGTTTGGGTACGGTTTTTCTTTCGAAACAGCCCTTCTTTTCGCGTCTTGTTTGATTCGAAAAAATGAGGGCGTTTTCGGAGCCAAGAATCCAACTAAAATGCGTTCTTTGCTGATTTTTTTCCATTGCGGAACAGCGACGATGTTTGGTTCTAAAACATGAAGTCTTTTATCAACAACTGTTTGAGCTCTGGAACACCACGAGTTTTCCATTGCTGAAATTGAAGTTGAACACTGTGCATTTTTCTTGACCTTTGCATCTCCCAAAATTCCGGATTTTGCCCACCCTAAAGTTGCCCCAAAATGTATTATTTTGCCCTTGTATTTGAACCGTGGGCAAAAATGTACACAAGCAGACAAATTGTTTCCACCCCATGTTCTGCGCCCAAACATTCATCAACCCCAGGAGTGCTGCAAACCTAGAGCGCCTTTTGGGTGAAAGCATGTTCAAAAATTTCAAGTCTGAATTTTGTCGGAAACTCTTCATGGTTAGCTTGATGAAGGTCAGTAAACCCCTTCCATTCGATCAGAATGCTCCGGGGAGGTCTGGGAGGCACGAGAAGAGTGTTTCCAGTGCCATCAAAAACACCGAAATCACCGCTTTCGCATATCTCGCTCATGCAGGGACTTAGGGATGCCAAATGAAGCTATATTTCGATGCTACATATTGAGAACTACATCAGTAAAATACCAAGTAAGGCTCGGAGTACGCAGGTCGACTGCTAAATGTAATTTTGACGTAATTCAACTGGTCTACGGAAAACAACGTAAATCGAGGAACGTAAACGTATCTGAGGATAGAAAACGAGCGGGGTGCCGAGGTATACCGTTGGTGACGTCAACCGACAGGTCAGCCCAACCTCGGCGCGTCAAGGCGAGCCGCGAACAAGAAAATCTTCGAGCCACATGATCGTGCTCAAAAGAGTCAACAGCGGACTGGGATTGGAAATTCAAACGGCGGGAGGCGCTAGAAAGGGAGCAAATAAGCAGGTGCAACTGATACGGAGAGGCGGGCAACCAAAGGGGCCGTACCTGCAGGCCGAAAGCTGATCCGGGGGCGGGGAAGCGGGTCGGGCGGGCGCGGAGCAAGGAATCGAAGGTGTGGGGGCAAAATACGTACAGGAAGACATGCAAGGGGTGGATCGGAAGAGGTCGCGAGGGTACGAGGCGGAGGGGAGACCGGGATTCAGGCGTGGGAAGCACTGCGGGGCGGGGGAGATAACGGATCCTGCCCGTGGCGTGCGGGGCGGTGGCGCAGAGCGGTATAGAGTGAGACTTGGATATTATAAGGATGAGGAACACGCACCTGTGGCCCAGCGACAGATCCCTGCCGAGAAATCCCGAAATTCGGATCCGCATCTGACAGTATCCGAGTTTTTGAAGGTCAGAGGGGAGGAGAAGGCGCGCGCGCGGTTGCAGAACGTAATATGGTGTGAGTGAGAGCCTCAGAAGGTGAGCCGGAGGGGCCACGTACCGCGGGGGGCCAAATGGCGCGCAAGCCGTGAAAATGTCGATCTCGGGATATGGTGATGCAGCAGGCTAGCGAGCGCCGGGGGACGATGGAGGCGACATGCATGATGTATACTACGCTTTTGGTGGGTCGAACTGGGCAGCAGTGGGTGCCAGGGAGGGCAAACAAGCGCCGGCGATGGCGACGACGACGGGGGCACGAGTTTTCATCTTGAAGGCTCCATACGCCGGGAAGGCAAGGAAGAGACATGGGATTGAGTATATATAGAGTTACAGCGCAATCAGCCCGCAGGAGAAACTTTTATGGATTTCGTCGCCCGCGGGGTACCCGAACGCGCGGAGTCGACGCCGGAATATGGGAGCGGAGTGAGGGCCTGGAGAGTGCCGGGAACGGTGGATGCAATGGCTAGCTAAGTTCTTGTCAGCCTGCTAAGCCATAACGGAGCCAGCGAGTGGGGGAGCCAGCGAGCGCGGTGGAGGGCGAAGCAGAGAGGGATTGATGCGGTCGATCAATTTCTGATATTATGTCAGCGAATTGCCCAGTTTGGGCGAGGCGGGGCGCCCGATGCGCGAGCCATCAAAAGGCGGTGAAGCGCCAGAACGGCGAGCGCGAGCGTGCGCAGAGCAGCGCTGCAAAACAGCCAAAACAAGGTGCGGTGATGTATCACGGTCACCGCTGGTTAGAGGCGATGATGCATCACGGCTCTGCTCTAATCAGAGGCGAGATGATGCATCATAACGCCGCATACGCCTGGGCCGCCAGGAGAGAAATTTGGCGAAAAGGCAGCCAGCAGGGAGGACGCACGGCAGGCTGTGTCTGGCCCTCGTGTTCTTCCTTGGTCCCTCTGCAGGAACGGATTATACTGGGAACGCGTCGACAAAAGAATGAGCCGAGCGGACATGGTGGGTGGACGCGAGTGCATCTGGTTGATGTGATGGGTGTCTCGATTGGGATGCCGCATTCCCACGGTTCACATTCAACCACCTCTACCGCGGCGATTGCAGGTCCCGGAGCATTTTCTCCTGTGCTCAGACCGTTCAAACCGGCTAGCAAAAGGCTGGTCATTCCGCCGCCCTCCTTTTTCCGCGTTGCTGTTACTCAAGTACATCTTCATAGTAAATGAAAAATCCGTTAGAAAGCCGCTGGATAACTTCGACGACCCGAGGGTATTTAAACACACCTCACAAACCGACACTGAGGCTTCTCAAGGCAATACCCTACAAATCCAGTCGTTGCTGGGGTTTGCCCGAGTATCAGCAACAATCGGGGCCTGGAAGACCTTAGACTCTCAACTCCTCTCCGAGGGAAAGGGTTCAACTCCTGCGAGCAGAGGAGTGCTCCTATCTCCGCAACATACATAACCGGCCACTTTCTTTTCCATTCCTTCAGGCTGCTCGCACCTATCCACTCCTTTTTTCCGTTCCCTCCCCCCCTCCCTCCCAAAATGCACTTCCTCGCCCCCCTCACCGCCGCCGTGGCACTCATCGCATCGGCGTCCGCCGGCCCTGCCGTGGGCCACAAATTCAACCGCGACTCTGCGGTCACCCACGGCATGACGAATGCCGCCCGCATGGCGGCGGGGTTCAACCCGGAGACGCCGCGCAGTATCCGGGACGCACGGGGTGAAACATACGTTCCTCGTGGTGAGCAGATAAGGCTCCAACCTTTTAGTTTTCGTTTACACCGGAGCGCAAACTAAACGGAAAAGGTAATAAAACGTTTAAAAACAGTTTAAAAAGTTTATAAACGGTATTTTCCGGTGGTCGATGGATTACCACCCAAAATGCCAGAATCTATAGTAACCTTGATTCTAACTCCCTTCGTGACCCCCTAGTCGGCCCAGTGCATTATCAACTCTGACAGTCAAGGTTTACAGTGACTGCATGTGTCAGGGCAATGAGAGGGAGTGATGGCTCATAAGTTTTTTATCCCGGCATACAACTTCGTGTAGTACCTTCACAGTGTTCTCCTACACTGTACTGAAGGAGAGTGGCCCCTGAGGGACTGAGCGTGAGCCTGAAAGGGTGTAGGACAAGTGCCAAGGTCCGCCGGTTGACCGCAGCCGGTAGAGTTGCAAAGTGAACCGTGGGAAATACCTCGGGCATCTCGGCGCTGTTCAATATGAGGGTCTGTGTCGCTCAGCATCAACCACAGGCAGCTATTATGGAGTCTCAGACAGTAAAACCTTTTTTACATCAGGCCTGGAAGTTTGACTGCTTTAAATGCTCATTGTTTGAACTCCCTGTCGAAATAACTGTTTAACCGTTTATTTTTCGTGTGTTTATCGTTTGCGACCCTTCGTAAACTAAACGGAAAAATACAAGGTTTTATCCGTTTAAAAACGTTTATAAACGGAAACGGTTGGAGCCTTATGAGCAGACTTTCGAGTCTCATAACAATGTGGATCCTGACTCCGACAACCTATTCCAGCTTCTCGTACACGCCACGAGGCGCGCATTGCTCATCACCCTGTTTCGAGTCCATCCGTCCCGGACACCGTCTGCGGCATCATCCGCATCGAAAAGGCCGGGGACGACTGCGACACGCTGGGATACATCTCGCGGACGGTCAACCCGTCCGGAGAATTCACGCTTGTTACTGCGCGGTCCTCAGCGCTCAAGGCCACCATCCCCAACCCCTTTATTCAGACGAAAAATATCAACATCAAGGCCGTGACTACCGTAAGCCTCCATATTTTTTCAACCCGCACTCATGTCTGATAACATCTTACGCAGAACGCCCCGACCTTCCAATACTTTGGTGCCTTTATTAGCCCTAACGTCGTCGAAACGAACAACTTTGGCACAACGGTGAACACCCATGCGCTTCTCGGACCGACAAATCGCCGTGCGCACCTTTCCCTCTAAATTCAAGTCGCCGCCACTAACCTCCATATCAGAGGCGTACGGCCCCTCTGCCCCGGTAGGAACCGCATACTCCTACTTCACGAACCACAAGCACCCCGAATCAAACGTCGAAACCGCGATCTGGAGCATCAACCACTCGACCGGCCGTCTGAGCGCGAACTGGATCAACGACGCGCCCTCCGCCAGTGAGTTTTATTCCCTTTCTTCACACAGCAGTGCGCTAACTAATTCTATTTCAGCTTCCGTCCCTGCGCGCGTCTTGTACTCCCCGACGCAGAAGATCTTCACCATCACCGCCCGACAGACCACGGCCAACTTCAACGCGGCCTACGGCACCGGTGCGTCTGCCCTACTTCTGTTTCCATTTCTCCCGGCGCTCATTACTCGTCTTCACAGATTTCATCGATGTGACACTGAACTTCGTCAGAGATTAAACGAAGGCGCACCTCGAACCACCACTAGACTCGCTCCGAAATATACACACCCACTCGCTTGCAGACATGCATACATTTACACTCACTCGTAGACACACTCGCTCGGCCCCTGGGCATTATAATAAACACACACATTCTCTAAAGAAACTCGGACCTTTGACCGCAGACTCATTTTATTCTGCAGACTCGCACTTAGATGGACGCTGAAATCAATTTCACCTTTGTTCGGTCGACTCTCGCCAGGCGCGTCTCATGAAGAGTATCTAGGAGCCGCCTGGAAGATTGTGGCCCAAAACACGGACCCCATCACCTCATTCCCATATCCGGACTTTGGCGTTGAGTGCCCGATTTGGTCAGCGCCACCACCGATCAGAGTGTCCCCTCGGTATCATGATCAGACGGAAACCAGCAGAGACACAGAAAATATAGATTGATAGAATGGAGGATGAGGAAAAATGAAGTGTGTAGCAAGGAAGCGAGTAACCAAGCAAAACCTATGCGTAAGAAATGGGAGAGACGGAACGAGAGAGAGAGAGAATGGAAGGAGTGTAGGTAGTGTGAGTGAGCGAGTGAGTGAGTGAGTGCGAGTGTAGGTAGGTATGTAAGTACGGACGGCAGACATCATCATCTATGCCCATGACGGGCAATAGCGCAGCTATATAAGTACAATACATAATATCTCGGAAGAGGGATATGTAGAAAGATCACCCGGACAGATATGCCGATGTGTGGCTCGACGACGATGGGGAGGCGACAGCACGCGAGCTTATGGTGCCGAGGCGCCACGATGTCGTCCTTGGAGGCCCGGCTCTCCCGCCTGCGCTGCGCTTCCCCGCGCCTCTACGCCTCCCCACACACCACTGTCGTCGCCGCTCCCCTCACATCGAGGCAAACCCCGAATCACTCAGCGCCTCACCCTCCTTCCGCCCGCCGCCCTCCACCCGCACGGTACCAAAATAGGTCCCCGCCATCGCCTCGGCAGCAGTCGGCCGCTCGCGGGGGTCGAAGCGCAGGAGGCGGTCGACGAGCGCGAGTGCGTCGGGTGTAGCGAGGTGCTGGTTCTCTGGGGTGATGAAGCGCGTCCAGGGCCGCGGGGGGTAGCTGGGTGCGGTGTCAGTGTGTGTATGGGAGGACGAGGGGGAGGGAAAGGACCTACTTTCCGAGGAGGTCCTCCAGGTCGCTCTCGAAGGGTATCGAGTACGCCTTGAGGTAGGCGTCGAACTTCTCCGTCCCCAGCACGCGCATGATCTTGAGCAGCTGGTCCTCGTTGTCTGACCCGCGGAAAAAGTGCTGCTTGCGGAAGATCTGTGGGTGGGCGTTAGTGGGCGTGTGGGCGGGGCCGGGAGGACAAGACAAGAGCGGTGATGGGGGAGCAGGGTAGGTACAGGGAGTAGGCCGACGGCGTACGGGGAAGGAGGGGGATGACGGCGTGGGGAAGAGGAAGGACGACGCACCATGGCAGCAAACATGCACCCGGTGCTCCACAGGTCGAGGCTGTAGTCGTAGCGTTTGTAGCCGACAAGCAGCTCTGGGGGTTTGTACTGACGCGAGCCGACACGGACGTGGTAATCGACACCGGGGTGATAAAACTCGGCGAGGCCCCAGTCGATCAGGCGAAGCTGCAAGTCGTCGTCGGAGTTAAGTCAGCAGTGGCACACACACAGAACGAGGAAACAAGACGCACCTCTCGACGCTGGTGGTCGATCATCACATTAGCAGGCTTGACGTCGCGGTGGATGATGCCGTGCGAGTGGACAAAGTCGAGCGCGGTAAGGAGCTGGTACATGTAGTGACGGATGTCGGGGTCGGTGAGGCGCGTGTAGAGCGATGACCACTCGGTGTTGTCGACGAATTCGGTGACCAAGCTGTGGTACAGTCGCGAAGCTGGCGAGCAGTGGCACCTGGTGTGAAAATCGTGGACGACGGCACCGAAAATTACGACTCACGATCGCGCACGACGTCGAGGAGAGCGATGCAGTTGGGTGCGCCGGCGAGGTTACGCAGGACCTTGATTTCGCGCTTGATTTTGTGGCCTGCGACGGGCTTGAGGACCTTGATCACACAGCGCTCGCTGTTGACCGTGTCAACGCCCTCAAAGACCTGAACGGGCAGAAAAAGACGGGTATTAGTTAGAATGAGCCTGAATATAGACTTCCCGCGCACCTCAGAGTACTTGCCGCCTCCCAGCCTTCGCACAATCTCGTAGCGATCTGGGGTACTCCATTCGATGCGGAACTTGTTGTATTCGTACCAGGATTTGCCCCGCGCGGCGTTGACGTCGGCATAGACCCGCGACATATGTACAGCAGAGGAAAGAGCGAGAAACGAAAACAACGAGGTCCCGTCGCCGCCTCGTTGTGGTCAGAAGCAAGCCACGTCCGGCAAATTCCGGTTGATCCCTGCCAAATGGCGTTGCGAGTTTCAGGCCAAGTTTCAGGCAAAACGAAATAATAATGAGCGAACCGCAGCGACGCAAAGGGTCAGAGCCTGTCCTCTGGTTCATTTTCTCTTTTTTTCGCGGAGAGATCCTGACGATTGCGTGAGACGGGCTGAGATGAACCAAATAAATTTGATTAAATTCACCCATTCTAATTTCTGGCCGGGGCAACTTGAAGACCATCTGCTGAGAGCTCTTGAAGCGCGCGTTAGGAATTCTTATTGGCGGCAAAGGATTTTTCTTGAGGCCTCGGGGAACGGAGTGGCCCACATTTTGAGGTTGATTTGAGGTTGATCGCTATGCCGAGTTTGATTTCGAATTCGGCCTTGAACTTGAGCAAGGTGAAGGGGAAACCTATAGAAGCGCGAGCAGAAGCCACAGTTTTTGCATAACTTTTCGGATGAGCACACTATACAAGTACATGTTTTACGAGCGGAGAAAACTCAATTCCATACCGGCCATCCGCCGCGACCCATTTCATCGTTACAATATTCAGATCCTGCAGAGGTGCTTAGGAATCGGCCCAATGAGTCGCTATCGAAGCCCAATCCGCGTCGTGCACAGGCAGCATCTCGGAAGGGGAGTAGGTCATTTTCGGAGGAGGTGCGTAGGTTACTGATAATTGTAAGCCACCAGAAATGAGGTCCTGCAGTGCGGGGACAATGTCGACCTGCATAGCGCGCACGAAGTGGACACGAACACGGGATAGCTTTCCCGAATGGGTGTACCCAATGTGATTCCGAGCGCAGATGAAATCGAGGAGTGTCTGATCGGAAAGTTGGTTGAACTGCAGGAGGGTGATGCGGGCGAGGTGGGGGCACAGGCCGGACTCGGAGGCCTCCAAGGACTGAGATTGTGCCAGTGGGGTCAACAGATGAACCAGATCTGTTTCAACGGTTGACCCCTCATTGGCATCGCCGCCCAACCAGCTTGAGTACATGCAAGACTGGTAAACCCATAGCTCTTCCAGTAAGGGCACAAGGGGGAGAATCTGGGCCAGCATCAACTGTGTTAGGGTTACACCCAGTGCGAGGCGAGTGAGGGTTGTTCCATTGAGCACAGACATAAATTCCAAGTGTTCAGAAAATTGAGGGGGGGCCAGGTCTCGGTATTCCAAGGCCTGCAGGTTTGGTGCTATCAATGTAGGGAACACGTGCTGCGAGTTGGTAACCCGGAGCTGCTTCAATTTTTCCATGTGGCAGAATGGGGGATCAGGAGTGTGGCCAGGGGGGGAATCCAGAACCACCAGACTGCAGGTTACAAGCTCCGGGCACTGTCGCAGAATGGCCAGTGCTGTTCCGACAGTTATAGTACTGGATGGATCGAAGTGCCTGGAATAAGCACCGAGAGATAAATGCTGAAGCTGATCCCAACGAGCGGGGAGATCTGACGGGATGGTCATCCCGCGGATCGCTAGACTTCGGATCGTCGCTGCACCAGTAAAACCGAAATTACTGCGCCAGTCTGGCGGTAGGCCGGTCGGGTGTCCGGACCAGACACCATACTTCAGGACCAAGGATTGCAAAATGGGAACATCTCGAGGAGTGAGGTCGGCAAGCGGCTTGAAGGAATCATGTGAATCGAGTGACAGATTCAAATGCTGCCAGCGAGTGGAGAAATGCTTAAGGGTTTCCACCACTTGTGTGGTGTCGAGGGGCTCGCCCCCAACATACAAGTGCGGAGCTGAGATGGCGGAAAGCGATAGAGGGAGACTTCCTGATCTGAGTAGCCACGAACTGACCCTTTCAGTCAGTTGTGGCATGTCTCCTGCTGGCACAGGGATGTGTAGCGACGCCCAAAGACGCGGTGTCGACAGCGCGAGAGCCCGCCACGCCTGAGAAACGCGGCAGAGCAGGAGGGGAGACTCGGTCTCGCTCATGACCGCATTCCGATCCGATGGAAGAGACGCCGCGAATATCTCTGCCACCACATCTTCGGGGAGTCTCCGAACAGGCGATATCAATGCAAGATGAGCGTCGATAAAGCCGTTCAGGCGGTCGCGCTTTACGACGAGCTCGTTGAGCAGTGTCTCGAGTCGATGGATCTCGTCCCCGATTTGAGCAACCTCCTTCTGCGGACCGACGAGCAGGGCGCGGATGCGCTGGCAGTCGGCGTCGGACGGGACGGCATTGGTGAAGAGCAGATCCTTGAAGGGTGATTCCATGATGGCTTTCGACAGAGTTTCAGAGTCTAGCGTACTACACGCAGAACATTCTCTTACCTTCCTGTAGTTTACGATGCGCAGGATGGTCGTGGTCGAGAGGAAGCTGTGTTTTGATGTCCGACATCGGCCCGACTCGGGAGTTCAAATTTGGTGAGTTCAAATTTGGTTCAGGTTGGGTCATCCTCCCTCCTCTTTGCTCGTAGTATCTGCAAAATGACATATCTGTCTGTCCGGTCCGCGTCCCAGTATCGCTGAATTTTTGAGTTCCTCCGATATCGTCTCAACCTAGCTCACAGCCTGAGGCCGACTGAGGCTGAACGCAGCATATCTCGTGAAAAAAAAAGAGGCAGTGAATTCCAGATACACAAGCCCCACCACGGTTTCTCGGTGGCATGGATTCCGTAAATCTATGAACACGCTGGAACGAGCGGGCGGCGATGCACCTCATATTTCACGACGAGGGGGACACGCTTTCTGAGAGGTCGTAAGAGCGATGCGTCAGAGGGCGGTATAACTGTTTTGTTGTTTTCGTGACTTTCAGTGTATTATTTTATCGGATCTTGCGTGTTTCTTGGGAAAGGAATCCTGAATCAACGGTGGTCAGGCATCGTCAGCAACCAAAAATCAAGCCTATCATAGACGAGGGAGTAATCTGCACAATGCAGTTCGTATATAAGCACCAAGATTCAGCACTCAGCCACGCGAATCGAGTACTCGCGCCGACTTGAGATGTCAATACATATTAATAAGAAGGCACGAAGCAGGTGGGCTTGTGCTCCTTCCAATGTGCCCTTTGATGCTCTAGATACATGAACCATGAGCCGAAAACCGCACAAATGCATCATAAGCTTACCAGGGCAGCAATAGCGCACAGTGTGGCACTGGATTAGACTTCAGTATACCACGAAACAATGGATGATGGGGGTTTACCTTAGCGCATTCACGCAGCTTCTTCTTGTCGGAGACGGTGCACTGCGAGGACTTGGCGGCGCAGACGTCCCAGCGCTGCTTCACGTCGGCTTTCATCCTGCGTTTGGCGCAAATTCAGTTAGGAGTCCGTTACATAGGAGTTGGCGCGGAGAGAGTACGCACGTCAGATCCCGCGTCCCGCCAAACCGCTGCTCGCCGTCAAAATACTGCTGCAGGGAATTGGTGATGTTGATCAGAGCGGGTTTGAGGAAATCTTCTGCGAGATCTGTGCGTCTGCCATGAGCTCACATGTAGAGCGAAAAATAAGATGGGGACGCCACGGACCCTTGCGCCATTTGGGCGTCCTGAGCTCGTTGGTGACGAGCTTGCGGAGATTCTTGAGGAACGGGATAACCTTTTCGCGGGTTTCAAGCGGGATGTGGACGGCGTGCTTTGGGGCGCACTGGCGCGCGCGCAGGGCGGCGTACACGAAGATCTTGAGACGCTGGATCTGGCGCTGCGCCTCGTAGGGACCAGTCCACTACATAGGTGCGTCGGTCGTCAGGAAGAAAGTGAAATACAGGGGATGGGATGGGAACCTCGGCGATCGGGAGCTGGGCGAGTTGGCCGGCAAGCGTGTTCATAAGGGCGTTGGCAGCATCGGAATGGCCGCGCATCCAACGGGAGAAATACACAGTTTGGACGCAGGACGCCAGGAGGTCCGCGTAATATCGCTCATAGCTGTCCATCCAATGCTGCTCGAGCGGCGTCCGCTGCTCGAACGACGCAACGTAGGCCTCGATCATAACCGGAAGGTGCAGCGCGGCGAACTGAATATGATGGTTATACGGTCGGGCTCAGGATATGGAACGAAGCTAGCGTACCTCGTTGGTGAGGGGCTCAAGCGCAGGGTTCCTGCCAAACGTCTTCTGCGCGAACTTCCCGTGCTGGTTGGCCGTTCAAGTTGAAGGACCGGGTAATCAACGTTGAGATATCGGAGTTGTGCGTACGTTCATCCCGGCAACCATGCGCTGCGCAAAAGTGCATTTTCCCGCGACGAAATCCTTCCACTTCCCGTCGAGCAGGCCAAACGACTCTGCGATGTCTTGTGCGCAAATGGGATGCATGTCTCTCATCATACCAAGCATGCTGGACAGCATGTCGGTCGGGGGAGGGAACGCGGGCGGCATGCTCGAGGCTCTCGATTGCGGATAGGGTTTAGCTCAAGCTTGAAGTTCAGATATCGATGGTGATGGTGGTCAGGTGCAAGCCTGAGGGCGAAGACCTCTCAAAATAACAGGGGCAAACTCTCTTCCTCCCACCAGTCATTATTATGGCCCTCGAACGTCTGCGCATCCTCGGAAATCAGTCACAATGGAGGTTCCTTCCAAGAAGATGCTGGCCAAGAAATCCTACAGACATCAAAACAAGTTCGCGCAAGGTTTCCTCAGTCTTGCGTTTCCCGCTCTTTCTGTCATTGTTTCTCAAGTGTGGCTTTCTCTGGCTCAAACGGCCCTTACGGACAAAGCCTCATTCTGGTCAAGAAACGTCCTCGCGACCGCCCTCCGAATCCAGTTCTGAGGCCTTCCAGCCGTTCTGTTGCCGGGAAATCTTCCACGGAATCACGAATTCAATTGAGCAAGTCGTTTGTCGAACACTTCCCATGGATCTCGATCCCCTGCCACAACCCGCGAAGCCTAAACACACACGCCAGTTCTGTATATAAATATTTGAATTGTTCACGCGACTCTCCGTGAACAGCGATAACTGTCGACCTCACCCGCCAAGAGCTCGGATCTTGACATCCAAGACCAACGACCTAACGCCGCCAAAGGCGGCTTCTCCCGACCCATCCCACTCCTCGGCCATGTGCTCGCAGCAGCTGGTACCGAATACGAGCGGCAGTGACCGTGGAGGTCGGTATTTAAGGCAGTCATCCAGAATCACTGGCCTTGATCCCATCCCGGACGCTCACCGAGTATTATGGGACTTTTCTACAACTTCTCTGTGGCTCTGTTCTCCGCTCTCGGATCGTGAGTTTTCGGGCTCTTCTTCTCTGGTTCAGTGGTTTTGACTCAATTAATTTACCAGGTTCTTGTTTGGTGAGCTGCGACGCGGCGCTCAACATTCGTGCCATCACCGAACCCCCGCACAGGCTACGATTCGGGAGTCATTGGTTCAGTAGTCTCTCAAGAATTCGACTACTTCCACCGCTACTTCAACTCGCCTGGGGACAGTACGCTCACCACCAACGACCACGAAACCCTGCGCTGACCCTTCCATTCCCCAAGACATCATCGGTGCCGTAGTCTCCACCGTTTGTCCATCTCCACTTACTTCCCACTGAAGCCTGCTGACCCGATGCCTACTTAGTTCGCCGGAGGATGCACGTCGCCCGCCTTGACCCCGCGTTATACACATACAGGACTCACCTGACCCACAGGCTTCTTCGGCGCCGCTGCCGCCGGATCGCTCGCGACGCGCCTCGGTCGCAAGCGCACGATTCAGTTTGGAGCTCTCGTCGCCATGCTTGGGTGCAGCCTGCAGACCGGCGCGCAGAATGTATCGTACTTGATCGTCGGGCGAGTCATCACAGGGCTGGCGATAGGATGGTAAGTTTCGGAACGGTATTTTCCAGACGAAACCGTACTCATGCTTCCACAGCTTGAGCATGGGTAAGGGCCTCAGTGATCAATGCTGTTGAATCTGATCCCGTTCAGTTGTCCCATTGTATCAGAGCGAAATCTCACCCCCCGCAATGCGCGGCTTTTTGACGGGCTTGACACAATGTGAGTCGCGATTGATATCTTTCGGCATCCCTCTCCTCATCGGCGCAGTTATGATCAGTATAGGCTTCGTAATCGCGTACTGTGCGTCGGTCGAGCCACTTACTCGAAAGGATGCCTGTTGAAGCACATATTTTCAAGGGGTCGGGTATGGTTGTCAATTCATCCGCAGTGACGCCCAATGGCGTGTGCCTCTCGGCGTCCAGATATTTCCAGCAACCTTATTGTTTCTCGGGTCCGCATTCTTATGCTCCTCATTTCTATCCGAGAGTCCTGAACCAACCAGGATGTTCATCTTACCGTTTTCCCCCCGATGGCTCGTCGACCGAGGGCGGAACGACGAGGCGCTTGTGGTACTTCAGCGTCTGCACGGGAACAAAGGAAACAAGGAGTTTATCGACCTCGAATTCGCCGAAATGTTGGTGTTGTTCAATCCAAATTATAATGTCACCAATCACCTATCCTACTCCAGGCTGGAGCAAATCCAATACGAGAAAGAGAACATCTCAACCAAGGTACTCATGCTGCTACAAAACCACATTTGAACCACTGCTGACGCGTAGTAGCTCTCCGACCTGTGGTCAACGAAGCCGATGCTCCGACGCACACTCACAGGCATCGCCGTGCAAGTGTGCACCCAATTCACTGGGATCAACGTCTCTGCGTACTTCCAGCCAACCTGTGAGCTGGTCCCTTTCGCCCTCAACTTAACAAGGCTGATTCCGGGTGGCATGGCAGTGTACGCGGCCCTCGGCCTCAGCGGCTCCAAAGTGCTGATGATAACTGGAATAAACGGCGCTCTGGGCGCGGTGGTGACCGCCATCTTCATCTACTTCATCCTCGACCGCGTCGGCCGGAAGCCGCCGTTGATCTTTGGTGAGCCACTCCCACCCTCTTTCCTTGAAGTGGTTCCAATCCTTCCCGTAGGTGCTATCGGGATGGCCGTGACGCTCGCCATCGAGGCGGCGATCAACGCGAAGTGGGGCGGCGTGAACTCGACGAACCACGCAGCGCAGACTGCGGGCATTGCGTTTATCGTCGTGCGTCTTCATTTAATAAACTTCTTGAATATGTTTTACCTTACCGCCTGAACAGCTCTTCGGCTCCCTATTCTTCAGTGTAAGCTTCGGCCCCGTGAGCTGGGTATACCAAAGCGAGATGTACGGACTAAATAAATCATCCGTGGTCGACTGACTGAGTGCATGCGCACCCTATAGCTTCCCAATGCGAATCCGCGCAATCGGCACCTCGGTCTGCACATGCGCGAATTGTGTGTCGCACTTCTTCCTCGCCGTAAATCACTGACGTTATTCGACCCTATAGGGGCATGCAACGTTCTCATCTCGCAAGTCTCCCCAATTGGCATGAGCCGGCTTCAATATCGTGGGTGCTGCTCCTCGCCCGGGATCGATCCACTGAAGTGACTTGCGCAACTGACAGGCTTCTACATCCTCTTCGTGGTGATGAACGTCGTCAACGGACTCGTCGTGTTCTTCTTGTGCGTCGCATCATACTCCTCCCCGGATCCGCCTGACTTCCAGATCCTCAGTTTCCCCGAGACCAAGGGGAAGAGTCTCGAGGAGATGGTAAGCACCCACCCTCCTTTGCCTGATACTGAAACAAACGGAAATTCTAGGACGCGGTCTTTGGCGATCAAGTCATTCCACATGCCCTCGAGACAAAGCAAGTTCGCAATGTGGGGGCTGAGGCGGAGGACGAGAAGAAGTCGCACGCGTCGGATTAGTCAAGTAGTTTCTAGGTTCATTCTCTCTACGATGGGGCTTTGGACGTTGTATCAAGAAAACAGGGTCGGTGATTCGTTCAACACACCCAAGTGTTCTGCCAAAGCCGTTGTTGAGTTTTCTCTGGTCACCAACCCAGACTGGACGATACGTACATCTGGCTTTGATGGCGCTCGGACGCTGTGGTAGGCCGGCAATCCGAGACACTTGTCCAGCGTAACCAGCTTGTATCCTGCGCCCTGAAGCTCTTTGATCGCGTATGGGAGGAGTTGATGCCTATGGATGGGAGGTATCAATTATAATTGAACCCAGAGGATGAGGGCGACAGACGCAGTGGTTTCTGCACGTAGATAATCAGAACTCGAAGCGGCCCCCAAAACGAGAAGAACACGAACCCTCTGTCTCATGGTTCACCGCAAGCAGCGTGTTCGGATGGGTCTTGGCGATGTCCGCGTACAGCGCCTCGCTCTGCGCGACCGCTGAACCTGTAGAATCACCCGAGCTATGCGCGGTGAGTCGGTTGTTAGTTCCCCTGAAGCCCTGCAAGTACTGACTCGAAATCCCAGAGGACGACACTCTGGTTCCTCACCCGAGAAACCTCGAGAACCTGATTATTCCAGAGCCCATATGCTATATAGATTACGAAGGTCAGTGGGATAAACGCGCCGGGAAATTCAGACAGACGCACGAGGCCTCATAAACGCGGGAGAAACTCCTATTATGCGCTCCAACGCCTCTGGGAAAAAACCAAGTGTCTGAACCCTTCGGCCTCAGTCAGAAGCGCCACTCACGCTCGACGAGCCACATCTCGTTGTGAACTAATAAACAAACCAATCAGTTATCTTGCGTGCGAAGACAACAAAGAAAGCTGACTCTGGTTCGAGTTCAAGGTCGTTAAATCCGTATGCGACCAAGTATGGCTCCCGATCAAATGTCCGTGTTCGTGCGCATACTTGACGCGCTGCTGCACCACCTCGTCGTAGATACACACGACTGCGAATTGGGAGGGAATCGCGGGTGAGTCCCGGAGCCACACGATGGATAGACGAAATGGGCGCACAATTATTCCCGTCTGTGAACAAGGAAGTCTGTAAGCCTTCGGGGAAGAATGATCATGAAGGACAGATGGGTACTGAAGAAGAATGTGGCGTGGGCACCCGCAGCCACGAGCGTGTCGCTTATATCCTGACTGGACTCGCGTCAGGTTGCGGAGGCGGAGAAGTAGTCGGAGTGCACCGCACGCACAGGTAGATGTACGGACCGTCGTCCTGTGTATTTCGGGTTATCGTAATACAAAAGGCAAGGGAGAGAACGAGCGAGCAACGCACGAATGTGAGCGCGATATCGCCTTTGACTTTGCAGCTCTTGTAAATCGTAGCCAGGGGTGCTGCATTTCGGGGGATCGCGCCGGCGCCGGCGCATGCAGCGACGGCGGTGGTGAGGACGAGTAAGAGCGAGAACAGCATTGTAAGTGGAGAAGGAAGGAAGGAATCGATGAGGTGACGACGAAGCGCGCGATACGACTCTGCTACCCTTAAGTATCTGAGGCAGTCGTAAGAGCCGGTGCTTCGTCCGCGGATTACTCCTCGGGGTCGGGGTGGAATTGTCCCCGAGGGCAGATAGGGAACAAGGGCGTCAGAGGAGCCAGCAGCAGCAGCTTCTGTCGTGTTGCGTGCGAGCAAGTACCTTCAACAGTCTGCAGACCGTTTCGTTCCTCCTCGAGAAGCTTCGATGAGTCTAGCTACCTGCCCAGTAATCTTCGTGAAGCTCGACGTCCGCCGAGGGTTCGTCCGAAGCGTTCCATTGTCCTCAGCGGGCCCATATCCCCTCGTGATATCAGAGTCTGTCTCGAGGAGCCGACACTCGTGAGTCCGTGAGGAGCGCGGTGAAAGTACCCAGGGTGCAGGGATCACAAAGGGCTTTCAGGGGAACAGTGACTTGCTGGATTTGCGGGACGGGGAAGCGGTGAAAGCAAGAATAATTGAAGGTCGACGAGCTAGGTTAAACAGCGTTCAGAGAGCAGAGATAGAGCAAAATGACAGCCTGAGGTCTATGCCACAGATATAATGGAGCCCCGATGTATGTGTCCGTGCGTAGCCATCCATGTCCTCGCCAATGAATTATTTCGTCTAGGATGGTAAGTCAATTAACAACGATGCAGCTAAGTGTCCGTCCAGACTCACCGCCTCCTTCAAATGCGTGATAAGATCGTTGCGGTCCTTCTCCTTCTTAAGGCCAGCGAATGCCATTTTCGTGCCTGAACACAGAGTGAGTTATCAAGTAATAAAGGCCATAATGGGTCGTACCGGGTATATACTGATCATCGGAGTTTTTTGTTAAAAAAAGTCAACCGTCGTTTTCAGGCTGGCGCGCCCACCTTTTTCGGGTTCTCGAGGTATTCGAAAAGGGTATCTTCACCCCAAGTAACGCCCTTGTTCACATTCGCGGACGTGTACGAGAACCCGTCCACCTGCCCCGTCTTGCGTCCAATGAGCCTAACGAGAAGCTGTCAGCGGCCGAACGCATGGATGCTACTGGTGCAGACTTGCCCGTGAAGGTTGGGGCCTACTTTGTTTCCCTCGCCGGCACCCAACTAACATACAATCCGGGTTGGAAAGGCGATACACAGGCGTAAAACTACGTACCGTGTGGCATTGAGCGCATCGCGTCTTGAAAAGGGTGGCGCCTTTACCGGCATCGCCTGGGGGGGATGAGAAGCTGAAGGAGGTGGGTGGGCGGTGGGACGCGTATTCTTACCTGGGGAGAAGGGCATCGGAGTGGGGAGAAGGTGGTGGTGAGAGACAAAACGCGGGAATTATGACGCGGATGCCATCGTGCGTGAGAGTGGCGCGCAGGATCAGATGGCCCTGACGGCCGTGAGCACAGCCACATCAATTGACCCAAGTTCAACCTCGCAACCTCGTATTTCTGATAGAGGAAGCACTTCAAAAAGTCTCAACAAGCCGACTGAGCTAAGCCCGGATATTCTTTCCAGCTTTCTGAATTTATCTCCGCGGTTTCGTTAAAATTTCGACCGGGTCCGTGTGTCTGCATCAAACAAAACAACCTAATCGATAAAGCAACAGTATTCTCCGTAAAATGTACATAGGCATCTCGTATCTTCTCCCTCACTGAGTGGTTAAACCCTCTTCCTGATACACACCCTCCCAACCGGATTCGGCGCCACCGACGAATTAAACGACACCATATCCTTCGGCCGCATGCCTTCGACCTCCGCCTTGACGTCGTAGTTCAGCACGAGGTGCGCGAGCATCGCTTTCAGCTCTGTGGCTGCAAAGAACCGACCCTGCGAGGAAATCAATTTCAATGCAGTGATTGAAAATGGATGGAGAAAGGCGCACAGGACAGGCATGCTTCCCCGTACCGAACGGGAGGTGGTCTACACTGGTGGAGATCATCTGGCGCTTGAAGACCGAGTCCTCCTCGTGCTTCGCCGCGTGCTCCGACCGCTCGCGCGCGAACCGGAACCCGTCGAATTTGGTGGGGTTGTCGAATTTCGCTGGTGGGAGTTGAACCGAGGTCAATATATGCAGCATCACAACTTACCAGCGTCGCGATGCGTTGCCTGCGCGGCGACGCAGACGATGGCTCCGTGGGGGATCTGGCGCATCGCAAATTCAATCCGCAGTTCTAAGAAACAAAAGCGGCGGGCATACGATGGTCCCATCAGAAAGGTGGAAGCCCTCCTTCGCCATAACCTTGCGATTCATGCTCACTGCATAGGCCGTGAGCGTTCATTCCGAGAGGATAAGAAGAAGGAACAACGCACCCGGCCCGCTGTTATTCATGCGCTGCGACTCGCGCAGGAAGCTGTCCACCAAGACCATCCCGTTCAGCGCCGCTTTCGACCAGTGGCCGCCTTCCGCTTGCATGACGCGTTCGACCTCCTCGCGCAGTGGGAGGAGGTGCTCAGGGTACGCGGCGAGGTCGAAGAGCGCGTGGGTGAAGGCCTGTAGATTGTTAACGACACGTTGACTCGGGAATAATGATTTGGTTGAAATTGAAATGCGGGTGGAAATGGATGCACTTCATACCATCGAGGATGTGTGTATCGCCGCAAAATTGGTCGCGAGGATGCGGAGCACCAGGTCCGGCGTCGTGCGAGACTCTTCGTCCGCACTCTCCAAAAGACAGGAGATAAAATCATTCTGCGGAGAAGAATAATATCATTAGCGCCACCCAACATATTTTTGAACTTCATAATTAAACTCACGGGTTTTCCGGCCCACTCCGGCCCCAACTCCCGCTCCTTCTCCAGTCTCTCCTGGACGGTCGGCCCCAGCAGCTTGATGGCCGTCGCAAAACACTTGGTCTTGTGTGTAATAAATGGCGCAACAACTCTGTGTAGTAGGGAGATCAATTGATCAATCTGGGCCAAGGAAGGAGTCCGTGTGTAACCGCGACTCACGGTCGTAAGAAGTATGGGAACAGGGCAACCCGCCGCGCGCTGCGAATCACGTCAAGCGCGAACTCGACGTTGTTGCGCAAGTACACCTTGTCCCGGCCTTAGTTATATCGAAGTGACGAGTTAAACTAAGTTTAATTGGAATCACAGCGACATAACTTACACAAGGGAAGGCCCACGAAGAGCCTATTACTGACGCGCGCGACGACAGCCATGATCATGGGCAGCACTGTCACAGTCTGCCATTCTAAGGTATGTAATTATGAGTACAAGCTCGAGGTTGAATTGTAACTGAAGGATTTACCGGGACCTTCCACGCGCAAGACGTCGTTAAACGCACAGACAATCTCATCCCGCACATCCGGGAACCGTGCGTGCAAATTCCGCGTGAGATTCGTGCGGATGGTATGGTGGTGGTACGGATTTTCCGCGATTTTAGGGTCCAGCACTTGCTTCGCTAAAATAAATAAAAATAGCTCTCGTCAGGATGAATACCAACCAAGCAGGATTTGAAACAAAGGCTAACTCGGAAGCAAGTCCTCCAATCCGTCTCTGAATGACAAGATATGCTCCGGGGCCGCGCCGACCTCCTTGACGAGCTTCGGCCCGCAGACGACGTACTTCCAGCCAAAGGGGCGCGCGAAGCGGAAGACGCCCTCGGGATACTGGTCGTACCCGCGCTGGATGAGGGGGGAGGCGTCCCCGAGGGACGCGAGTGCGTCGCGGTAGCTGGAGAGGAAGCCGGAGGAGCCGACGATGGGGATGGCGTCCGCCTATGAGTAGGTCAGTGATAGTTGTGGGGTATGTGGTGAACTACATGCCTTGGGGTCGCGAAGGGCCTTGCGGAGGGATGCGAGTGCGATGCCGGCGAGGATAGTGTAGAGGATAAGGAATCTGGGGTCGTCCATGAGGGGCAGCAGGAAAGAAGTGGCGACGTGAGCATGGCCTATTTATGCCCGCCTGGAAGAAGACGTGTCCAAAGATTGGTGTGAGAGCTCTCGGCGATTTGGCCGAGATAAATGAAGGAAATAAATAGCACGGCCGCCGAGTCAGGTATACATTGGATGTTGAAGCGACGACGGTTTGAGTCGCTGTGCAAACTAGACAGCGATGGGAGAGAAAGACGCCAGGTTGAACCAGCGGACCGATGACTTGAAATCGCTGACCTTGGTTGATTCGAAGCCTGATAGGGCAGTGGGAGTCAATTCCTTCATTGAGTATCAAAGATAAATGGTTGAATTCAAGGTGAACCCGCCACAGGTTCGACGAGCGAGCACCCACTCGAAGCCACCTCAGAGTGAGACCCAAGGTTCTCCAGAGAGTTAGCGCCGCAAGGGACAGGTGAACATCAAGGCGTCGACACAGGAACAGTCATTGAGTATCAAAGATAAATGGTTGAATTCAAGGTGAACCCGCCACAGGTTCGACGAGCGAGCACCCACTCGAAGCCACCTCAGAGTGAGACCCAAGGTTCTCCAGAGAGTTAGCGCCGCAAGGGACAGGTGAACATCAAGGCGTCGACACAGGAACAGGATGCATGGAAGTGCCAATGGGAGGAAGGAGGAAGTTCGGAGATTTGAACCAAGAACCGATCATCGAGCCGAAGACAGCCGCACATTTCTCAACCACGAATTTTATTCTGCCCCGGGCTCAAAAATTCTCAGCTGAGAACTCAACCACAGGGCCACAACAGAACTACATAACAAGACGACAACTTGCGCACTGAGAACACAACGTTCGTTGTGATCTCGAGTCGCAAGAAGTGAACAGAGAGAGAAAGAGAAAACACACCAACATTCCGAGTTGAATCGGCGACGGTCTTGTATAGGAGAATCACAGGTCGTCGTCCGATTCTTCTGGAAGGGGTGCTTTCATTGCCTAAATGAAACATAGCAGCGGTGAGCGGTGGACCCAGTAGCAAGGTTGCAAGAACGGAACGGACCTCCTCCAACTCCTTGTTGTAACGCGCGATGGTCTCGGCGTCGATGAACACCTCGGATGGCTGAAGGCCGCACTGCGCGACGAAGTTGAGCGTCGGGCTCCTGGAGGTTTGATTTTGATATGTTAGGCTTGATACGTCGATTCAAGGCATAGGCGACTTGCCCAATGAGTTTGCGGCCGAGCCAGAGGAAGGGCTTCTCGAAGTTGTAGTTAGACTTGGCCGAAATTTCGAAGTACTGGAGGTTTTTCTTGCGATGGAAGGTGATCGCGCTGGGCTTGATCTTGCGTTCCTGGGGGTGCAAAGCGTCGTTGAAGTCGTGTACATATCTACCAAACAACAGACACACCTTCACATCGACCTTATTCCCACAAAGCACGATCGGGATATTCTCGCACACGCGCTCGAGGTCGCAGTGCCAGTTCGGCACATTGCGATACGTGATGCGCGAGGTGACGTCGAACATGATGATCGCGCAGTGGCTCTGGATGTAATACCCATCGCGCAGGCCGCCGAACTTTTCCTGCCCGGCGGTGTCCCAGACGTTGAAGCAGATGGTGCCGTAGTTGGTGCTGAAGGTGAGCGGATGGACCTCCGCTCCGAGGGTGGCTGGACGAGGGCGGGGTGAGCGGGGTGGTGGTTAGGAGGCGAAGGTGGATGTCGAGCGCGGGTGGGCGGCCGGTGTACCGATGTATTTCTTTTCGAATTCGCCAGTGAGGTGGCGCTGGAGGAATATCGGTTAGGGAGGCTCCAAGGATGCCTGGTCGAGAGGACGAACCTTGACGAATGTCGTTTTGCCAGTGCCGCCATCGCCAACTGTGTTAAAGAGGGTTACAGTGTGTTCAACCAATGCAATGAATAGGCGGTACCAAGGACGAGTTTGAATGTAGCGGCGGTATCTGATGACATAGTTTGGTCTTAGTGGTGGGGGGAATGAAAGAGAGTGCGCAGTAGGTGGGGTGGCTTTTATATTGCCGCACAGCCGCGTGGACGGGTCCGAAATTTGGTCGCTGAGTCAGGTTGAGAAGCATGTGACTCCTGTGTGACTCCGACCGTTGGCATCACGGCAAATGCCGGCAGCTGTCGGAGTTTCAAAACCTCCTTGCTTCCTACCACGACCTCACCCAGCCACCATATATATGCTCCAACTCGTCCCTTAGAAAGACCTGTGTGGCTTGTCGAGAATTCGTTATTTTCAGCCGACTGCTGGCTTGTTCCGGCAAAATACAGCAAAATACCCGTGATTGTTACTCAGCTCCGTATGGCTTCTCTTCTCCGCTCACTGCTCCATCGTGTGCGGCCGACGGCGAAACTCGCTGGACGCCGCTACAGCACCGCAAACAACCCTCAGGCAAAGCCCCGATTGACCCGCGGCATTGCTGGGATCTGTGGGATCGCGGTCGGCTTCGGTGCAGCCCACTTCCTGCCAATGGCGCTGGACAAGTTGGACTCGTCACCGACGCAGGTTCGACCCATGAGGTACGGTACGCCCACTGAATTCAGCCAAGCCATCCAAGCGCTGCGCATCGCGTTTTCTCCGCGGGTCAGTGTGGTGTCCACGGATCCGGATGACCTCAAAATCCACGGTCTGTCAACGAACACGTATCATACTGGTGTGTACTACGATGCGTTCCTCCGGCTCTCTATGTATGATTTTCTACTCGTGTCGCAGGCGTTGACCACAGCGTCGTGGTGTATCCCGAATCCACCGAGGACGTGGTCAAGATCGTGAAGATTGCGAATAAATACAGGATGCCCATCACGGTGAGTTGCTACTCCATGCCCACGAATCATTCATCCTCAGTAGCGTACCCATTTCCAGCCGTATTCCGGCGCTACGAGTCTCGAGGGGCAGTTTATCGGTGTAAGTCTACTTGTGGCGACCGAGACCGGGCAGGCAAGTTGTGTATTCACTCTGAACCGCGGTAGCGCCCAGGCGGGGGTATCTGCGTGGATATGACCGCCATGAACAAGATTCTGGAGATCCACGGCAAGTATTTGTGAAATCGGCCTCTCAATACACTCTGACGATGAGTCCAGAGGCCGACGCGGATGTCGTGTGTCAGCCGGGCTTGGGATGGATGGAGCTCAACGAGACTCTGCAGAGCGCTGGTACCGCCTTCTTCCCTTTTCTTCATATTCGACCGCTCCCTAACACTGCGCATAGGGATCCCACTGTTCTTCCCTGTAAGTCACTACCTTCGTCCGACGGCTTTAACCTTCACAGAGCATAGATCGACCCCGCGCCGGACGCCACGATCGGCGGTATGGCCAGTACCGGCTGCTCTGGGAGTGCGTTTTTCCTCCCTTCCTTGCCTTCCAACTGAAATTGATGAACCTGTACTTCAGCCAACGCAGTCCGCTACGGCACTGCGAAAGCCGAGTGGTTCCTCAACCTTACCGTCGTCCTCCCTAGCGGTGAAGTCATCAAGACGCGCCGGCGCTCGAGGAAATCGTCCGCGGGGTTCGACACCACCAAGCTCTTCATCGGCGCGGTCAGTTTCCGATTTGTTTTTCTTACTTGACCTTTAGACCTGGAACGCAGCGCTAATTTGAATTCGGCTGTATAGGAAGGTACATTGGGGATAATCACCGAAGTGACCCTCCGCCTCGCGCCCCTCCTCTCCACCACGGTCGCCAGCGTGCAGTTCCCCGACGTCAAGGCAGCGGTGGAGGCGTCCATCCAAATATTGCGCTCCGGGGTCGCGGCAAGCATCCGTACGTCACCTCTTCTTCCTTGGCTGATTGATTTATTGACCAACAAGTTCATCTACGCAACTGCAGAATGCGTGGAACTGGTCGACGATACATTCCTGGCCGCGACGAACAAATACGGTCCGCCCCTCAGACACCCCATGTCAATCACCATCTGACCAAGTTGAACCTCGCTGGCTCGGTGTAGGCGCCTCACAATACAAATACCCCGAAACCGACGGCCTCTTCTTCAAATTCCAGGGCCACTCACCCGCGTCGCTGGCCGAGACCGCGCGCGTTGCGCAGGCAATCTGCAAGCAATACGGCGGCACGGGGTTCCGGCTCGCGAAGGACGACGAGGAGGCGAAGGATATCTGGCAGGATAGGAAGAACGCGCATCATGTAGGGATGGCCCTCGTACCCGGCGCGAAGGGGTGGGCGACGGATGTTTGGTGCGGGTCCCTTTCTTCTTTTGCAGGCTGGATTATAACATGCGCGCCTGTGGCAGCGTTCCGGTCTCGAACCTGCCCGCACTCGTGCTCGAGACGAAGGCGGATCTGACCAAGATGGGGCTGCCGTACACCATCGTCGGGCACGTAGGGGACGGCAACTTCCACGCACTACTGCTCTTCACCACGGACGCGGAGCTCGCGCTCGTCAAGGCCGCCGCGCACCGCATGGTTGAGCGCGCGATTGCGCTCGATGGGACGTGTACGTGCTAACTTCCTTGCGCTGATTGACTACTGGCATTCAAAATAGTTTGCGGAAAACAGGTACGGGCGAGCACGGGGTGGGCGTGGGGAAGCGCGAGTTCCTCGTCCCGGAGCTGGGGGCGGGGACGGTGCGCCTTATGAAGGCGATCAAGCGCACGATGGATCCGTTGGGGTTGTTTAATCCTGGCAAGGTGAGTTTGCTCCCTCGTCATTTACAGCAGAGCCCAGCATGCTCATCGTTTGGAGTTGTACCCCGATGATGAGAAGCGTCCTTGACACAGCGAGTCGTTACCTAACTTGGTGGAATATATAGGAGGCGTTTCCGACACTCCCTGGAGAGTTCCTCTCATCGGATTGTCCCACTCTCGTGCATGCTGTCGACATTGCTCGGCGCCTCTTCCGTGCGACGCTTTCTTTCCATGCGGAAACAAGGTCCGATCTGTTTTCGGAGTGCAATCCACCTCTCCCAGCCGGCGTCCAATTGCGGCCAAAGGACTGCGATTCCGGTCTTCGAAGGCGACCCCAACTTACTTCGACACAACCAGACCACGTTAGCAATCTGAGGTCATCGGCCCGTCGGCCCAACCTTGCATCCTCTACAGTCGCTGCTTTTCCTGAACTGACTGGGCAGCGACACAGCGTCATCGCTTCAAACATCCAATGTAGACTTGAGGCTATGGTATGACCTTCATTTTACTCTGAACTACTTCGCCCGGGGTAGTCTCACACCAATCTTGGATGGCACTTCTTTTGTGAGGGGGCATAAATAGGAAAGGCTCACGGGAAAGACTCACGTCGCAGCTTCCTCCTGCCCTTATGGACGACCCCAGGCTCCTCGTTCTCTACACCGTGCTCGCCGGCATCGTACTCGCATCCATCCGCAAGGCCCTTCGCGACCCCAAGGCATGCAGTGTGCACCCTACACCAGCGGCCATCGCTTACCTGCTTAGTAGTTGGACGCCATCCCCATCGTCGGCTCCTCTGGGATCCTCTCCAGCTATCGTGACTCACTCGCGTCCCTCAAGGACGCCTCCCCCCTCATCCAACGCGGGTACAACGAGCACCCCGAGGGCGTCTTCCGTTACGCCCACCCCTATGGCTGGAGGTACGTCCTGTGCGGTCCGAAGCTCGTGAAAGCGCTCGGAGCGGCCCCGGAGCATATGTTGTCGTTTGTGGACGGGCTGGAGGACGTGCTTCCAAGTTAGCGGCCAGTCTACCGCTACCGTGTTTTTCTTGACTAACGAGGGCCGTCCAGCGAGGCTCGTTGTCGATCCTGTGATCACAGACAATCCGTACCACCACCACACCATCCGCACGAACCTTACGCGGAACTTGCACGCCCGCTTTCCGGATGTGAGAGATGAGATCGTATGTGCGTTCAACGACGTCTTGCGCGTGGACGGTCCCGGTGGGTCGTTTGAATTTGACTTCAACCTCCATATACTCAGTTTTCCGCAGAATGGCAAACTGTGACGGTGCTGCCTATGATCATGGCCGTCGTCGCGCGCGTGAGCAATCGGCTCTTCGTGGGCCTTCCCTTGTGTATGTGGAGACAGCACTTCAACCGACAACTCTCGACTGACATCGATCCAAAGGCCGGGACGAAGCATATCTGCGCAACAACGTGGAATTCGCCCTCGACGTGATTCGCAGTGCGCGGCGAATTGGCTTGTTCCCAAGGTTCTTACGACCGTAAGTAACTACAAACTCCTCACCCCCAAAGACGATTTCCGATTGATTGGACTCCGGCCGTACATAGACTCGTGGCGCCATTCATCACACACAAGACCAAGTGTTTTGCGAGCGCCCTCGAGCGGCTAGGTCCAACAGTCGAAGAGAGGCTGGAGAAGGAGCGGGAGATGGGGCCGGAATGGTCTGGGAAACCGGTGAGTTTAAACATGTTGGGCGGCGCTAATAATAATATGCTTCTTCTCCGCAGAATGACTTTATCTCCTGGCTCTTAGAGAGCGCGGACGAAGAATCCCGCACGACGCATGACCTCGTGCTGCGCATCCTCGCGACCAACTTCGCGGCAATACACACATCTTCGATGGTATGCAGTGCACCCGTTTCCACCGCCATTACAAGTACAACCCAACAATCTCAATGTGTCGTTTACAATTCACAGGCCTTTACACACGCGCTCTTCGACCTCGCCGCGCACCCCGATCACCTGCTCCCTCTGCGCGAGGAGGTCGAACGTGTCATCGGGGGGGAAGGCGGCCGTTGGTCGAAAGCAGCGCTGAACGGGATGGTCAAAGTGGATAGCTTCTTGCGGGAGTCACAGCGCCTGAATGCCGGAGGACCCGGTGCGCGCTCCTTCTTCGTCCTATCCTCCCCGGTTAGTCACTCACCCTGTGACAGTGAACATGATCCGCAAGGTCGTGGCGAAAGAGGGCTTCCGTCTTCCTGATGGGACCATCGTATGTTCCTTCGTGTCTAACCGCAAATTCAATTACGACGTGTATTACAGCTTCCCCACGGCGCAATCGTCTGCGTCGCTGCGCAGGCAACGCATCGCGACGCCGGTGTGTCTCATCCTTCTTTTTGTGGTATGTGCATACCGCTGACGGCTCAACCAGCGAAATTTGACAATGCTGATAAATTCGACGGGTTCCGGTTCGCGCGCGAGCGGGAGGAGCACATAGCTAAGCATGAGGAGGACTCGGTTTTCAAGCGCCAGATGATCTCGACCGGCGTGGATCACCTGCCGTTCGGGACTGGCAAGCATGCCTGCCCTGTGTGTCCTTTCCTCTGAATGTCAATATATCATCCCTAAGTAACCAATTGGTAGGGTCGGTTTTTCGCAGCCACGGAACTGAAAACGATGCTCGCGCATCTCGTGGTGAACTACGACGTCAAGGCCGAGGTGGAGGGCGTGCGGCCGCCGGATGTTGTGTTTAATTCGGCAGTGTCGCCGAACCCCGGTGGAAAAGTCTGTCTGAGGAAGAGGGTCGTTTGACATATCTGGTTGATTCAAAACCAACGGCGCGGTTTTCTTTGTCAATCTTATGCATCTGTCTTTCTTCCATTTATCGTACTTGTGCCTCGGTATTTGCTCAAGACGCATTCGAATACGACCGGATGGTCGTACGCTTCATCTTACGTGGTCACCTGGGCGCGTTTCTGATCGGCAAACTGCGAACTGCCGCCGTCACATGACAGCCTGAGTCAGTCACATCAGGAAAAACTGAATCCTATGTAGTCAAGGGCAAATACCAGTAGCGCTCTAGAGTATATGTAGTCGCCCACTAGTGTAGGTTGTCGTATGTCGTGCCATGTAGCCGGCTGGTAGGAGATATAGCCACTGTAGTCAGTACTGAACTGATGTCGCCAATGTAGCCGACATAGTAAGATATAGGCAGGTCATTGTTTACAGAGGTGGTGAGCCCGGAAACAGAGGAACTACATAAACTGCAAATTTTGTGCATCTGTGATAAGCCGGGGAGGGTACAGATGGAAATGTTAAATTTTGGGAAATTCACTCCACTTTGTTGGCACTGTGCGCAGTTTTGGTCAACTACTTGACATTTTTCCTGACCAGACCCCAGAGGCATGAATGACTGCAGAAGTATTGTGTTGAACTGACAAGTTGAAAACGGTTGAGAAGCCACACACAATTCAGATTTGTCCGGGTGGACTTGCCATGTCCCGGATCTATTCAATCATATCCTAACCAGTCTCTTAGTCTACGTGTCTTTTCTCTTCTCTCAATTTTGTTGTGTTCTCGCGAGATCCCCAGTTCGAATCCGGTAGTCAGTGCTCTCTTCCATTACAAGTTCATTCTCCCTTCGCCTGCAGCGAGACTTCAACCAAGTACTCTGTCGTAGTTGAAAAAGAGGGTCATCCCTCAGAACATCGTTTTGGGTGTTGCCTGCCTCTAAAAAGGTAGCCCCACGGTTCGCTATGGAGGACTACAGACGGCTATAGAACTTTCGGGGTTGGCTATGGCGGCTATGTAAAGGGGGACCTAACGACAGGATGACACCGGCTATGTTGACTCCGTAGTGCACTATTGTGGTGGCGGTTTTTCCTGATGCACCGACCGCCTTGAACGCGGTGAGCTTTGGTTGGCAAGTTCCCTGGTTCTCGACACTGACTGAGGCTCAAGTACTGCAGATGGCCACACCTTTCGCCGAAATGCTGTTTACCAACGCCGTTCCCTCGGACGTGGACTGCGAGCGCATTCGCGAGTTGCTGACTGCTCCCCAAGCAGAAGTAGCCAAGGTCACCGAGGAAATTGAACGTCTTCAGATCTTGATCTGCGACCTTCACAAGAGACGCGATGCCTTGAACCGAGTCATCGACCCCTTGCTCGCCTTGGTCTCTCCCGTCCGCAGGCTGCCGGACGACGTGGTTGCAGAGATATTTGCCGCATCTCTCCCCTCCGACCGGAATGCAGTAATAGATGGCACCAAGTCTCCGCTGCTACTCTGCCACATATCCCAAAGGTGGCGGAACCTTGCTCTCGCGACACCTCGTCTGTGGACGTCGTTGCACATCGTGGCACCTTCAACGCCCTCGAAGCTCGGAGAACTCAGCGAGGCAATTGACTGGTGGCTCTCCAGGACCGGAGTCCTCCCCCTCTCGATATCTGTCGCACAGTCATTCCGGGCGCTCTTCCATACCGATTTCTCCCAACTCGTTCAAACTCTTCTCCCGTATTCGTCTCGGTGGAACCGCATCCGATTCAGCCTCCACAAACATAGCTCTCTGGAACCATTAAAAGAGCTGTCTCCTGCGGACGTCCCGATTCTGGAGACTATCTCCATCGACTATTTTTCGCGCCAGACGGCGAGCCTGCCATTTCTAGGCACCAGCAGTCTTCGCAGCGCGTCCCTTCGGAGAAGTACCGGTCGCATTGATCTTCCGTGGAACCAGCTTCGTCACCTGTGTCTGGGTGAGGCGGCCGCCTGTGAATCGGCCACCGGCGGTCTCGATTTGCTCCGCGGGTGCCCTAACCTCGAGACGTGCGCATTAGCATTCTCTGGGCACGATGCTCCCGCGGATGACGATGCCCCCACCCCGACGCTCTGCCGCTTGGAACACCTTCGCGCACTCTCCATGCTCGATAACGGGGGTCGCGGGCGGGACGGCCCAATTCTTCCGCCATCTCGAGCTCCCGCAGTTGGAGTTCCTAGAATATGTAACCCACTCGGTCGAGGAACTCCCCATCACGCCGTTGCTGAGGTCTCCTCACCAGCTTCGGCGGCTCAGCCTGAATATCCAACATCTCTCATCCGACGCTCTGATCGAATGCCTTCGACTCGTGCCTGATCTTCACGGGCTCTTCATTCGCCATGATCCATTCGACTTCCGCGGCAGCCCGCCAAGCCGAGACGGTACCCTTTGGGCTGCTTTCAATCCAACAACCGAAACACTCGACGACGTCTTGTGCCCGCAGCTCCGCAGCGTCAAATTCACCGACTTCACCGGTCTGTCTGACGACATGATCCTCGCATTCATCCGAGCGCGGACGGAGTCTCGTCTGGCCGGTATCGCCCACCTTACAAAGTTTCACGCGCACTTGAATCGCGCAGTGTCGGTCGACATTCCCGCCGCACTTCGGCAGGCCGTCGCTGATGGGCTCGACCTTTCGTTGGATTACGACGACGACCGGGTCCAGTATTCTCCATCCCAGGAGAATGAAATGCACGCACCCAGAGGTGAGGTGCAGTTTGACGGCTGGCGGTCCGTGTGGTAATCGCTTCATTGCTGTAATCTCACATCCGAGGGTGGATTCCAAAGATTTCGTAGAGCGAGGTGTTGTAGCAACTGTAAACATTCGGAACCATGGACTTATACATCGGGCAATATCTGGGAGTGCGGTTTCTACTAAGTCTGTCTAGCACTACAATTGTTTCCAAAAGAATACCCCCGCGATTAGACTGCCATCCAGCGGGCTTATACCGTACTTTGGGACGATACCGAGCTGAATGCCGCGTCGTCAGAATGTGTAACCACGATCCAATCCCTGTTGAACACACACCAAATTATACCCGAACTTCGGGTAGACCTTCTCGGCAGGACTGTGCTGCTCCGTGTCCAGTGTCTAAACCATTCTTCAACAACCCGCCCGCTAAGTGTTCAGGGAGGGGTGCGTACCAGCAGCGTCTGACCGCGTATCTTGCCCTCAGTCTCCAACTTCTCCATCAACTTTCTCGCAACTCCCCTTGAACCGAAAGCGAAATGAGCGGGAACGTCCCATGAGAAATGTAGGGCAGAAATATGCGCACCGGCGACGGAAATTGGGAGAGACGAGCAGCTTCTCCACAACGCCACGGAACGGCCCCGTCTCCCACAGTGGCCTATAAAGAATCACGTATCCCGCCAACTGCTCTTGTCCCGCGTCGTCGTTCGCCAGAACCATGAAGATAATACGTGAGCCTTTTACGGCGTCGGCGACGCGCTCCTTCCACCACTCGATGATCACGTCGCGCTTGAGCGGGGGGGTGAAAGTCGCGATGGTGTGGTCGGTTTCGATGCACGCGATGTGGACGTCCGCGAAGGCGGGGATGAGCGCGATGTGGCGCGGATTTGCGGGATCGAAAATAATGGCGTCCATGAGTTCAGAGTGGGTGGGTTGAGTGAGGCTCAGGAGACATCGGACGCGTCATTTAAAGAGATCCCGTTGCCGAGATATCACTGATGGACCGAGTCAGGGAGAACCTTCACAGTCACGGTGGTCCGCGGAGGACCTTCGCAGTAGCTCGCAGTTTTCTGCGGGCGCGCGTGTTGGGCAATCAGTTTTTCCTTCAATTTTCGAGCAAACTCGACAGGAAAACCCGGCGGGAAAAATGTGCGCTGAACAATTTGAAGGCCTTGAAAATTTGGACCCAGACAACGGGAAATTGCGGTGGAAATACAAAGCAGAATAGAATATCGTGTAGAGATTACAGTTCCCAGAACCAAATGCCGGCGACGCGCGTTGACGCGGCAGAAGGATGGACCTGGCTTACGCAAGTCCCTACTTTGACACCTTCGGGCTATAGTAGTGCCATGATAGCACTTTGTGGATATTAGGTTCAGTCGATCTCGTCGAGACTCGATATGATGCACACCGTTCAAGGGGACCTGAATCCTCGTCGACCCAAGGCAAGATTCAGTACCGCAACAGATTTCCAACTTGTTCATTTCGCATTTTGAACACGGTCCTCGCGGCAGACGCGCGGCAACGCTGCGAGACTACGCCGCAGTGCCACGTCAATGCTACGGCAGTTGTGGTACTCGTCAGGCGGACTTCCTACTTTCTGGGCCTCTATTCTGCCTCCCTCCGCCCACACACCTCACCTATCAATGTCAACAGATTCTACCGATTCAGACTTGATTCAGATGAACATATTTCTGGTGGGTTGACTTCCAAGAAGGTCGGGTGTGTAAATGGTTGCCCTAGCGAGCTATGAAGAATTCTCAACTCACTCACTATGTTTACCGCCGCGTGTGTAACCAAAATCGAACAACGCCGAGATGCCCGAGTCGTTCCCACGGTTCAATTCCTGCGTACTATAATAGCCTTGCGTAAAATTTAAACAGTGTGACCAATATGTGTCCCTCCCTCATTGGCTCTGACGGTGCCATCGTGCGTGTCTGTACTAGGTCCGGGTGGCAGCATCGACGATTCGAACCAGAATATCAAGTATTCACCGCGACGCCGCCCGACTGCATGAAATCGCAAGAGTCAACTTTCACGCATCCGCCGTGGACACTGATATTATTAAAGAGCCTCTACTACATGTAACATGGCTGCGGTGTTTGGCATTACAGTTTTCAATGTGCTGTCCAGGTCTGGAATAACATGCGAGTTCCTCCCGAACACGACATGGACGCTGTCGAGCGAGGGGAAAACACCCGTGGTTGAAAATGCGGCGTCGACCCGTCTCCAGGGCTCTTCGGCGATGAATGAAAGTGGACCGCGAGCACTGGTGAAGTGGATGCTGATGTCGACCAGGGATTCAGCCAAGGCTATCACCCCCACGACCGCGGCGATTTTGTCAATCCCATCGTGATCTCGCACCCTGAATGATATTGTTTTCAGGCGCGGCATCTCCACATTCTTCGTGTGCTCGAAATGGTGGATTGTGAAGCGTTTCCAAAACTGTTTGCACTTCAGGTCTGGAGATGGTGCAAGCACAGGTGAGTGAATTGAATCTCATGAAAGATCAGAGCAGACTTACGCAGTGCTTTGTTCGCAGGTACAATCCGTATTTCGAGTTCTGGAATTGAACGTGCGATGGATAGCCATTCGCGCACTCGATCCATGTCTCCTGGTCCATGATAGACCTGGATTTGGAGACAGCGGAGGCTCTGCATGTCAAAAACGGGACACGCGTGCCGAAGGGCAATTCGAATGAACGGTTCCTCCATTATGCGCTGTACCTCGAAGCCGACAGCGAGAGTGTCGATCTGAACAGGTCGGTATCCAGGTATATTTTCTATCCGGCTGTCCGTTTTGTAAAACCCGACATTCACCAAGCTGAGCACTCGCAGCTGGGCGGTTTTTGCGAATATGTCAAACAGTTGGGTGGCGGGGAAGAACCGGAGATCAGCAAGTCTGATCCACTCCATGTCGTTTTTTGCCAGGATGAACGAAACAGCATCCTGCAGAGGCCCAATGCTGAGGTGCGCCGTGACGTTGAGACCTTCTGTGTAGAAAGCAAATCGCTTTAGGTTCACGAGGCTGTGCACCACCGGGAGGATAGACTGAGTGTGGTGGGGCCACAGCGCATTCTCCATGCGTTGCCAGACACCTTGCGAAATTTCGAGGGTGTTTACGTGGAGACTGAGATCTGGATTACGCCGGCAAAGGGCAAAGAAGGTATCGCAGCGAGTCGGGTAAGCCCTGGTGCTTCGTGCACTGTCCGGGTTCTCCGGATGTGGGCCGGGGGGGCTGCCCGAATGCATAGTGTGGAATAGATGGACTCGAGTTCGCGCGGTCAACGTACGACAGGTCAAGCCGAGAGCACTCAACAATTGCATGGAGCCTGAACTCGAGTCCACGATGTTTTCCAGAACGTCGATGGGGAGTGAGGGCATGGTGGATGTCTGAGCTGTGGGTACAGCGGATCAGTCGGCGGGGAAACACCGATCCTCGGTGGTAAACCTCGGCAACTACCTTGTTGAAACCAGTTGCAAGGGCGTTCGGGTTGCCACAGGAGGGACGGAGCTTTAGTTGTAACTTCCCTTCATTATATCAAATACCTCAACTCCGGCCGCTCCTAGAGGAAAACCCCGGCAACTAGCTTGTTGAATCAAAACGGCCGCGGCGGTCCAGCCTAATGGCGGACGGAGTTTTAGTTCTTATTGCATTTACGTATATTGAACACCATATATAAAGCTCAACCCGCTCCCCCTGGAAACACGGAATTTTGTGGGTGAGGGGTTCACTTTCGGGAGCCGGTATGTTGAAACGCAGAACTTTTCATTCAATTTGCTTCCTTGAGCGGTGCAGCACAACTATGATGTCGCTGCGGGCAAGTATACTTAAAGTGGAGGTTTTCGTGCCAGTATGGGAGTATCCCTGGTGGTTTCATACGCGAGTGCGCAAAAAGTAACTTATTCAAACTAACTTGAACTTTACTTACCCGCGTCGGCATACGTGCCGAACGTTAACTTGAGTGTTCCCACGCGTGGTAAATCTAACTTAATTCAAACTCCGCCACGGTTCTGGCACGCCCAGTGAGCAATGCTTCAGGGCTCCTCACCTTCGACATTGCGACCATCTACCATGGTCCACAAGCCGCTCTGCCATTTCTTTGCTCTCACGGAGTCTCCCTCCCGAGTCGCGCGGCATGCCGGGTTCAACATCGTTCGATCTCAGACTTTTGTTGTCCGTGCACCTGCATATCTACCCGGCTGGGCCGCAGTGGCACGCGCCTCGCTGAAACGATATTACTTGAAGTCAACTTGATATTTGTCTTTCCTCACTGCGGTCGCCGATGGGGGAGCATTTCTTTTTTCCTGGTGCAATTGCTTAGACTTGAGACCTTCTGGGCAATCTCTGCCGAGCCTATCTCCCGTGTGAGCTCAGATATAGCCAACACGATGAGTTGTGGCCGGTAGCTCAACAGTGCACCGTGGCAATTCAAGACATCTCGGTAGACCGTGTCGGGCATCTCGGGGATATTTAGATGTGCACGCAGCACAGAGCGGTTCACGATAATTTAGGCGTCGGAATAAAAGCCGAGAAGACGGGATGTATTATGCGTGCGAGAGCGTGGCTGAAGTGAAAAGCCAACCGTGGGAATTCTATCAGCCGCCTTGGCATTGTTCAACGCTGCCTCTAGACAACCCACTACTTGTTGCCGTTTGTCAACGATCAGGTCTCTGTCGATGTTGATATTTCAGTTGGGCCCTACGGAACAGTGAGCACGTCTGAGTAGCCCGTACTAGTAGGATCCTCAGCTTGTAATGGGTCAAGCGGCAAGCCAAGCCTCATCGTTGAAGAGATTATTGCAGTCCCGCAGCCTGTTTTTTACTTCCGCGGGCGTTCCTACAACTTCCCGCCAATCAATTCAAGGCATTTCAGCTGGCGGGAGGGAAGAGACAATCCAGTTGAATTAACAGATCAGTGGAGATGGAGGATGGGTCGTCGATTCAGTGGGTCACAGGCATTAGCGAGTCATTGAACACCCTGAAGGACAGTTAGCAACCTGCAGGACCCTAAGTTAACGTGTGCACAAGTTACTTGACCCGAACTTGCCTGCCAAGTTAGATCAGCAAAAGTAACTTATAGGATCAGATGGGATCAAAAACTTGTGCTTTCCCTTTACTTCACTTGCAAAACAAACTTGCCCAGCCATAAGTTAAGTAAAGTTAGTTTTGGCAGGCCAAGTTAGTTTTCATAAGTTACTTTTGTTGTCACCTTCATACGCTGGTCGTACATCGCTCCCATTGCCACATTTTCTGCAAACATGCATTTCAAGCTTCTCGCATATACACTACTCTCGGCTCTGTGCATTGAGGCCGCCCCGACACATCGCGGTCATAAGCGAGCGCTGGTGAGCCCACTGCTATGGATGTTCTTCGCAGCTAAAATTTTATTACGTGTCAGGACCCTGCCCTATATAACACCTTCCTGCAAAGAGGCACCACTATATTGCAAGCCATCGAGGGTGGGTCGCCATGCTATCGGCTCAAGTGCTCTGAATTGACGATAGAATCGTGCCGCAAGCCTCTTCTGCGGACACGCCAGGCCTGACCGCCAGATACAATGCACTCTATGCTCCATTCACGAAGGACTCAATCATCGGTTCCGGCACATCCCAGTTTGCGGAGATCCAGGAAGTCATTGCGGCCCCCGCAATATCGAAGCTTGTTCAACTCAGTGTGACACGCTCGGGGACGAACCGACAACCTGCATACACGAATTATTTTGATGTCGCCAACGGCATCATTGTCGGCGCGAACAACTTCAACGCGAAATTCTTCTTCATGGAAGGCCAAGATGGAACGTCAGACAGCGACCCGGTGAGGACAGCGGCCAACTCGCTTCCGTGGAACGCCCTCGTCGGGGAACAGTACAAAGCTCTCGGCGGAAATTTAGGGCAACTCCAGCACATCCTGCGGTACCAGATACTCAATGAGGAGACCCTGGAGATCATGCAGGCCGCAGTGGATATGCAGACACTGCCGCCGATGGGTGGACAGTGGTCCAACCGGGGACTCCTGGTTCGGCGGGTGACAATATGTTCCGGGCTTTGCTTGGGACGGAGAATGGAAGGGGAGCAGGCTATATGTTGAAGGACTATCGCTCGAGCATGCAGGGAAAAGCAATCCAGAGCATTCGCATCCAATGCGAAGACAAGGACTGCGGCTTTATGGGGAACATGATATTCGACTTTTAGAATACTGTACTTACAACTACCTATGTGTTCGCTTTGTGTCAACTCGATTTCCATGTTAAGAATTGGCGCGTCGTTGTTGCCGAGTGTTTGGGGTCATTTCGTGGCGGCTGCGGAGCTTGAGATCGATCTTGCTGCTGCCCTTGTCGGTTGAGTCTTTGCATCGACGGCGGGTTTTCGTTCATAAGAACGGGGGTTTTCGTTCATAAGAACGGGGGCAGTTAGTGAGGCCCGGTCGTGAGATGATGGGTGCACCTTGCTCGAGGTGACAATCGGACGTTTTTATTTCGTCCCTCCTTTGGATTTTAGGTGCGGTTGAGTCATGTGGTTGAATTTGAGGCGAACGAAACCGTGGGAATGCGGCATCTCAATCGAGGCGCCGCATCACATCAACGGGATGCAATAATTCCTTTCGCGTCACCCACCATGTCCGCTCGCCTTCGCAAGGCATTCATTCTGGAGTTCGCACATCGCCGGCGCTGAGGGCAACGAAAAGTACGAATCGGAGACCCACTCCAGTCCAACCTCAAACTCGCCTTGTCGAAATTGGAATCGGAGGTGGACCGTGGCACTCCAAGAAGCCTCATTCTTTCGTCGACGCGTGCTCAGTACAATCCTACCATCCCTACAGATGGACCACGAGGGCATTAACCCTCCTGGATGCTGTCTTATCAAATTTATTTCCTTGAACCGGGCGTTTCGTCCAGACCTTCGTGCCTGTCGCATTCTTCCTTCCCTGGTGTCTTTGGCTCTTTAGTGACACGTCCTCAGTGCGCCGAGGCGGAGGTGATGGTCAGATGCTGCACCCGAGGTGCGTCCTTTCCTCTTTTCTCGCTCCTTCACTGATACGTCCGCAGGCGATGTACTACTCCTGATTGAGACGCGCTTCGGCAAGAAACCGACCTGTATTGCTCGGGCATCAGGCCGCGTCGAGTCGGTACTCTTCTCCTTCTTGAGTGTTCAGAGACTCACCGAGGGAATTCAAGCTTCATCGGTGCCGAAACCAAGTGAAACCACTGCAAAAATCGACTCAGCAAACGGTTGAAGGTTCAGGCGAGCACATCGATTACGCGCTCTTTGGCGTCTTGCCCACCGCCGTCGAGCGCGATATCCTCATTGCGTGCGCCCCGCACGCGGTGCTCTCGAGCCCCCAGCCCGCGGAGGAGCCGCACGCACCCGTGAGCGTCATCGTGGAGCCCCAAGTATATCCGGCAAGTCTTCGCCACCGCGCCCAGGTCCAAGCCCGACGCGGTGCAAGCCGAGGGCACCTCGAGATCCAACAGGAGCTGCGATGGGATAATTACGTCCAGGCGGGGTATTGTGTGCGTATTCATGTACAATGGTGCTTTTGCTGATGCTTGAATGTGCTGCTAGGGTGTGCTGGAGGAGCATTTCACGGGGGCGATGGAATACCCCATCCCCGTGGATCTGCTCGTCACGGGCTCTGTGCCCGCGACATCGGGTTTGTCGTCGAGTGCGGCGATGGTGGTAGCGAGCACGCTCGCGTTCCTCGCGGTTATTGGGAAAGTGCGTGTTCTCCTCGTCACAGCTCGGGTCGTGAACTGACCGTGAAGTACAGCTGGAGGGTGCTGAAAAGGTCGAGAAGGGCACGCTGGTGAAGATGTCGATGGAGAATGAGAAACGAGTCGGTACGTGTCTCTGCTGCCCATCCCTCATCCCAATCTTACAATAACGCTTCTCCACCAGGCGTTAACAGCGGCGGGTGAGCCTTCCTTCCTTAGATCTTTCGACATCTCTGACACTCCACAGCATGAACCAAGCCGCCTCGATCCTCTTCGTCTCCGCACTCGTCCTCCACATCCTCTTCCCCGTCCTCACAGCCCCCACCCTTCCCTGCACCTCGTCCTCGTCCTCCTCATCCCAATCCCCCTCTTCAAGGCGGCGCCGTCCTCGTCTGTGCACACTCCCTCGTCGCCGCCGACAAAACCCTCACCGCCGCGCGAAATTACGACCTCCGCGTCGTCGAGACGCTCGTCGGCGCCTACGCCATCGCACGCTCCCTCGGCCTCTCCGTCGCCGCGCGCGAGAGAAAAAGATCACGCTCCACAAGGTCGTCGGGCGGCTCGTGGGCAATGACGACGCCAAGGGGATGGACGCGACCGCGCTCATGGCCGCGCTGCGCTGCGTGAAGAGCGCCCGCGACGCGCTAACGCCGGCGAACTGCACCGAGCCCGAGTTTGGGGCGACGCTTGCAGAGATGGTGGAGCTCTCCGGGTTGAAGGCGGGCGCGTTCCACGAGGGGTAGATGTCGTGTGTCGAGTGCGTTTATTCGTCTCCGCCGATACCATTTATGCGGGGCTGATGTACGTGGTAGTAGACGCGACGCACTTCAAGCTGTCCAAACCCGCGGAGCACGTCCTCTCCGACGCCTTGCGCGTGCTGCAGCCAGCTGTGTCTCGATGCCGCGGGCGCCTCCGCCGCAGACAACGAGACGGTCCTCAAGCAGATGGGTGCCCTGATGAACGATTCGCAGACGAGCTCCGCGGCAGACTTTGAGTGCAGCTGCGAGGAGCTGGATCTACTCACGTGACTCGAGGCGGGGCGTATGGGAGTCGTTTGACAGGTGCGTTTTCTCTTCCTATATACAACGCAGACAACTAGACGGTGCTCAAGCAGCTGGGCGCGCTGATGAACGATTCGCAGACGAGCTCCCGGCAGACTTTGAGTGCAGCTGCGAGGAGCTGGATCTGCTCGCGCGACTTGGGGAGTCGTTTGAAAGGTGTTTCCCTCTTCAATCCGATAGCATTTGAACTCACACAGGCGCAGGCTGGGGCGGCTGCACCGTTTCGCTCGTCCCCGAGCGCGAGGTCGACACCGTTCATGCGGAAGCTCGGCGCGCGTGTACGCGCCGTACCCCGGCCTCGACCACGAGCCTGGAGAGTGATCTTTGCGACGAGATCGAGTTGTGGGGCGCGTGGTGCGTTCTACGTTTTCCTCTCTTTTTAGCTGTAAATCGATACGTCGAGAATGCTGAACCTGGACCTTGCTATTTCCTGGCGACGGTAAAAGACCTTGAAGAACCTGATCTCGCGACCCACTTTCAAGTTATCTGTCCGAGTCGCCGCCGTGGTCCGCGGCCGGCTAAAGATGGCTTTACTTTTTGAATACACCGAGCAGGCCAGCGTTGCATTTTCGGCGCAATACCTACATATCGCAGGAATGAAGCTCAAGAACATAGCGTCTGTTGTGGAGCGGCGACAAAATACCTCGGGCTACCCCGAGTCCCTCTCACTGCTTGAATGGTACCAGAGACAATGTGAGGCGCGCAACTGCCGCCGTAGTGGGGTGTGTCTGGGATCCCGCGCCGCACAGTTTCAAGTTATCGTGCGTCCGACTCCCTCGTCGCTGCTCGAATGCATGGCCTGGACCCCCGTCCGACTCAAGATGGTTTGACTTTCTGAATGCGCTCAAGCAGGCCAGCTTTGTATTTTTAGGGGCAATACCTGCCTGGAATGAGCTCAACCACATAGCGTCTGTCGTGGAGCGACGACGGGATACCTCGGGCTACCCCGAGTCCCTCTGGCCGCTTGAATGAGGGAGGTCATGTGGAGGCGCACCCCACGGCGTTGGGCACCTTGCACGGCTATCGTGCAGTTGCGAGCCAAGTTTACACCTTCCAGGATGTTTGCCCCGGGGTCAACGGTGATTCTTCCACCCCGCGCACAGAGCAAGACGTCTCGTCCACTCTTCCTCTGGAATTCTAATCTCGTTCGTGGACCCTGCTCAATTACTTTACTTCGACGATCCAGATTCTAGCGAGTACCTTCACCGACGGATTTGAAAAACCGATGTTATTCGCCGTTTTTCGTTCCGCAACTTGGGAAACTGGATTTCGTTCGCCCATGGGATCCATTGGCCAGCCGCAAAAACCGGGTCGCGTGTGATCTCTCGGGAGGCGCAGAAGACCGTAATAGCGACTTCCCCGTCCATTACAACTGTCGAAGCACAGAGTCGACGCTGTCCAATCATTGTGGAGTGACAGTAAGCATTTCCCGAGGCTGGTCGTGCTGGAAATATCTTCTTGGCCGTGTATAAAGGGTGTCCTTTGTCTCACTCTCCTACAGGTTACTCGAACTTTGAACCTCCAATCTACTTGAAGTCCAACCACCAACCGACCTTTTTTCTGCTACCATGACACGTTTCTACCTCCTTGGGCCTACTGACTCGCCTTCGACCAGAGGTACTTGTCTTGCTTTCGCCGCTGAGGTGTCTCTGACCTGCGGAGTAGCCAAGAAGCCCAGATTCGAATCGGCAGAGCACGTACGTTGCAGTACCTCCCCCGAGTCCATTATTCACATTTGATCGATAGGAATACATCGGAAATCGCGTGGCACTCCGCTTCGACGCCCAGACAATCCAGGGAGCCGACTTTGCATACTGGATTGTGGGCGTGGGCTCCACCCTCACGTATGGCCTTATTGTCGCGCTTGCGGGGGACTTCTACGGGAATTACACCAACCTGGTCGGAGACGTCGAACAGATCTCTGATAAGTGGATTAGCGACCCAGAAAGCAGCATCGCGCTGGGAGTCAAATTGGCAGGGACACTGTCCAATAATACCGAGAAATATCTCGCTTACGTTTTGGAAACAATGAAAAAGGAGGAAGATGAGGTCCGTGCCCGAATCGCTGGCGGGGAGGATGTCGCCCAGGTGTGTTCTATTTTCAATCGTCGACATTGAGTGAGCCTCTGTTGACATCAAGCTTTCAGATATACGCCAGCTTCGGCGACAAATATGACAAGGAATACAATTCTGACACCCGTCCCATTTATTCGCCCATTGGGGCTTACGCGTGGATTGCGCTCTGCAACTGGGATCATTTTGGCGAGGTACGTTCTGGGTCTGTTTTTGCTCTGACTGCTCAACTTATCAACTATCCATGCCCATGTAGGATGCGTACAGTGCGTATTCGGCGGTGCACACTGCAGCCCTCCGGAAAGCTAAAGAAGCACACGACGCTGGCCCGAGTCAGGCTGACAAAATTCTGGTTGAAGCATATTTCCTTGAAGCATACGCGCAGCACTTCCTCACCGATCTGTTCTCTTCTGGCCATATGCGGACCCCGCGCAGGGTATTGCACAGGAACCTTCTTGGGGACGACCCGGATGATGGTGTCGAGCCCTACCCCGCAGATCGTTGTGCTCAGATGATGCACGACGAGGACTGTGCAAACGGACTCTGGGTTCGCAATGCACGCGGGGACGCGTGGGCGACATACGGAGACAAGCAGCTCTGGAGCGGAAAGTCGAACCAAAATATGCTGCAGGCTGTGAAAGCAGCGCAGGCCGGCGTTGACGAAGTTCGCAACACTCGCGACACTGGGGTAGTTCCCGCAGCCAAGGACTTTGCGGCTTTGCAATTGGTGCGCTCACCATAATGTATTTGCTTTTTTCAAATGCTGACTGCTATGATTCAGACGCCGATACTCGATGGCCTGGACCTCAGCAATTATTGTCCTCTGTTCAAACTCCAAGCTGGCTCTTCGACCCAGGTCCTGTATCGCACCAATATCGACAATCGAAGTGAATTCACCTTTTCCTCCATGCCATCCTCTCCGGGCTATGGGGACTGGACTAGCATGCTCGCCAAAGTTGCTGCTTCGGGCGAAAAGAAGAATATGTATCCCTTCACCGAGGAGTTCCTCTCCCAGACTACTTTTGTGCATTTGCGCGAGGCGCCCGTCGCGGGCTCGCTGTTCAACAATTATTATGGGCCGCTCGACTCGGGGGCGTATGGCTCAGCATGGAACATGACCACTCAGTTCAATCCGCGATACACCACCACTCAGTCCCCTGTGGAATGGGTGCATGCTGCGTCGGTGGGCCCCAGTGTGCTGTCGCTTGTCGGCCGTGCAAAGGTGTCGCAAGGCTGGCACTATTACCACCTGGGTATCGAGGGAGGTCTCCCCCGATGGAGCGAGTACGCCAGTGTTGAAGACAGCAACTTGCGCCATGTACTTTATGGGAACTTCGACTCGAGCGGGGCAACTGGGAAAATTGGAATGATCAGATACTTCGAAGATGATGACAGTGTCTCGGGGCTCGCGAGGTTCGACAGTTGGGTCATTGACCGTTCCTTCACCAAGGCCCCCACCAAAGCTGGACAAGAATCACGCATCTCCTGGCAACGGTCGTTCGTTCTTTTTGCTCTCTCTGTGATTATTGTCTCTGACTGCACTTGCTTCAGCTGCATGATCTCGCATCAAATGGATCCGGCCGACTCTTTCCTGACCGTGATTTTCTTCGCGTTGTGTCGGGAATGGTACTTCATCACTTGGAGCAACGACTATTCCAATCAGCATTTCATCAGTGTTGATACCGACGCACTTCCTTCAGAGTACACCCTCTGGGACACAGAACTTCTCTCTGTGGATTGGCCTTCGGCCCCAACTCGGTGTCTCATTGTAATTGGTTACGGGGCATCTGGGCCGATAATCGCCGTCGTACGTCCGAGGAGGGTCTCAGAAACCACCATCGAAATGCAAATGATCAAGACCGCGGTGAACATTGTGGCTGGGGAATCAACAGCAACCCCTGCCGCTTACTTGACCTGGTTTTTTGCGGAGGCCAAACTCGTTACTGTCCGCCTGAGCCCGGACAACAGCATAATTGTTATTGCCACCCCTTTGCACGACGAAACCCCCGTTCCCGTCTTCAGTCACATTGACCTCAAGCCTGGGCAAGGCTCGCTCCTCACTGCCCCATTCATGACCCCGATCCGCACTGCGCAGACCTCATACACCTATCCATTGGTGAACGGGTCCCAGGTCGCCGAGACGACTGACGCCGCGATCATCATGTTCTTCAACAACTATGGTATCTTGGGCGCGCGCGTGTTGGCTCCGGTGACAAAGGGGAGCATGGACTACGAGCTCAAAGGCCAGACACCGGCAATCTCGGGGCAGCCGTCAAAGGCTCTGGGGACCACAACCTGGGGTGCGAGGGCCAAGCAGGCCATTGGAATTTTCCCCAAGATCTAGACCAAGGTGTGAGTATCACATATTCCACAATGTTACTCACTCACGCATTTTACCTGTAGGATTGGGCCCATGCCTCGGTGTTTACGAATTCGATGTCCGATCTGTAATATACTGCGATGAATTGTACTTGTGCCTCGACAGTCCTTGTAGTGGTTTTGTTTCCTTTTACTCGTTCAAATTCAAATGAACGTATGTGGTGTGGGGTCGATTTCGATGTAGACGATGTGGAGGTCCGCGAAGGCGGGGATGAGCGCGGTGTGGTGCGGATTTGCGGGATCGAAGATAATGGCGTCCATGAGTGAGTGGTTGAAGATGAGGAGACGTTTGGCGCGTCGTTTGAAGACATCCCGTTGCGGATGAACCGACCGAGTCGAGGACTTCGCAGTAGGACGTAGTTTGTTGCGTGTGCGTGTTTTGGCCAATCAATTCCCTCCCAATTCGAGTAGACCCGACGGGAAGAAGTTGAAGAAAACGCGCCGAGTAGAGTAACTTGCCTCCAAACGACCTAGAATTGTCACAAAGTAGAAAATACAACGCAGAATAGAATATCGTGTGGAGAGGTCCTCAAGTCAAATCGATGACTTCACCGGGCTGGAATATCGGCCCTTCGCGCTTGATCTCCTTCTTCACCACGAGAGACGGCTCGTGCTTCACCGCGACGGGCTGCCGCTTCTTCTTCAGCGCGTCAAGTTTCATCTGGAAGCGTAAGTATCATGCATCTGAGTTTAATGGACGACTCACCTCCAGCTGCTTTATTTCCGCTTCCTCCGCATCGTCCTCGTCCGCATCCATGCTCAAGTCGACAACGTCTGAGGGTGGCCCAGCACGTTCCTCGCGCGGTGCAGGCGGCGCAATCCCCTCCGCCCTCAGCAGTTCTGCGCCAATAAAAATCACGATATGTACTGAAAGAAGAAAGGAGCAGTACCAAGAGGCCGATATTTGAAACTGAAGCGAGCCAAGGTCGCAAGGGTGTGGGAGCCGGACATCGTTGTAGGATTCCGCCTGTTGTACTCTGGACCAAAACTAAATCGAGGTAAAATCAGTCCTTCCACGCAACGAGGGACAGACGGTACTGACTGCACAGAATGCCCCATGCCCTTCTTCGACCGCTCATGCAATATTCGCGGCTCATCGCGCACATACCACTTCCGCTCCCTCTTCTTACGCGACGGCTCGATTAGAGCGAACTCCACCTTGATCGTCCCAAGGTCAGGCGAAATCGCGGTGTTGAGGTACGCGTCGTCGTCTACGCGAACGGAGTCAGTTAGGCGTTGCCCTGAGAGAGATGCAATGCCCGCCTACCTGTCAAAGCCTGTTGGCTGAACGTCAATGGGCGGCGCGTATTGGGGGACGTGGAGACGCTATCGCGGAGTGCGGTGCCCTCCCCGTTACGGCCCCGGGATAGATGCAGGCCTCCGCATTTCATGCCATCGACCGCCACTCTCCCAGAAACCGTCGTCCGTGATGAATATTTCGTATTCCTGAACTTGATAGCGAAGTTCTGCGATAGATGTGTGAACGTTAGTGAGGGATATCCCGGGACCTTGACTTTTGAGGATGTCGAGGACCTTGTTATTCTCCGACGGGATCCAGCAAGTCGCCTCCATTCCATCTGCGGAGTACTCTACAGCATATTCAGGCAAATCAACCCCGTCCACTGCGACCGAAGCAGAGTATTGGCCCAGACGCATAGGTTAAGCCGCGGTGGTCGTTCTGGTCAAAGGTGTCACACTCAGTCACACTCAGCGCTCAAGACTTTCCAGTTTTCCGCAAGAAGTATATTCACAAGAGTACAGATACAAAGACAAAAGGTACAAGAACAACAACAGTGTATGTGCACGCGTAGCTATGAGACAAAATGAGAACAAGAAAGAAAGAAATGTGGGAAGTGAGGTGAGCGCCGGGCGGCCTGGGTACGATGGGCTGCAGGTGTGTGGGATAGAGGGAGATGGTTACGAGGAGAGAGAGAGAGAGTCCGGGTGCGGCACGGAGCGAGTATGGTAGTGCCAGGGAAAGTGGTGAGGGTGTGGGTGGTGAGGGTGAGGGTGTGGGTATGGGTGATGATGTAGTGGGGGTGTAGTCGGGGGGATAGACTGGGCACGAAGGTTCCCCGCCTAATGCAGGTACTTCTCGTTCAGCGCATGCACCTCCTTGGCGAGATACGGCCACGTCAGCGTCCGTGCGAGCTCCTTGCGCAGCCGCGCCTCGTCGTCCCGCGCGCGCTCCTTCGCGAGCTTGATCTCCCATCCGCAGAGGTTGTACAGCAGCCGCATGTTGGGCTGGATGAGCACCGACAGGCGCCGCGAGCGCACTATCAGGTACGCGTCGACGAGCGGGAGCGAGAGGTGCTTCATCACGTATGCAATCTAAACTCCATAAGCACTGGGCGCGAAAGAACAGACAAGAGGAAGAACCCACCGTAACAGTCGCACTCCTCGACACCCCCACCCGACAATGCACGAGCACCTGCCCGCCCTCCTGCCGCGCCTTCTCAATCCACTCGCAAATCGGCTCCAGCTGCGGCTCGAGCGTGTCGATCCCGTCATCGCACACGCCCTTGATATCGAGCACCTTGATCCGCCCCTCGCGCTCCTCGATCCACAGCGAGCCCTGATTCCCTGGCCCCTTGCCCTGGATAAAGTGCGCGTTCGTGTTGTGGTGCGCGCGGCACGCGCCGGAGGTGCAGCTCTCCGCGGTCGAGGTGCAGTGTCCCGGCGGCGGTACGAGCGCGCACTCGCCCACCGAGACGACGTGCGTGATGCCGAGTGCGTGCAACATGTACGCGTTCGAGGCGTGGTTCCTGGAAACCCATGTCAGTTTACGATGAAAGGAAGTAAAGGTAGAAACGTACAAGTTTCCGAGATACAAAAACGGCAGCACCCGACTGGGGAAGCTACCATCGAATCGCGGGTCATTAAACCACGACTGGTGATCCCCAAAGCTCGGCAACCACGGGCTCGTCCGCGCCCTCGGCCGCCCCGCCCTCGTCACCGCACCCTGTCCCTGCCCCTGCGACGGCACCATCACCGGCGGCGCCATCACCGCCCCCGTCGCAAACGACACGCTCTTCGCCGCCGGCCGCGCACCCCCACTATACGGCGGCGGGCTCGGCGCTACCGCCGGCGCCTCCACCTCGCTAATAACACTCCCCAGCACCTGCGCCCCACCCGCGCTCCCAAGGCTCCCCGTCGACGACCCAGACCCAGACCCCAACGCCGCCCCGCTCATCCGCCTCCCCAGCCCCATCCTGGCGGGCGCAAACACCTCCCCGCCCCCGATGCGCGCCTCGACGCGCCGCAGCAGCCCCAGCTCGCCCGGGTACACGAAAAAGCTCCGTCGCTTGGCGACCTGCAGCTCGAGGTACGCCTCGGGGAGGCTCAGCCGGCGCACGGCCATGAGGAGCGAGAGCGCAAGCGGCGAGCTCTCGGTGTAGCCGTCCGAGGAGTAGATGAGCACCTTGAGCGGGCGCGTGCGCGCCGGGAGCGACGGGGTGGGCGCAGGCGAGGGCGCGGGGGAAGTGAGCGAGCGCGTGCGGGGGGCGGTCGGCGCAGGGGGCGAGGGGAAGAACGCCGCGGGCGACACCGCCGCAGGGAACGTCGACCACCGCCTCGCACCCGACCCACCCGTGCTGTTGCCGCCGCCGCCGCTGCTGCTGCTACCGCTCGAAGTAGGCGGCGTCGGCGCGGGCGGCACGACGGGCAGCAAACAGCGCTCCAAAAACGCGATAACGGGCAACAGCGCATTCATCGTCTGCGCCGTATTCGACGGCGCGCTCGGGAACGGCAGGTGTATCACCGCGTTGGCGTTCGGCGGCGGGCGCACCCCCATCTCTCCTCCCCCAGCCCGCACCCTCTCCTCCCACATCCCATCCAGCATCGTCAAATGCTCCTCCGCCGCGCGCAGGTGCGCCACAGACGGGAACGGCGCCATCTCATGGCACTCAACACACACATCGTACCCCATCCCCTCCCTCGGCGCATTCGTCGCCTCGTACGCGAACGGGTCCTCCCTTTCCCCCGCCGCGCCCAGCGTGCCGACCCCGTCCGAGAGCGGGACGTCCCCTGAGTTGCCGAGGAACACCTGCCCCACGAGCGGCCGCCAATGGCTCGCCGTCGTCGTCGTCGCCAAATCCTCCTTGCCCTCCCCCTCCGCCGCCGCCTCCTCACCGGCCCCGGCCCCGGCCCCGGGCACAGGGTACTTGCTCGGGGGCGGGAACACAGACAGAATCTCGCTCGCCCTCGTAAGCTCACGCATCTCGTCCCGCTCGCGCTGCCCAAAGTCGACCGTGTTCGGCGTCGTAGCCGCGTCCGCGTCGGGGTGAATGGGGACGGCGACCGGGGCGTCGTGCTGCGTCGTGGCGGGGGCGGTGGCGACGTCGGTATCGACATCCATCTCCTGCTGTCCAGCGGCGATGGGGGTCGCAAGCGGGTACTGATGCCGCTCCCCGCCCTCAAACACCCGCATCATAAGCTCAGGCACCGCCGCCCTCAGCGCGCGCGCGTCCGCGTCGAGCACGAAGACGTTGTATTCTAGCGGCGCGTCCGGCGAGGAGGCTGGCGTGTTCGGGTCTGTGGTCAACGTGTCGTCAGTCAGTCTCCATTCGTAATAGTCGTCCAAAGACGCGAAAAGGAAAGGGAATACGCACCGATCCCCATCCCAAGACACCGCTCCCTCCTCTTCCGCTTCACCGCCGCCACGAACCGCGCCGCATGCGCCTTGAGCACAGGCGACGCCAGCCCGCGCGGGGAGTAGATCACGATGTCGGAGAGGGTCGCGTAGATAGGCTTTGAAAACATTAGTTTCGGTTTCTTCAAGTAAAAGCACCAAGACGTACCACCTGAATCCCAAAATTCCTCAACGAAATCCCATCGGGCACGCGCGCGGGGCGGAACTCCCACTCGCCTTCCTCCTGCTCCTCCTCCGCGCCCTGGCCTTCCCCATGCTGCTCCTGCGTCCCGTTTTTCTCCTCGCCGAGGTGCGGGGCGCGTACGAGAATGGGGCGCTGCAAGAGAAGGTTAGTCACCGAATGAAGGGCTCTCGACACAAAAACAAAAAGGCGCTGCCTGCGCATACGACTCAAACGACCCCGACCCACCCCATTCCCCGACGGCCACCACCCCGAGCACAAGACCACCAACCTCCCCAGTCAGCGCAGACATCTCCATCCCCATCCGTCATAGTGCGGCGATAGACGTCAGGAACCGTCCGTCCGTCCGGTCTGCGAGGAACGAGGGTCTCTACGCCATCAACGTCGTCCCCCGCCCCAAAAAAACTCCTCGCCCACCACAACTCGTAGCGCGTCTCCGTCAACTCCGCGCCAAAGAACGAAACGGCATTGCGCGCAAGAAACGAAAGGAAGAGAAGGAAAATAAAGGAAAGAAGGAAGCGAAGAAACGAGAAACACACCTCAACCCCCCCAACCCTCCGCACCAGCTCCCGGGGGCGGAACGAACACGTCAACAGCGGCGAGCCCTCGCTAGCCTCCCGCTCCCGCTCCCCCCCTCCCTCTTCGGCGTTTTGCTCTTGCTCTACTTTCACGTTTACCGCGTCGGCGTTTTGCTCTTGCTCCTGTTGTTGCTGTAGAGAGGTATCGAGAGAGGGAGGAGAAGAGTTGTCGAGGCCGGGCGGGGCGTCGGGCGTGGTGGATGAGGGGGTGGAGTAGGAGGAGGGGGTGGATGAGGAGGTGGAGGCGCTGGAGCTGGGTGGATTGGTGTTAGTTAGTACTTTGTTCTTGGGTGCGGGTCGAGCAAAATGGAGCAAAGAATGGATGAAGGAAGAAAATGGTAATAGAGAATGCAAGTGGCACTGGAGCCCTGGTCGCCCTGCCTTGTGAAGCTCGCTCGTGAAGCGTCCAGAGAGCCGAGGACGCCGCACCCCTCGTCGTGAGTGGTGGCTCTCGATGCTGCGCGGTACCAGAACAACAACGGCAGCAGAATAACGACAGCGACAACGCCCGGAGCTCGTTCGCGAGAGGCGAGCAAACACAGACCCAGCCAGCGCGCCAAAAGAATGAATGAAGTGGGGAGATGAAATATAATATCATATGAAGAATGAAGGATTGAGGATGAAGGAGGCGGCAGCAGAATAACGACGACGACGAGGTCCTGAGCTCGTTCGTGAAGCGTCAACGTAAACGGCGTCGAGCACGCAACGTCCAGTCCGCCCAACCGCCAAAGCGAAAAAGCGGAAAATATAATCATCGAAACCCTCTCGCATCGCACACACACACCCTCAGACAGCGCCACCCCCGGCTCCGCAAGAAGGCACGTTGCGTCCACCACCCGCCCCTTTGTGTCCTCCGCCGGCAAAAGGGATTTCACCGCGGAGCCCCTGCTGGAGACGCAAGAGGGGGCGGGGAGGTACGCGTGCGAACAGGGGTGGACACCAACGCGCAAGGTGCTGGAGGCAGAACGCACTGCGAGTGGCGCAGAGGCACACGTCTGGGGCGCGGCACCAGACCGGCAACATGGGCAGCAACGACGACGACGACGTTTTGGAGCAGGCGCGTCGAGCACCCAGGCCAAGAAACGCCGAGAAGTAGACGCCGAGAGTCCGAAGACCCAAGAAAACGCCCAGCCCGCCGCGTACACTGCGAGGAACCCCCGTCGCCTGCACCCTCGTCGTCTTCGCGAGTCGTTATGGACGCGTTCGCGCATCAAACGCAAGAAGACGCCGAGACCCAAGGAAACGCCCAGCCCAGCTCGCAACAGTCGAAGGAAGGCTCGTCAAGAAGACGAGAACGACGACGCGACACCGGGCACATTGCGCACCCTCGTCGCCTTCGCAAGTCGCTAGGGACGCCTAGACGCCCAGGCCCGGCTCCGCGAATAACCCCAAGGCTATCCATCCTCCTATCCTCCCCTTTGTGTCCTCCGTCTGTCCTCATATTTGACCGCGGAGGATCAAACACGACGGAGAGCATCAGACGAATGAATGGCCGGATAGGGGTAGAAGGCAGGTAGGAAGCCAAGAATAAACGAGGAGGGAGGAAGGAAGGAAAGATTAAGCGAGGCGAGGCGTAGATGATGACGAGGTGTTGCGATTGAGAGGAGGATGAGAATGTGGGGATGTGGGGGAGGTGGGATGAAGAATGTAGAGATATGGGATATGTATTGTCTCGTCCTTAAGACGAGCTGCCGATACCCATGGGCCCGAAGTACGAGCGAGAGTGCGTCCAACCCCGTACCTGCTCTCCAAAGGTTACGCAGAGGTAGGAACAGGCTACAGCCATCGTCTCGTCCTTGAGACGAACGAGCCGCCCCCAAAGAAGGAACGAGGGAAGGGCAGGAAACGGAGGAGGAATAGGGTAGAATAGGGTAGATCCAGAATGCATGAAGAGAACCAGAATGCAAGAAGGAGGGAAGGAACGACGAGCAAGTCGCCGTCCACGACCACAAAGGAAACGAAACCCAAAACTCGAAAGAACGACTCACCCATTATCATCCACAAGCATGACCACGTCCCCCCCGCTCACCGCCGCGAACCCGTCGTCCTCGCGCGGGGTGGCAAGCCCAATCTGGCGGTGCGCGACGGGGTGCATATGTATCTGCTTCCCCTCCTCGTCTTGCTGTCCGTCTTGCGGTGCGTGTGCGTCCTCGAGGGTGGCTATAGGCGGATCCAATTCGTCCCCAGCCATGGCAATCCGCACATCCACATCGACATCGACATCCATCCCCAACTCGTCCTCCCCCTCCCCCTCCCCGCTGCTTTCCCCCTCGTCGCTCTCATCCTCGTACTCGTCCCCCTCCCCCTCCCCGTCAAGCTCCCGATACAGCTCCTCGTCCGTCCGCCCCTGCGCCCCCGCCTCGCCGTCCCCGGCGGCGGGCAACAAATCCTCCTCCGCCACCGCCCACACCAGCCCCCGGAACCTTGGCGGCGCCGCCCTCCTCACGCTCTTGGTATTGAAACTGCCGCCGCCGCGCCCCTCGGACCCCGCAAAGAACGTATTCTGCGCAACGTTGTCCCCCTCCAGCCCATGCAAGAAGGGGAACAGCACCCCGTCCGGAGCGTGCGCCACGCTATGCCTCCTATGGAGCACGGCGAACTGCGCCGCGGAGAGGATGCGCGCGCCCGGTACGGCGGGGTGCGCAGGGAGCGAGGGGGGGTGCAGGCCCAGCGCGGGCGGGTAGGAGAGGCCGTGCTCGTGCCACTCCTGTTCGTCGTCGTCGTTGAGTGTTGTTGTTATTGGGTGGAAGGCGAAGCCGTTGAGGTCGACGGCGGTGAGCTCGGCCATCGTCGTCGTCGTCGTCGTCGTCGTTGAGAGAATCTTGAATTGGTTGGGGAAGGAATCAGAAGTCGGGCACGAGGCGAAAGAACCCGTTACCGTTACGTGATCTCTATACTTCCGATCACAGATAGCAGCTCGCTTACACCCGCCATTCATTCTTGAAACGCCGTATGTACTTACTTCCGCTCTGAGTCTCTGCACTCCCCTCCCCACTCCCTGCTCTCCCTATACCCCAAATTCCCCTCCCCACACCCCAGCGAATAGGGAGGGACAACAGCAATAGGCCCTAGAGCGCTGATACCGCAACACCGCAACACATTACAAACCATGACACCCCAAATCTTCCCCACGCCCAACGGGGATGCCCACTAGCTTCGATCACAGAATCGAAGCTGTCACTGCCCTAATTAGGATAGATAGCATCACGGCCCCCCTATTGTCAAGTGCTGCGGAAGGTCCAAAATACTATCTTTACGTGCGGGGCGGTAGAAGTCTGGGTGTAGGCAGTGTATGTGTTCCGCAATGTGCGCAGAAAATGGATTCAAGGTAGTAGATGGAAAGCAAATAGGTTACTTATATGAGTTCTTGAATAGAGCCAGAAGGCTTGGTAGCGGACGGTTCCGCATCTGCTTTCCTTCAATGTAGTCTTTCAAACACACTGCAGACATTGCCTGTTCAACTCAGGCCTAAGCCATAAACACTCCAGATCTTCTTTTTTTGTCATCACACTTCACCAAAAATAAATTCAACACTGAGGGCCTATCTGAGCCTGGAAACAGAGGTACAAGACTTGGTAGCGGATGGTTCCGCATCTGCTTTCGCTTGACCGTTCCCCACTGGAAGATTGAAATGTAGACACTGCTGGTTCAACTCCGGCTCAAGCCATGGGTGGCCTGTTGTAAAGACCTTTTTTGTCACACTCATCAATCTTTTTAGACTCGAAATGGGTCCAAGCCAAAAGAGAAATCACCACCTACCCAGGTTGCTCAACAGAGCAAGAAGGCTTTGTAGCAGACTGCCTCTGCTTTCACTATGTGTTTAAATATGCTGCAACATAGACCCCGCCTGTTCGACTCAAGCCCAAGCCATGGAATATCAGGGTGGTCCTTTTGATGCATTTTACTTGCTCTATTTTTTGTACTTGCAAATCAGAAGAGAAATTACCACCTAGCCAAGGTCTTGAACAGTGGTAAGGGGCTTGGTAGCGGATGGTTCTGCATTTGCTTTCATTTCATCACTCCCAATATTGAAATGCAGACACTGCTGGTTCAACTCCGGCCCAAGCCATGAATCGCCTTGTAAAGCATTTTTGCCATCCCTTCTGTATTAAAAAATAAATTCAGGGAAATAGAAATTCACACCCATCCGAGTTGTTGGACAGTGGTACAGGGCTTGGTAGCGGATGGTCCCGCATCTGCTTTCATTATGATATGTGCTGCAACTTGAATGCAGATTCCACCTGTTCAACGCAGGCCCAAGCCACTGATTCCGACAAGAGCTTCTTTTTCACCACACTTCCCATTTTGTACTCCAAAATAAACTCAAGGCTGAAGACCTATCTGAGATCTTGGACAGTAGCATAAGGCTTGGTAGTACACAGCTCTGCATCTGCTTTCACTATGTGTTCAAACTGCGGACCTTGCCTGTTCAACTCAGGCCTGAGCCATAGCAAATAGCCATTCAGAAGTTTTTTCCAACCCTTCTTTTTTCACCACGCTTCATATCTTGTATGTACTCCAAAATAAACTCAAGGCTGAGGACCTATCTGAAATCTTGAACAGAGCTACAGGGCTTGGTAGCGGACAGTTCCGCATCTGCTTTTCCTGAAAGGCTTGTTAGGTACATACTGCAGACATCACCTGTTCAACTCAGGCCCAAGCCATGGACAAGGTTGTCTTTTTGACACATTTCATTCACTATACTTTTTATCCTTGCAAATCAGAAGAAAAATCACTCACCTAGCCGAGTTTTCAAACAGAGCAAGAAGGCTTGGTAGCGGTCTGCTCTCTGCTCTCTGTGTTGGTGTTCATATTGTGTCTAATGCAGCCCCGGCCTGTTCGACTCAGGTCCAACCCACTCCAAGTTCTTTGTGTACACTTTTTGACATGTGCACTGTTCCTTAGTATGGTACCGGAATAAATGTGGAGAGAAGAAAATCACTCACCCAGCCAAGCTCTCAAACAGAGGTACAAGGTTTGGTTGTGGATGGCTCCGCTTCTGCTTTCATTATATTGTAACCAGGCTGGGATGCAGACTCTGCCTGTTCGATTCGGGCCCAAGCCATGGGTAAGGATTTGTAGACACTTTTTCACATGCAATATTCCTTCTTTGTTTTAAATGAAATTCAACTCATCCAGGGGAATAGAAATTCACATCTATTTGAGTTCTTGAGCAAGGCAATAAGGTTTGGTAGTGGATGGTTCCGTATCTGCGTTTCCTGAAGGGCTTCTTTTGTACATGCTGCAGACATCACCTGTTCAACTCGGGTCCAAGCCATGGAAGTGTTGTTTTAGCAGGTTCCATGCACACACCATTGTTCTTTTTTGTGAATACAAGCAGAAGAGAAATCACTCACCTGTGCAAGGAAACAATAAGGCTTGGTGGTGGATGGTTCAAGTTCCACATCTGCTTTTCCTGAATGCCTTCCTCAGTCGCTGCAGGCGTCACCTGTTCCATCCAGGTCCAAGCCATTGGAACATCTGTGGAAACTTTTTTTTTTTTGTCATGCTCACCATTCCTGTTGCACCAAAGATAATCATTCTGAGAAGAAAATTCCTCACCTATGCAAGCTCTCAGATTGAGCAATTCAGGCTTGGTAGTGAACAGTTCTGCTTGTATATTGAGATGCAGACCTGTTTGATTCAGGCCCAAGCCATGGACAAGGTGGTCTTTTTGACACATTTCACTCACTGCACTTTTTGTACTTGCACATCAGAAGAGGAATTACCACCTAGCCAAGTTCTTCAGCAGAGGTACAGGGCTTGGTAGCAGATGGTTCTGTATTTGCTTTCATTTCATCACTCCCAATATTGAGATGCAGACACTGCCACTGGTTCAACTCCGGCCTAAGCCATGATGGGGTAAGATATTGTAAACCTTTTTTGACATGCTGATCGTTCCTATATTGCACCGGAAATAATTATGCAGAGAAGAAAATCACTCACCTAGCCGAGTTTTCAAACAGAGCGAGAAGGCTTGGTAGTAGATGGTTCTGCATCTGCTTTCACTTGACCATTCTCCAGATTGAGATGCAGACCTGCCTGTTCCACTCAGGCCCAAGCCATAGAAAACTTTGCAATATTGTTTTAGCAGATTCGACGGACACCACTGTTCATTTTGTGAATTCAAGGAGCAAGATTTTTTTCCCCAATGTCAGTCCTTGGAAGAGGGCAAAAAGGCTTGGGGTAGCAGACGGTTCCGCATCTGCTTTGACTGAGAGTCTTCCTGGGTGCATACTGCAGACATCACATCAAGGTTGTATTTTTGACACATTTCCGCACCTGCTTTCACTTGACCATTCCCCACTGCTGGTTCAACTCTGGCCCAAGCCATGAATATTGTACATGGCTTTTCAGCAAGCTCGCCACACTGCCTCCTCGTCCTTGTGTGAATTGATTTTTTTCATGCAGACAAGAAAATCCCTCACTTATCCGAGTCCAGGTTCTTCAGCAGAGCTACAAGCCTTGGTAGCAGATGGTCTCCCCTGCATGTTCGATTCAGGCCCAAGCCATGGAATGTCAGGGTGGTCCTTTTGATGCATTTCACTCACTGGATTTTTTGTACTTGCAAATCAGAGGAAAATCACTCACCTATACAAGGTCTTGAATAGAGGTACATGGCTTGGTAGCAGATGGTTCTGCACTTCGTCTTTGAGAGGCCGGTAATGTGGGCCCTGCCTGTTCAACTCAGGCCCAAGCCACTGAAAATCATTTGTGAAGATCTTTTCAGTGCATGGCTACCATTTTTTTTTCTGGTACTCAAAAATAAATTCAAGTCAACGTACAGAATAAGATCCACCACCTAGGTGGTTTTTTGAACAGAGCTATAGAGCTTGGTAGCAGGCGGTTCCGCATTTGCTTTCACTTCACCATTCCCCATATTGAGATGCAGAACCAAGCCTGTTCGACTCAGACCCAAGCCATCATTATCTTTCTGACACCCTTTTTTGTCATCCTTGTACTCCGTTCCCCTTCTGTTTCCAAACACTGCTAGAGAATCAATCCCAGGCTAATATGTAACCCTTTAAACAGGGGAAAAGGCTATGAACACAAATTCCCTACTTATTCCCATCTCCGCGAGTGTCGCCCCAGACTCTGGCTCGGTTCAGTTCGGCAGCTTCAGCGCGTCGAGGGTGCCCTCGACGCAGCGCAGCGCGGCCAAGAGCACGGCCGTGTCCATCCCCTTGGCGTCGTCCTCGCCCACGAGCAGCCCGGCGACCTGATCGTCTCGCGCGCGCCGACGGAAAGGCCGAGGGAGAGTGCGAGGGCGTAGGCGCCGACGAGCGTCTCGACGACACAGAGGTTGCAGTTGTGTGCGGCGGTGAGGGCCTTGTCGGCGACAACGAGGGAGTGTGCGCTGACAAGGACGGCGCCGCCTTGGGAAAAGGGATCGGCATGAGGGGGAGGACGAGGTGCAGGGAAGGAGACGTACCGGGAAGTGGGGTGGGGCACGCCGTGAGGGCGGGGTAAAAGGTGATGGATGTGGAGGACGGATGAGAGCATTGAGGCGGCTTGATCCATGCTGTGGCATGTTAGAGTTGTCAAGGAATTCCAGGAAAGGAGGCTCACCCGCTGCTGTTAACACCTGGTGGAGCGTTGAAATTTTAAGATTGAGATGAGGGATGGGCAACAGAGACGCAGCGTACCGACTCCCGAGTTTCTCATTCTCCATCGAAATTTTCACCAGCGTGCCCTTCTCGACCTTTTCGGCACCCTCCAGCTGTAGTTTACGGTCAGTCCACAATCTAGCGTGCGACGAGGAGAACTCGCACCTTCCCATTAACCGCAAGGAACGCGAGTGTGCTCGCTACCACCATGGCCGCACTCGAGGACAGACCCGACCCAGCAGGTACAGAGCCCGTGACAAGCAGGTGCACTGGAATCGGGTGTTCCACCGCCCCGTGAAATGCTCCTCTAGCGCACCCTACCAAAGCACATTCAAGCATCAGCGAAAACACACACCCAACGAGCATACGCACATAATACCCCGCCTCGACGTAGTTCTCCCACTGCAGCTCCTGCGGGATCTCGACGTGCACCGCGTCCGCATCGGCATCGGCATCGGGCTTGGACTTGGACCTGTGCGCTGGGGCGAGGATTTGCCGAGTGTACTGGGGTGCACCGTGCAGGTTCTCCGCGATGACGCTCCAGGCGCGTGGTGCGGCTCCTCTGCTGCCTGCGCCCTCGAGAGCATCGCTGGCGCCCCGAGGATGTCGTGCTCGACCGCGGCGACCAGTACTACGCCAAAGAGCGCGTAATCGATGTGCTCCCCTGCCGTTCCTGAGTCGAGTTTGGCCATAATTTCCGCTCATTCCTCCCCGATAAGGCTGGATATACGTCGGTGAGCCTGTGAACTCTCAAGAAGAAGAATGGAAACGTGCCCGAGCGATATATGTCTGTTTCTTGCCGAAGCGCGTCTCAAACTTGGCTGCGAGGTTAGCCCAACGCTCGCCGTTGTTCAGCGAAGTCCCTAGGCATAGAGGTCCTTGAGGTTGGTGTACACCGGGATGGTTTCTGGTGCAGACAATGCAGATCTGAGTGGTTAAATCCTCCTTGAAGGTGTGGTGGTGAGAGGCAAAGCGGGATCACGCCGAGTGTGGCTGTGCTGCCTTTTGGCCAGAACGACCACCTCCGCCGCTCAACTTATGCGTCTGGGTCAATATTCTGCTTCGGTCGCGGTTGACGGGGTTGATTTGCCTGAATATGCTGTAGAGCACTCTGCAGATGGAATGGAGGCGACGTGCTGGATCCCGTCGGAGAATAACAAGGTCCTAAGCCGAGGTTCCAGGATTTGCCACTTTACTGACGTTGCCCACCCCAGAATTTCAGTATCAAGCTCAAGGATACGCAACATTCCCCACTGAAGACAATTTCGGGAGACGTGGTGGTCGATGGGATTGACTGCGGTGGCCGATATCTTCGCGTTAGGGGCAGTAACGGCGAGAGGGAGAGCACCGCAGTGCGTGATAGCGTGTCCACGTCCCCCAGTACGCGCCGCCCGTTGACCTTCAGCCAACAGGCTTTGACAGGTAGGCTGGCATTGCGTCTCTCTCAGGGTGACGCCTAACTGACTCCTTTCTTGCAGACGACGACGCGTACCTCAACACCGCGATTTCGCCTGACCTTGGGACGATCAAGGTCGACTTTGCTCTCATCGAGCCGTCGCGTAAGAAGAGGGAGCGGAAGTGGTATGTGCGCGATGAGCCGCGAATATTGCATGAACGCTCAAAAAAGGGGATGGGTCATTCTGTGCAGTCAGTACCGCTTGTTCCTCGTCGCGCGGAAGACTGACTTCACCCCTTGAATAGGTTTGGTCCAGAGTACCACACGCGGAATCATGCCACGATGGATGGCTACCATATCCTTGAAAAGTTGGCTCGCTTCAGTTTTAAATATCGGCCTCTTGGTACCGCTCCTTTCTTTTTTCACTGCGCATTGTAATTTTTGCAGAGCTGTTAAGAGCCGAGGGGATTGCGCCGCCTGCCCCGCGTGAGGAACGTGTTGGCCCGCCAGCAGACGTTATCGACTTGAGCATGGATGCGGACGAGGACGATGCGGAGGAAGCGGAAATAAAGCAGCTGGAGGTGAGTCGTCCATTAAACTCAGATGCATGATACTGACACTTCCAGATGAAACTTGACGCGCTGAAGAGGAAGCGGCAACCCGTCGCGGTGAAGCACGAGCCGTCTCTCGTGGTGAAGAAGGAGATTAAGCGCGAAGGACCGATATTTCAGCCCGGTGAAGTTATCGATTTGACTTGAGTACCACGCCATAATCTCTGCACGATATTCTATTCTGCGTTGTATTTTCTACTTTGTGACAATTTCAGGACATTTGGATACAAACCTACTTCACGCGTCTTCTTCCGCAGTTTCCCGTCGGGTTTTCCTGTCGGGTTTACTCAACACTCGGAGGGAGGTGATTGGCCACGCCCGCAAACTGTGTACTACTGCGCGGGTCCTCCATGACTCGGTCGATTCATCAGTGATATCTCCGCAACGGAATGTCTTAAATGACGCGTCCAATCTCTCTCCTCATCCTCAAGCCACCCACTTTGAACCTCATGGACGCCATCCTCTTCGATCCCGCAAATCCGCGCCACACTGCGCTCATCCCCGCCTTCGCGGACATCCACATCGCGTGCATCGAAATTGACCACACCATCGCGACCTTCACCCCTCCGCTCAAGCGCGACGTGATCATCGAGTGGTGGAAGGAACGCGTCGCCGACACCGTACAAGGCTCACGTATCATCTTCATGGTGCTCGCGAATGACGACGCGGGACAGGAGCAGTTGGCGGGATACGTTGTTCTTTATAGGCCGCTGACGGAGACGGGGCCGTTCCGGGGCTCGGTGGAGAAGTTGCTCGTCTCTCCGAATTTCCGCCGACGGTGCGCATATTTATACTCTGCATTTCGCACGGGATGTTCCTTTTCAACTTCCCGCTAATTTCGCTTTCGGTTCAAGGGGAATTGCGAGAAAGTTGATGGAGAGGTTGGAGAGTGAGGCTAAGATCCGCGGTCAGACGCTGCTGGTACGCACACTTTCTTGAATATTGAATGGTCGAGTTATCGAAGAATATGTTAGATGCTGGACACAGAGGAGGACAGTCCTGCCGAGAAGGTTTACCCTAAGCTCGGGTATAATTTGGTGTGTGTTCAACAGAGTTGGATTGTGGTTTTACAAATTCTGACGATGCTGTGTTCAGCTAGGTGTTATTCCCAAGTACGGTGTGAGCCCGGTGGATGGCAGTCTAATCGCGGGGGTCTTCTTTTGGAAGCAATTGTAGGCACGAGGGCCTCAGTACACGGTGTCGAATCGTCATACGTTCATTTGAATTTGAATGAGTAGAAGGAAACAACATCACTTCAAGTAACATTATCCACTGTCGAGGTACAATAGATAATTTACAGCCTCGTTACAACTCCCTCGGTCCATTCAACCACCACATCCTCGATCTCATTCGCCTCAAGAAGCGCGAGGATCTCCAGCGAAGAAGCCTCGTACACCTTCTTCGCGCTAGTTTCACCCGGAGGCGTCATAATCCATATCACGACAGGACCGCGAATGTCAAGGGCGTACCCGACGTCGTCGTGGGTGCGGAAACGTATGGCGTTCATGGACGAGTAGCGAATCTCCCGCGTCTTCAACACGGCAAGAACCTGGGGAGCGAGGCTTTCCCAGACGGCGGTGAGCGGCGTGCCGGAGACGCCGTGCATGGTCTTGTGGGTCGTTGGGTGCGCGCTCGCGTCGGTGGGGATGGGGAAGGGGTTGGAGAGGAGGTCTGAGCGGTAGACGAGCTCTGGGGGGTCGCCGGAGATCCCGTAGTAATAGTTAATCCGCTCCCAATCCGAGACAGTGTATGGCGCGGCATCCGAGGCGGGCCCGGGAGAAGACGACGTCTCGACAAGGGTTGACCCAGGCTCTGAAAAAGGATGTTGGTGAATGGGAGAGGCAAGACGCTCAAAACAATGATAAGTACTCACTAGATGCCATGTTGAATGTGTCGTTGTGGTTAGTCGGAGGGAGGGGTCGAGATAGGAGTAATATCCAGTCATGTTTGGTTCAAGTTATCAATTGAAACGGGACCACTGAATACGACCACCGGGATTTGCGTTCTTGAAGACACTCAGAATTACTGACTGCGCTACATTGGTTACACGACCTTGTACACGACTTGATCTTTCATGAGTCGAATTTGCCGGCGCGACGCCCAACGTAGTATCCTCGAAAATTATCCACATTGAAAACACCGGCCTTACCCTGAACAAAAACCGACAAACGTTCACCCCGTAGTACGCAAATTCGACCTACATAGTAATAGTATCAAGTAGTGTGCTGGGTTCAGGAGCAGCAGTAAGCGCGACCTGCAGGGGGATTCGTTCCGATTCATTGCGGAAAGTGCAGTGCAGACAAGGATGAATAGATTCCGGAGTACCCACTTCTGGCAATCGCGACAGACTCACAGAGAGGATGAGGACCTCAGGTAGGCGGCGGCAGCAAGTGATGCGAACCAAGCACTGCCATCGTTGGCGACACTGCCACCGCCGGCACTGCTCCTACCTTCCGTCCCCATCCCAAATGCACTCCGCCCTCGAAATCGCAGAGCTCATCGGGCTCATATGCGCCGAGGTTTCAGTCTCGTCGCCTCAATGGGAAGCGAAGCGAGATCTCAATTCTATGGCCCGTGCATGCCGAAGCTTCAGCGAGCCTGCCCTCGATTTCCTGTGGAAAGACCAATGTGGGATAACAAACGTCCTTGCCACTATGGCGGATGATCTCTGGCAAATAAAACGCTATCGTGGGGGACTACTGCTGGTAGGCCTGGCCATTCCGTGTTATTTCGCTTCTGAATGAAAATAGCATCCGCTCCGTCATATTAGGCCTCAGGACTGGGTCCGGTTCGACTTCTACGCGCGCCGCGTCAGGGTCTTCAGTTGGCCTGACTCTCCTAGCCCTGTGCCAGGCACTTGGCCCACAGTGTTTGCGCTCCTGGCGGCCTCCATTCCTGTAGACCACGTCTTTCCCAACTTGAAATCCCTGTCCTGGGCCGCAGTCAAGGGATCGCACTCCCCTTTTCTGCACCTCTTCTTAAGCCCAGGTCTCGAGACAATCTCAATGACAAAACTCTCGGGGGACGCACATCTTTCGCTCCTGCCATCCCTGGCAATATACTTGCCGCGGCTCAAGTCCGTGACGATTTCAACCACCACACGATGGCCACAAGGACAATCCGAACACACCACGATGATTCGCTCGCTGGCCTACCTCGAGAGGTTGAATGTACCCAGCCTTGACCAGAGCGCCTTCACACATCTGTCGGAGTTGCCGGGGTTAACCTCGTTTTCAATACGAGAAGGGCCTCATTTTGTCCCGGTCCGTGAACCCTCAGATACACCGACATTTCCCGCCCTGCGCCAAATTTCCTTGCCAAACACGCCGCCTGCATTCCTCCTGGTGCTCCTTGCCATGATCTCCGCCCGCTCACTCCGACGTTTCCACGTTGTGACATACTTGGCCCCCACCTGCGCCGAGACCACCCAGCTCTACGCCCTCCTCGCTGCATGCTCGCATCCCCATGAATTCACAGGCCTTTCCCTCGAGACACAGCCATCCTCGGTGCCTCATTTCGGCGCGCAGATACTCGACGGGCCCATCCCCGCCGCTGCGCTCCGCCCCCTGCTCCAATTTCGCAACCTCAGTCGAATCCGTCTCTCGCCATCCACGGGGTTCGACCTCGACGACGCCTTTCTCGCAGATCTCGCGCGCGCCTGGCCCGCCGTGCGCTCCCTGAGACTCGGCGGCAGTGAGGATGAATCTGTATCCTACTATCGCCGGCCCCCCTCGCGCGTCACGCTCCGCGGCCTGCGCGCCCTCGCACACGGGTGCCCCGTCCTCCACACCCTTGCGCTCCCGTTCAACGCCCTCATCGTGCCCACGCTCGCGCCGGACGAACCCCTACCGTCGCCACCCAGTAGCCTTTCGGACCTCGTACTCTACGACACGCCGCTCGCAGACCCCGGCGCGGTCGCAGCGTATCTGGGCGTGATCTTCCCGATGCTAAGCGATATTAGGACGGCGGCGTTTGATGAACATGATGATGCGGATGTGGAGGAGGAGGCGTATGCGCTGGATGCGCTGTGGGGACAGGTGAATGAGATTGTGACTTCGTCTTCGGCAGAGGGGACTTGAATATGTGACGACCTGAGCGCATATGCTGCCATGTCCCATCCCATGTAATCGCACCCTGCACTTACGCGCATAATGTATAAAGGCCAGAGGACGCGATAGACTTGATCCTCAAGCTGCATGAAGTCGCGACTTAGCAAACGCAGGGCGCTCAGTCTGTTGAAAAAATTGCTTATATCCTTCTCATGGCCTTGCCCCTCAAGACGAACCACAATCCCCTAAAAGAACAAGAGGCCAATCCACAATCTCGATCTACGGGCATAACAATCATACAGCATTCCATAAACACCCTCCCGCTGGAGCGGGGGCGCGACATCCATCGACGCACGCGGTTCGCGCCTCGAGGGGTATTATATTGCTACGAGTATAAAGCATGCCAGTGGCGCGAAGGAACTGCAGGACGACCGTGGAAACGCGCGAAGGGCATTCGGCATCATCAAATTACCGGTCTCACTTGGTTGGTCTCAGACCTGGTCTTGATCCGCGGGGGCTATTCAACTCAATCCTCGTCTCAGCTCAAACAGCCGTTTGCCTTCCCCTCCCACCTACACTCTCACGATGTCCTCCGCAAACAGCCTTCCCAGCGCCCAAACCATCTTCTCCGAGCTGTATTTCCAAAAGTGAGCCCTATCCAACCGTAACCGGGCCCCACTGCTAACCAAATTCGCCTCCAGCCCCACGTCGAAACTGATAGGGCTGTTGCTCAATTACTTCCTAGTCGGCACGCTGCTGGTCCAATTTTGTGGGTTAATTTTACATGCAAGTCCACCCCTCATGCTCATCATCCCATCCGCAGACATCTATCGAACATGCTTCCCTCGCGATATGCTCGTCATAAAGATGCTCGGTACGCACGTCTCACCTTCCCTTTTTGCCTGGTACATTTCACTGATGCCATCTCAGTGTACTTCGTCCTCTTTGCCTGCGTGTTCTGCGGCCTGTGCGAAACACTCTACGTGATCGGCGTCATCTCCGGCGCTTTTGAGACCTTTACCGGTTCTCAGTACCTGTGGTTCGCCTCGCCCGTGTTCGGCGCCTTCATGGCGACGCTGGTGCAGCTCTTCTATTGCTTCCGGATGGTCACGCTTTGCAAAAGGGTGTGGCCGCTCGCGTCTCTCATTGGCATCATAAGTCCCACCCCAGTGCCTCCTTTTCGAGTATTACTGACGCGCATGGGGGGTAGGTTGCGATCGCAGAATGGGCAGTCACGCTGGCCTCCGTGGTGCTACAGTGGAACGGCAGCGCCGTCGCAGACAGGCATCGTACGATACTATTCTACTTCTACTTCGTCGCCGGCGCCATCACCGACGTTCTCATCGCGGCCATCATGACGACCCTCGTACGTCCCGTTCCTGCTCAGCGTGGGTGTACTCACTGAAATATCTTCTGCTTCCTACTCAGCTCCTCCGGGGAGGTTCAATGGTACCCCAGACGCGGGGCATAGTCAAAAACATCGTGCGCCTCATCATCGAGACCAACACCCTCACAGCAATCGCGGGCCTTCTCGCCATCCTCATGTTCCTCTGTGCACCCGTATGTCTCTTCCTCTTCTCAAGTGCAGTACGTGTCAAGGCTAACTTCACTTATTCTCAGCAAACATTGTACTACCTCAGTCCCACCTTGCTCATTCCCGGGATGTGCGTCTGTTTGCCTCATTCACTCTCCCCGGTCTGGGCTGATAAAAATTCGGTAGATACGCAAACACGCTCCTGGTCGTGCTGAATGAGCGAGCCGTGATGCGGCTTGCGTCGTCTGACGACACTGCCCTGATCCTGCTTAAGGAGGAAGGTTCAAAGGTCTAACATGTCGGCGTCGTCCGAGTTGTGTTTGTGGTTCATCTTTGTTTGCCGTGTATCATGTTCGAATTCTCCAATTCTGTATTTCATTAATGAACCAGTAGACTTATGCACTTTCATCCGTTGTAATTCCAACTCCAATTCAACCGTGTGAAATAAACTGTCTCCGACTCTCAACCGCAAAACCCCTTCAGACACGTCTTGACATGATTTGCACCGGACTGATACATCTTCTCCGTTTTATTTTGGCATTTTGCGGGTAGCGCTGTTTCAAACAAAAAAGTGGTGGCATGTTGAAAGCCGACGGAAGATTTGGGCATGTTTGGCAAGCGCTCCTCCGTGATGCCGGCAATGCCGTTGTCTTCCTAACTTGTTCCTAACTCGAACGCTCGTCGCTGGAAAGCTGAAGTTCTGAGGATGCTTATTCCCCATCGGAGGCTCTGGTGGCATTCTGGGCTGCTCCCTTCGGCGTTCTCTCAAATCTGACTCGAAGCGTTGACAGAAGTTGTCACACAGCGGAGTCGTCTACGACTCGACCCGGAGCCTAAACCCTCAGGCTGGCGGTTCCGAGAGAGACTCTGTGAAGCTCCATCGGCATGCCCAAACGGTCTCAGCTCACCCATCCATGAAGATTTCCGAGCTGCGTGAACAGCTTGCTGCGGACCACTCGACTGCGAAAGTTCTGCGGCGCCGCGTCGGTCATGGCTCGCCGACCGACGTCTCGCCAGTGGCCTTTGCACTTGGCGCTTTCTACGCAGGCTGTCTGTCGTTTCCCGCAGATATTGACAGTCCCGCAGCTCCCTCCTCTTGGCGCGACCAGACAACCGTCACAACCGCGCTCGAAGGATAGTGCTGGCGAACACCGAAATGACCCGTCGTGTCATGAACACCGAGCGCAGACTATTGTCTCGGAAACTGCGGGCGCTTCGATCCTAATTGGGCTGCGACGCTCCTACCCCACCTGTGTTGACTATTCTCGACTCTCCCGCAGGGCGCAGGTCGCAGCCCTTTCGCAGTTCTGGTGCACTATATAACCCAAGTGTTTCTTTTGTTCATTTCGCCAGCCTTTTAACAACACTCACCAACTCACCTACTCCGAATTACCTACTTGACCTTTACACCCCTCAAACTACTATGGCAGACGACGAAATCGCAGCACTTGTAAGCTCAAATCTTACATGACCTTTTGAGCTTGACTCTAACCACCGTCACAGGTTATCGACAACGGTTCAGGAATGTGCAAGGCGGGATGTAAGTCTTTCGAATTTTTTGATTCTCTTTCGAAGCGTGCTAACTTTTCTTCAGTCGCTGGTTTGTACCCTATTCAACCTCTTAGATCTGCTGAATGACACTCTACCTTAGGCGACGATGCACCCCGTGCGGTTTTCCCGTTCGTCCTTCCGCATCGGCTTTTCTTCCACGCATTTATCTTTCGCTCTAGCTCAATCGTTGGCCGCCCTCGTCAAGCGGGTGTCATGGTCGGATTCGGCAACAAGGATTCATACATCGGGTACTTGCTTAATTAATCCGCACGCAAACGTCGCTAACCCGAGATAGTGACGAGGCTCAAGCCAAGCGGGGTATTTTGTCCCTTAAATACCCTATCGAACACGGGATCGTCACCAACTGGGATGACATGGAGAAGATCTGGCACCACACCTTCTTCAACGAGCTCCGCGTCGCACCGGAGGAGCACCCCGTCCTCCTCACCGAGGCGCCGATGAACCCCAAGGCCAACCGAGAGAAGATGACCTCGATCATGTTCGAGACGTTCAACGTCCCGGCCTTCTACGTGCAAATCCAGGCCGTCCTCTCCTTGTATGCCTCCGGGCGTACGACAGGGATCGTCATGGACTCGGGCGACGGCGTCTCGCACACGGTGCCCATCTACGAGGGGTTCTCGCTCCCGCACGCGATTCAGCGCCTGGACCTCGCGGGGCGCGACATCACGCAGTGCCTCGTCAAGAACCTCGGCGAGCGCGGGTACAAGTTCGTCACCACCGCCGAGCACGAGGTTGTTCGCGATATCAAGGAGAAGCTTTGCTACGTCGCGCTCGACTTTGAGCAGGAGTTGCGTACTGCGGCGGAGTCGTCCGTGTTGGAGAAAAGTTACGAACTCCCGGACGGACATGTCATCACCATCGGCAACGAGCGGTACGATCTTCATCGACTTCTTATGGGAATCCGAACTGAGGATATTCAGGTTCCGTGCCCCCGAGGCGCTCTTCAACCCGGCCATGGTAGGACTCGAGGCGCCCGGGATTCACGACACTACGTACGTGTACCAGCTGGTGTTGAACCTCTCTTGCCCAATTAACATATCCTCCTGCAGCTACAACTCGATCCAGAAATGCGACCTCGACATCCGGCGCGACCTTTACTCCAACATTGTCCTTTCTGGTGGTAGCACCATGTACCCCGGCATCGCGGACCGCATGCAGAAGGAGCTCGGGGCGATGGCGCCCGCCAGTATCCGGGTATGTTGTCTGCCCACCAATCTCTGTCTATCCTCATCCACTCTTGAACCAGGTGCGCATCGTTGCGCCGCCGGAGCGGAAGTACTCTGTGTGGATCGGCGGCTCGATTCTCTCCTCCCTCAGCACGTTCCAGAACATGTGGTGCACCAAGCAGGAATACGACGAGTCGGGCCCGATGATCGTCCACCGCAGTATGTTCGCCTTGCCATCCCCTCTGACGTGTACTCATTCTCATTGTTAGAGTGCTTCTGAGCTCGTGCGGAAATCGTGATCTGTGGACTTGGGTTATCCTGTTTACTGTAGATATGCACTTCTCGCTCATCCCGTCGTGTATGTAGCCACTTGCAGTTTTGGAATTCACCCACTTTGCGATGTCGCGGCGTTCTCCCGATTCGATTGCGTGTTTCAACTTGTCGCAGTAAACGCCGTCTTGCCTGTGGACCCACAACCTGCGAAATTCTTGTTTCTATCCACCATGAGCGTCCGCATTTTCGTGATTTTATACGAGTACGCGGTTGGCTTTCCAGTACAACAACATGCTCACAGCTTGAAGGGGTTTCGATGAGAGCCATCTCAAATTCCTCGATTTTTTCAAGGCACCGCCAGCCATGGACATCCAGTACGCTAGCTTAGATGGACAAAATATTGGCAAGCACTCGGTTCAATTGGCCATCCGAGACATCGCCTGGGATCCCACGCAGTTGGTCCTCCCCACTACTCAGATTTACAATGCTCAAAGCTGGTTGAAGTGCCCGGACCCGTGACGACGTTGTTCTTCTCCCAGGTGCCATGGATCCGAAAGTGGACCTTCCTCAAGATTTCCTCGATGCTTTGACCCCGGTCGTGGTAGGAGCTCGAACCATCTCGTACCTGACGCCCTGACGCATGGTTTTGGCAGATCAACAATACTCTTCGCGATATCATCACCATAGACAGCAGTATTCGCGGTGACCATTATTCATCTCGCCACTGCATGCTTTTATTCAACGCCGCGCAGTACTCATAAAAATTCGCGCCGACTCCGCGACACAAATTGAAACTCAGCGTGAATGTACTTTTGCGGTCCCTGAATCAAGCCCAGACCGAAGTCCGGGTGCGTGGATTATCATTGGCTTTGGCGTGGTGTTAATGTCGGTGCAGTTGAAAACGTCATCTGGCACCACAGCCCACTTGTATATGACGGCACGAGGGAGTATATTTTGTTTCGTTGTGGCACAAAACGTTAACTATCAATATTTCCAGGAAACTGCAGGTGGATATGGTCGGCTTCCAGTGGATCTGCAGCGTGTTTGAAGCCTCTCGCGGTTCTATTGCGTGACGTGCTTCGCCTCGACGGATTGAAGGGCCACCGCGACAGCATGTTCCCGCCTTTTGAACACCCAACCTGCGCTAGCGAAGGCTATGAGGACCGCAGTCGAAGTGAGGTTGCAGCGAGAGTAATACGGGAAAATGGCAAGATTGATAACGAGTCATTCTCCCTAATCATCGATGCCGCCGCAAAATTGGCCGCCCAAGGTTTCCTCGAGGCAGGGACGTCTGTCCTCACAGCCCTTCTCGCCGTCTATCCAAATCCTACAGACAGAAATATGCAGGCGATACGTTGGCCCTTCGAATTTCTTTGGGAGGCCGAAGGGAAGCGCCCAACGTTCTTGCCGTGGGAGGCTCCTTCAACCGAGGAGCTGACGCAGCCGACGGAATCTCTCTCGGGGGCACTTGGAGAAGTTCTCCTAAACACAATTGACACAAAAATCGCTCTCGGGGATCTACCAACCTATCCATACTCGTTGAAGGACGCGGCGGCGATGTGTGTCGAATCCGGGGATATGCAGCGTGCCCGAGGGTACCTGGATTTGGAGTCAGTTCGTTGGGTCCGGATTGTCCGCAGCAGAACTGACAGTTTACAGATTCAAGCGCATCATTATAATGCAACACCCCAGTGAATGGTACCATCTCTTGGAATATCGCTCATTGGCTCCGCTCATTCTCGAGGGCGGCATGGGGAGAGCGACCGGTCAGACACCCGAAGGCGCTGCCGCTGATGCGGAGACCATCATCGCAGCAATCCAAAGCTGGTCGACCACGCGGCAACCGCGACGTAAAGCCCGCGAGGACGCTGCACGCAAGGTCACAGGTCTCCGGCTCGAGGAGCTTCTGGATCGACTCGAGCTGTCCATGGTCGACGAAGACAGTTCGTTGCGGAAGGGTCCTGCTGCGGAAGACGACATTGCGAGCATCGAAGCAGCCCTGGGTATATCGCTCCCCGAGGATTACCGGGAGTTTCTTCTGGTTTCGAATGGGTTGAATTCCTTGCCCACCATGGAACTCCCGGGTTTACGGCCTGTTGGAGAACTTGAGTGGGAGGACGCTGCTGCCCTTGGGTTAGACGAGTTGGAGGCGACGCTTGGACTGCGATTGGATGAGGAAGAAAGCACGCTGGTGCCGAAGATGGGTCGCATCTTGATGCTATCTGCCGCAGATGACGAGGAACAAGTGGGGCTCCTAGAGCCACCACAAGTTGAGCATACCCTGGAGATCCTCAAAGCGCACAGAGGTTTGAAACGTTTCAGCCAGCCGGTGGGATGGAGGCAAGTCATCCTTCGTGGCTTGGAAACTTACTCACCGTTCAGACTAGGGTGGTGCTATGGAGGCACTGGTGTCCAGAGGCCGTCTGGTTCCGATCGTTCCGAGGATATTTGGAGGCCGCCGTGAAGAAAATCTGAGCGAGCGTTATCGGTGAGGAGGCGTGGAAGGAATCATAAACTTTTTAACGTTTCAAATTACCTACGCCTGCCAATTTCTGGAATTCGAACTTGAAAATTGAACATCGCCGAGCAGGCCGAGGTAGCCGATTAGCCGAAATGCAGTTGGTGCTTACTGTGGTACATTCGAACTGTACATTCTTCCTGTGAGGTACAGCGAGACGACGGTGAAAGGGTTCCGATTGAGCTAAGCGCTTGTACATCTTGACCGTCCAGGGGCAAATGTAGGATGTGCTTCGCTCCCCTGCTGTAGAAGGATCAGTCGAAGGCAAAGAGGCTGGACGAGCAGGGTGTGCCTAAAAGTCTCACTCACTCAATAAACACCGATGAGTTGCAAAAGACTTCATCTGCGCGTCCCAGCTATGGGGATACGCGGCGGACAGGAAGGTCAAATTTCAAATGCTGGGTCAATGAAAGGAGTTCTGTTGAAACTGGAGCCTGAGCACGGGGAGCGCAGCAAGAATGGAAGGAGAGGTCACAGTAGAACAGCGTGTGAGGTAGTGACGGCGGGAGGTGGTGGTATGAAGTCAAGAGGCGTTTCCAACTCCGACGGCCGCGTGTTCATTACGGCACGGTGCGGCACTTCGGCCGACTCGGAGTAAGTACGACCGTAACCTGTTCCGTCTCCAGAGTGCAAACTCTCTTCTGGCCCACTGGATTCACAAATGGCTGTCGCTGAAGACAAGGCATGCAGTACCACATAAACATTTTCCCAATATGACGGCACTAAGAACAGTGTTTCGCAAGTGTTTCGTCACGGTGTTTCAACTTCTAAACGCGGCGTTGACGCGGCGTCTTGCCTGTGGACCCACAACCCGCAAAAGTCTGGTTTCTATCCACCATGAGCGTCCGCATTTTCGTGATTTTATACGAGTACATGGTTGGCTTCCCGGTACGACAACATGCTCACAGCTTGAAGGGGTTTTGATGAGAGTCATCTCAAATTCTTCGAGTTTTTCAAGGCACCGCCAGCCATGGACGTCCATTACGCTAGCCTAGATGGACAAAATATTGGCAAGCACTCGGTTCAATTGGCTATCCGTGACATCGACTTGGATCCCACGCAGTTGGTTCTCCCCGCTCCTCACGCTTATAGTGCTCAAAGGCTGGTTGAAGTTCCCGGACCGGCAACGACATTGTTTTTCTACCAGGTGCTGTCAATTCGAAAGTGGACCTTCCTCAAGGTTTCGTCGATGCCTTGACCCCGGTTGTGGTACAAGAAGTCACTGTTGAGCCACTGCGGCATTGACGCATTATAGGTTAGATCATCAACAATCGTCGCGACATCATCACCATAGACAGCAGTATCCGCGGTAACCATTCCGTTCCAACGCTCCCCCGCTTTTGCTTAACGCTCTTTAGTACTGATAAAAATTCGCACCGAGGGGAAGATGCAAATCGACCCGGATATGCTTGAATGTGTTTTCGCCGTCCCCAAATCGAGTCCAGACCGAAGTCCTGGTGCGTGGTTCACCTTTAGTGCTTGAAGTACCGAGGCATAATGTTGGTGCAGTTGAGAATATTATCTGGCACCATAGCCCAGTTGTGTATGACAGCACGAGGGAGTGCATTCGTTTACCACATCAAAAGCTTTGCTTACCACCAGTCCTTGCAGGAAACCTCAGGTCCATATGGTCGGCTTCCAGTGGATCTGCTGTGAACTTCAAGTTTCTGGCGGTCCTGTTGCGTGACGCGCTTCGCCTCGACGGAAAGGGCCATCGCGCGCGCATGTTTCCGCCTTTTGAACACCCAACTTGCGCTAGAGAAGGCTATGAAGACCACAGTCAAAGTGGGGTTGCGGCGAGAGTAATACGGGAAACTGGCAAGCTTGATAACGAGACATTCTCCCTAATCCTCAATGCCGCCGCAAAATTGGCCGCCCAAGGTTTCCCCGAGGCAGGGACGTCTGTCCTCACAGCCCTTCTCGCCGTCTATCCAAATACTACGGACAGACATATGCAGGCGATACGTTGGCCCTTCGAATTTCTTTGGGAGGCCGAAGGGAAGCGCCCAACATCCTTGCCGTGGGAGGCTCCTTCAACCGAGGAGCTGACGCAACCGACGGAATCTCTCTCGGCGGCACTTGAGGAAGTCATCCTAGACACAATTGACACGAAAATTGCTCTCGGGGACCTACCAACCTATCCATACTCGTTGACGGCTGCGGCGGCGATGTGTGTCGAATCCGGGGACGTACAGCGGGCCCGAGGGTACCTGGACTCAGAGTCAGTTCGTCGGGTCCGAATTGTCCTCAGCAGAACTGACAGTTTACAGATTCAAGCGCATCATTATAATGCAGCAACCCAGTGAATGGTTCCGGCTCTTGGAATATCGCTCATTGGCTCCACTCATTCTCGAGGGCGGAACGGGGAGAGCGACCGGTCAGACACCCGAAGGTGCCGCTACTGATGCGCAGACTATCATCGCAGCAATCCAAAGCTGGTCGACCACACGAGAACCGCGACATAAAGCCCGTGAGGACGCCGCGCGTAAGGTCGCAGGATTGCACCTCGAGGAACTTCTGGATAGACTCGAGCCGTCTGAGGCCGACGACGACGGTTCGCTGCAGAAAGCTCCTGCTGCGGAAGATGATATTGCGAGCATTGAAGCAGTCCTGGGTATATCGCTCCCCGAGGATTACCGGGAGTTCCTGCTGATTTCGAACGGGTTGAATTCCCTGCCCACCATGGAACTGCCGGGTTTACGCCCCGTTGGAGAACTTGCGTGGGAGGACGCAAATGCCCTTGGGCTAGACGAATTGGAGGTGACGCTTGGGCTGCGGTTGGATGAGGAAGAGAGCACACTGGTGCCGAAGATGGGTCGCATCTTGATGGTATCTGCCGCAGACGACGAGGAGCAAGTGTGGCTCTTGGAGCCATCACAAGTCGAGCATACCCTGGAGATCCTCAAGGTACACAGAGGGTTGAAACGTTTCAGTCAACCGGTGGGATGGAGGCGAGTCATCTTTCTTCGCCTGGAAATTTACTTACTGTTCAGCCTAGGGTCGTTCTATGGAGGCACTGGTGTCCAGAGGCCGTCTGGTTTCGCTCGTTCCGGGGATATTTGGAGGCTGCTGTCAAGAAAGTCTGACCGGGCGTCATTAGGAGGCCTTCGAAGATTCTTGACTCTTTTAGTTTTTAAACTACCTACGCCTGGCAATTTCCGGAATTCGAACTTGAAATTGAACATCGCCGAGTAGGCCGATGTAGTTGATTAGCCGAAATGGGGTTCATTCGGACTGCACATTCTCCATACAATACCAGGCCTATGAGGTACAGTGCGACGACGGTGAAAGGGTTCCAATCGAACGAAACACTTGTATATTTGGATCGTACCTGGACAGATGTAGAGTGTGGTCCGCTGCTCCTGGTGTAGAAAGATCGCGCGACAAAGAGGCTGGACGGGCAGGGTGAGGTGCACAGAGGCCTCACTCCAATCAACGACGATAATTTGCAAAAGACTTGATCTGCGCGTCACAGTGATACGATGAAAGAAGTAGTCCGACGTACTTATGTCGAAACTGGAGAACGGTGAGTCTAGCTAGAATGGAGTAAGAGGTCACGGCAGCCAGAGGTGCAGACAGCGCCTGAGTTGGTGACGGCGGGAGCGAAGTCAAGAAGCGTTTCAAACTCCGACCGTCCGACGGCCACGTGCTGCATTTCGGCCGAGTAACACCGACGGCGCCCCGGTGACTCCACAGTCTTTTGCTTCTGACCAACTTGTAGGATCTAGATATGGCTGTCTTTGAAGAAAAGGTACTATTTGTCCATACGGCACCGAATTCTCCCAATGGGTCCGAATTTACATTTTCCCTCTCTAGCCCTTGCCCCAATCCCCCCGGAGTTTTCCGGAACTCAATCCTATAGTCGTCTTCGATAGACCTGTAAATTTGCTAAGGAATCGAGGGAGGGGAAGATATTGAGAACTGGTCGCCGGTCCATCAAGTCAAGGGGTAATTTGAACCACAACCATAGTCCGTCTTGTCCGCTCCCCGTGAGGACCCAGAAAAATTTGGAACTCACATTGAGGCTTATTTAAGAGCTTTTGTCTCTTCACAATCTTTCGCCGGGGACGGGTTGAAGTGTTAAGGGGAGGGGACGTGTTCAGTCACTCAGTGTCACAAACGGGATTCAATCTCCGCTGATTGCTGGAATGCCTTGCGGATCAAATAAACTCTCGCGTCGCGTCCCATGTCCGAAGACGGTTCCTACAGTGAGAGCTCGTTTACCACCCTCGGTCTCGACTATGAGCAAAGCCAGGCCCATCAGCCCATCCGCGACGAGTACGAGGCTGGGCTCACCCAGGAGCAACTCGACAAAGCAGCGCTCGGAAGACACCGCAAACGCCAACGAATTGGGCACTCCGCGCCCTCGTCCCCCGTGAAGCAAGAGGAGGCTTCAAGCGATGAGGCTCCTCGTTCTTCAGTGCAAGAAGCGCGCCACGCTTTCCGGTGAGTTTGAATTCTTATGCTTTCTTCCAAATAATCATACGTGGCTACACAGTAATTATTACGGTCCATTTGGGGCCCTGAACTCGCAGGTTGGCGAGGGAACCTATGTAGACCATCTCATCGACTCGCGGAATGCACCGGAATCCCAGTCTCAAACTCAAGAGTCCGATTTTCCTGGGGAGAGTAAGTCTATGTTATGTCCATCCACATGCTGTCGTTAATCAGTCTGTGCAAAGCCCAGGAGCCAGACGAGGACCACGACTCAAACCACGAGCTCGAGGCTCAGATTCAACGACTCAGAAGCCGACTCAATATTGCGATGCAGGAGCGCGACCAGGTGCAAGCTGAATGTGATCAGTATCGACAAGCTTTTGAGGACGCCGACGCGGAGAGGACCCATCTCCACGAGCAGCTACGTCGATGGGAGGCAGCTGCCACTGCTGCCTCTGCACTCACCGCGCTGTTGAGTCCATACCATTAGCTGTAGTCTAGATGAATGCATCGGCGTGTTATGATCAAAAATAATAAATTCACCGTCGTCTCACCGCGCTGTTATATGAACGATATCGGGGACCTGGATACCATTCTAAGGGTCTTAAGCTAGGAAACTGCTGACTTGGATAGTGTGCCGTTGTCCCTTTAAAATATCTACAGTGAATATAATGTACATAGGTGGTGTCGGAGTACTCAAACATTATACCGGTAGTAACAGGATTAGAAAGACTCGAAATTCATATCAGGGAAAGGATCATATGTGCTGTTCTGGAAGGTATGCAATGAAGAAGGGAAGGTAGATGGACCTGGGGTTGGCGGAGGATCATAGGTGGTAGATGAAGATGCGGCGGCAGAATGGTTATTGTATGGAATGGAAGGCATGCGGGATAAGTCAAAAGCAAATGGGGGGCCCATGGCGAACTCATTGGGGTCATGGTATTGAGAGTATTGGGAGTGGGGGGGCTGCGAGACGAATGTGAAGGGGGGTCCGGAATTTTGGTATGGCGTAGAATCTTGATATGGCTGGCCATTGAACTGCAGCGGCAAATCGTGCAACGGGGTAGAGGGAGGGAGTCGAGAGGAGGACGGCATGGGAGGACCATCACTGAGAGGGAGAGGCGGTGGGTCCTCGCCCGCAACAAGAGCGGTACCCGTACGCCGACCCCGAGGTGCGGACTTGAATAGCCCGGAGAATTTGGGACCATCGCGCTCTGCTGGATGGTCGCGGAAGTACCGGTTGATGCGTTCGAGTAATATGGGCTTTGTGCCCTCGTCGCTCTGACCCAGGACGACGGCAATGTCCTTCAGGTCGTCCTTGTTCTTTGCGGTGAGCAGCCCGGTGTACGGTGCGTCTGGGTCTCGGTTCTGCCGATTGAGATTCCGCAGGTTCTCCTTCTCCTTACGCCGCTCGTTGTTTTCGTCCTTCTTCTTATCCTTCACCGCCCTCTCTGCCTCCTTCTCCGCAGCCAGCCGCTTGCCCTCCGCCGATGTCAGCACTCGCGACTCGACATTAAGCTTGCGCTTCTTGCTCCCCCTCTCATTCCGCTCATTCATCCGACGCTTTTGCGTCGACAACTCCTCCTCCACCATGATCGCGTGCCCACGTAGACCCTGTACCTCGGCCTCGAGCTGTGCGATCCGCGCAAAGAGTACAGGGTCGTGGTAAAAGTGCCTTGATGGAGTCGTGGTCTGAGACGCTGCAATACTCCGGGATGCATGGGAGGTCGGGGTCGATGAGAGCGACGACGAGGAGAGGGCAGGAGGGGGTGAGGGAAGGGGGGCCGGCGACGACAAGGGCAAGTCAGCAGGGGGGGCTGAAGAGGGTGCGGGTGGTACTGGGCTGGAGCTGTCAAAGTCGGAGTCATAATCGGACTCGAAATCTGAATCGTCCGAGGAATCGGTGTCGGAAGACACCGAAGAGGCGGCACCCTGGCGGCGCCTGCGCTTTGGCGGGGGCGGGAGTGGTAACACGGAGATGGTCGCGCCGACGGAGGGCAAGTCCGGTACGTCACGCGCCTCCGTGGAGTAAGGGATGCTCGGTGCGTAATCGGCGGCGGTGAAGACGTTACGGTTGACAGGCCACTGGCCACTCTTTTTGAAGGCAGAGATAATGACGGAGGGGCGAAAGGTCGCCGCTCGGACGTCCATATACTCTTTAACAAAGTCCTCCTTCCGCATCTCCGAGCCCGTGAACGCGACGATGGTGTCGCAGCGGTCGATCCACGCGCGGGAGAAGGGGCCGAATACACCGACGTCGAGAGGTTGAAGCTTATGTGTGGTGTGCGGGGGAAGGATGAGGATGATGATATTGTGTTTGTCAGCGAGGTCGATGATTTTGATTGTCTCGTGCGAGCCGTGGCCGTCGAGGATGAGGAGGATGGGCTTTCCCGACTTGTTCCGCTTCGTGGCCTGAGGTATGAACGACAATAAAACCCACATGAAGCCGATAAGGTCATCGGTCCAGCCATTGGCAGACATAGCGGTACTAAAATCACAGTAAGCTTCGCAAGGACATTACGAGGACAAAAGATACACACATAATCTCATCGTCGACTTCAAACCATTCGGGACACTGAGCCACGCCGGGGAAGACAAACCCGGGCTTGAGGGAACTTCCGTCCGCGCAAACGGCTTCGATGATTGTAATGAGCTCCAAATTGCCGCTGCGGTGCTTAATCTTGGCCTTCTGCCGGCGCGAGTAGAAATACTTCCGGCGACTGCCCTTCTTCCCCCCACCGCGCTGACAGCCCTTCTCGTCCATGTTATAAACATTCTCGATTGGGATGCCGTGCTCTTCAATAAGTGCGGCGAGCTTGTCAAAGTGTCGACCGACAACGGGCTCGTTAAATGCCTTGGCGCGCTTCGGATCGAGGCCGGTGGGCAGGGCGAGAACGATGCCAGGGTGGCGGTCGAGGAAGCTGTAGATCCAGTTCTTGCTGGGCCGTTGATGGTGCGCGTGAAGCAGCTGGGCGCGACTTCGGATGGTTTTTTTACATAATGGTACACCCGTGAAGCCGAGGTGTTCAGTCCATTTAACCAGCACATTCTCCTGGGCTGGGGAGAGAAACTGCTGGGCCTGTCGAGCTTCGGCGCGGGGTAGACTGATATTATTGAAGCGACCATAAAGAGTAGAGTATGGAATGTCATGCCGAAGAGCGGTTCCCTTGATGTCCTTTTTCTGGCCGTTCTGAATGCGACGAAGGATTTCCTCGCAGGCGCGCTTGATGTCTTCCTCGTCGTGCTTCTTGACCATGCGACGCGACGCGACGTGGAAGGGAGGTGAGACAAGCGTGAGACAGTCAACAATAAATTGATGATCATAGCGGCAACCGAACGGCTCTGAGCGGGAGTTGAATATGTCACGCTCTCAATGATCGGTTTTGAACACTGGAATTACACTTCAACCCGTCCCCGGCAAAAGATTGTGAAGAGGCAAAAGCTCTTAAATAAGCCTCAATGTGAGTTCCAAATTTTTCTGGGTCCTCACGGGGAGCGGACAAGACGGACTATGGTTGTGGTTCAAATTACCCCTTGACTTGATGGACCGGCGACCAGTTCTCAATATCTTCCCCTCCCTCGATTCCTTAGCAAATTTACAGGTCTATCGAAGACGACTATAGGATTGAGTTCCGGAAAACTCCGGGGGGATTGGGGCAAGGGCTAGAGAGGGAAAATGTAAATTCGGACCCATTGGGAGAATTCGGTGCCGTATGGACAAATAGTATGTCGAGCCCGCACAGCTGTTGATCCCGCATGACTGTGGTATGCTCATTCATGCTGCACGCCGTAGATGCCTGTAGAATTTCTGCCCGACAGTTTCTACCTCGCATTTCTATCTGATGTCGCAAAAGCGCGTCAACCGAGCCCAAGTGCGGGTCAAGAGGTTATTCTACACAGTGATTAACCCGCAGCCAGTTCGCAGTCTTCTCCCCCTCGAAGCTACGCCAGGACTTCTCTCGTTGCTCGCTGGGAAGCCAAATCCGACGACGTTCCCATTTACCTCGTTCAGCTTCACTGCACAGGCTCCTCCGGTCGAGGGGGCCCAATCAACCCCAGAGGACATTTCTTTGACACTCTCTGGCGCAGAGCTTGCTGCGGCGCTGCAGTATGGGCCGACGGGCGGAATGACACCGCTTGTAGACTGGCTTCATGGTCTGCAACAAACCGTCCATGGTCGCCGCCGCGGAGAGGGATGGACCCTGAGCGTTGGGAGTGGGTCCCAAGATTTGTTGTCTAAGGTGTGATATATATTCAAGCGATTGAGGCGGATCAGACTCACCAAGAAGTATTGGCAGGCGATCATCGCGTTGCTGAACCCGGGTGACGCCGTCCTGGTCCAGTCCCCCGTTTACGCGTACGCCGACGTGCCCTCCTCAGACATATCCATATTGATTCCTGCCCAGGGGCGTGATTCCTCTGTTCCACAGCTTGGGTTGCGACCAAATCGGTAGGTATTCTCTCATGTATCAGTCCTTTGTGACAAACATGGCCCGGCAGAGGTGGACGCCGATGCAGATGGAATCTCAACCGCGTCTCTGCGGTCCATTCTTGAAGCGTGGCCTGTCGGAAAGCCAAAGCCGAAGGTGCTTTACACCATCCCAGTGCGTCTCCCAGATACTTCCCCAACTGTCACTGATGTGAGTACTCCAGTACGGCGGAAACCCCACGGGCGCGACGGCCTCGCTCTCCCGGCGCAAGGAGGTCCTCCAACTCGCGCGCGAGCACAACTTCCTCATCATGGAGGGTAAGCTGCCCCTCACACCAATCCCAATTCCCTACTCATCGAGAGTCCAGACGACCCGTACTTCTACCTCTTCTACGGCCAGGAGCACGAACGCCCGCCCTCCTACTTCTCTCTCGAGTGCGCATCCTCCACCGCCGCTGCAAACCACCCCCTCGGGCGCGTCCTGCGCTTCGACTCGCTCTCCAAAATTCTCTCCGCCGGCCTGCGCATCGGCATCGCCTTGGGTCCCGCCGCCCTCCTGCGCGCCATCGACGGGCACACCGCCACGGCGAATCTGCAGCCCGCGTCCCTCACGCAGGCCGTCACGTACAAGCTGCTGGAGGCCTGGGGGCACGACGGGTTCCTCGCGCACACGCGCGGGGTGTCGGCGTTCTATCGCGCGCGGCGCGACGTGTTCGAGGCGGCCATGCAGCGGCACCTCGCGGGCCTCGCGGAGTGGGAGCCGCCGCAGTCGGGGTTGTTTTTCTGGTATGCGCCTCCGCCTCCTTTGTTCAAGTATGGTCAATGATAGGATACCAGGTTCAAGCTGCTCATTCCCGGCGTGGATGACGCGGCGCAAGTGGTGCGCACGCGGGCGTTTGACCGCGGCGTGCTCGCGCTGCCTGGGACGGTGTTCCTCCCGAATGGGCGCGCGACGGCGTATGTGCGTGCTGCGTTTAGCCTTTTGGGCGCCGAGGAGGTGGATGAGGCGTTGAAGAGGCTGCGCGAGGCGATACTCGACGCGAGGGCGGCGTGATACGCAAAAACATGTATTGTCAGTGTATACAAGAAAGTCTGATTCTTCTGAGGGGAGGTGATTCGTAGCTTGCAAGTTATGCCGAGTTGCGCGATCTCGCGGACGAGGCGCGTTCTGAATCTGAGTCCATAATCGTCCCCAGAATTCACAAGAGGTGCGAGAGATCTTTTTCGCCCCACAGTGGCGAATAGTGGCGCAACTTACACCTTCCGGCGGCTTCAACCATCACGAACATCAGGCCAGCGCCGCAAATCCTTCTGGGCCTGTCTGGGCGGTTGCAGAATTCAAAAAGAGTCTGATTTGCGGTAAGCGGTGACAGCGCTAAGTTCTCGAAACGGAGGCAAACGCGAGTTCCCTTGAACCAACCCCATTGCGCAGGAGAAGACCCACCTGAGAAGGCTAGGGGTTATTGGCGATCAGATGCGGGCAAGGCAAATGCCGCGACTAGCCAGAAGTGGGGGTTTCAAAGCGGGACCCCGAGACATGCAATTTGGATTCTGGAAGCGTGGAGTGCGTGTCACCAATTAACGAGTGGAGATTGCCAGGCACGGAAGGGAGTGGCACCGGGAAATTGGCTGGGGTGAATCGATATCACTGGCACAGGGAGCTGTATTTAAACCTGGGCGGAAGAATTGGGTTGGAAGAATGTTCGAGAAGGTGGCACAGTAAATGAAAGAACCAGAGCGCGTATCGGTAGTATCGGAGAACGTACGGGCATGCCTTCAGTGGCTGAAGGGTAGTCACCTTGGAAGAACCTCATTTCCTGTCCTGTCCTTCAAGCAGTCGCGTCAGAGGCCGCGCGTCGCATCTTCGTTGGGCTCGAAGCCGTTATTTGATGACGAGAGCCGGTACAGGGCAACAGCCTGGCACCATTTGCGGCGGTTTTTTGGCAGATGCTCGCACGCCGAGTCAACCGTGTATCCCAGTGGAAGAGTCCTCCCAGCGCGCCGTCGGGAGATAGCCTGATATCCTGCTTATCTTGTGGCATACCTTGAGAATGCCTCTGTTTTGCGCCTCAGGGCAAGCGGGAGAACCAAGACAGGCGAAATATCCGTCGGCGCCCGCAGTAGACTCCGTCAGAGCAGGAAGAATGAGGTGACTCACTCGTCGGTTCTTGGAAGCACATCCAGACCTTCAGGGATCAGCAGCAAGTCAAAAGCCGCGAAAGAGAAACGTTTGTGAGCCAAGTGTGAGTGAACAATGCTGCCCCGTCCGTGCGGTGTCCGCGGAGAAGAAAAGGAGATATCGCGGCGCCGTTTCAGAGAACCTGTCCCAGGAAATGGCGGGGAATTCAAGAAGCTCAGAATCCAGATAAATCATCATAAACAGGTCGCTACTGGTTGGTTCCCGGGGCAAGTCGGGCAATAGGAAGCAGCCGAAGTATGTATCGGAGACACACCGGCGTCGAGGAGTACCGGGAGCAGAGGCCCAATCCAGTATATTTCTGTTTGCGGATGGCGTGTGGTTGAAGGCAGAGGTGTCACAGTGTGACATGCCATCTTGCACGTCAACCACCATCTCGTTCTTCGACATGGGCCTGGTCCATGATTCTGCAATGCGTCTACCTTGCGCAACTCGAACTACGACGTCTATACATGCTCACTGCCTCGACGTACTGCCCCATCGCGGTCTCTGGGCGGCCCTCGTGGTTATCGCGCATTTGAATGACGAAAGGGAGCCTATCTAGACAACCAAGAAGTTTACTACGAGGCCTACACGGATCCGAAAGCTACTTAAACAGCTAATGCATCATCTATACCCTATCCCACTCTCAAGAATCGCTTCCTCTTGCCACCCGAACTATCCCTACAACCGCGAAGATGCCCTCCAGCCCTCTGGCCTCTCAACCTCCGCTGAGCACTCTTCCGCTGGATGAATCCTCTCCACAACATCCTGCACATGTACTCTCGCAAACCACGGAGGAAACCGTCCACCCCGATCCGCAAGCGTCCACCTCACCGCTCGTCGTTTCAGCGGCTATCAATCACACCGCACACGACGCACGCCCTGCAAACTCAGACTCTTCCGCAAAGGCGCCCGCCACTTATCCCCCTGCGCTACGAAAGTCCGTCCTTCAAGGCCTCGCCCCGCACCTCTTCCCCACCCTCCTCCGCGTCGACCCTGCCTTGAAGCACCGCGCTGACAGCGTGCGTGCGCGGCGAGTCGCATTGGCGGCATCGAGGGCCGCGGCCGAATTGGAAATCGCATCCTTGGAAAGGGTGATCGACGACATAGTCAACAGTCTCGCCAATCTGGAGGTGCTCTGGGCAGAGTCCCGAGCGCGGTGGAGTACGGTGCAGTTCGTGGAATTCGAGACAGAGTACAAGAAGACGACCGAGCCCTCCCGGGACCTCCTACAGTCATTGAAAGACCGGCTCTTTGAGTTGGAGAACTTTACGCTCCCAGATCGATACGGTTGCTGTGGGTGGTCGAGCAATGTTCCTCTGGCTTCATATTGACTCTACCACGAGCAGACGTTGCGCCTGATGTCCTTCAAGACTAACATCCTCGGTCATGATTTAACCTCGACTGTGCGCGTTCCCTCCATGCCTTTGGTCCTCCTTGTACCTCAATACGTCCCGCTGTGTATTACTTTCGCTCTTAACCTTGATACTGATTTGCTTTAATTTGACTCGATATGCATGGCTGCGGCGACTTACAGCCTCAGGTCTCAACCCGAGTCGGCGCGGCACCGCGACCGACTGAACTCAAGATTATCAAGCGAGCCGAAACGATTTACACACGCGTTTGTTAAGCTCGAGTCAGCGTCGAACCTCGCGTATGTACCTCCGCCGCCGAAGTCGATAGGGATCAACCGCGTACCATCGACGCACGGTTCTCGACCGGTGTCGGGAGGCCTACATATTCAGATGTTGGCCGCGGCCAATCTGGTCGGCCGCCACAAGCCACAGCTGTCGTTGCAAAACGCCGCCGCTGACGGTGATTCAGATCCTCTTCTCTATCGTGCCCTGTACTTGTCATATGGATCAACGGCGGAGGTGACTCGGGTGCGGAGTGGTGTTGAATTACTTAGCATGCGTGCCCTCTTTTCTTTTGATTTATTTCCAGGGTTGATATTTTTTGTTATCTTGATAGATGAAGGAAAGGAAGGCGAGTGGCGGACAGGGCAGTCGGGTTGGCCGCGGGCAAGGTGAAACTGCGTCGTCGAGATCATGCGCTACACGCGATACTCCGAGTCAGCCCTGCCAGATTTCTGCGAAACGGAACAGCTTGAGAGTTTTTTTCCAACTCCGCCGTCGCCGAACCAATTTTGGCCGACCGGAGCGCTCGACGGTAAGGAGAATTAATATCGGCGTTGGAGAATATTGCTCTGGACTCTGGACAGACTCTGGACGTTGCTTGGAGGTCGGGCAATTCAGGTCTCCTTGCTGCCTGGACCGGTGGTAAAATAAATCACCGTCTTGTGGGAAGTTCACCTTCAAACTCCTGCGGATGGCGAAGAGAAGCTAGCAGCTCATAATGCAGAGACCAAGTTCGCCAAAATGACTCAATGAGCAGTCGCGTAGTATGCTTTTGAGTTTTGTGCCGCATGCACTCGACGTCGCTACTAGTGCTAGTACATACATTTTTTCAACCGGGTTGGCGTCGGTAACCTGCGACCAATGTACGAAATTCAAGGAGAACAATGCGGGTACACAGCTTGTATGTAAATCGCCGCGTACATAAGCGAAATGAACTCACCGCATGATATTTATTATGTACCCATGTACCCACAGCTTGTACCATGGACCTACTACTCCGTACCGACTCGCCGACGCGGACGCGGAGTCCGTGGAGATGGGGGGTGCCAGGAGGACGCAGCTGGATGATGGCTGGTCGGTTTAAAAATACGAACCATCGGGAGGGAGGACAATGGTAGGGAGGACGGGGACGGCGGATGCTTGAAGGGGATGGGGTTGGACTCGGAGTTTCCGGGAAGAGACGGTGAGTTCATATATGGTGGTGCGCACGAGGCTCAAGATTGAGTTTAAAGGGGTTCGATATAGTGCGTTCGACGGTCCTGCCTCTTCGCCGAGCAGGTCTATTTGAACATAAGTAGTTTAACACCTTCGAAGTTCGAAATCAGATTCGGGTACGGTTGAATTGAAATAAGGGAGCGGTTACTCATCCTCTTTGCTTGGTGAAGGACAGATGAATCGTCGTGAGCTCGGACGTGCGGCGTCCGAGTCGTCAGTGAAACCGGGGTTAACTTGGTGTCGAGATGAGCAAGCAGTCGCCGCAGCGTGGTTATCCTCCTGCCTGCTTATGATTTTCTGTCTATCCACGAGGTGTCCGTGTCGAATATGCTTCCGTACATTTGAATACCCATTACTGCATAAATGACAGTTTCTCCCGCGTATGCGGGACGAAAGGAAGCTGAGGAGAATTCGGCGCCTTCAAAACGAAGTCTGCCGGCGCTGGCGCTGAGTTTTGAATATGAGGTTGAACTTGGAGCAGGAGGAGCGAAGCATAACCGACCTTCATTCATATCCAGCGTCGCGGCGCATGGCTCCAATTCCGATTCCGCATCTGGCACCACCATTGAAAACAAGCTCGCGAGGAGCATCAGCGCTCTGGAGGTTATCAGGACAGAAAACACAAACGTGGTTGGTGGTTGGTCGCGCAATCGCGGGAGAAGCGTGCCCGTGCCCGTGCCCTCCCTTCCATCCATCCATGCTATCTGTCCATGAGTGTCGAATAGGCTTTGGGGTGGGTTTAATTGCCTGCCATCGAATTGGACTGGCGTCGTGTTTCTCTGCGGCATGGTACGGCACCGGTGCAGTAAGTTACCAAGTGAACGACTGCGGTAAGTCCAGGATGCACCATACATACCCAGTGTCGCGAGCTGCGACATCGGTAGAGGGATGGACCGTGCGTGAACGAGGGAATGAATGGAATCAATGGAAGGAAGAGAGGATTTCCGTCGCCCGAAACGGAAAGGGAAAGTTGAACGCAATAGGTTGGACGAAAATAGTTTTTTTTTTAACTCTGGGTAGGCATTGCAACTGGAAGCGATGGGTGCCATTGGGTCGTGCGGTGGAAGTAAACGGGATGCAATTGGCAGAGTCCCGATGCGTCTGGGTGTTTTCGTATGCAGCGCTGATATTTTGCAACACCAACACGCAGTTGTCGCGGGAGAAGCCGGGCCCATCCGTGTTAACGCTAAAATCCGTTCCTTCCGAGTCGTCGGTGATAACGCGTATCGTCGTTGTGGGGGCCAGTGGTAGTGGGGTTGTGTTCGCGCCGCTGATCGCAAACAGAACTTGGTTTTCTTTCTATGTTTAGTGGAGTGGGATTCCTTGGAGTATCACCGCGGCGACTGATTTGAGACTCGAACTCGGAGTCGGAGTTCGCGGTGGAGATGGGGGTTGGGTCTAGACTCGAGCTCCCATCTTTGCGGAGCGTCGTCGGAAAGCGGAGGAGCTCCTCCCCACACAGTCTGGCTTCTTCGGCGTCAGCGCAGAAAATAACCTGGAGCGGAAGAGCTTTTCGAAGAGACGAATCGGCTTGCTGCGAATGTGCTGGAACCAGAAGAAAAAAAAGGAAGTAAGTCCACGGAGATCCGTGGTTAAGGACCCGTCAGATAGGCGAAGGCGGAGACAATGTGATAGTTGTGTGTTTGGAGGATCTCTGGTGCGTCGATGGAAGGCCGGAAACTGTCAAGTGTCATTAAAAGTGCCAGGCGCGAAAAAAAAAGAGACGTGAAATACTTGCGTTTTTGCCTGTTTTTGCGGTGACGGAAGGACAAGGAAGACATCTCAATCGAGGACTCGGTGCCTGTACATGTGTCCTCGAGTTCAATTGAGTCCGTTCGGCCCCTAGGCTCTGCATCGATGGCGCACAAAATCGGTTAGGTTAACTTTTAGGGGGAACAACAGCCTCGGGTGACGACATGCCCTGACATACAATCCCCGAGCGTTCTCACCGAGTCAGCGCGTTCGATGAGGCTCACACGGAAATTATCCTCTTCCCACGCGGAGATTGGATTCAAAAGGCGTTGATGGATATTCGTGCTCGACGCGTCGGCCTGGAGCAGCGAAGGAGATAGAACGCGACAGAAGGTGACAGAAGACAGACAGAGATAGAATGGCGCCAAAGCATCGATTCGACTTGTACAAGCGGGATTTCTGGATGGGTTTGTCTGTGAATCTACTCGCGAGGACAGGCGCATTTGTCCTCGTCCTTGACGTCCTTCATGACCTAAGTAACGGCTGCGATGAGATGAGATCTCTTGTGTGCCTAAATGCGAACCGATTCAACGTGCTTTCCGCATCCCTTTGGGCTGTTAGTATCCCAGCCAGCAGGAGAATAATAGACGGAAGCACCTTCCATGTAGTTTTGCCACATTTATCGCATTTTACGGCGAAACAGGCGTCTTTGGGGATGGATTCAGCTGCGAACATGGTGGTAGAAGGCAAGGGGTGTCTGGGGTCCTTTACATGATCTGCGGATTGATTCCAGCTTGAATTGAAACTCTTGTGCTGCATGCATCGTCGTGCGCCGCCATGTCTTCCTCCTCCCCGCTCGAGTCCGCCGAGCCAGCACCCGTCGCCGCCATACCGCCCCGCCCAAAACGCGACCCTTCCCCGCGCGTCCCCTCTGACTACATCGCCATCAAGCGCCAGCTCGGCAAGGGGCACAATGCCGTCGTCTACCTCATCGAATACAACACGGACCCCACACCGCGCGCCGTGAGTCGCCTCACCTCCTTCCCCGCCATACTGTGCGGAGAATGCAGAAAAAACGAGCCTAATGCGAGCCCAGATGAAAAAGATACCGCGGAACAACAAGCGCACCGAGAACATGAACCGGCTGCGTGCAAACAACCCCGCTCGCAGCCTCGCGCACCCCTCCCTACCCCGCACTGCCGACCCCACCGCCCTCGTCGACCGCCGCGGTACAGAGGAGGCCAAAATCCGAAAAGAAATCGCTATTATGAAGAAATGCGACCACCCCAATATCATCAAGTTTCTCAGCTTTATAGACGACCAGATGTCGGCGAATATATGTCTTAGTGCGTGCTGCGTTCGTGGGTACAGGCGATTGGCGCTAATGGGCGCAGTTATGGAGTATATGGAGGGCGGAGAGCTCCAATGGCAGGTCGACAACGAACCCTATCTCACCATGGACCAGACACGACGGTGCATGCGCGATGTCGTGCTGGGGCTGCAGTATCGTGAGTGTCGTCTCTTTCACCCCGTTCCCTTTCGGAGGCAGAGGCGGACCTTTGATCTCGTATTTATTCCTTTCATTTGACTTTACGGGGAACCTCTGCCCATTCATCCTACCCTCTATCCTCCCATCCTTCATCCTTCCTCCTGCCGCCTCCTCCCCGTTATTATTCTCTTGCCCTTGTTAACTTCACCATTTTCGTACCCCTGTCCTCACTTATGAGACGCCTCCCCTACCTTCCCTCCTGTTTTTTTTTTTTTTTCCATTCCACTCCTACGGGGGACCTATGCGCAGCTGCTGCGTTATCTTCGACTGCTGATTTCTCAGATTTTTTTATTCTCTGGAGTCGACCCGTGTCACATCCTTTACTTTACTTCCAGCTTCGTTGCTCATGGGATTTTTCTTCCTCTTCCTCTTTGTCCTTTTTGTCGGCGCCATCGTCCCCTCCTCTGACTAACCCTTCTCCAGTGCACCTTCAGGGCATCATCCACCGCGACATCAAGCCCTCCAACATCATGTGGACCGCAGACCGCTCGCACGTCAAGATCGGCGACTTTGGCGTCGCGCATCTCGTCTCCTCCTCCTCCCCCCCCGACGGCGACGAGGAGGAATACGACGCCCCCCGCCACGCCGGCACGCCCGCGTTCCTCGCCCCGGAAATCGCCCCCGGCGCGTACTCGCCCTCCACCCACTCCACCTCCTCCGCCTCCAAGGCAACGGGGCAGACGCAGACGCAGGCGAAGCGCGAAGAGGCGGTGACGCCCGCGGTGGACCTGTGGGCGCTGGGCGTGACGCTGTACTGCATGCTCTTTGGGCGGATGCCGTTCGAGCCCGAGCGGGGCGCGCTGGGCGGGGGCGGCGTTGCAGCGGAGGCGTCGCTGTATCGCGCGATTCGGGAGAGCCCGTGGGGGCTGCCGCGCGTGCTCAAGTCGGGCTCCTCGGGAGGCGGCGCGGGGGCTGGGGCCAGCGGTAGTGGGGTGCGCGACGAGTGGGACGATGTGTGGGGGAGTGGGCCGAAGGACGCGAGGGAGCGGAGGGAGAAGGCCAGCAGGGACGATGATGCGGAAGAAGAGGAGGTGGAGCGGGTTACGACGATGTGCTCTAACCGCGTAGTCATCGTTCCCGCGGACTGGGATAAGAACGGGGTGCTGGGCTCGCTTGGTGGGCTGTTGCAGAAGGATCCACGCGTGCGGTGGGGGATTGAGCAAGTTAAGGTTGGTGCGGTTTTCGCTTTCGTTTCTTGATTTCCATTTCGTATTTTTACCATTTATTTTCTGCTCTCACTACTCTACGTTTCTTGTTCCGCCTCTTCCAACTATTTTCACCCGCGGCCTTGACTGCACGCCTGCTCTCCTTGTTGCAGCGACTTGTCATTTTTTCTTCTCCTTCTATTTTCTGTCGTGGTATTCTTCCTCTCCCTCAACAATCACTGAACCTCCTCCCCAGGATGTCGCCTGGCTCCTCCAAGGCGTCCAACGGCGGCAAGAATGGATCAGTGGAACGACCCCCAAGATTGTCGTCTCCGCTGCTGACGAAGCCAATGCCATCCTCGAGCCCCGTTACAAGTGGAAGATCCCCGTGAGGCTGCGCCTCGGCAGGAGATTCAGCAATCTTTTTGGGGGCGGGGTGCGAGATGACGTGGGTGGCTCGACGGGGCGATCGAGGACGGAGGAGGGCGTGGGAGCGGTGAGGTCCGAGCCGGGAGTGGACGCGAGCAGGGAGCAGCGAGAGCGGGAGCGGGTTGGGCGGGAAAAGGATAAGAGCAGGCGGAAAGAGAAGGAGAGGAAGGGAAAGGGGCGCGCCTCGGACGAAGTGGGGACGAGCTCGGCGAACAGCGCTACTACCAAGGACAAGAGCGAGAAGAAAAACAAGAAGAAAGACAAGAAATCCCGGTCGGTCGACACGCAGCGCGCCGCTGCACCGTCCTCCTTTGATCCATCAGCGAAACCACGGCGCGGGTCCGACACAAACACGACGCCGCCGGTGCCAGACGCGGCCGCCTCGACCTCGGCCTTGACGTCAAAGCGTCCGTACCGCTTCTTCCGCTGGGCCGCTGCGCGCGATCCGCGTCATTCGTCCGCGAATCATACCTCGACGACAACCTCCACCACCTCGTCCGCCACCGCGAGTGCGACGCGGCTACGCGGCGCCTTCCGTGGGCGGGCGGCACGGCATAGCACCGAGGCGCTTGGGTCCGCGCCGATGGGCGGGCTAGGCGCGGGCTTGGGCTTTGGGCTGGGGGCGGAGCAGCGGACGGCGAGCATGGTTGATACGGCGGCGGGAGCCGGGCTCTCCGCGAGTGGGAGTGGGCCGGAGGCGCGCGGCGCGGGTGGCATGGGACTTGCGCTGGGCGTGGGGTTGGGGCGCGAAGGCGGGAAGGGCGGCGGAGCCGCCGGACGACGGCTTGCGGCCACGAGCGCTGAGGAGGAGCTAGATGAGATGCTCGGCGGGGGTCGGTGGAGCGGCGAGGAAGCGGAGGCGGCGGGGATGATTGCGGCCCCGCGGGCGGTGGTCGAGACGCCGCGGACGATTTATGTGGATGAGCGCGAGCCGGGCGAGGGGGAGAGCGAGAGCGGGAGTGAGAGCGGGTGTAGTTACGGGGAGGGGGCGCGCGCGAGGGAGGGATTCCGGGATCTGCCAGATGAGGATGGGGATGAGGATGAGGAGGATGAGGTGGGGGAGGAGGAGGATGCCGACGACGATAGGCCGAGGGTAGACGTGTACGACAGCACGAGCAGCGGAGACGAGGATGGAGACGTGCCGATTACGTTCAAGAGCGCCCGCGCGAGAGGCCCAGTGTCCCCCGTCGTCGCTGTCCCGGTGCCCGTGCCCGTACCCCCCGCTCAATGGACACCATCCCGACGACAACGAGGAGGAGGCGCATCCGCCCCCAGACAGCGAGGATGAAGACGACGAGCATCGACAGCCGGCTGGGCCTTGAACGGCCAAGGACCCTGGACAAGGACGAACCACAAGCTACATATGTACACCCTATGCCATCACCACCAGTGCGCCATCTATGAAATGTACCACCTCCCCGACACCCCACCCCCCGTACTATCTACGACTACGTATACCTCGGCTGCCTTCTCACGCCTGCCTACCCTTCATACCATCTGCCTTTCGCCTTCAAATTCACCTTCCTACCTACCTCCATCGGACTACTGTAGACGTCTCTCTGCGCTTCGCCTTCCGCACGAGATACCACTGTTCATTCCTTTTTCGCTTTACCTACCCTAGAGTGCCTATGTATGTGGTGTGTGTAGTACGCAGGATTTTAGAGCTCGGTTTCAATTGCGATGTTTGCGAGGTTTGATGGCCGAATCCGACATCTTTCTTCCTGCCACCGAGCTCTCAGTTCTGGGTCGTCCACAGTCGCCAGCAGAACGAGATATCCTTTGCGAAGGACCACAAAATACCTAGCTCGCCGTGACCCCTCAATATTCAAAGCGGCATCTCGAACAACTTAACTTCAGCCAAGACTTCAGCTCGGATTCCCCCATGTCACCAGCTCCCGACGTAATTATGGTGGCAAGCGTACTGTTCTGTTCTTCGTCTTCAGGCCCTCGCTCAGAAACATCAGGTACTGGCGTCGTGTGGGCCTCAAACACCGTGGACGACCATCCATGTCATCTTACAGTACCTCGTCGAGGCAGTTGACGCCACCCCAATCGCCGATGCCGTCCCTGCGGCGACTGTCAAGTGTCTTATTCCCTACTTTGCACCGCTCGGTACACGCTACGGCGATCCTGTCCCCGCGGAATCGTCCGCCGACGTGCACTGTACCAAGTCCGCTGGGCTGGCAGTGGCAGCACTGGCCTCCCTCACACGCAAGTATCGGGCGACCGCGATGTGGCCAATAACGTTGAAGCACCTCCTGGGATGCTGGCCGCCCACTCTCATGGCCCTCCTCTTCTATTCCCGCGCGCTGCTTAGGGAAGGCCGCCCGCTAGCCATGACGGAAGTGGACTCCCCAGCATACGCGTTTACTGCCATTGTAACGCTGCTGCAGATGTACAGCGAGGTAGAGTCCCTGGCCGCGCTGGTGCGCAGCACACCCGAGGCGCTCAACCTGGTTGCGTGGCTCTGGTCATTCGAAATCCTCAACTTGACGCTATCGACGCAGCTCGTAGAGATGTTCCCGGGCGGTACTCAACCCTCCGCGGACGGTCTGCTTCACCGTTACCTACTTGTCCGACGAGATTTCAAAGAGCCTAGTGCCGCTCACTCTGTATTTGGGAACGGTCCGGGCGCTCCCAGGCTCGCTACTGTTGCGCTCAAGCATACCCTCCGCACCACGCTCATCGTCAATCAGCTTGGGCTGAACCCTTTCGTCCTCGAGCAAATGCGCATGAGTTTGCGCAACTTGCACGCCCTACATTCGACGCATCTCCATCTTCATCTACTGTCGCAAGACTCTGCGTGTGTAGTGACAGGGGCTTTGGTGGCCCTGGTCTCGCAGCCGTTCGATGCGGCGAGTGCCGGCATTACTGCAGACTGCATTACCGAAATATGTGAATATTTGGCCCTGTACATCGCGGCAAGCGGGATTTCCTGCTTGAATCGATCCCTCGAGCTCGGGTTACTGCTTGCGCTGATGAGAGCACATCCCTGGCTCGACCACAAGCAGTCTACTTTTGACGTGTTCACCACCTTGATGTCCGTCCATTTGCCACGATATCTCATCTATCTTTCTGTCCTACGACAGGTGCACAAGTCCTTCGCCGCCATGCAGCAGGTTGGCATGATAGGTGCGGTGTCCAACCCGTGTCGGAAAGTGTGGTTGGCATTTGAACAATATGCCCGTGTGCGTCTCAAGCTGGCGAATGATTCTGAGCTCGAGGTAGCACCTTGTGATAACCAAGAGGTAGGGTTCCTACCAATGCACACTCTTGACTAAATGAACTGAATGTTTTTCAGTGCAACCGGCCGTCGAGCCTGCGGTGTAGCAGTTGCTCTAACGCCGTATACTGCTCCAAAGAGTGCCAGACCAAGACATGGGACTCCCACAGCGAATCTTGTCAATCTTTGATCAATACTCGACAAAGTAGGCATCCGAATATCATGTATTCCGTGTTCTCAACACCAGCAGAGGGAATTCCTCCCAATCTCGCCCAAGTGGACGTTCAATTTGCGTTGCGTGTAGTCCAACAAGATTTCGAGGAGAACAAAGCTGACATCTGCCGCCGATGGACCGAAGCAGGAACGCTCCCTCTCACCGCTGGGATCGATTACTCGGTATTCCCACATGTGGTGAATATCGAGCCGCCCAGCGTTGTGCGCGAGCAGATGCGGTCGGATGCGGTGATTTTCACCGTTTTGCCTCAGGGAAGGGAGGGGAAGGAATATTATATGTGCGATCTGGGTTTGACGAGGGGAGCTGATGATACGGACGAGGAGACGGTGCGGGTGGTTGTCGAGATGGTTGGTGCTCAGCCCGTTCCTGCTTTCTTCCCAATAAATTAGTCTTCAACGTTCCCTGGAATTTTGGCGCGTAGTCCTAGTTGGCGGAGTTTGAAATTCCGAATCAGTAACGATGTGACATCCGAGATTTGTTCTCCTACTGTACTATTTCGTTCAATTCGACATGACCCCCGACATTTTTCAAACATTTTAAATCCCATAAATTGAGAAAAAATTATTGCCGCAATAAAAAAAGGTCCCACGTGACGTGTGACTGTCGATTTGAACGTAATTGTACAGTACCCTCGTCCACCGCGTTTTTGAGGCGGTTTGTGCTCCATTTTACGTCCGTAACACAAACCCAACGATTCCTTTTCTTTCAGAAAGTCTGCCATGAACACGCCTTTCACGGAAATCCTCCACACCAATGTCGCCCCGTCGGATGTGGACTGTGCGCGCATTCGCGAATTGGTCCTCGAGCCTTGTGAGAAATTAGTCCAACTCGACAACGAAATCGCCCTCCTTCAGAGCTCACTCGGCAGGCTCATCGAAAAGCGTCAGGAGTTGAAGGCCTTCGTCGACTCACATCTGTCGTTGCTATCGCCCGCGCGCAGGCTCCCATCGGACGTGCTGGCAGAAATATTCAAAGCCTGTCTTCCCCCGGACAGGAACGCGGTCATGAGCGGTGCGCAGTCGCCCCTTCTCCTGTGCCAAATATGCCAGGCATGGCGGAATCTAGCGTTGTCCATTCCGCGTCTTTGGACCTCATTGCACATCGTATTACCCGAGGATACCTCGAAGCTTAGCGAACTCAACCAATCGATCTCCGCTTGGCTATCCAAGTCTGGCGCTCTTCCCCTCTCCATCTCCGTTGTGTGCCCGAAGGGACGCGTTGACTATTCGATGGTCCTCGAAACGCTCGTGCGTTACTCGCCTCGCTGGGCTCGAATGCGATTCAAAGTGTGGGCTTACTCGAACTCCATATTTGCCGCTTTGTCCCCGCTCTCTGGAGCCGACCTGCCCATCCTGCACACCCTCGCTTTCCACTGTGTGTGCGAAGCCTTCCTCGTGGACCCTGGCAAATTTGGAACCTTTCTCATAATACCCACACTTGTTAGCATGTCGCTGAGCGGCGTGCCATGCCCATTTCCCCTACCATGGAAAGGACTTCGCCACCTTTGCCTTGCTCGCGAGACGGTGGGGACGTATTTCTCTGGCACCCGAGCGTTGGATTTGTTGCGCCAGCTCCCCGATCTTGAGACATGCAGCTTGGGAATTGGAGTCTCTGCTCCCGTCGATGGCCATCCGACTGCGAGCATGTCGCCGCTGCTTCCTTGTCGCATGGAAAATTTATGGCACTTGTCCGTGGCCGATCCGTGGTGTCACTCCAGGGATCTCTTCAAAAACCTCGACCTGCCTCACCTGCGCTCGCTGGAGTACGCCGGGAGCACACAGCTCGAAGAACCTCCCTTCCTGCCGCTGCTGCAGTTTGCGAGTCCACTTCAACGTCTCGGCCTACAGGCCGGCGCCGGGGCGTTTGACTGGGCAGCGCATTGTCTGCGCTTGTTGCCGGCACTGCGCGAATTGTGCCTACACGGCGACCCGTTCAACACACAAGTTTGGGCATCACTCACCCCGACCGCCCAGAACCATCACGATGTTCTGTGTCCGGCCCTGCGTAGCGTTCAGTTCACAGGCCTCACCGACCTTTCCGACAATTCGCTCCTCGAATTCATTCGGTCCCGAACGGAATCGGGCTTTGCGGACATTGTCCCTTTGACGAATGTTCACGTCGTATTCGAGCGCGGGTTGCAAGTGGATATTGTACCGGCCCTGCAAGAATCCATTGCTAATGGACTTGACCTTCGGCTGCGTTACTCCAGCTCGCCTACCTACTCCTCATCGCGCGACAACGTTGGGTACTCACCAGAGCGCCTCTCAGATGACTGGCTCTCCGAGTTCGAAACCGCCATTCAATAGATAGATTTGATGTTGTTCCCTCAGAGGCCCGATGTGTACCTAGTTAGTTATATGTTATCCTGTTTAGTTTTCGCCTCTCGGTATATCATCAAAGGAAATCTGGGTTTGGTTTCTAACTTCGGGTCCATGTTCGAACTGGGTACGCTCGGCCTTCTCGGCGATGTTCGACTTTACAACTACTGCGAGGCATGATGCGCAGCACGCATTAACTGATTCAACAGCAGGCAGGTGGATTGTACGCAGGCAGCAAAGGTAGGTGCTGGAGTTAAAAGTGGTGTGGGGAGCACATGGTGGTAGGTAGGTAGGTAAAATTACATGGCACAGTCCGATATATACCTAGACATTTTCACAGAGGGGATGTTTGTGATGTTCGTGCAAGATGTCATACACCTCAGTGGCCCTCGGACGAAGGGCGGGTGTATCAGAGAGACAACGTACGACGAGGGCGGAGAACCACTGCGGCACGCCGGCGTCCACGGAAAAAATGAGCGGGTGTTGAGGAGCACCGCCGACATCCGACGCAATTGCCCAGAGAATGACTCCGAGCGAATAGACGTCTGCGGCGGCGCTCCTGGTCTTCTCTGGCGCCCAGTAACCTGGGGTGATACGTAACGTGGGGCTGTAGTCGATGAGGCGGCAATGTCCGTCCGGGCAAAGGACAATGTTTCCAAGCTTCAGATCCCCCCATGCGGAAGTATGGGTATGAAGCCATGAGAGCGCAGCGGCAATGTCCATGCACCACGCCACCTTGAGATCCCAAGTCAATGGAGATGCACGCGTCGCGCCGAGGACGCGTTCGAGGGACGACGCTGGCGCAAAGGGTATGAGCAGACCCACGAAGTGGCCTGCAGTGTCGATGACTGTGTGAACCGGACGCAGAACAAAGTCGGAGTGGGGCAGAGACGCCATGAAGTAGGCGTCTTCTAGAAGGTCTGCGGCGTAGAGTCTTGTGCCCTTGAAAAGAAGTTGTTGGCCCGAGGCACCGACGCTGACCAGATGGAGCCGGGCATCCGAGAGTGGCCGGAGGGTGAAGGTGCGGTACAGCTCCTCGACGGACACGGCAGGGAAAGGGACCGAGCCTGGAATAGGCGTTTCGGAAAGAAGATCGGCCCTCTCAACATCCACAAGATCAAAGCCGCCGCTGGGGAGCGTTCGAAATCGACAGCAGGCGAGATCTCCGGGGCTAAGCTGGAGGTGGTCCGCAACCTCTTCAATCAGCGCAAGCGGTAGCGCCGTCTGAGTGGCGAGGGCCGTGTTTTCGGCACACTCCGCGACGTCAGGGTTGAACGACCAAGAGAGCCAGACGCCGGCGCCTGTGCCGACAGCATGAGGCTGCTCCCCGACAAGGAATTCAAGGTAGCCGGTGTCCTCAGAACAGTGGAAGTATTCTTCGGAGATGACTTCCTCAAACACTGGAGTCCAGATACCAGTGGCAGGCTTGCACAAGGCTGGGCGAACCGGTGAGCGCTGGGCCTGTCGACATGGAGAGGGCTCACCCAAAGCAAGAGCCTCGGTATCCTTGCGGAACACGGAGAGGTGTGGGGCGGACATTGGCGGGAGCTCACAAGTGCGGACAGTTGTTTGCGACGAGATGGTGGTTAAAGTGGAAAGAAGATGATCCTGAGTCGCTGTCATCAGTAGACAAGCGCCCTGCGCGCTTTTCTCGTGTCACGCAATATTAAGGTTGGAACTGTGAGAGCTAATAGTATTTAACGGACACCTGGGACCTTGCTGTAATCTCGGGTACCCATTTCAATTTTTTTTTCCCCGATGGTATGCGCACTCGCAATTGAGGTTGAGGGTCAGCGACGGACAACAGAGAGCCACACTTCAACCGATCCTCAACTATGGAAGTATCTAAACTCGTCTGTGGAACAACCGCGACAAGAACTTCGTTTTAAAAGTCCAGCCGAGGGGGCAACAATAGTCGGTCCAGAATAGCCGCGAATTTGTCGAAGGTGATTGAACCACCAAAGTGTATCGTTCGCGAATGGCGCAGGGGCTGGAGTGTTCCTGAGTTCAGCAACCCTGCGGGCATGGCGATATTCGAGGCGAAGAGCGACGCCTTGAGAAAACAGTCTACTGGGGAAAACCGTTGAAGATTGCGACGCTTGTCGCGGAGGCTGGCCCAGATCTTCAGCGAGTACCCTGGACCACCACGGTCCCCGATGCCCATCTTGCAAGTGAGGAATGCGATCACGTAGGAAAACAATCGCGCGACTCGAGGTCGTGGCGGTAAGGGTGGGCTGGGGGATCTGGTACGAGCAGGTCCATCACTGCCACCGTGTGGGCCCAGGGCGATTGTGTTTGTACGATGCTGGGAGCAAAGTACACGACGGGCAGAGTTCACTCGGATGGTGTTTCGGGAGTTGCGTACTCGAATGGCGCGTCTAGGATAGCTGCGAATTTCTCGAAGGTAACGACACCGCCGAGGGTATCGTTAGCGAATGGGGGAGGGGGTGCGATTTTCCTATGTTGAGCGAGGCGGAAGGCATCACGATACTCTCTAGCCAGACGCAAGCCTTCACCGAACATGTTGGTCAAAGGCGTAAGCCATCCCAGCCACAGATCCACGAACTCGACGTACGGGTCAGGAAACCTGTCAGTAGTGATTGCAAGATTTTTTTCAGCACGCAAGCTGGAAACTGGAAGATTGGCCCATGTCTTCAACAATTTCCCACTGCCGACTTTGGTATTGACAGTGAGGAATGCGAGCACGTATAAGAACGACTCGAGATCATGTCGGTAGAGGTGGTTTGGAGGCTGAACGGCGGGTACGAGGAGGTCCATGGCCATGTAGACGATTGTGTTTGTACGATGCTTGGCCATGGATTGGTCCGAGGGAACACCGCAGTCAAAGTCCCGCAAGACGCCGCACACCTGGCCCTGGCGATCGCGGTAGAATCGCGTATTAGCAGCAGCGATATCGCGGTGCAGCCTGCCGGTGGTCTCGTACAGTCGACGATACCCTGCAAGAAATACTTGAGCAGGCGAGGAGAAAGATTGAGGTACCACACGTACCCTTGAAAATTCCCCTCAACGCTGCGGCCAAGTCTTCAGCCGTTTTCAGGCGGGTGACGGGCAGGAGATCCGGTGCTACTATTATTCGAAGAGCGCAGGACTCCGATTCGTCGAGGGTGGCGTTCGCAGGCAGGTGTGTGTACTCCTCGACGAGATAACGAATCGCTCCAGCGCCATGTACAAGAACACGATTCTGAGTCGACGTGGAGAATTCGCTTCGACTCGGAGACCACTTCACGATTGCGATATGCCCCGAGACAGATCGGAGAGGCTCGATAACAGCCTGAGTGCGATAAGTTGCCATCTCGTCTTGTCCTTTTCGCCTTCGATCTTGAACAAATGCGAATGAGGGAGCGGACTCCAAGAGTTCTAGATGCTCCAACGATGAGCAGGGATAGATCATAGAGCAACTAGATTCAAATTCCAAGGTCCAGAGTTGAAGTCAAAGAACGAGCAGGAAGACATCGCTGAAAGCGGTGCAGCAACACGATGCCGGAAGAAAAGATTGGGAAAATAAATATTTATCCAAAGTACCCAACTACCCACTTCCGTGTACTGTTACTTCGACATAACTACAGAAAGAATTAAACGTATACAAGTTAGCAGATACAACAGCGGAATCCCGCCTGAGTAAGAGGGGAAGAAGTAAAAGGAGCAAAAAAAGAATCGCGAGGGAACTTTGGGAGAAGATGAAAAACTCGACAGGCAGGTCAGACGAAGGCGCCCCAGTGACGGCGCGGAAGGAAACTGCGCGATTCAGAGATAACGCTTCCGCGCTCAGAAACGGCCCTTCTCAGGCTTGCCCAGAAACAGGCCCCCGCGCCCAGACGCCCGTATCCCAACGGCAAAAAGAGAGCGTCCCCTGGCGGCGACACCCCGCGTAAGTGCATCCGACACAAGTCGCCGAGCAGGACACTTGCATACTGCAACCCTTCAAAGAAGGGAAAGAAAGGAAGGGCAGATGAAGGCCGTGGACGCAATACGGCCATCGGCGGGTCATGCTAGCCTCGCAAAAGGAAGAAGAAGAATGAAGACACCCTGGCCGAGGAGGAAGAGGAGCTGTCGAGACCAGCGCTCATGCTCTACCACAACCCATTGCTGTCTCATCTCCCTACTATAGGTCGCAGACGCCATGCCATGCCCCTGGACCCCATCGCCGCCGACCCTCCTTCGTTGTCGACGACGACGCGACGTAGACCACTGGAAGAAAAAAAGCCCGCGGTAAAGACCCGCTTATATATGAGCGTGGTGATGCAAACGCCGACATCGGGACCAGCGTACCCGTTGCCGTCAACGAGGAGGACGGAGGACGCCCGCGGTACACGGCCAAGACGAGACGAGATGCATCTGTCGGAATCGCCCGCTGTCGATCGCATGCCCGACAATATGTCGTGGACGCAGCCGCACGGCGCACCCACAAGCGGTCGGACACGAACATCAGGACGGCGGAGAGCCACAGCCGCCGTCGAGCGTGCATGCGTACACATCGTCAAGCGAGAACGCAGAACGAAAAAAAAAGGACAAGGAAGGAGCGACGAGGAAGAGGTCGATCACTGCCCAGTCCCTAGGCGGGCTTGTAAAAGACACCCCATAAGAGAATGGGAGGGATCTAAGAGTCAAATGCGTCAGTTAGATGAAACAAGAGCGAGGCGAGGACGAGGGGAGGAGCGGTAGAACGACGTCTCCACGTCGGCCGGCGGAGCTGAGTGCCCGCAGGGACGCAGCAAACGGGAGGCCACCGGAGTGATAAACTGGGGCAAAGTCCCGACAATGAGGCGAGGGATTGTGGACGTCTGGGACGGGCGCAAACGTTGCACCGCGTTTGCCGACGCAGTGGCATAGAATATCGTCTCCCCCGCCGCTAGTAGCAGAGAAAGCAAAACGCACCTCTGCATCTCCTCCTACTCCCCGCTTCGCTCTTGGGGCGGTGGTGCAGCGAGGTTCGCTTCCGCCAACGTTAACCGAGGGGCCACTAACACGCCAATATGTGTCGTCGACCTTGAGTTCGATTTCGCAGGTGAATGATACCAAGATAAAGAACGACTTGAGGGCGGGATGAATATCGGAGAGAGTCTGCAACAAGTCGGTATTCCCGCCTTGCCGGAGAGGACGCGGTGGAATCGTTGCGTCGTATAGCAGGAGCAATATCGCGGTGTTGGTGGTCTTGTACTTGAATTCCACGATAGCCTTCGGAACTGGGCAGTACTGCAGTCAGCGCTGGTCAGCGACGGTAGGGAATCATTGACGCACCATGTACCCGCGAATGTTCCTTCAGAGCCGCCATTTTTAGACAGACAAACAGGCAGGAGAGTGAGCGCTGCCAGTATTCGGAGAGCGCGAGATTCGTCGAGGCTCGGAGGGTGGTATATAATGCGAACTGGACGCGACTCATCCTGGCAGTGGGTGACAAGCTCATGATGGCTGTGCAAAATGCAAGGGCGGTTCTTCATAATTCAAAATATTCTGGGTAAATCCAGGGGATTCATGCTACCGACATACAAAGGGAGCAAAGTATACGACAGGCAGGGATCACTGGGATGGCGTTTCGGGAGTTGCAGACTTGAATGGCGCGTCTAGGATAGCTGCGAATTTATCGAACGTAACGGCACCGCCGAGGGTGTCGTTTTGGAATGGCGGAGGGGGGGCGCTGTTCGTACGTACAGCGGAGCGGCGGGCGTCCTGATGTTCTGTGAGGAGAGCAATGCCTTCACTGAACCGTTTCCTCAATGGCGTAAGCCATACATCGTAGAGTTCCTCAAACTCGATGTAGGGGTCCGGAAAACCCTGGGTGATTGCAAGATTTTTTTCAGCACGCAAGCTGGAAACTGGAAGATTGGCCCAGGTTTTCAACGACTTCCCTCTACCGGCTTCGATATTGACAATGTGGAACGCGAGCACGTAGAAGAACGACTCGAGATCATGTCGGTAAAGGTGGCTTGGAGGCTGAACGTCGGGTTCGAGGAAGTCCATGGCCATGTAAGCGATTGTGCGTGGACTGAGATACTTCGCCATTGATTGGTTTGGAGGAATGGCGACGTCAAAATTCCGCAGGACGCCGCACACCTTGCCATTTGACAGGTAGAATCGCATATTGGCAGCAGCGATGTCACGGTGCAGCCTGCCAGTGGTCTCGTACAGTCGACGATACCCTACAAGAAATCCTTGAGCAGGCGAGGAGGAGCATTGAGTGCTATATGTACGTACCCTTGAATATTCCCCTCAGCGCTTCCGCTAATTCATCGGACGTTTCCAGGCGTGTAACGGGCAGCAGATCCGGCGCCACCAGTATTCGGAGAACACGAGACTCGTTGAGGGTGGCGGTCGCAGCCAGGTATGGAGACTCCTCGACGAGATAACGAATGGCTCCGGTGCCTCGTACAAGAACACGATCCTGAGCCGACGTGGAGAATTCGCTTCGACTCGGACACCACTTCACGATAGCGGTGGTGCGTTCGGGAAGAGCGTCGGTAGGAACGGAGCAAGTTGTCTGCACCATTTCGCCTGACTTTGGATGGATGCGGATGAGGGAAACGGAAGAGGTCGAGGAAGGAAGAGGCTGAGGAGACTCTTGCTGTAGACCCTGCTGGCCTTCGGATTGAGCAGATCGGACAAAGGACTGGGTGTAGAGGAAGGAAGAGGTCGAGGAAGGAAGAGGCCGGGGAAGAGCGGTCAAAACTTGTCAGCGGAGTCGTGTTTCCTGCGTGTTAATGTCAGTCTGAGCAGCGTCAAATACTGCCTGAGATTCCCGAGTGGCATCCAGGGAAGAGATCATGCAACGAGCAGCAGAGCAGCAGAGTCCAAATTCCAGCCATAAAGGAAGTCGTAAGGCGGTGCAACACTGGCATCGACTCGAATGAATGACGTGGTGCTCTCAAGTTTTCAGAATTTGCACCGGAAAAAATCGCCGTGGCCAGCTCGACCTTCGTTCTCTCTAGATACAAGGGAGCAAAGTACCGTACACGACAAGGGCCGATTCTCGAATGAATAATGGCGTCTAGATCAACTTCCTCACTTCCTTCCGGGAGTAGCTGCGAACTGGAAGTGGCGCGTCTAGGACAGCTGCGAATTTATCGAAGGTAACGGCACCACCGAGGGTATCGTTCGCGAATGGCGGAGGGGGTGAAGTGTTCATATATTCAGCGAGGTAGAGGGCATCATGGTACTGTTTGGCCAGACGCAAGCCGTCGTCGAACAAGTTGGCCAAAGGCAAAAGCCATCCCAGCCACAGATCCATGAACTCGTCGTAGGGGTCGGGAAAACCCATAGTGATTGCCATATGTTTTGCGTTATGCAAGGCGTTAGCTGCAAGATTGGCCCAGGTCTTCAACAATTTCCCACCACCGACTTTGGTATTGACGATGAGGAACGCGAGCACGTATACGAACGACTCGAGATCATGTCGCCAAAGGTGGCTTGGAGGCTGAACGTCGGGTACGGAGAAGTCCATGGCCATGTAGACGATTGTGTTTGTACGGTGCTTCCCCATGGATTGGTCCGAGGGAACACCGCAGTCAAAGTCCCGCAAGACGCCGCACACCTGGCCCTGGCCATCGCGGTAGAATCGCATATTAGCAGCAGCGATATCGCGGTGCAGCCAGCCGATGGTCTCGTACAGTCGACGATACCCTGCAAGAAATACTTGAGCAGACGAGGAGGAGTATTGACTGCTATACGTACCCTTGAATATTCCCCTCAGCGCTGCCGCTAATTCATCGGACGTTTCCAGGTGCGTAACGGGCAGCAGATCCGGCGCAACCAGTATCCGCAGAACGCGAGACTCGTCGAGGGTGGCGGTCGTAGACAGGTATGGAGACTCCTCGACGAGATAACGAATGGCTCCAGCGCCGTGTACAAGAACACGATCCTGAGCCGACGTGGAGAATTCGCTTCGACTCGGAGACCACTTCATAATAGAGGTGGTGCGTTCGGAGAGTCTCCTCGATAACGCAGCAAGTTGTCGGCGCCATTTCACCTGCCCCTCGACTGACTTTGAATGAATGCGAATGAGGGAATCGGATTCCAAGGGTCTAGTTGTGGACCCTGCCGGCCTTCCGACGGGGACAAAGAACTTCGTGCGGAGGAGGAGAGGCTGAGGAAGAGACCGGTCAGAACTTGTCAGCGGAGTCGTGTTTCCTGCGTGTCAACTTGAATGGCCTGAGCAGCGGTAACTGCCAGAGATTTCGTGCCAGTGTTATCCAAGAGGAAGAGACCATGCAATAGGAGCAGCAAAAACCTCGATCGTCAAAGGGTGGTCAGGAAGTCTCGAGCAAGCAGTGTTGAGGCGGTGCCATCATCACAATCGACTTGAAGCTGAAAATAAAAATATTTATTCAGAGTACCTATCTATCTACCGACAGTCCAACCTCCACAGGCCTATTACATGAATACATCCGCAGCGTGAATTACACGTTGTACACATTAAGGTACAACACCGGAGTCCAGCCTGAGTAAGAAAAATAAAGAAAAAGAAAAAGGGGAATCGTAAACGGAAAATCGTCAGTAAGGAGTGTGTGGGGATGGGGGTCGTAACGGTAATGTGCAATCGCGGTCGTAAGGGTGATTGAACAGACTCGGAGGGTGGTGGTGGTCTGTGGCGGTGGTGGTAGGTACGTCGGTGGTCGGCAATAGGTGGTGGTGGCGGTAGGTGAGTAGGTAGGCAGGTAGGTAGGATCAAGAATCGTAGGTCATAAAGTGAGCAATAATAGTACTGTAGCGTATGTGGTGAGTGGGGGGTGGTATGGCATTGGTGGGCATGGGTATACGTTTCGTGTCGTATCGTCTCGACGTCGGGGAGTGACGTGGGTAGTGGGAGGAGGCGGTTTTGTGTGGGTGGGTGTGGTGAGACATGGCGAAGGTTTGGACATGGGGTGGTGGCAGGGGGAGGAGGATACATATACAGACCCGGAACGTCGAGCAGCGGCAGCCACCTACGTCGGCCACCCCCTCACCATCCTTGCCGCACCGCCCCCAACCCGCCCAAGGAAGCTCCACACAACCCCCGCCCCGTCCCCCCCGCCCCCACCACCGCCAAACGCCCCCGTCCCTCCCGCCCACGCCCCCGCCCCAAAGCCCTCGCCCGCATACCGCATGGTATTGAAGCTGCTCCACATCGCCCGATCATAGTGCGTCGGCCCCCCAGGCACAGCATAGTACGGAATCACGATGCTCGGCCCCAGCATCAAAAAGAACAGCACCGTCCCCCCAACCCACAGCGCCGGCGGCGGAATCGCAGGGAACGGCGACGCGTTCGAATGCGGGTGCTTCGCGTTCGCGTTCGCAGGCGCGCCATACACATACGTGTTGTAGATGTTGTAAAACCGCCCGCTCCGGCGCCCGCTCCCGCTCTGCCGCGGCGCCGCGTCAGACTGCACGCGCGGGAGACCTGTGCTCTGCGACGCCTCGAGCACCTTGTCGACGACCTTGCACGAGAGCCCCAGCTCCTCCTTGAGGGCGCGCCAGTCCTCCAGCGCGTCGAGCGAGACGCCGCCGGGCACGCCAATGTCGAGGTTCGCGCCGGGGTGGTACTTGGTCAGCGTCGCGACCGTCACGCGCCAGTCGTGCTCCTCCTGCTCCTCGGGCGACAGCTGCAGCTTGTACGCGGGCGGCGCGTCAGCGTCCGCTCCCTTGGAAGTGGATTGTACTGGTGCGGGCTCCGGCAGCGCATCGGTCTGCACCTGCATCTCGGACATATTGCGCTGCCGGTCGACCTCGACCACCCGCTCCACGATCTTCTCGACCTCGACCTCGACAATCTCCTTCTCCGGCTCGACCGCGTCCGTCTGGATGGAGAACGACGCCGTGAGGATCTTGGGCTCCGCGTCCGTCTGTGTGCTGGCGGCGGCGGTAACCGGGAGGTCGAGCGCAAGGAGGTGTGCGTCGTATTGCGTGCCAGAGTCGGAGTACTCCTTGACCTCCTCGAAAGTGCGCGTCTCGATCTCGAGCTTGTTGGCGGTTGCGCGCGAGGCGACTTTCTGCAGGCGGGGTCGTCAGCCATGCCGAAAGCATCAACAAGAAGAAAAAAAGAAAACCCACCCGCTTCTTCCTCGTGATAATAGTCTGAATAACATCCTCCCCCTCCGTATCCTCGTCCTCCCCCTCCTTTTTCTCCACGACCACAACAGTAGGCTCCTCCTCCTCCTCCCCATCCACACTCTTCCCCTCGTCCTCCCCCTCCCCATCAATCCCCCACCCACTCCTCCCCATCTTCCCAAGCAACTCCGCCCCAAGACTCTTACTCATCGTATTCGCCGCACTACTCGCCCCACTCGTCCCCCCACCTGCCGCCCCATTACTGCTGCTCCTCATCTCATCCAGATCAAACCTCATCCGGTCAATCGTCTCCTTCAACAGCATATTCTCCTGCTTCTGCTCCTCAAGACGCGCATGCGCCTGCATCGCCGCCGCGAGCTCCTTCTCCATCTGCGTAATCCGCTCCTCGTACACCTCGTGCTCCCGCGCGTACCGCGCAATCTCAATCTGCGTCAGCGACGCCGACTCGCGCAGCGACCGCAGCGTCTCCTCGCGCTCCCGCAGCTCGTTGCGGTACTTTTCTGCCGACGCGCATTGGTCCATGTATTGCCGCTGCAGGTTGTTGTACGACGCTTTCGAGGTCTCGAGCTGTTTCGAGACTTTCACCACCTCGGCCTCGAGCGCACCAATCTGGGTGCTGTTTTGGCGCTGTCCAAATCGTCGTCAGCATTTACGATTTCATGAACAAGAGAAGGAAAGCAACGAACCTCCTTAGACCTCAACTCCTTCTCCTCCCTCTTCGCCGCACTCAGCTCATTCCGCGTCTCCTCCAGCTTAACCTGCAAATCCTCAAACTCTGCCTCCTGCTCTGCCAACTTGCGCTGCATGCTCCGCTCCGTATCCGCAAGCTTCCGCGCCAAATCGTCGTTCACGCGCTGCAGCGCCTCGACGCGCTCATGCGGCATCATCGACACGGTAGACGACGCCGTCGAGCGGTCGAGCACCATATCACGGTCCCGCCCAACGACGTTCTCGTCGTCGTCGCTGTCCGAGTCCGAGTCGCTCCCCCCGCGGTGGTGCTGCGGCATGGGCAGCGAGTTGAGGCCCTGGCGGAGCGTGTAGTCGTAGTGGTCCGCGTTGGTGAGGTCGTCGATGGAGGAGGGGAGGACGCGCCCGTGCTGCCGCGATGGGGGGCGGGAGGAGGAGCGCGGCGGGGAGCCGATGGAGAAGTCGGAGGCGGAGGGGGACATCATGCCGCTTGAGGGCGAGGTGGGGTTTGACGGAGTGCGCATGCGGCCGGCGGGGCCGCGGCCAAAGGCGGAGGGGCTCGCGGTGGGTTGCTGAGAATGAGTCAGTAAGAATGCCCGTCAGGGAAGGAAAGCGAGGGGAAAGAGGAAGTCTGAGTAAGGATATCACGGTCGCGGCAAGAGAATCGGGGGGTAGCATCCAATCCAAGCCTCTAACTCGCCGCATCCCCGTCTACCACACACCCCTGAACACCAGAGGCGTGGTCACCACCTCTGGGGGAATGTCGCTTGAGAGGCATATGCCACCGACAGGTAGCCAGCGTCAAGGCTAGAGCGCCCCGCTCCACGCAACGACCACGCTGCGCCGTACACTTGTCGACGTATCCCCACAGTCCACCGCGAAAAAAAGGCGCGGGAACAAAACACGGAAAAAAAGTAAGAAAAGCCCCCGCATTCCGCGCGGGAAACAAAGTAGACATGCAGCTGAGCGTAAACGTCCCCAAGGACGTAACACGCTTGCCATGCGCACGCGCAGTCCGTCAACGCGCAGTTCGGACGAGCGCATAACGCTGCTGGCAACCACGAGCGGAGGCGGAGAAAGCGCGCTCGTTCAAAGTCTAAAGCCGAGACGAGACGCAATCTGCGAGTCGCCCTTCGTTGACCACGACCGTAAACGCCATCCAGCACAACGCTGTCAGGAGAGAGTGGCATGCAGGGAACGCATCCCGAGAAGAAAGAAAGACGAAGAAAGAAGAGGACGGCCCTGCGACACCGCACCACGAATATGATGCAGAAAGAAGAGAGGCGGAGGAAATGAGACTGTGGGAGTAAAAACACACCTAGAAAGAAAGAAGAAAAAGTGCGTCAGTAATACGAAACGAAATAAGAGCAGAGCGAGATGCGATGCGAAATGCGAAAGAGAAGGCGGGGCAGGAAAAAACTGCGACTCCACGTCGGCTTCTGGCCGCGTCCTAAAGGACCAAGCGCGGTACCTGCTTGAAAGCAGGACCAAGCGCAGGGGCAACAAGTGGCATGATTTCCGAGAGCACGGTGGCAATGCCCTTTGCGAACGGTTAACCCCCGGTGGCAAGCCCGTCTCTTCCCGAATACCAAAAAAACAGCAGCAAGCACGCACCTCTGAATCACTCCTACTCCCAGCATCGCTCTTGCGGCGATGGTGCGGGGGCCGCTTCGCCCAACTCGAGGGCGCAGCAACGCCCGCGCCAAGAGGCGTCGAGCGCTGGCGGCGCGAGGTGTCAAAGGGCGACGCAGCGGAGCGCGGGGTGACGGGGCCGCGCGACGGTGGGCGGCTGTGATTCCGGTGCGTCCCCACCGAGTCGTTGCTGCTCGAGCGCGAGTTGCCCCCGTCCCCATCCCGGTCCCTGTCCCGCCCGCGCTCCTCGTCGCTGCTCCCACTGCTGTTGTTGTTCTGGTTGTGGTTGTCGACAGGCGGGCTCTGCGGCGGACTGTGCTTCGTCTTCTCCGCGATGAATGCGAGTGCGACCTGGGGTGTGACCTCCATGCCGGGGTTGCTCGCGATGAGGGCTTCAAGCATGGCCATCTCGTCCGCGGCCAGGAGCTCCATGCCGCCGTACTGCTCCGCGAAGGAGCGGAAGACGTCGACGAGGGCGTCGGCGGGGATGACGGGGTTGCCGTCCTCTGCGATGGTCGAGTCTGGGTGCTCGATGAAGAGGTTGTGTAGCTCGAGTTCCATGTCTGCGACGGACTCGCGGTTGCGGCCGTATGGTTTGTCGTTGTTCTATGTCGTGTTAGCATGGGGCTGCCAGGGGCGAGAAGGGCGTACCATGGTTGGTTAGTGTGAGAAATTGGGTTCATGGAATTTGGGGTAAAGGAAGTCCAAACAATGTTTATTTGGTCAACCTCGTTGAATCCAAACACTCCCATTTTCGGGACAAACCGGGGACACCGTGACCAAACCGTGACAACTGAAACTTGAACCAGACATTGTTGGTAAATCGCAAACCACCTCGGTTACTGAACGTAAACTCGAGGCGAATTCTGCGAGTGGTGTCCTCCGAGTCGTCAATAACACCGGATTGCTTCGTCTGAGCCATATCTGCTCAATCCGAAGGGTCTACCGCAAGAGTCTTGAAATCCGATTCCCTCATCCGCATCCCTCCAAATCTATCCAAAGTCAGGCGAAATGGTGCAGAGGACTTGCTCCGTTCCTATCGAGGCTCTTTCCGAACGCACCCCCGCTATCGTGAAGTGGTCGCCGAGTCAAAGCGAATTCTCTACCTCGACTCGGGATCGTGTTCTGGTACATGGCGCTGAAGCGCTCCGTCATCTCGTCGAGGAGTCTCCTGCCACTCTCGACGAGTCTCGCTTTCTGCGGATACTGGTGGCGCTGGATCCCCTGCCCGTCACCCGCCTGAAAACGTGCGAGGAATTGGCCGCAGCGTTGAGGGGAATATTCAAGGGTGCGTACATATAGCACTCAATACTCCTCCTCGCCGGCTCAAAGATTTCTTGCAGGGTATCGTCGACTGTACGAGACCATCGGCACGGTGCACCGTGATATCGTTGCTGCCAATCTGCGATTCGACCTCCCAACTGGCAAGCTGTGCGGTGTCCTGCGGGATTTTGACTTCGCCATCCCGCCAAACCAATCAATGGCGAAGTATCTCAGTCCATGCACAATCGTCTACACGGCGATGGACCTGCTCGTACCAGATCCTCCGTACCACCTTTACCGCCACGACCTGGAGTCGTTCTTATACGTTCTCGCATTCCTCACTGTCAATACCGACGTTGCTCGCGAGAAATCACTGAAGACCTGGGCCCACCTTCCAGTTGCCGCCTTGCGTGCTGAAAAAAAACTTGCAATCACCAACGGTTTTCCTGACCCCTACGTCGAGTTTGACGAACTGTACGACGCATGGCTTACGCCTTTGACTAACCTGTTCAGTGACGGCTTGCGCCGGGCTAAAGAGTATCGTGATGCCCTCCGCCTCGCTGAACGTAAGCACACCGCACCCCCTGGGCCATTCGCGAACGATACCCTCGGTGGCGCGTTCACCTTCGACAAGTTCGCGGCTATCCTCGACACACCGTTGTTGCCCCCTCCGTCTACCTGATAAGCTTTCTTGTATACGCGCGACTGGATTTGTTAAATGAACTCGTTCTTGTTGTGTTCTTGCACGGGTGAATACGACCACGGTGAGGGTCGGTCAGGGTATTGGCCTTTCTCATTTATCACTGGTTAGACACTCACATCTTCTGGTCCAGCCCAGATTGGGAATGCAAGAGTTGTATGTCAAAAATTATGGCAATCCGGTTCACCAAGTTCCTCTTATGGTCGACCGGCAAAGTGCGCCTGACATCGAATTATTTGAAATGGCGCGAGAGATTTCGGCCAGTATGCTACTCTCGTTTGAATTACTGGCTTGCGTTACCTACAACCGTTTAAACCGAGACCGTTCAACGCTGTAAACAAAGGGAAAGCGCGCAGGGCGCTTATTTACTGATGGGGCAGCGACCTTCTTTCCACTCTACCACCATCTCGCAAATAATTGTCTGCACTTGTGAGCTCTGCTATGCTATAGCTCGAAGGAATGAAATCCGATTCAGAAGTCAACACAACCAGCGTACCGATGAACTCCCCCTTCGAAGATATCCTGCACTCCAACACCATCCCCTCGGATGGAGATTGCCAGCGCATCCGGGAGCTGCTAGCTGGTCCTCAAAGGGAGGTCACCCAGCTCACGGAAGAAATCGAGCGCCTTCATGCGCTAATCGAGGAGCTCAGCCAGAAACGCGACAACCTGCACGACTTCATCGATCCGCATCTGGCGCTGCTGTCCCCCGCTCGCAGGCTGCCTTACGATGTGGTGGCCGAAATATTCGTGGCTTCCCTGCCCTCAGATCGGAACGCGGTCATTGATAGGACGGAATCCCCGCTGCTCCTTTGCCATATATGCCAGGCGTGGAGAGCGGTCGCGCTTTCGACGCCGCGGCTTTGGGCATCGATGCATGTCGTCGTTCCTTCAATTGCTGCCACGCACAAGACTCAAGAACTCCGCGAAGTAATCCCCTGGTGGTTGTCAAAATCCGCGGCTCTCCCTCTTTCGATTTCCATCGCACAGCGGCGTTGGAGCCCCGATCGCTCGATCGTCCAGACACTTGTCGACTATTCCACTCGTTGGCAGCACATAAGAGTCGAGCTTGACTCAGTGAATGCCATTCAACCGCTACAAGAACTTTCTCCTGCAGATGTCCCTATTCTGGAATCTGTCATCCTAACCGACTTCCCTTTCGAAATCGGAGACAGCTTTATGGCCTTCCTTGCAGCTATAAATCTGACAAGCTTGTCTCTTCGACCAGCAGAGATGCAGCGCCTTCAACAACTACAATTAGTTCAGTGGCATAACCTTCGTCATCTCTTCCTCGGTGAGACCTGCGAGTCAGTGGCGGGCCTTGACTCGTTACGTCGCTGCCCTAACCTGGAAACCTGTGCGCTGACCATATACCCCCCCTCCATGGGCAGCGGCTCGGCCAGTTGTCGTCTGCCCCATTTGCGGCGGGTCTCCGCGAAAAGTTACAATGACCAGGCGATGGTCAATTTTCTAAACCACATCGAACCTCCCAATTTACAGATCCTCGAGATCTGGGTGGACAGCGCGCATCCATTCGCCATACCACTCCCTCTACTACCACCGCGTCTACATTCCCTCACCCTCAATATATCCCTGCTTCCAACGGACATTCTGGTGGGATTCCTCCGCCTCCTGCCTTCCCTTGGCGAGCTGGAGCTCTGGAATGACACGTTCAGCTTCCAAAGCACCTTCGACGACACACTTTGGACCGCAATGACCCCGACGCAGGACACTCTCCCCGACATCCTTTGCCCACAGCTCCGAATCCTGCGATTCGCCAAACTTGAATCGTTTCCCGACCCGTTGCTGCTCGAATTTGTTCGAGCTCGTACGGAGTATCGCTATCCGGGAATAGCACCACTTGTGAAGGTCCAGGGACACTTTACCCGTCCGATGATGACGGATGTCCTTCCGGCACTGCAACAAGAAATCGCCGACGGGCTTGACATCTCATTGCGATATGGGGCTCTCGAGTCGTACTCGTCCTCGGAGGGTAACATCGCACACGCGCTGGATGGGGAGCGGTTCTCCGATAGCTGGTGGGATGATTTGTAAGGTAACGCGACGTGAAATGTGCGGGCGAGATTGGAATATGTGTACCGTATCACAGGAAATTGTTGTTTCTATGCGTTAACATAAGTAGTGTCTGGACAAGCTCGAAAAAAAAACTCCATTTGCGAGCAAACGAGCCATGGGAGATAATTTGCGTGGGTACCTAGTTGATACTGAAAGCCGCGCGGCGCCGCGGACTTGAGGCTCAGGAGAAAACGCGCAAAGACGCGGTCCAAGAAAACAAAGGATATATCTGGACGGACTCGCTCATTGAATGCGAACGACACCCTTGCAAGCGCGGGGGACGTGAGGCCGTGGATTATCGGTATCAGCGCGCGTTCGAAGGCGGACTGCCTCAGCCCCGGCCGCCAGGAGAGAGGGAATTCGAGGTGGAATGATCGGAGGTGTGTGAAGCGGCCAACCACCAATTCCAAGGTGCTCCAGCGAGTGGGACAGCTTATGCAGATAATTGGTCGCGTGGTACCAGGTAATGTGCAGCTCGAGGTACGTAAGATGACGAGAGCCCGTCCAGTTGAGCCAGCTCAGGACGGATGGAGTTGCAGGGGCGTGGATGTATAGGGATGAAAGCGGGCCGGGCGCAACAGGGGTTGTTTGCCTGAACGAGTCTGGGGGCGCATACTGTAGAAAGGGAGAGTCCACTTCCGCCAGCGCTGAGCGGCGAAGCTTCCGCACAGATAACCGACGCAGGCAAGGGAAGGCGCATATGATCAGTAGCGCCTGGTCGAGGTCTGGGCAGTCAATCTCGAGATCCACCACAGTGGGAGGATTGGCGGTAAACCCTAATCCAGCGTCCCACCCGTTCACCACCCAGGAAGACCCAGAAAGCCTCAGACTGTCGAATTTTACGAGCTCCCGGTCGATGTCTTCGAAGGCTTGAGCGTAATCTCCGTTATTCACGAGCGTCAAACGACGGATGTTGGGTATAATGGTGCGCAAGGGAGACCACAGCAGGTCATGGATTACTGGGGCATTCTGATAGGTGACTCGGAGTCGGAGCCACAATTTTCGGAAAAGATGATATCCCGCTCGGTCGGTCCATGCCGAGCAAACCAGAGAACATGCAGCAAGGGTTCTGCGCGATTTGGAGTAGTCGATTATTTTGTCCCTTATTTCGACGGGAAGCTCGTTCATGGCGCTGGCAAAGTTGCGAACCGTCCTCCTCCAGCTTTGGCCTTGTTATTACTGGGTGCCTTCGCCTTCGCCTTTCGCCGAACTTCCTCGAAATATTTCAGTTCAATTCTAGTTCGCATGGATCGACTTGCGCAGGGCGGCGTAGTCTGTGAAAGTCCCTCGAGGATCGAGAAATCCCAGTTATCTTCTCCGCTTCGCTTTCCTTTCCGTCACCCATCACATTCCTGTGCTGATCCCGGCCAATCCTTTCCGTCTTTCTTCTACCACCTCTGTCTCCCTTTCTTGCTTCACTTCTTGCTTCTACACCTTTCCTAGCTCTCGATGAACGACCCCGAGGACTTGTTTGCCACTGGCCCACCCTCGACGCACCATGTTCGCAGGCTTTCGGATCCCGGACACCCTTCGGAACGTCCGCTTCCCGATAAAATAACTCGGCGAGAGAGCGATCCTGGAAAGGGACATTCTGTCTTTGCCTTCCGCGACACCCTGCGTCCAGCGACCCAGCAGTCCACGAACTCCAGGAGATTATCGTCGTACGCGGAGACTTCGTCGGCTACACAGTCCTTCGTGTCAATGGACAGTGGGCCAACGGACACGCCCACCTTTACACCTGCGCACTCGGCCGTGGCGTTATCGAACGTCAGCGACGCCGAGCCCGATGCTGGAGACCCGATTCGCCACGGATCATCAGCTCGGAATACCACCCTCCGCTCTGCGCAGCCGCCGCGAGACACACTTAGCGGGGCACGTCGGCAGCCCACACACTCATTTGACCCCCAAGACTCCCTCGGTCCCACGTCTGCTGTGCCCGCCGTTGTGCAGGACACAGCGGACGAAACGGTCCGTCGCCCCGAAGGTGCCGCATCCCAGCGCCGTGGTACCCGAGACGCCTTCAATCCCACCTCCGGTACCCGCGATGTGGCCACACCTCGTGCTCCTTTAAATGCTTCCCATAACGCGCAACCTACACCAGACTCCGAATCCGACCCCCGACGCAGTTACAAGGTCTCTGCGACACCTACCGTTGTTCCATTACCCACGACCACCCGGCCGTCTTTCGACGAATCCGCGCGCCAAAGACGTCCGTCTGCGGAAGCGCGTCAACGCCTCCCATCTGCAGGGTCAGCCCACCCCGCACCGCCGTTACCGAACCCGTATTCACGCGGGGACGAGATCCCTCGGCCGTCTGTCGAGGACCGTACCCGACTTCCCAACCCTTATTCGAGAGGGAACGACTCCCAGCCGCCCGCTGACGCGCGTCAACGAGTGCCATCCGCGGGGCCAAACCACCCTCTGTCAGAAGCACCCTTACCGAACCCGTACTCACGCCGTGACGAGCACCCTCGGCCTTCTGTCGAGGAACGCCCCCGACCTCCCAACCCTTATTCGAGCCCGGCCGCCAATTTCCAGCAGCCTACCCAAGACCCGCGACAACGACTTCCCTCCGCAACGTCGAACCGCCCCGCGCCTGCAGCCAACCCCCATTCATACCCGCCCACGCCCGGCCCCGAGGACAGGCCTGCCGCCGCGCCGCAGAAGCCTTCTACCACCACCACTCGCCCTACGCCCCCTTTCCCCAAGACCACCCCCGCTCCGCATCGCGAGGACAAGCCGCCGCCCCAGTCGCCCGCACGCTCGTCCACCACGGCGCGCCCATCCATTTCCGCCTCCGAACAGCGCCGCATGCCCAATTTGACGACGCAGCGCCCGCCGCTCCCCTCCGGGGAGAGTGAGGTGCGTACAAAGTACGTGAGCATGCTGCTCGCTATCGATGACATCTCCGTGAGTTTGCTCGACGTGATATTACGGGTTGCTCATGAGCTTGTTGTTCTGTAGGCGGTGAACAACCTCCTGGCGAGCTTCTTCACGTGGATCCTGCTCGCGGGGTTCGTCCTCTTCCCCGGGACGTTCACGAATCTGCAGCAGAAGACGGATTTGAATGCCGTGGAAAGCACGGCCGTCAACGTTATCAAGCATCTCTCCTTGTGCGTATCACATCCGTCCTCCGCACTGTGGACTCGGACTGACTGATGCCTATACAGATACGTCGTGGCGTGGGTGTGCACATCCGTCGGCGCAGCGGGCATGCTCTGGCTGTGGTACCGCTGGCAGGCAAACTACATCTGGCTCGTCAACCGCGTCTTCATGCCCGGCTTCCTCAACTCCCTTGCCGGCGTGCTCTCCACGCTCGCGAGCGTCCTCGGCACGCAGAGCGCCACGCTCTCCGTCGCGAGCACGTCCACCATCATCGTTACCTCCGCGATCGCGGGCGTGTGCGGGGTGCTCACGGGCGTGTACATGCTCCTCATACGCGGGATTAAGAAGGAGCATGATCAGGAGGTGGGGAAGCAGCGTGCGGGTAGGCATGGGGAGGGAGTGGTAGATTTGTCGAAGAGGAGGCCGAAGGGTGGGATGAACGTCTGATTGATTTCGTTATTTATTGGGCAGGAAAGTTTGTTGTATCTTTCTGTATCTTGCAATTGTACGACTACTGACGCTAATCCGTTGGTCTCCGGACCCATCACTCAGGCAAGGAGGAAAAAAAGAAATGGTGCAGTGCGAGGATGTCGACCTTGAAGTGAAACAGTTGCAAATACGTGTGCCATGTTTCAAACCAACCACGAGTCCACGACCTTGCCGCGACCACTTTACGACCACTCGGATTTGCCAGCGAAGGATGGCGTCGAGTATGTCTGTGTCTTATCGGCGTCCACGGTATCGTGTATCCATGGCGGACAGGTTCGACCTCGCCGGCTAAGTTTAAAATTTTAGCGCTCATGGAATCATTCAGATAAAGTGCGTCTAAGAATATTTGAGGGCACGTTTCCTGTGTGAAAAGTCGGCGCTTCCGCAGCTCTACACCCACTACCCATGCCCCGCAAAGCGACCTACCGTAGGAATCTATTTGACCACACAACTCTCACATCGCTCGAGGCAGTTGAGAACGCAGTCTCGGAGTTTCTCGAGATTGTACATCCAGACAACGTTGAGCGGGTTTTGGAAGATGTGATCTCGAATGAGCTTCCAGCCGTATTAAGGCTCATCCTCTCTCGTCCGTATTCCATCCGGCTCATTTATGGAACCACAACTTATTCGAGATACTCATATGATAGGTCTGGACCAGGAGCTGATTCTGACCCAAATCCCCCGCGCCGCAGAGGGTTTCAGTGGCTCTTTGGCCTACCAGATATTGGCTCAGTTGTCGGAATTCTTTGTCTTCGCCCACACTGTCCCCCATCTCCGCGAGGATCACTACCAAGTGGTGAAGGAAGCGCCGGGCGTTCTCGCCGCCATGGCGGCAGAGATAGTCGGATATGATGTTGGGGCTGCTCCCGCCAGAGAGAAGCCGAAAGGCAACACTCAGCGGGCGGCGAAGAATGAACGACGTCGCGGTACCGCGGCGACAAGGCACGAAACGGATACTCTTGTCGCTGGTCCCTTCGAGCGGTTCGACCTTCCTGTTCCAAAGACACGGGGGGAGTCCGAGGCGGCGAAAGAGCTCGTCCTCGCCACCTACCAGTCCATAATGACGGTAATCTATTTCACGCCGCCCTCCGGAATCGCGCTCTGATAGCTACACGAATAGGCTTACTTGGAATCCCTACGACAACCTGCCGTCTCTATCTCGCTGAAAATGGCGTTGGTTTCATCCGGTTCATTACTCATGCCACCACCGGAGGAGGCTGTGGTGGCATCCCGAAGCTCCGACGCAGAGAAAGAGTCCTCATCGGTTGAAACATTCTCCTTGACCTTCCAACAACCTCTAAAATTGTTCGACTTATTCACCGTCTTATTCAGTTCACGCTAATCAGTCGTTCTCTCTTAGTTCAGCCCTTTATCAAAGACGGGCCTCGGGGTTCGGACACTGGGCGGTAACGATTGCTCCCCGTGCAGAGCAAGATTTACGCCAATATAGTCGCCGCGATCGCAAGACGTTTCTTCTCATCGTCGGGAAAATGAAGTCGGGACCCCTTCCTTTGGATGTGCACAAGCTGGACCTAATCATTTCCTTAAGGGACCTTTCCAACGGCGATTTCTCCCCGAGAAATCACAAGCAGATAAATGCCCCCGATTTCAAGCTTGTTCCCATATATGCGGCAAACGTTGCCAATAAATTAAACCTTGTGGTAAATCGTCCTCGCTCCCCGTTCACCAGTAGTTGAGCTTCTGGATCATAGTATCAAATTGATTGTGGTCCGGTCCATGACACCAAGGTGCGTGTCCTCGTCTTGAACCTTAGCGTCTTACTCACCGACGATCTCATAGAGCGAGGAACAATGTGAGTTGCCCTCCGCCATCTATCTTAGACCTCGCCTCGAACGAACAGCGCTCAAGGTTTTTGGGGTCTATGAGGAAGCAAACATCATTCGCCGGTCTTTTTGGACGTCGCTGGGCTATGAACTGGGGAAAAGAGGAGATGGATACAAGGACAGGTCTGTTCTCCCGTTCAACGCTCTTGCATGGTTATTTACTTTCTCCAGATGCACCCGGCGCCAACCGGCTACAGGCGCAAGCGATTCGATCTTCGTCCCCGTCAAATTCCCGGCACAACCCGACGTACGATTGGACTTTGCTGACGTTCCTGATCTGCCGCCTGACGACGTGGAAGAAGTAAGTCCTTTCCTCTGGGCTTTTATGTAGACGGACTGACTGCGTTCCAGATTCAATGTCTTCTTCTGTGAGTTTATTATGCCAAACGGAGAGAAAGATAAAACTCATCGACCATCGCAGTAAAACTGTCCACTTCTCACAGGTTTCTTCAGGTCTTTTTCGATACATACGAAGTTGACTTATTTTGAACAGTCACTGCTTGAAAGCATCATATCCGATCTGGACGTGGCGTTCGTTCTCGAGATCTCGTGCGTATAACAGTCGTGTGATCCGTCCCTCTCTGACCGACTGCAGTCCCATCGAACTGGACGTAGTGGAGCACGAAAACTCTTGCTATGTTCTTGGGCGAAGCGGAACAGGGTAAGTTGAAGTTCGGATGCTTGTAACTCTTGACCCACGATCTGCCTAATATTGCCTCGACGTAGGAAAACGACGACGATGTTGTATAAAATGCTCCTCGTCGAAGTTAGTGCCAGTGACCATCCGGAGCAGCGGAAACTTCGGCAAATGTTCGTTACCAAGTCGCGCACCCTTGCAAACAAAGTTGGAGAGCATTTTGGCAAACTCCTCGGTGGGCATCGACCTTCCGCGGTATCGAAGAATGTCACCGCCGCCATCAAGGCCGACAGAGCCTTGGTCTTGGACAGTGAGAACGACTGGCGCAGTGACTTGCCCAGAAAGTTCAGTGATTTGCAAGATGCCGACTTCCCGCTCTTCGTCTCCTTTGATGAGGTCCGCTTATCATTTCTGGTTGACCAAATTCCAATTCGATCTCTACAGTTATCTACCATGTTAGAAGGTGACATGGAAGCAAGTGGTCTCAAGATTGCCCCCGGTCGGCCCGCGCTGAACGAGAAAAAATTCAAGTCGGACTATTGGTCTGGGTTCTCTCAAGCTCTACGGAAGGATTTCGGTATGTTATGCGTACTCATTGTCCCGCTGTTGGGCTCACCCATTCAAAAGACCCTTCGATGATTTTTTCGGAATTTTTGGGCGAGTCAGATTCATTACGCAGGATCTGGTCCTCTCGACAACTTGAGATCTTTTGCAGGTGTTATTTCTGGTTCAGAACAGGCCCTCCACGGCAAATCGTCTTGCTTGGATCGCGAGGCCTACTTCAACCTTGGTGAACGAGGCCACTCCGTGTTCACTGATCAACGTGAAAGAATATATGACCTGTTCGAGAAGTATAGGAGCCAGAAGCGACGACTCGGCGATCGCGACGCAGCAGAGAGGTAATTACCTGGCCCGGGTATTAATCTTCACGGGATTATTTTTGACCTCTTGACCTCGAACAGAACTCACGGGATCCTCAAATTCCTGCAGGAGCGTAGGAAAGACTCTCAGGGGGATACGAAGCCTCCCTCGGCTCCTCTAACGAAGATCGATTTCCTGTTCGTGACCCTCGCGCTTTCGTTATTCAACTGAACAAACCGTCATCACAGATATGTGGACGAGGCTCAGGATAGTCTCCTCATAGACTGCCTGCGCAAGTTTTCTCCTTCATTCAAAATCCTTTCATTCACACTTCCATAGTCCTACGTTCCCTATGTTCGAATCCGAATGGTCTATTCTGGGCAGGGGATACCGCTCAAACCATCAATGTCGGGAGCTCCTTCCGATTTAACCACTTGAAGGCATTTATGTATCGCATTGAGGTTCGTGACGTCCCGTCTTCTCGCCCTTTTGGAGCCCTGAACTCTGTCAGCAACGACGACGAGAGAAGCATCCGGAACTCAGTTTTCAGCCAGTCGCTCCGCCGCGCACATTCGAACTCACGGTCAATTACCGTTCTCATGCTGGCATCGTGAATTGTGCCCATTCTATCATCGAGCTCATTACCAAGTTGTGGCCCGATGCTATCGACGTCCTGGAGCGGGAACGGGGCACCGTTGATGGCCCACCACCCATCTTTTTTACGAATTGGGACCCCGAAAGTTCAGAGGCGCAAGATTTTCTGTTTGGGAATAAACGATCGTACGTTGTGGATCCCTTGACGTTCTCAATCGATTGACGATTTAGCAGCGGAGGCTATAGTGAACTCGGAGCTCACCAATGTACGTCCACCCTTCCAGGCGTGCGTGGTTGTTGTTTATTTTCCTCCAAGGCATCCTGGTTCGTGACGACGCCGCAAGAGAAAGGTTACAGAGGGAAGTCGGCGAAATCGGAATAATCATGTAGGTCAATTTATTGGTACCGTCTCGTTGTTGACCCTTCCGTCAAGGACATTGTACGAAAGCAAGGGGTTGGAGTTCAACGACGTGAGCGGATTAGAGTTAACTGGGACGATCGTTAACTAATTTACTCGCAGGTTTTGCTATACAACTTCTTTGAGGACTCCGCTGTTCTTGAGGCCCAGTGGCGCGTCGTCCTGAATGCCTTGCGCTGCCCAAACGATGCCGGGCCGACCCCGACTTTCCACAAGATACTACACGCCAACGTTTGCACAGAGGTGAGATCGAGAAACCGATCGGATTCACACATCTCATTTATTCACCTGCAGCTTAAATTCCTCTACGTCGCAATCACCAGAGCGCGCAACAATATTTGGATCGCCGACTCTTCTAGCAAGGGCGAACCAATGCGGGTAAGCAGCAATAAATCACGATGCTCTCGGCTCAACATTACTACTCAGAGGTTGTGGGCCAGCAGGAATCTCGTGCGGAGCGAAAGGCTGGAAGAAAATACTCTTGGTTTCGCCACGTCCTCGACGGGTACGCTCAAGTGCAAATTTAAATGGTTGGGCCTCAAATTGACACTTTTGCAGCGGTAGAGTGGGAAGTCCGGGCCAGAAGCATGTTCGAGAGTGAGCGGTTTTCGCAGGCAAAACTATGCTATGAACGTGCGAAGATGCCTCGGGAAGCTGCTGTGGCTCAAGCGTACCATCTCCGGGAGCTGGCGACTCAGGTACCGAATGGTCATCGCGAAGTCGACGCGAAGAAAGCGGCGTTTCTTAGTGCGGCGAACGCGTTCGTAACCTGCGCCGAGAATGACGTTGGCACGGCCGGCCGTATATATCTTCGCCGGGCGGGAGAATGCTTCGAGCACGGCGGAGACATTGGAAAGGCAATCAAGGCACATTCCAAAGCACGCCATTTCGACCGCGTGGTCGAGCTATATCGGACTGCAAACCAGTTCGATCAAGCTATCGACATTATTGAGGGTCATCGGCAAGATATAAACCCCAAGCTAGCTGAGGAAGTAACCAGCAAGGCTCGTTTCTTTTACTTGGAGAAGGGGCAGATCCAGTAAAGTCCACACCTCTCGCCGAGAGAAAAATGACCGACATTTCTTCAGGAAAGGCCTCCGTTTATTTGATAGTCCTGAAGAAGCCCTTGAATACCTGCAGAAGCGTGGACTGAAAACTCAGGAGGCTTCAGTGCTCGAATTACTCGGTAAATTTTCAGCCGCCGCTGAGCTTCACCTTCAAGATGGTCGGACTTTGAAAGCTGCGGAATTGTTTCTCCAGGATCGCGCGGGGAATCGGGCCCTGGAGTGTCTGCTTCAAGCCGTTTCGCTTGGGCTCGTACCAAATGACCCCCTTGTGTCTCGCATTTTGCAGCTGGCAGGCAAAGTAGACCCGTCGACTTTGTCGCAAAGTACTCGTGACGAGGTGTGTGTTATCTCCTTCGACGCAACAGTGCCGCTGCTAAAATCTCCATCCTTAGCTTTCCGTCATCCGGGCTATAGCCAATCGAGAGGTCTTCGAGCTGCAAAGCCTTGGACGATACTTCTACGGCAACAATAATGCATCGATGGCCTTATTGTGCCTCGATCATTGTTTCACCAACGCTCCAAACAGCGAGGGTCTTCCCGCCGACGGATTGAAGCAGCGCCTTGAAGCGTTCCGCGCCTACAAAAGGCTGCTTCGAAAATTCGCATATGAGATAGATCCATGCAGCTCGGACGCCACCGAGAAAGTCTTTGGCTTCCGCAGAGTCGCTGGCGGAACCCGCCGCTATTCGATGCGCCCTGGGACCTTCGTTCCCATGCATCCCTTCAGCAACAAGAATGTGGTCGCAGGCCCAGAACTCCGCACGCTCTTTCGCAGGGCGCTCGAGGCCCGCTTGAATGAAAGAGTTCCTATGGAATTCGAACCCGTCCTCGTGACGCTGCCCCCTTCCCGCCCGCCTACTCCATGCCAGCCACCGGTCAGCGAAATCAAGGTCAAGGCCCCCGAGGACGCCAAGGATGAGGTATTGCCTAGGGATGGCAAGGACCTACATCCGGCGAAAGACAAGGGTGAATACGAGGACGCCGAGAATGCTCGCAAGGACCTGCACTTGGATGAGCACCCGCTCCCTCATCTTTTGCTATGCCTAGAGTTGGTCATGACCCGAGCGCACGACGAGAAAAGAAAAGTCCAGAAGGAAATCGGGAGCGCCGTCAAGGAGGCTCTCGAGCAGGCAAAGGAGAGATACGAAGAGCTGCAGTAAGCCAGCCGTGCATTATTCGTGACCTTCATATTGATCGAATATTTAGCCAATTTACGAGGCAAGTCGCGACGGAGAGGAAGGTGCTCCAGTCCGCCGACCACAAGGGAGATGATCTGGATACCCTCAAGAGCAAGACCGGAAAAGCGATCGCGCTTCTCCGAAAATTGCCCTTTGCTGAACCGGAGAGTCTGCAGGGACACCTCGATATAGTGTTGGCGAGGCTCAAGCCTCAGGAGGACGTGTACGAGGACGGCCAGGGTGGCGGGCAATCCTGATTATTGACGCCCTATCAGGGTGATCACCTTGCGATGTACTTGCTTCCATGAAATTTTAGCGTCTTTCTGCGTTTTTATATACGACATGCCTGCGCCCGCATCACCCGTTAACCATCCACCTTCTTCGCGCGCGCGCCAAAGATACCCGTGCCAACTCTGACGATGTCGCTCCCCGCCTTGAGCGCGGCCTCAAAGTCACTCGACATCCCCATGCTCAGCAGGAGTCGCCCCGTGCCCTCCTCTCCCCACCTGCCCGCCGGCGGCCCAAACTCCACCCTCAACACATCAGCAAGCACGTCCCTCGTGCCCTTCAGACACTCAAAGTCCGCATTCTCGTCGTTCTCGCCCCCGACGCTGAGCGAGCGCTCGAGCGCGCCGATGGTCATGAGCCCCTGGAAGCGCAGCCGCGGGCACTCAATGATGATATGCCGCGCGAGCTTCCTCGCCTCAGCATCCTGCAGAGCCGGCGCCATCGAAGACATGCTCAGTGGGGGGAGGCCCGACTTTGACTCTTCGCCCGATGTGTTGATCTGGATGAGGATATTGAGGGGGGTCGTGCGGTCAGCGGGGAGGGATTTGTTTAGGGCGGTCGCGGCCTTGATGGAGGTGAGGGTTTGGATGGAGTAGAGGTTCGGGATCGCTTCGGAGAGTCGGCGCGCATCGGAGAGAGATTGCTTGTCGACGAACCTGCGAGGATCTTGGCCTTGTTCGATTGCAGCGTCCCAATAAAGTGCCAACGGATCTCTTTGGGGAGCTATGACCTGTGTGTAAGTCCAAGACCGACCAGAAAGAAGCTGGCAAACTTGCCGTTTTGGCCTTGTCCTCCAGCTCCTGCACGTAATTCTCCCCAAAGTCAAGCTGGCCGTGGTCAAAACATGCCTGGACGTCAGAGGCGGGCTTGAATTTGGAGACAGCCAACAGAGTTGCGGGATTCGAGGTCCCAGAAGATGAAGCGACACGCGATCGGATTTCGGTTAGAGATTCGAGGATTTCCGCGCTCCGTTCTCCGTGCTCTTGTGGTGCGCTTGACATGGTGCGATAACGAGAAGGACGTGCTGTGTGTAATATTCGGAGGAACGACCTTTGCATCCAACGCGGAGCGGAGAATTGCGTTTCGTTTGCACAAGTTTGCTCCGGGGGTCTTTGACCTCGACTCTGATAGGCGCCGAGGCTTGCTTTCAACACTCATCCCGAATCTTCCCATGGACCTTCTGGATACGCTTGTCAAATATTCAAGGTGGATCGCGATCTCTCAGTTTCTCAAGTCTTGAACACAAGCTCGCGACAAACTTTCCGCGGTGGCAAGTGCACAAAAGCGCCGCGTTGTTGGACTCAAACGATTGGTTCGACTCTGATAGACTCAGTCGACTGCATAGCTCCTCGAATCAAGGACCCCTGGGCCTGAACTATGACCCACTCAACAAGATTGATTCATAGGCCACCTGAGCGAAAATACCGCCGAGACTCAAATCCGCTGAGCAATCTAGTGGAAGCTCTATCAGCAGTCAATACTATCATGGTCTTTCAGCCCACCTTGTTCATCCGAACACTATACGCCGTGTCGTTTATGTCATCCCTGGAATCCTCTGTCTGATAGGTCTGGCAAAACATGAACGGCGAGTCAAACTTGTTCGAAAAAAATCATACATCGCCGCCTATTGTGGTGTCCTAACGCAAAATAAATTCAGCCACGCATAACCTCAGAGTCAAACTCATTACCTTGGTTCCCGTGCCGAACCGAGGCGCAGCAACGAAGGCTCCAGCTTCATCGATACCTATGCTCCGACCCAAGTCCGTGGGGAGCGACCCGACCACTGCATTGGCGAGGGTGTCCTTGAAACCGGCTCGCGCGTTCAGAGTGCTCATCATGCAGTTGCTGTACAGCTTGGAGATGGGAATGTTCCACATGAAGTTGCTGAAATAAGGCTGTCAGTCTAGAAGGTCCGTGTACTGAGCTTTTCGAACCGTACATCGTTTTACCCTGCTCAGGTTCCATTTCAGCGCGCTTTGGCGGTACAAGACTCAATGACCTGCCTTCAAAAAGAGGAAAGAGAGCATATCCAGGATGTTCACGACGGCACTGGAGGTTGTGAGTATGCGTCATTCATCGCGAGATAGAAGCGCACGTAATTACGCCGGTTTGAACGGTCACTAATGTTCTTCATTCAGATCCGGGATCCTCAGAAGTTTTAAGCAGCTCACTCCTGATGATTCGGTCAACAACCGAATCAGTGCTCGCAAAGCCTGTTTTCTTCCTCCTCTAATTCCGGGTGGGTGGATAATCCGTCTGTCGATAATGCCAATGCCGACTTACCAGAGCCCAGGCCAAGACGACTGCAATGCAGAGGTCGGTCACCATGGACGATACTAGCCACAGTACTGCGGCGTTGTAAGAGCGGGGGACATTGGCCCATCGGTGAGCTCCTACGACTCGTTCCTAAGTGATAGATATTGATTGCTTTCAAGCACTCAACGACATCGGAAACGCGTGCTTACCATTGTCCATAACCCCCCGCCTAGCGTAACTCCCTAAGTTTTCCGTGTAAAGGACAGGATTCACACGCACCACAAGAGACCGCAGCGAGGACGGCGAATACGATGGGTAGAACTTTGTTTCCGGTCAAGGCACGAATCCGCCAGATGAAGAACAGTTGGATGGGGAACGCGATCAGGATCTGGCGGTCTCGGTGTGTTCATTATCTCTACCTGACGCGGTGGAATTGACTTACCACACAGAGAGGCTCTGCATACGAACGAACGGGTTAGTAGGCGCACCGATTTAGTTGGATTCTTACGGGTTATGAAGACTAACGGCCATCAGCGCGGGTTTTTTCTTGTTCATACATACGACTTACCAGTGGGTAGCTTGTCTGGGATTGCGCCGTACTCCAGGACCAGAGGCTGGTACATGTATGAAATCTGGACGACCCCAAGTCAGCACCGCTCAGGCCGTTGGGACTTCACTTACATCCAGCGCGGTGTTGGAACATTCCACGACGAGGACGTAGTAAACCTGAGTTGAGGAGTGGGTCATAAGCAATTTGATTCATGAAGGTGCACTGACGAGAATCTGTATCCACAGGGCGTCCCTGGACAAATATATCAAGGCCAATGTGTGCAGATTTTGGAAAGCGTCGCGCACCTCCGAGGCGATTGGAAGTAAGTCATCATCTTGAACAGGTTTCCGTGTAAGTGTTCGTGGCCACTCTGTCAACCGTGACGCACCTGGCCCAGTAGTAACTGCATTCGATCCATGGTCAACTGGGTTCACCAGAATCAAAAATGGGAATATCCGTACGCCAAAGAGAATCATGTTGAAGAATACGCCGATCAATAGCGGCCCGTACAGGAGTTTGACATCGATGATGCTTCCGAAGGGCGGAGTCTCGGCGGGAGAGGACATTGCAAGGACGTCGTCGAGGACAAGAGAGGATTGGAGAGCGTCGTGTGGTTTGTAAGTCGCGTCCTACCGAAACGTCTCGGGTGCGGAGTAACAGAGCCGGTGTCTAGAGTACCTGACTTGCGGCGTAAAGCCGACGGATTCGCGCTCTTGAAGTGCTCCTTGGGCGTATTTTTCTCGGTAGGTATGATGGAATCACACAAATTCATACAATCGCGACAAGTGCGCGGGAGCTGCCCCACATCGGCGGTATGTACCGTTCGGCATTCGTCGACCGCCAATTGAGATTCAGCACTAGGGAACCTATGAAGGTATATGCGGGACGCCCACTTCGTGATCGTGAATCCATCCAATTCAATACGATTTTCCAGTGGTATACGGCAGGAACCTTCGATTGTTACATCACTCAGTTGAAACAAAGTTGGTCTCAGGGAATTGGTCTACCATGGTGGTTTGACTAGCAGGTAGCCCAGTCCGACTCTCCACGCGGCGCCGATCCGAATTCAACCCACTTTTTCCCGAACGGACACATGCGAACAAGGAAATGTCGACGTCTGACAGGTGAGGCCGGTGAGGCTCTGAATCTAACCGGAAATACGCTTGGAACACTCGAACGGGCGGGCCTATTTCTGGTGTGGGAACAGTGGAGATGTTCGTGAAGCGTTCGGATGTTGAAGCACTGTACCGCTTTGGTTAGGACGAGATCGGAAAAATCGAACATCGCCGAGAAGGCCGAGAATGCCAGGTTGCTGTTGGAATGAGAGAGAGAAATGGCTATAGATATGGTGCAAGGAGGGATTTTGGGAGAAGCCTGCGTCGCGACCAGACCCTCTTCTTGGGCGAGAGCCCGGCCTCCAGGACCAAATAAATGCCATCCGGGTTTCAACGTTTTCCGTCAAAGCAATTCGCCACGACGCGACGGTTTCTCGTATATGCCATGCCGCCGTCACTCGGTCACTAACATAGGTCCCACCGCTGATATATTTCTTCAACGGCGACTCGTTGAGAGTAGTCACAGTGACAGTCACTTTATTCACACGTTTGGTCTTAACAGTCATCTCGCATCGATAAAGTTTCGAAGGTAAACCAGGCTATCTTTCTTCCGAATGTACACGATCTGACGCCCTGACTGAGGCATGATGAACACACCTTTCCAGAACATCCTCCGCACCAATGTGGTCCCCTCTGAGGAAGATTGCCAACGAATTCACCAGCTACTCGCGGGCTCTCGGCAAGAGGTCCTGAAACTCAGCAACGAAATTCAGCGTCTCCAGACGTTGATCACCGGACTGGCACAAAAACGCGACGAATTGAACGCGTTCATCGATGATCACGTAGCATTAGTCTCTCCCGCTCGCAGGCTCCCCGACGACGTCGTTGCAGAAGTCTTCAGAGCCACCCTTCCATCGCATCACAACTCCATTATGAGCAAGGAAGAGTCGCCGCTGCTGCTCTGCCAAGTGTCCCAGGCATGGAGGGCTTTAGCGGTTTCGACGCCCCGTCTGTGGACGTCGATGCACGTTGTTGCACCTCCAACCGCGTCGCGGCTCCATCAACTCAACAACACTGTCGAATTGTGGCTATCTAGATCTGGGATCCTTCCTCTTTCCATCTCCTTCATCCGTTCCCAGATCTCGGATCTCGACGTCTCCGCTCTCCTGGAGACCCTTGTCCGCCACTCGCCGCGTTGGAAGCGAATCCGGCTCAAAGTCTGGACATATGCTTCCTTGCGACCATTTGCGACTATTTCCGCCACCGATGTCCCAATTCTGGAGCAAATCACCATCGAGGGTACTCCCGAACCCGGGCGACGCACCGACTCGAGCTTCATATCTTTCCTGGAAACGAGCACCCTTCGCAGTCTATCCCTCAGGTCATTCTCGTTCCCACTACCCTTCATCCCCTCGCCACAAATCCGCCACCTCTCCTTAGGACGAAACCCTTCATCCTATGTGGGGGAAGCAGAAACCCTCGAATTGTTTCGCAGCTGTCCGCAGCTCGAGACATGTACTCTACCCTTCACTCCGACGCAAAGGTCCCCGCCGATCATGGGGCCGTGTCGCATGGAGTATTTGCAGCACTTGTCCGTCTTGGACGCGTGGCAGAGCACGACAAATCTCTTCAAAATCCTTGACCTTCCCAACCTCCAATCCCTGGAGTACGATGCGGGGAACGTGGAGATTTTCCCCTTCCTACCACTGCTCGCGTCCACCCCCAATCTGCGCCGTCTCGCCCTGAAGGTGTCCAGGGTGTCACCCGAAGCCGTCATCGAGTGCCTGCGCCTCGTACCAGCGCTCACCGAATTGTTCGTCTGTTACGACCCGTTCAGCTTCCGCGGGCCCGTCGGGTTCGGGGCGCCGCCTCCGACGCTCGACGATACCTTCTGGGCCGTCATGACCCCCATGGCGTCCAATTTCGACACCGTCTTGTGCCCGAACCTTCGCACCGTGAACTTCCGCAAATTTCGCGGCCTCTCAGACACCGCGCTGCTCGAATTTATTTGGGCGCGGACGGAGAATGCACGCTTCGCAGGGAGTACCAGACTGTTGAAGGTCCACGCGCAGTTCAATCGGCCGATGCAGGTTGATATTGGGCCGGAGCTCCAGCGGGCACTTGCGAATGGGCTTGACCTGGTGTTGGAATACGAGGCTGCCCCTTATATTGTGTATTCTCCGTCCTTGGACAGCCTCGCACATGTTGCGGACGGAGAGCTGCTGTCAGACCACTGGCATTGAGCGGTTCTCGTATTTTATGGAGGCCCAAGTTACTACTTAACGAACTACAGTCAAACTCGATCTCTTTGCAGCCGATGGGCAGGCAGGTTATGTAGACGGGATAAATAAATTCATGGACTCGCAACAGAAAGACTGCACGACTCATAGATTACTCCGAAAAATCAACAGGCTCCTTCAACGGCTCAAAACAGAAAAGCGCGCAGGGCAAGCGCAGGGCGCCTCTTGTCTTTTTTGATCAGAACTTGGTCACACATGATGACAGTAACAACACGGATCTTTCCGCTCAACCACCATCTACATTGTGAGCTGCGCCGTACCTTCAAGGCGATCTGCGAGGCTAACTAAGCCAATTCTTTCAAAGTCGGTCCGCCGCGGTGCCAGCGACGATGCACTCGCCCTTCGAAGATATCCTGCGCACCAACGTTATCCCCTCGGACGGAGACTGCCAACGCATTCGGGAGCTGCTAGTTGATCCCCAGAAACAGGCAGCCCACCTCACGGAAGAGATTGACCGCCTTCATGCGTTGATCGAGGAGCTCAGCCAGAAACGCGACAATCTGCACGACTTCATCGATCCGCATCTGGCGCTGTTATCCTCCGCTTGCCGGCTGCCTCACGATGTGGTGGCCGAGATATTCGTGGCGTGCCTACCCATAGATCGGAACGCGGTCATAGATGGGGCCGAATCTCCGCTGCTCCTCTGCCAAATTTGTCAAGCATGGAGAACCTTAGCGCTTTCGACGCCGCGGCTCTGGGCGTCGTTGCATGTCGTCGCCCCCCATGACATCCCTAAGCTTCATGAAATCAATGAAGCAACCGCCTGGTGGTTGTCCAAATCCGGCGCTCTCCCTCTTTCGATATCTATCGCACAATCCTGGAAGGCGGTTGAACTCGACACCGATGTATCAATCCTCCTCCAAACACTGGTCGGCTACTCCTCCCGTTGGCAGCGGATAATAATCGACCTTAGCTCACGGGCTGCCATTCGACCGCTGGAAGGGCTTTCTCCCGCAGACGTCCCCGATTTGGAGACCGTCGTTCTGGACGATTTCCCGCGAAATACGGCAGAGAGCTTTACGACCTTTCTCGGAGCCAACAAGTTGACCAGTCTGTCACTCCGGCGAGACATCGGCGGTCTGCCGTTCCAGGCTGTTCAACGGAATCGACTTCGTCATCTTTTCCTCGGTGTTGTTTGTCAGTCGGTTGCGGAGGCCATTGACTTGTTGCATCAATGTCCCAACCTGGAAACATGTGCGCTAGGATTCATGGCGAACGCTTCGGAGTCATCCGTTGAAGGCTTGGCTAGATGTCATCTACCGCACTTGCAACGGTTGTCCGTCCAAGACTATGATAGCACGATTGGAGCGGCCGATTTCTTCGACCATCTTGAACTTCCTAGTTTACGAACTTTGGAGTTCGTGGCGGAGTCTGCGACGCAGGAATTTCCCATAACACCTCTGATCATGGGATCTCATCTACATCGCCTCTGCCTGAATATATACGCGCTTCCCTCGGACACTCTGATCGGATGTCTTGGTCAACTACCCTCCCTTGGCGAGCTAGTCCTCTGCGGCGACTGGTTCAGCTTCCATCATCACGTCGACGGGAGTCCCACCGACGCAGACCATACAGTTTGGAGTGCGATGACCCCGACGAACGACACTTTCCACGACGTCCTATGCCCCCAACTTCGAGTTATGAACTTCACATCCTTCGCCGGGTTTCCCGACCTGCTACTGCTCGAGTTCATTCGAGCTCGCACGGAATATTGTTTCCCAGGTATTGCGAAACTTGAGAAAGTGCGCGGACAGTTCACTCGCCGGATGGCAGAGGACATCGTCCCGGCGCTGCAGCAAGTCATCGCCGATGGACTTGAGCTTTCCTTGCGATATGGAGATCTGCAGCTGTACTCGCCCACACAACGCAACATTGCACACACGCCGGATGGGGAGCAACTCTCCGATACCTGGTGGGATGAGCTGTGGTAGGTTCCGAGGAGGGTGTCTTTGGAACCTGTAACAATTTGACTCGTGTTCATTTTTGTGGTCGGTCGAGAATAGGACACAATAGTTGAGTTGAGTAAGTAATGCACATGTAGAATGGAATATTGTCGAGAAGGCCGATGATTATAAACACAGGTTCGATGCGAACAGCTGCGACCCATGCCTACCCACCGAAATACAGTTCGGGTATACCTAAGATCACTGCGTCCAATTCCCACTGATCACCTGCAGGCTGCTCACAAAATTCTTCTCATCCGGGAGGAGGATCTACAATAAATCATGGTTCATTCTGTAAGTCAGCACGTCGAGTGGGAGGACGGGATCAACGACTCACGTTGGTCACTCCTTCGCTCCCCAAGAACTCCAATATATCTTCGATTCTGTCGGCCTCCAATTCTGCGTGCCCGTCGTGCGAAATCACGGGCAGTCCGTTTGCTGCGAGGAGAGCATTTGCTTTGGGGGATATGTGGAACTATAGCGGTTGAGAATGAACATTGATGAACACCAGGAGAGTTGAACAACGAGTGGCTAGCCTGTTTGTACTTGACCAGCCCGGATTTGACGGCGGGGAGGTCCTTGACCAGGGGACCATGTATTTCGGACCTGGGGAAAATCTCAACATTCAGGCGGAGGAAAATTCAAACTGGTGCGAGGGAGAGCACTTACCAGTATTTATCGAATTGTTCCAGTGAGAGGTGAGGGAGGCGGTGAAACATCACGACGAAACGGATAGTCATGGCAAGTGTAAGTTAATGCTGCTTGGTGGTTTAGACCCGGAGGATACAGTCATCCTCTTATACTGTCCGCACAAGAGCGGAGATGTGTTTCCTAAAGGATATTGGGAATCCCAACGACTCGGTAAATCATGGGGAATTAGTGAGAATTCACAAGAGTGGCATCCTCACGGGCCACGGCGACTCGCCACAATCCTCAGTCCGGTCGCTTAACCTTAACGGTGGTCCGGGAATGACAACCATGAATAATCGTCATTGTAATCTTTGAGGCTTGCCGATGCGGCTGTACGTATGCGACGGACTCTGGCCAAGTGGCCTGAACATGGCCGTTGGTTCTACTGATCGGCTTTGTGTGAGTGTTAGAAAGCATGTCGCCAACATGTCGCCACCTGATCTCTGCTGGCCTGTAGTTTGTAGTCCGACATATAACTCCGACGGCGGCAGAGAAGGCTCCGGGTCCGATGGAATGAACTGGAGGTTACCCAGGTTCCTTGGTTCAAGTTGGTTGCCGAGGATGGGGCCAATTCAGGTGTTGAAGCCAGAAAAATGGTCTTACATAGCACTCAAGTTTGAGGTTTCCTGGTTCAGAAATAATTGCGCGACCCCTCTAGGGAAGATTTTGGTAAGGTTCACGATCGCACGCCGAAAATGGCGGTGATATGCCGGACACCGCGCCGAAATGCCGATTTGGTTCAGAGTGCAGAGGATATTTGGGGGCTTCCCATGGCTGCGTATTCAGGATGAATTCAACTCCGCAGTGGTCTCACGCTGGAAATATTGATTTCATGCCGAAGCAGGCAATGGGTGCCTTGAGCCTTTGTTAGAACCCAGATCCAGATCGCGCTACTGTTTCTGGAAATTAAGGTTTATTTACTGCCTACTCGGTGCACAAAATTGGAACACGGCGAAAGTACCGTCTGGGTACCGGTCCGCTTCCTGAGGCGTGAGCCCGTATAATGGTATCCACATCTTCTACATGGTTTGTGGTCTAGCCTTTTATCCGGGCGCGGGGCGGCGACGCATCCCCACAATCGAGATTCAGGGCTTCTGGGGTCAGATGTCGGAATTGAATTCATCCTGGATACGCAATAGTACCAACCTCAAATTATGGATGATATTGTCTTTGCTGCGCTCTACAGAACCAAGTCGGCATTGCGGCGCGGTGTCCGGCGAATCGCCGCCATTCTCCAGGTTGTTTGGCGATCGTCAATTTTACTTCACTCCGTGGTTCTTTCGCCGGTGTCAGGAGCCCTTCAATTCGGTAGGACAATCATTTCCGGACCTGAAAACCTCAAAGTTGAGTGGTGGATTCGTTCATCATCGTGGTCTTGGCTGTTATACAATTGGTGGGTTCAACATGGTCTCGGCGGTTATAAATCGGCACCAGACTTAGAGTGGTCGTACATTGTACTGTACCATCTACGTGCACGATCCGTAACTACCCGTCGAGGGCGGCCGCACCTATCTGGCTTAAAGTCTCTCCGAATTCACGTATTTGCTCACGTACCGTATGTGGTACAGACGGTGCGACTTATTAGGCATTCAATTGCCACTGTCACCAGCGGAGGCCGAAGTCTGTCTCGCATGATACGACCCGCCGCGGTAGATACTCTCCCGCAGCCTGGTATCAGACCGTTGCACTGCTGTGGGGAGTGTGCAGGGAAAATCGGCCAATGGTGCCATTCAATTGGCAGCAGAGCATGTCTCCAAGCCTCGGCAAACGCCAAAACAGATGCTACTGCCGCCCGCAAAGAGACCGTGAATGTGAAGGAGTTGAGGAAGCGCCCTCACGCCGACTCCGCTCCTTCTTTCAATAGTACTGCGCATGTCCCGCGACGCGGAACCCTCCCCGCAAGAAGACCCGCTTTGGTCTTCCGCCGATCGCGAAATGACATACCGTTCGGGGATGCCCTCCAGAAATAAGTCCTTCGTGCTGTAGTCTCCCCGGCGCTCTCTTCAGTTTTTTTTACGGCCCCGGGGGTGAAAATTTCTGTGTTCTGGACGACAGCCCCGGAGCTGAACACATACAGGGCACAGTTCAATATTTGGATTGAGCAATGCATGAATGGAACATCGCCGAGAAGGCCGAGAGCCGTGAGCGCTAGTTCGATTCTGGGACTGCACAGGCAATCCTCCTCCAGCTTGCGCACGACGACCCACTAGTGCCAATTGGATCACTGCGTCCAATTCCCACTAATCACCTGCAAGCTGGTCCGCTCGACGAAATTCTTCTCGTCCGGCATGATAATCTACAGTAAATCGTTTTAACCAGTACGTTCTGGGGAAGAATGGGATTGATCACCTCGGCCACGTCCTTGCTTGCCCAGAACTCCAAGATATCCTCGATTCTATCGGCCTCGACTTCTATGATCCCGTCGTGCGGAATCACGGCAAGTCCTTTCGCTGCGAGGAGGTCATTTGTTCCGGGGGAGACATGGAACTAAAGCAGGTGAGAATATTGAACGTCGAACAACGAGTGACTTACCTGTTTGTATTTTATCAGCCCGGACTTGACGGCGGGGAGGGCCCTCACGAGGGGACCATGTATCTCAGACCTGGCAGATGGATTAGCATCTGAGTGAGGGAAAAAGTACGCGAACGAACGACAGGACTCACCAATGTTTATCGAATTGTTCGAATGAGATGTGGGGGAGTCGGTGCATCATCACGATGATACGGACGGTCATGATAAGTATGAAGTTTAAGCTAGCTGTGCCGTTGAAGGTGAAGTGGAGCCTGTGTAGGCTCAAGAATAGAAGCATCTTTTATACGTACGCTTCTATCGACTTGGTAAGTAAGTTATTCATGAATTCCCGGAAATCGGGATATTGGTGGAAACTCACGAGAACGGAGATCAGCAATCCCGACGTCTCGCTGTAATCCTCAGTCCGGTCACTTCACCGTCGATGAGAACTATGAGCTGGAAGTGGTACTGCCATCAGTGGGACACCGAAGTATATCTCGCGACCAGATTAGGATTCAGAGGCGTGAGCGCAGGGTTTGCGCCTCTTGAAATGAACCGAGGTGCCGTACTAAGGAGGATAGGGGATGTGATTGAACATGCAACAATTTAATTCGACCAGAAACGCACTACGGTGCGAAGATGTAGGAAACACAACCTTTGAGCCAATTGAACATCGCCGAGAAGCCCCAGACTGCGATGGAAACAACAAAGTGGTCACCGAGTCCAATTTCCAGCAATCACTTGCACGCTGCTCTGCTGGAAGAAATTCTTCTCGTCTGGGAGGAGCGTCTACATCATTTTCAACTCGTTTAGTAAAAGAACGCGATAGAGAGAAAGAATGGAAGCAATCACCTCGATAACTTCCTTGGTCCCCCAGAGCTCCAATATATCTTCGAGCTTTTCAGCTTCCCATTCCACCATCCCGTCGTTGGGCATCACGGCGAGTCCTTTCGCTGCCAGGTTGGCGTTGGTTTCGGGGGAGATGTGGAACTTGGGTCAAGGGGTAAAGATCATAGCATTGAATTTGAGCTACGGGTGGCTAACCTGCTTGTACTTGACGAGCCCAAATTTCACGGCGGGGAGGGCTGCAACGAGAGGGCCATGTATTTTGGCCCTGTGCAATATGTTAGCATTTGGACAAGAATTTGGGAGAGTGAGAGGCGACCTACCAGTGTTTATCGAATTGTTCGAATGAGATGTGCGGCAGGCGGTTGATTCTCGCGACGATCCGGATAGTCATGATAAGTATGAGGTTATGCTATCTGTGACGTTGAAGGTGAAGTGGGAGTCTGTGTACACTCAAGGGACAGAGACATCCATTTTATCCTGCGTGTGTACGCTTCTAGTAACTTGGTAAGTAAGTTATTTATGAATCCCCGGAAATCGGGAAATTAGTGGAAACTCACGAGAGCGGAGATCAGCAGTCCGCTGCAATCCTCAGTCCGGTTACTTCACCGTCGCTGAGAGCTACGAGCTGGAAGTGGCACTGCCATCAGCGGGACACCGAAGTATATCTCGCGACCAGATTAGGATTCAGAGGCGTGAGCACTGGGTTTACGCCTCTCGAAAATGAACCGAGGTGCCGTACTGAGGAGGATAGGGAATGCGATTGAACATGCAACAATTTAATTCGACCAGAAACGCACTACGGGGCCAAGATGTAGGAAACACAAGAATTGGAACATCGCCGAGAAGACCGAGACTTCGATAGAAAACCGGTCACTGAGTCCAATTCCCAGCAATCACTTGCACGCTGCTCCGCTGGAAGAAGTTCTTCTCGTCTGGGAGGAGCGTCTGAATTGTTTTCAGTTCATTTATCAGACCAACGCGATGGACTGGAGTAATCACCTCAACCACTTCTTTGCTTCCCCAAAGCTCTAATATATCTTCGAGCTTCTCGGCTTCCCATTCCACCATCCCGTCGTGGGGCATCACGGTAAGTCCCTTCGCTGCCAGGTTGGCGTTCCTCTCAGGAGAAATGTGGAACTTGGGTCAAGGGGTTGAGATCATAGCACCGAATTTGAGCTACGAGTGGCTAACCTGCTTATACTTGACGAGCCCAGATTTCACGGCGGGGAGGGCCGCGACGAGAGGGCCATGGATTTCGGCCCTGCGCAATATATTAGCTTCGACATCAGGGACTTGAGCGAGAGCGACCTACCAGTGTTTATCGAATTGTTCAAACGAGATGTGCGGGAGGCGGTTGATTGTCGCGACGATCCGGATAGTCATAATCGGCGTGATGATTTGGTTGCAATTGGGACTTGCGCTTTTATAGATGTTTGGAACCGGCGTACGTGGCAGCCTAGTGCTGCGTACGTGTTATTGAGACCGTCCTATCGACTGAGTAAGACACTTACAAATGCTCGGAAATAAGAGAATCGAGTAGTTGGAAACTCGAGACAGCGGAGATCCGACTCTTTGAAGTCGGCGCGAGTACCGAGTGGGCCAGTATGGGCCTACCAATGCCCCAGCGTCCACGGCAATTGAAGCTCTTGAATTTCAACCGCCAGCAGCGCGACAGACTACTCAAGACGCTCAGCTCCATTGCACTACCAGCAGCGCTCGGTGTAATCTGGCAATCACGAATCGCGGCAATTCTGCAAAAGATTTGGATCCAAGTCGGAGGGAGGGACAGCGCGACCCGGAATATTACACCAGACGGCCACAGACGGTAAGCAACAGACACGCGCACGGGCCAGACTCTTGTCTTATCCATATTTTGGGAACCGCAGCATGCGGGACGCTTGCAGACGATGGAGTTTCCTCAAATGCGATAGAGGGCTCCCGCTTGTGGCGCCAGGGAAATCATATCTTCCAACAGATGTTCTCCCGCAGCCCATGGAACACAGCACAGATGAAGGCAGGATGAACATCGTGGCGGGTGGCAAGGCGGGAACGGGAATGCAATGCGTGGGAATGATCTGCCATATTTGGTCCCCACTGCTTGCTCCCTGCGCAAATGGCGCTGCGCTTTCTGCGACGCTCCCTGCCGCTCCTCCTGCTTTCTACACACGCGTCGGCCTCTAGACGGCCCTCAAACTCGTCTCGACCTGTACCGATATCAAGCTACCAACTTACTGTGGGTCAATAGCTGGCGTCATGCCGTTGTCTGATTATTTCGTTCCACTAGGGTCCCTCTGGCAGCGCCGCGCCAGGTACGTTCATTCATGGGGCGCAAATTGGGGGCTTATGCAGGACCTGGCAGAGAAATGCCCGCCTTGCTTTAATTGCCAACTCCCGGCGTTCGCGTGTGGTCAATACGGAGAATGTAACGAATACGACGGCCAATGCAAGTGTCCTGCGGGATGGGGTGGCATTGATTGTTTGGTGCCGCGTATGGTTTCCTCTCTGAGGTCTCCGCTGTGCTGAACCGGTCGGTATCTAGAATGCGACTCTCTCGCGGACGGCGATCAGAGGCGGCTTCGTGAAGGAAATTCGTGCGACTGCAAGGAGGGATGGGGAGGAATAAACTGCAATGGTGCGTGGAATCCCTGCAACTCGTGAATTACCTCGAGACCGAATCGTTCCAGTTTGCCAAACGAATCAGGCCTGTGCGGCCTTCCCTCTCGCAGGGAGCCCGATCGGTGACGACGACGAAGTGAATCCTGAGGACATGAGATGCTATACTGGTGGCGAGACGGTCTTCAACAACCACCAAATGTGCAATGTTACTAGTACGTCGCCCCGTTTTATTTCAATCACCGCGCACCAACGAAACGTTCCAGACCGGAAAATTATCGACCAAGTCGGCGCGGACCGGCCTGTACAGGTCACCTTCAGCTGCGACTCCCCCACCGAGACCTGCTCGTTCCAATTTTGGGTCGAGGAGGTCGAATCATTTTACTGTGCGCTGGATACATGCTCCTCCTCTACGACCATCGGATACGACACAAATACGACGACTTACGCATGTGAGCACATGAAGTGCAGCTGCATTCCCGGCCGCTTCATCTGCGGCGAGGACGGGAGCGTCAGTAGGTGGCCGTCTTACTTGCACTTTTCCCGTGCTCATTACGTCCACAAGATATCGACGACTTTCTGCAGGAGGAGATTAGGGGGCCCGCCTCGTTCAGCTGCAAGTCCGGCTCAGGGTGCAAGTTTGAGGAGCCTGCGATGAACGACCTCATCAGCGATATATTCGCCGACCCATTCATCACCCTGGACTGCTCCGGTGGAGAATGCTTGCACTTCTCGCAGGTTCCAGGCTATATTGTGCGTTCTCCGTGTCCCGTGTTAGACTCACCCACTCACCTACCTCAAGCGACCGCCTAAGCCCGACACCTCGAAGTGGGTGGCTCTGAGCGCCGCCGGCGCTGGCCTCCTCGTCCTCATCACGTCCGCAGGTACGCAAGGCACCCCACTACCCCCGTTTTGTGCTAACCTTACTTTCCAGTGCTCTGGTACGCCGGGCGCGCTAGTGGGGGCGAATTCGGGCAGATCCGCCTCCCTGACGACGAGCAGGCGCGCCTCATGAACGACCATGTCCCCGCGACGCTGCACTTCTCCGAGCTGTCCTACACGCTCGGCTCGCGCGTCTTGTTGGACAACATCTCCGGCACGATCAAGCCTGGGCAAGTGTGCGCGATCATGGGCGCGTCAGGCGCGGGCAAGTCGACGTTCCTCGATATCTTGGCGCGCAAGTCGAAGCGGGGGCAGGTCGGTGGGACGATATATGTTAATGGGCGGGTGGTGCAGAAGGAGGAGTTCAAGGCCGTGACTGGGTTCGTTGACCAGGAGGATACGCTGATGAGCACGTTGACGGTGTATGAGACGGTGCTGTATAGTGCGTTGTTGCGGCTGCCGCGGGACATGAGCTTGGAGGCCAAGAAGTTCAGGACGCTGGAAACCATGAACGAGCTTGGGATATTGGGGATCAAAGACTCGCGGATTGGTGCCAGTGGTACGCCTGTGCCTTTCCTCTCTAGACTCAGACTTATGCTCCGTCTTTAGGTCAACGATCGATATCCGGCGGAGAAAAACGCCGGGTATCCATCGCCTGCGAGCTCGTCACCAGCCCCTCCATCCTGTTCCTGGACGAGCCTACCAGCGGTGCGTAGCTCAAAACTTGCGATCCGCAGCTATTATTCATGACGTCCCCGCAGGCCTCGACGCCTACAACGCCTTCAATGTCGTCGAGTGTCTCGTCTCTCTCGCGCGGGACTACAACCGTACCGTCATCTTCACCATCCACCAGCCCCGCAGCAACATCGTCGCGCTCTTCGACCAGCTCGTCCTCCTCGCGTCAGGCAAGCTTGTGTACTCGGGCGAGTTCTCAAAATGCCAGGCGTACTTTGCCGACATCGGCCAGTCTTGTCCTCCTGGATTCAATATCGCTGATTTCCTCAGTACGTCTTTCTTTTAATCACTTACTTGCGTCCTGATCACCTCCGTGTCCAGTCGACATGACGATGCATGCGAGCCTGGACGAGCGACTCAATGCCGAGGGTACCCCCACGCTCGAGCCCTCCTCGCCCTCGGAGGAAGTTACGAATATGGGAGACGAGGAGCGCGGCCTCGCACGGCACGCTGTCCCTCTCTCCACGCGCTCTCGCGGCTCTAATAGCCCCGATAACGACGCAGGCGACACCGAACTCCGCACGCGCGTCCCCTCCTCCTCCTCCAACTACATCAAGCGCAAAACGTCGCAGTTCCTCGAGGCCGTCTCGCTTTCGTCTTCGTCGAATAAGAAGGGCAATAACACACCGATTGCGCCGAAGCTCGCGGCGCTGGTGGAGGCGTATGCTGCGAGCTCGGTGGCGAGGCAGATCAAGGAGGAGGGCGAGGCGCTGAGGAGGGCGAGTGCCAATGCGACGGCGGGTGTGGGGGCGAATACGAGCGAGCTGCCGGATGTGGCGGTGGAGACGTCGTTGCTGCGCGGTCGAAAGCGCGCGAGCTATGGGACGCAATTCAGGATCTTGAGTGGCCGGGCGTTCAAGAATCTGTACCGTGACCCGGCGCTGCTGATGGCGCACTATTTGTCGTCTATCGCGTTGGCTTGTGAGTGACCCTCTTTGCTTCTGAGCAACATGCACTGATCCTTGGCCTTCTAGTGATCTGCGGGCTGTTCTTCCACAATGTAACGTACGGAGTCCTTCCTTTGCCTGACCTCAGCAGCCGCTGAATTGGATCTCTATAGGAATGATATCTCTGGTTTCCAGAATCGACTAGGTCGGTCCTTGTGCACACTTTCTTTTGGGCGTGAGCTCACGACCTTCTATGCAGGACTCTTCTTCTTCACGCTCGCCCTCTTTGGGTTCTCGTGCCTGTCGAGCTTGGGTCTGTTCGCCAACGAGCGCATACTATTCATTCGCGAACGGTCAGTGCTCCACCTCCGATTGCTTCCTCTTTCATGCTCACTCAATCGACCCAGGGCAAATGGATACTACTCGACGTTCACATACTTCTCATCCAAGGCAAGCTATATATATGCGCATCCGAGGTCCACCTATCTGACCTGCCCGCCCAGGTCCTATTCGACATCCTTCCTCTGAGGGTCGTCCCGCCGATCATGTTCGGTGGGATCGTCTACGGCCTCGTCGGGCTCGTCCCCACCGTCGTATCCTTCTGGAAGTTCATGCTCATCCTTGTCCTCTTCAACCTCACGACCGCCGTCGTGGTCCTCTTCCTCTCGATTGCCATCGCGAGCACCAGCGTCGCCGGCCTCGCCGGGACGCTCGTCATGCTATTCAAGTGCGTTTGGTCTCCGTCATCCCGTACTTTGGCGCGCGTATCTCTGACATGCTCCGCAGTCTGATGTTCACGGGCCTGCTCATCAACCGGGAGAGCGTACCCGTCGCATTCCGGTGGCTGCACACGATATCGTTCTTCCACGCCGCGTTCGAGGCCCTCGCGGTGAATGAGCTGCGGTATCTGCATCTGACAGAAACGAAAGTATGTTTTTGTCTCGCTCTTCTTCCTCTTCCCGACGCCACATTCTGATGATGTACGCCATTAAAAGTATGGCGTCGAGCTCGATGTCCCGGCCGCTGTGATCCTGTCCACGTTCGGTCTTCATGCCCAGGTGTGTACTTTTCCTCGCGCTCCCACCGAACGTCCCTAACATCTCGGGCAGTCATTCTGGTGGCCGAACACGGTGCTGCTGGGGATCTTCTTCACTGTGCTGACGGCGGCGTCGTATTTGACGCTCCACTTTTTCGTCAAGGAGAAGCGGTGAAAATGTAATGGATGTAATGCACCGCCGTATATTTGTTGGGCGCTTTTGAGGCTGAGATCTACCAAATCCACGGTTAATAGGAGTGTCTTTCTGCCATTGTAATAACATATTTGCGTCCAGCACTAATTTCCCCCGGCTCTTTCGCGTTCAAGATACTGCGAGGTGAGTCTCTTTCGTTGTTCTCTTGCTGACGCCTTGTTCGAAGGAACATTTCTGATTGCTTTTCAGCGCTTTGACTAGTCTCGCCACATGATAGGTCAGATGGCCTCGAACGAGATCGCTGTCTCCGGCATAGAAAGAGACCGCGGAGGATGTGAACTTATGAATTGCCTTTTGGGGCATTTGGCGGTGAGTCCCACGACAAGCGAATCGTGCATCCTGTCGCGGGTCAAGTAGAGGGTCCTTGGGCCCCCTGCTTTATATTTGAAACTGAGCCGCTTGTTCGCTGCGCGGACGCTGCAAAGGATCGCATCTTCCTCTTGTGGGCGCGCTTTGATCCCCCCCCTCATCTTCCTCGACCATCGCCGCGAAAGTTCACACGAAACTCAGCAAAACTGTACATAGATTCTTGTTCTTCTGAGCTTCTCTTCTCAGCGGAATCGTACCTCAGCCTGAGAATACGGTAGCAGATGATTGTGGCCTGACGTCGACACCGGCGGAAAATGGCGATGCTTATTACCCGTCTACGAGCTCTGATACCTTCTCGCCGCCCCATCTCCTCCTTTGGACCCCCCGTATCCTTCAGAGACATGGCTCCGAGTACGCACGTTCTGCGTTGTTGGCGTACTGTACTCACCACTGGTCCCCCCAGGCTTGAACCAAATCGCCATATTCGCCTCTGGTGCGTTACCCGCGTAGCGTCCTCCTCCCGCGATATTGAACGGGCTTTTGGCCAGGCTGCTTCTGGGGCACCGAGCACATCTTCCTCAAGCACTTCCCGCCCAAGCCCGCGCCCGGCAAAGGCATCGTAGCCACCACCGTCGGCTACACGGGCGGGAAACCGCAAATCACGAAACCCGACTATAGGACCGTGTGCAGCGGGACGACGGACCACGCGGAGGCGGTCAGGATCGAGTTTGACCCCGATGTGGTTGGGTACGGGGAGCTGGTGGAGTTTTTCTACCGCACGCATGACCCGACGACGGTTAATCGCCAGGGCGGGGATGTTGGGACGCGTGAGTGTGAACCCTGTATGGAGAGCCTGCGCGACGACTGACTCAACGCAGAGTACCGGTCTGCGATTTTCGCTACCACGCCTGAGCAGGAGGACATCGCGCGACGGGTGACGGAAGAGGTGCAGGCGAAGCACTTTACGCCAAAGGTGCGCGTTGTTCGCTGCTCGTGGTCCTCAGACAGCTAACTCGTTCCAGGGCACGAAAATCGTCACCGAGATCCACAGTGCTGGACCTTGGTGGGATGCGGAGGATTACCACCAGCTTTACCTGCATAAGAACCCTGGTGGGTACCAGTGTCCTACCCACCGGCTTCACTGGTAGAGGATTCAGACTACCGTTGTAATACATGTATATCGTAGGTCAGTAGTTCCAAATCTCACTGTATGTACAAACACGACTCGTTTCTATCTCATACGAACCTTTCTTCAATCCCCCGTTTCGAGCCTGGCCCGAATGGGAGACAACCCAAACTCATGCCAGAACTCGGTCGAATCGAGGATCCGCCCAAGGAGCTCGGTATTCCGCGGCAGGACGCGGACACCCTTGTCGCGCATGAGCTCGCGCACCCACGCCGCGGGCGCCTCGTCCCACGCCGACGCGAGGTCCCACCAGTCGTAGACGCGCCCGTCGGTGATGAGCCACCGCTGCCCCGCCGCCGCGTCAAAGTTGGCGTGCACGGCGAGGATCGCGCGCGCGAGGTCGAGCCCGTGGATCAGGTGGAGGCTGCCCTGCAAAGCAGTCAAGAGGGTGCGCGTATGGAGCGGACCCTTCGCACCTTGCCCGCCAACGCCTCCTTCGACGGCGCGACCCGCGGGAGCCAATTCCGCACGACGCGCTGGCCGCCCCAGAGCCCCGCGAGATTCAGGACGGTCGTACGCGCGAGCGCGAGGAGCTCGACCTCGGCGTTCGCGCGCCCGGTGGCGTTGAAGGGCGAATGGCGGTCGTACACGCTACCCCCCAGCGCGGCCATCGTCTCGGGCGCTTTCTGGCGGAGCTGGAGCGTCAGGAGCGAGGGCGGGGTAGCGGTCTCGACACGCACGTCCCAGATGCTCGTCGTGCCGAGCTGGATGAACGCCGCTTCCTGGGCGTTATCACTGCGGCGCGTGGACGTGTAGAGCTGCACCAGGCGGGCGGAGGCGCCAGGGATGGTAATCGGGAAGGTGATGAGCACGGTTTTGGCGTCCGGGAGGGTGTTGTAGGGCTCGGGGTCGTCTGAGGTTGGCTGGAATTCAAATTGGATGGTGGAGTTGGCGCCGGAGCGGGTGGTCGCTGCGCAGGTGAGGTTGGATTCGTGACACAAGGAAATCAAGAAAGTGGATGTCCAGCCAGCTCCAAGGATGAGGATATCGACAGACATGGGCGCAAGGATGAAAAAGGCCTGGTGTAAGTTCGTCGGAGATAGAAGACGGCTGGCTGCTGCTGGCTGTAGGCGGCTTAAAAGACCCCTGGGGCTCTGGTACCCTCAAACGATTTTCGCAGACTACGCCGCCCTGCACAAGTCGATCCAGGCGAACTAGAATTGAACTGAAATATTTCGAGGATGAAGTTCGGTGAAGGGAAGGCGAAGGCACCCAACAATAACAAGACCAAAGCTGGTGGTTCCCAACTTCACCAGCGCCATGAACGACCTTCCCGTCGAAATAAGGGACAAGATAATCGACTACTCCAAATCGCGCAGAACCCTTGCTGCGTGCTCTCTGGTTTGCCGGACATGGACCGACCGAACGCGATATCATCTTTTCCAAAAATCCTGGCTCCGTGTCACCTATCACAATGCCCCAGTAATCGCTGACCTGCTGTGGTCTCCCCTATGCACAATTATTTCCCAGATCCGTCGTTTGACGCTCGTAAATGACGGAGATTACGCTCAAGCCTTCGAAGACATCGACCGGGAGCTGAGACTCCTCGTCAAACTCGGGAGTCTGAGGCTTTCTGGGTCCTCCTGGGTGGTCAACGGGTGGGACGCTGGATTAGGTTTTACCGCCAGTCTGCCCACTGTGGTCGATCTCGAGATTGACTGCCCGGACCTGGGCGACTTCGACCAGGCGCTACTGATCATATGCGCCTTCCCGTCTCTACGTCGGCTATCTGTGCGGAAGCTTTGCCGCTCAGCGCTGGCGGAAATGGAGCCTAACTTTCCGCCGTATGCGCCCCCAGACTCGTTTCAGGCCAAACAACACCTTTTGCGCCCGGCCCCGCTTTCATCCCTCTGCATCAACGCCCCTGCAGCTCCATCCGGACTAAGCTGGCTCGACTGGGCGGGCTCTTACCATATCACCCACCTCGAGCTGCATATTACCTCGGACCACGCGACCGATTATCTGCATAAGCTGTGCCACTCGCTCGAGCACCTCAAAATTGGCGGAGAGTCTCTCTTTCACCAGACCCCTCTTTCCGATGTGCTCGACCTGCGCCGCTTCACCCACCTCCGATCGTTTCACCTCGAACTCCCCTGCTCTCGGTGGCCAGGGCTGCAGCAGTCCACTCTCGAACGCGCACTGACGCCGATCGTCCAGTCCCTCACGTCTCCCGCGCTTGAAGCGTGTCGTTTGACTTTAATAACCCACCTCGTCCGGAGATTTATTTACCTCGTCCAGATATCTCTTTTGTTTTCTTGGACCGCGTTTTTGCGCAATTTCTCCCGAGCCTCAAATCCGCCCCGCTTTCGGGACCAGGCGCCCACTTTTACCTTCCTTTTGCGCGGAATTATCCAGAGCTTCTGGGCCACCTGTACCGGCACGGTGGCTACACCCCTTCGTCCTTATCGTCGGCTTCGTCTTCCTCCTCCTCCTCCTCCTCCTCTTCCTCGGACAGCGAGACATGACGGACATCGCGCGAGTCCAAGTCATCCCAGTCGTGCTTAGCCGGTACAGCTCCTTCTTGCTTGCGGTACGTGTTAGGCCCCTTCCTTCCAGTGTTCTTCAAGTTACTCTAACTCCCCCCTTTCCAGATTGTGCCACCTTTCTTGCAGTGCCGCCATCTATTTGGTTGCCGACGAACAGTAATATTCGAATGAATGTACCGCTGGGCTTGCGCTGGGCTGTGAAATTGACAGTCTTGTATGTATCCTGTCTGCGATATCAATGAAGGATTCACAAGCATTGGGCCCCGACGTTAACCCGAGTGTGCAATAATAACCTCCACCCACGAACCAGCCTTCCAAGCCCCTCCTCGGCCTTCTAACGCTTCCCGTCTCATCGCCTGACCCCGCTGACACAACTCGTCCGCTTAATACGGGAGTTCTTTCGGACGGCCCGCACACCATATTTAAAGACCGTGCGATAGCAAACGACGGGTAAAATGGAACCTACAACAGCAGCAGACTCACCTCGTCCGCTGAATGTGACCATCGTCGGCGCAGGGCTGGGCGGGCTCGCCGCCGCGATAGCGTTGCGGCGGAATGGACACCGTGTCAGGGTGCGTTGCGTCTACTAGCTACCATAATCACATAGCCGGCCCTTCCCGACTGACGGCGACTAAAAATGCCCCCAGATATTCGAGGCGTCCGAGGCGAAGAGCGAGATCGGCGCTGGGATCACAGCACAGCGCAATGCCGTGCGTGTGCTCGAGCACTTGGGGTACTGCCAGGAAAATGTGAAGCCTATCCATTTCGACGGGGTGCGTTACAGTCCTTTCTGTTTCCTGCTTCCCCGCTGCATTTCATTCAAGAATATTCAATATACCTATGCAGGCCGAAATATTCAACGCGAGAACCGGAGTCGGAAGAACCGCGACGTGGCTCACCCCCCGCGCGGAAGGCGAATCCGTGCGTTCGTTCACTTTCATCTTGAAAAAATGCGTGTGGTTGAAATTCGCGGACAGGATATATTTTGTCATCGGAGTGACCTTTATAACGAACTCAAGCGGCTCGCGACGGGCGACGCGGGCGACGGTCCGCCTGCGCAGCTCCTGCTTGGGCACAAAGTGCTGGCGTGCGATCCTGAAGCTGGCACAATAACGTTGAACAATGGAGAGCCCACCGACGCCGACCTTGTTATCGGCGCTGATGGAATTCGTGTATGTATTCTTCCCTCCGTCTCAATGTTGTTGATAATGATTGGTTCAAGTCTGTAGTTCGAGATGGCATCCTCGGAGAAGTGGTCAAAGCTCCTGCCTCCGGCTGGTCGTGCATACGTTGCGTCTTCGATGCGTCGACCCTGGACGACATTCCCGAGCTTGACTGGCTTACCGTGGGTGTTAGCGGAGCGCGAGTCGTAACGTGGACAGACGGCGGTCCTCTTCGGAGCTTTTTTATATACAAGTGCCGCAACGGAGCCCTCGTAAATGTGGTCGCCTACCACGAAGATCCGGCCCAGGATGAGCCAAGTCAGTCCTTCCCTTCAACTAACAAGTCGCCGCCCAATACTGATACCACGACAGCCTGGACGCCAACCGTCACCCGAGCGGAGATCCTCGAGAAATTCGAGGGCTTCCACCCCAAGTTCCTGCGCGTCTTCGACCTCCCGACCGACAGCCCGATTCTCAGATGGCAGCTGCGCGCCGTGCCCCTGCTCCCGACGTGGATCCGCGGCCGTGCGGCGCTACTCGGCGACGCCGCCCATGGCACGCTCCCGCTCTTAGGGCAAGGCGCAGCGATGGCATTCGAGGAAGCGGCGGCGCTCGGGTGCTTGCTTCCTCTCGGGACACGGAAGGAGGATGTCCCGGCTCGACTTGAGGGGTACCAGACGCTCAGGAAGGAGCGGGGGGAGTATGTAAATGTGGAGGCTGTGGAGCAGGCGGCGGTTCTTGAGAAGCGAGGGAGCTATTTCAGGTGTGAGTACTCTTTTGCAAGTCTTGAAGCCAATTCTTCCTTTGCACCTTGACTCAAATGCTGATACTGTATGTTCTTCGCCAGCGCGAGAAATGCAAGCCCTTATTCTCGAATACGATACAGTGAAAGTCTCCCAAGAGTATTACGAGGCACACTTTCGGGTAGGTACGTAGCTGTGTATTACACCGCACGGTATATAGCGGGAAGCGCATGCATCGTCCATGGAGGTTGAGAGCCTGCCGAATAAAAGAGACTTGAACATCACAGAGCTGTTTTACGTGAACATCCTCGCAGTCGAGGGATATTTCGCATTCCTGCGTTGATGACAGTCCACGCGTGCCATATAGAGCATCTTGAGCTCTTTGGGAGTAAGTTTGCCGGTCTTGTCTTCAACCGCCTTGATACGGTGCACGCATCATCGCGCCGTGCCTGCTTTTGCTTTGTAGTGGCCCTCGAAAATGTTTTGAGTTTCGGTACGCAGATTGACACCGACATACTTCTCCTCGTTGGTTACTTCGAACACTTGTTCACCGACGTGGAAGACGGGCAGGGGGAATGGTAATGAACCGAAAATCAAGATCACGGTTGTTAACATGTGGATCAAGATGAAGTTCGCGGCACCCCATTCATGGAGAGTTCATGAAAATGACGTTTTTTTGTCTGGTTTGAATTGGATTGAACCCAAACCCTTGCCCAATCCTGAAGGATCTCTCAACCGTGGGAAATATGTCGCTACCCATCAAGCGACTTGACAGGAGAGCGGAGCAAACAAGGAGCGCAGAGGAAATTGTACTTGCGTCCTCCACACCCGCTTACTTGTTTCCCCGAGCCTTCTCGGGGCCGCTAAGGTGGAAATACCCGACGGACAACTATCACCGCTTTACTATAGGCGCAGCATCGGCGTAGTTGAAACTTGAACTCGAACCGCAGTTTCCCCGCGCCTCCGCACAGGAAATTCAGACGACGATAAATTCAGGCAGGCCGCAGGCAGGGTATGTAGGTACCTCGGTATCTTTCTGTGACTCCCCACTCGCAACAGTTTTGCGACCGACCTTTGGCGTGTCGATCGCCGAATTGGGTGAGCAGAGATCCTCCATCAAACTTACGTGATATCGCATTTTGACTCCCCCCTCCTCCTCCCGTCCACCATGAGCACCACACAGCCCAAGAGCCGGCAAAGTAGCTGCCAGGAATGCCATAGGTACGATCTGTGCCCCCGAAAGGCCCAATGAACCGACCGTTGGACCCGCAGACTCAAGCTGAAATGCGACAAAATGGTCCCGTGCGGATCATGCGGTACGCAATCTTCTATCGTCCATAGACATCGGCTTGACCTTGCATTAGTTCGGAGAGGATGCATTAGTATCTGCCCCACAGGTTCGCTCGTCAATTGGTAGTTTCTTTCGCGTCGTTGCTGAGCACTGCAAATCAGGAACCTTGCGTTCCACTGGTCGTGGCAAACGGCGAGTTATACGTGATCCCGTACCTTGAAACTTCTCACCGATTTTTATAGTTCTGTCATGTCTGATGTCCCAGAACTTACTGCGGTTATATCGGAAATGGGTGAACGGATACGACAATTAGAGCAAGCTGTCGCGGACACTCGAAGTGGATTTCCGTCGGGGCACCCTCTATTATCAGCAACTTCAGCTCGAACTCCGTTGGAATCACACAGCGCAGATGCTCTCGGTTCGTTCAGCGTCAACGAGGACGGGCACGCAGTCTACTTTGGTCCTACAGCCGGCACCGAGGTATGCCAGCGCAATTCATCTGAAATTTGTGCTCAAAGGAATTTCCACAGGCCTTGTTTTCCGTGCGGATTCATCATACAACCATCTCCCGGCGTATTGACCTCTTTTTACAGATCGAAGGAGCCCAAGACCCTGAGCTGGATCTGGGACCTAACCCTTTGGCGAACATACGGGAATCGTTTCCTTTCTCAGCTGATGGAAGTTCAAACTGGGACCCGGATCTGGCCCTGGAACACATATACGCGCATCTACCGCTGGAGGCACGGGCTTGGACTCTTTGTGAGACATATTATCGCAATGGATGCTGGACCGGGATGCCCGTTAACCAATCCGAAACCGCGGAGCTCCTCGATCTCGTTTATCACCCACACCACAGTCGACCTGAACACCAACCCCCGATCACGACGCAGAAAATGGCGGTCCTCATCCTCATATTCGCCCTCGGATCGTTGGTTGATCTTACACTTCCTCCTTACAATTCAGACGCCGACGCCTTTTTCGACCTGGGGATTGCCGCGATGTCTATCCAGCCGGTCTTCGAGAGTCCGACTGTGGCGACAATCCAAGCGCTGACCCTGATAGCTTCTTATCACGCCCACGGTGGTGCCAGATTTTCCATGGATGCGGCGTGGTCCACCATATCTCTCGCAACAAATATTTCGCAAAGGGTTCGTGCATGTCTCTTGGTTAACGCTGCAACTAATATTTCCAACCAACCAGCTCGGTCTACGTAGGCTGATTTCTCCGCTCCCTAATGGTTTACTCATCGTACTAGATCGCGAAAGCTTTAGTTTCAAACTATCACCCATCATTTCGAATCGATGTCGGGTATGTCCCCCGAAATGAATCTACACTTGATTTACTCAAGCGGAATGAACAGGCGCTATTTTGGGAAATCTACTCAATCGAAACCATATACGTACGCGATGGTTTCCATTTCTTTTGGTTGCTGTCGATACGATCCATTCTCCAGGGTCTTTCTGTGGGACGTCCTACAGGCACTTTCCTCTCGGACATCAGCTGTCCGTACCCGCCAGACGACCCGGACGATACTCAACCTTTCGTGAAGATATTCCCAGGATGTCCGTAATTTACGACTCCCGCCGTTCTTCGCTGATGTAGATTATTCGCTAGACCGCCAGGCTCGCTGGGACTACACGAAAGACGTACGTGGATTCTCTGAACCACAGGCGTGTCCTGACCTTTCGGCGCGTTAGGTCACCGCACGAGTTATGGAGGCGTTCTTGAAAACCACAAAACCGACCTATGAGACGGTTTTGGATCTGGATCAGAGGATCCGGAAATACATACTTTCGTCGCCTTTTGAAAGCTTCCCAACTTTGGACGACGAACCGCCTTTTGGATTTATTCAACGGCATTTGATCCCTCTATTCGCGAAAATCAGTGAGTCGTCCGTCGTCGCCCTTCTCAAGGGGAGAAGCTGATCGCTCGGCAGTGCTACTTTATATCCACAACAACTCGTTCGTAGAAGCTATGCGAGGGGAGGATCCGTTCTCGGGTCCTTATTCTCCGTCGTTCCTCGCGTGCTACCGTAGCGCTTCGGAAGTTATCAAGGCTGATATACGAAACTTTACAACTCACCCTCTATTATTTACGCGATGGTATGTCCCCGAATTTAGCTTCCAGCGTCTTCTCGCTCATGTCTTTATTCCGCTAGGTGGGCGATTTGGAAAAGCTGTAAGTTTCCCCGCGTATATGTGACTGCCATTGCTCACATTACCGTAGTGTTCAGTTCAGCGGTATGCGCCTGCCGTTCGCTGCGAAAACAAATCGAACCAAATTAAACCGGTATTAGGTTATCGTGGGGACCGTAGCGACCAAATATCCAAGGTCAAAGACCGCCATGCACGCAATCGTCGAGTTATTCACGGCGGTGGACCTCATCGAAAAAGGCGCAGTTTCCTCGGGGCGCGCACGAAGTGGTTTGGTTCGAAACAACCCTGTCCTCTTGATTTCCACAACTCATGATTGTGATGTAGGCCCTGCTTCAACGCCTCAGAGACAAGGCCATCGGCGTGTACTCGCAGTTCTCCGGCCACAATCTGACCCCACCGCCCGGCGACTCGGCGTCCGAGTCCGAGCTGGAAATATTTGCGGGATACACCCGCGTCGTGGCGAAGAAGGTCCTGCAACGCGGAATACACACGCCGCCGCGAACGGAGAGCCGATTTCCCTCGCCGCCTTCCTTCCGCTTGGACGACGAACGGGATGGGATGCCAAAGCCGGCTTTTGACCCCTCGATCGTGCAGTACTTCGACAACGCCACGCCGTTCGTGGACGTTCCTCCGCTTGCGGAGCCGCAATTGGCGGCCTTTGACGCGGGCCTTTTCTTCACGTTTCCGCCGGATGCAATCCCTGGTCTGTATACCCCCGAGCTGGCCGGACATGGGCAGATATTCCAACCGGAAGTGGGCCCGGAGATGCAATGGGCGGAATATTTGCAGACCTTATAGCGCTAGATGCCAATGATATGTATTTTAGACGTTTCTTCATTTTTTGAGCGTTGATTTTCAATGTGTGCACGTTGCCAGTAAATCCTCAGTCTCGTCCGGCGGTTGGAATCTAAATTAGTTGAAGCGTGGAATTGGGCGCTTCATCTCCACGGGCGCTAGTTGCTGAGAACCTCAGAACTAGCGCCCATTGCCACGACTTCCACTTGCCTTCCACCATCGATGTCGCACCCACTCGTCTTTCAGGGAAAATACTTCTTCTATCCAATCGGCAACACCTCTGCGGTGTCTCTGTTGAGGGACATTGCCCCCGAGGAACCAGCCCATGTCCTTCTGCTCGGATGCGGAGATCCACGAAGTGTGCTCTATAGCATTTTCTCGGAGTATTCCCATTGTAAGATCTTTCGATTTCAGGACTGTTCACACTCTCAATCAACCCTAGCGGACCGTCCTTTGGATTTCACCTGTTGCGATGTCGATCCAGCGATCTTGGGTGCGTCTCGCAGCTTCTTGCACACTTGAAGAGGACTAAGTTCAATCATCTCAGCCCGCAATGTCCTCCTCTTCACGCTTGTAGCGGACGGAAAAGTCAACCACGATGTCATTTGGAATATATTCTTCCACTTTTATGTCGACAAAGCCACCCTTTCCCAGCTGGTAGCCCAGTGCAAAAAACTACTCGAAATCGGGGACACTCTCAGGGCATGGGACATCTCGGCTTACGGCGCGTTCATCAGGATGGGCACACAATACACATTGACCGAACTTCGTCGCCATTGGGCCCTCTACAGTGACTTCCATGACCTTCCGGTGGAGCGACGGAACACAGTTCGGAACGCTTTTAGCGAAAAGTCCAGGACTGCGAGGGACCTGGGTATCGGTGCCCGCTCCGCTGGGCCTGTCATTGACAAGGCTCTGAAGGTGTGCGAGGAGCAGTTCCTGGCGTACTGGAGAACGGGCACGACCTTTTCCAAAACGAAGGACACGGCTAGTGCCTCCTTCCTCAACCCCACCTTCGTCTATTCGCTCGTAGGCGAAGGATGCAATGTCCACTACGGCACGGACCCCGTCGCTCCGTTCCACTTAGCAGCCTTGTTCGGCAGCGGGGCTCGCGTCTCCGTTACGGACCTCGTCAAAGTCGTCAAGGCCGAGTTCAGTGATTGGTGCTCGGCCTTCCACGCCTCTGTTTCTCCGCAGCGCAAAACGGTCCTCAGGTTCTTTGCCAGCGAAGCGACAGCTTTGTGCAGAGCCTTGCGAGGGTTTGGCGCTACAGGCGCACTAAACTTGGGCATCCCCGTCGCGCCGTGGAAAACTCAACTACTGCAGTTGAACTCCACCGAGTACGGCGGCGCGCCGACCGCATTCAACGTCATCGATTCCTCGAACCTCTGCGACCACATCGGTCTTTTAAACGTCCTGATCGCCACCGTGCCCCTCTTACAATCTCCCGCGTCTTGCGGAAGCGTTCTGTACACGGAATTCTTGACATATCACGGGAAGGATGCAACGAAGGAATTCGCAGAGTCGCTCTACGCCGACATCCACACCGTCGGCTTTCTTCTCAATATATCTCCCGTCGATTATCTGTCTGGGTTTTCCTCGCGGTCCAACACCCACGAGCTCATTGCATACATGGGTGGCCGAGACAACCAATTCCATCAAACGACGACATGGAAGGCGCCGGCGTCTGGCGACCGTCTGGTTTTGTCTAACAATCGACCGCTGCCCCCGGTGCTGGACGCACGCCAGTTGGGCACATTGCTATACGACATCTATCATCAGCTATTTGAGCAGGAAGATTCCCACCACTTTTGGCGCCTTAACGAAAATAATGCCATCAATGCTGTCGCCGCCTCCAACATCGTGCATTACATTCGGGAGAGCTTCGTTCTATTCCTCAAACTCGTCCGCGACAACCTCCAGATCCCCAATCACCTTTGGTTGGAAGTGATGCAGCGTTTTATAAGTCTCAAGGAAGCGGATAAATCCCTGCCGATGGACTCTGTCAATTACCAGGACCTTGCCGCGCATCTCCATCTCCACGGCGTGTACACAGTCCCTTTTCTCCACATCACTGAGAAAACTGGGCCGTTTGCTTCGTGGGATACGGTCCCGCTCTTGGTTCGCATCATCCTCGTTGTACCACGCGAAAAGGTTGCGGTGCTGGAGGGTTTGTCTGAGAAACTCGGTACCCCCCATTCTCCAGTGCGATACTCGGGGGAAGTGGTCGCACAACATGTTCACCGCTGTTCATGCAGCGTATGGAACTGTGATCTCGACGGGGACAAAGAGCCGCCCGCGAGTGATATTCAAGGAGGATCCAGAGGGTCGCAAAGGGTCATCCCCCATCGTCGTATCTTTCACGATGTCCGCCGGACTCCTCACCCTGGAGCGTCCGGAGGATACCAGGATCTGTTGCTCCGTGCGGAGTACCCCGGCTTCGGTGATGACACTTGTTCCACTGCTGGGTATCGAGCAGTCCCTTTTTAGCGCAAATCTCATGGACGAATATCATGTCCACATCCTACCCCAAGACCCTTTCCCCCTCGCGAAGCCTGTGGCTGCACCGAGCAATCAGAATCAAATATTCGGAATCGGCCAGGTTGAACCGGTGGTCGTTGATCTGGACGAAGAATGCGAACTGGTCAGCCACCTGACGTCGATGGTTCTCGTCGAAAATGCAGATGCCAAACAGGCGTTCAGCGCGGGCGCGATGCCGGAGATCTCGCAACTGTCGCCGTGCGTGATGAAATTGTCAATCGGCAACCATTCGCAGAGCGTTATATATCCGATACCGGTAGTAGGCGTCCAGAACAAGCTGAGGCTTGCAAGAAAATCATCGTACATCGAGGTTCGCTTTTCATTCCCACGGTTCGAAATCGGTCCCTGACATAAAATATTGACAGGTCATTGTTCCTCCATCGGGGCCATTCAAACAAGGCGGCATGAAAGTCATTCCGTTCCCAGTTATTGGCATGAAAACGGGCCTGCACCCCTGGAACATCCACCGCTTGAATTTATCTACCCTCCCCGTCTTGGACGTGAAAAATGCGGCGCAGAAAAAGTGGCTGAATATACACCTTGGCTCAATGATGTCGGCGCGTGAATACGCGCTTCGGAAGGCGCACGAGGACGATGCGCTCATGCGCGTCAAGGAGACGATCAACACCATCTTCGTTCGATCATCTGGGGCGCAAGGGGGCGATAAAGTCCATCGACTTTTTGCCTTGATGGAGAAGGAGTCCAACAATTGCGACACCGTCCTATTCATTAGTGCCCTCAAATTCGACCTCTCGTCACACACGGTTGTCTGCGATGGATACGTCCTCCCCTTGACGCGCAATCTGCTGTCCAGGATCACGGTCCCCTTTGGCAAACTTATTCCTGAAATGTACAACATCCCCGTCTCGAAGGTCGAGATCGACGCGTGGAAGAAGCTGATGCCTACTCTCGTTGAGCGCTGCCGCTCATGGAAGCATACCGATACCTGTGAATACATCGTGCAGGGACAGGTCCCGCTCACGGATGAGATGGAGCGCGATCCTCTGTGTAGCTGCGGGAAGGGGAAAGACATCGACACCATGCTGAAGGTTCCTGGTTGGGCGAAGCTCGCACCATTCGCAGTCAGAATCGCGCTTTCTCCGCTATTTGCAGTTTCATACTTGGAGAAAGTCGGTCGGGACCCCGCGGCGGGACGGTGCTTTGTCTGCCGAGGGAGAGGGAAGCCCAAGATGATGAAGTGCACGGCCTGTGGGAAGGTGAGATACTGCTCGAAGGAATGCCAAACGAAGGATTGGAAAGCCCATAAACCCAAGTGCAAACAAGCGGTCGTAAAAGTATGAGGAGTGTTTCTGATATGTACACCATTTGTGTTTTTTTTGTCTTGTTCACGCAAAGAATGCAGTCAAGTCGAGTCTATCGGGGATGCGCGAACAAAGCCGTCAATCTGCCGCGACGAGATCGTGCTGCTCCTGCAATACATATTGCTACTACTGGTATGAAAAAGATTAGACAAAGGAGTGCTTTCGTGAAGAGATTGGTTCTCCAACTTCGACCGGGATACGTCCATACTGACGAGGTGCCGGCATCTCCGTTGATTTTTTCGAAAGTGATTTCTGCAGGAAGAATAACCCCGGTTCCCAATTACTACCTGGCACTATTCCTGCACTCAAACTCTTTTTGCAACACGGAAATTGAATTTCCGCTCGATTTGCGCGTCGACAGCTCAACGCTCAGCTCCGTTCCCAATGTCGAGGCAAACTTTCTACATCTTCACTCGCAGCCAACAATAGTTATTTGGAACTTCCCCAACCTAACCTTTATAGTACTGCCCCCTCGGGTTTGTAGCTTTCATCATCCGAACGAAACCTGTTCATGCTCGGGGCGCTGAATAGTCTCCCACTCTGCCTGAATATTGTCCATTACATTCCGTTGCAAGTCGTCCCATTTGAATTTGATGAGAGCTTCGATTCTATATCGGAGAAACTGGTGAACATTATCTTCGCTGCTGCGGATGGACTGAGCTGTAATATTCATTGGATATTCATGATAAAACGGGTAGCACAGTTCACGCTAGGGAATTGAACAGAAATGAGTTTTGTCCAAGTCAGATGAGACATTGTACTCACTCACCGAAGTCATAAAAGTCACAAAGGCGTGAGTTGCTTGACGGACGTGATCGTTCCTGCCCCGTGACCGCGAGTGCATCAAACTGCCAACAACTCTCACTGTCAGTCTGACCACCAACCACTTGGCCACAGAGCATTCTTGGAGCATTCTCCGGTTTTCGACCTCTGTCGTCCGTATTTTTGCGCGCCACGGCTGATCGTAAGTCCATGACTCCTATTGCTACCTGGCGCAGCGCTGAACCCCGGCATCTTCAAGTTTGCCACTATGCCTGACATCCCCCAGGAAATAACGGACTATATAATCGACTGCGCTGCGTCCCAGAGAGTCAAGAACACCCGCGCAAATCTCGCCGCATACTCACTAGTTTGCCGCGCCTGGACGCATCGCAGCCGAACCCATTTCTTCCGCGAATGCAGGCTTCTCCTGCACTACTACAACGCCCGAGCTTTCGGCCGGCTCCTGCGGTCCCCCATCTGCACCATCCTGCCCCATGTGCGACACTTAACTATGGCGAATAACGGCGACTGCCACGGGACGTTCGACGACATCAAGGCGGAGCTGAAACTCCTCACTGGAGTCGAGAGTCTCAAGCTTTCAGGGTCATCATGGGCGGCTCATGGGGCGGCTCCGAGACGAGGGTTCATGTCGAGCCTGGCCAGTGTGGCGGAGCTCGAGATCGACTGCCCAGACGTCGGCGACTTCGACCATGCCGCTTTGATTATTTGCGCCTTCCCCGCTCTCCGTCGCCTTTCTGTGCGCGGTTGTCGGTTCGGGCGCTATCAGGACGAGCGCCATCGGATACTGCGCCCACCTTTCCCCGCATATATGCCGCCGTCTTGGCTTCAGCAGGACGATGCTGCCCTCGTCCGTCCTCCCCATTTGGCATCACTCTCCATCGATGCTCCTGGGATGCCATTCATCCTCGACTGGCTCAACTGGGCGAGTTCCCACCATGTCACCCGCCTCGAGCTTTCGCTTGACGCCCCACCAAGCCCCGTTCAACCGGTGACGGACTATCTAGCTGGTCTATGCGACTCATTGGAATACCTCAAACTTTCTTCGCTCCGGTTGGATGGCGGCCACCTGCCGGATAAATTCGATATGGCGAAATTCCAACAGCTCCGGGAATTACACCTGCACAAGCTTCAACCGTACGATTCGGAAGCGCTCGAGGAGTCGTTACTGCCCATCATTCAGAGTCTTGCCTCCAACACTGTTTTGGAGATGGTGTGGCTCGACTTTGACTCGCCGCCGCCGGATGAACGGGGTTGGTGTTCGACGCTCGATCGATTTTTCTCCCACGCGGACAACCTTCCAGCCCTCAAGGCGTTCCGACTTTCGCTACCCGGGACGCCGGGTCCCGCTGGCTCAGAACCGGAGTTTCGGGAGTGGTTCCCTCTCACCCACGCGAAAGGTCTCCTCGAACTTCGATTGCTCCCTATCGTTCAGCGCATCCAGGGCGAGGACGAGGATGACGAGGACGAGGGTTCAACATAAACTCTCAATTTTGTTACCTATTTAATGTTGATTTTCATGTGGCTGACACGATCATCATGACCGTAACGAGTTTTAACGAATCTTGGGTGGCTGACAAGATTCATCGCTTCTTCCTTCCTCCTCTCATGACGCCTTTGATTATCTTCTGTCTATCCGTCCCGACCCTCATTCTGGCTGGCGCAGCAAGTGGTGGCCACTGCTCGTCAAACAACAACCATCTCGATCCCGCCTCGAAGAAATTCGTCTCCGACTGCTCCGATCAGACCTTCTGCTCTGGCACCGACATCACCAATTCGACTTGCGTTCCCAGACAATGCCGACGCGACGAGTTTCCCTTTGGCTTCCCGCCAAGCGCGGTCCTCCCGCCTCTTTGCCTCGCTGGAACGTTCTGCCCGGATGAAGGGAGCGGGTGTCGCCCATTAGTACCGCCCGGAAGTCCGTGCGAATTGAATCGCGACGAGCAGTGCAGCCCGCCTCCAAGCTGGCAGGATCTCGCTAGCACGCAAAACTTCAACGGGTCGATCTGCCTGCGTTCCTTGTGTTTGTTCGTTTGTTTCATTACTTGTTCCTTTTTTGCCTCCGGATAATAACCTCTCCCTTCGTTCCAGGTATGCCAATGCGACGCTCGGAGATCGGTGCATTACGGACAACACGACGTACCTCGACATCGGGCCCAACGGGGAGCAAATCGCCAACACGGTCACCCGGGATAATTGCCAGTCGCCTCAACTCTACTGCAATCCGACCGAACTCCTCTGCGAGCACACACTGCCGCTCCACTCGCCTTGTGAAACAGACCCACAATGCACTTCGGTATGTCTAATTTCTTCCGCGTCTCTTTTGTGACCGCTTGTTGATGGTTGGGTTGGATTTAGCTCACCTGTGCTGCTGGCCGCTGCGTAAATCCGCCCGCGACTCCACTTCGTATCCCCCCGTGGCAATGCGCGTTGACTGTCACCGCTATCGTCGTCGGTCAGTACCACCTTCTTTCAAGTTTCTGTTCAACTTGAGCTCATATTTAGCAGTCATGGTCGCGAGCTGTGTGTTTCTCACTCTCATGCACAAGCAACACCGTCTCGACAGGTCGCGGGAGCTGCGTGATTACTACTACCAGCAAATTAGGTCGGTTCATCTGCGTTTTGTGATATCCAAGCGGAACTTACTGAACTTCTTCCTGAACAGCTTGCGTCGCTCAATCATCGCATTGCACCTGGCTGCGGCGGACCGATACGGGGATGAGAAAGTCGTCGTGGGTTCATATTAAAGGCATCATCGCGTAAGTTAGTGGCTATCGTGCCCGGCATTACGGGTGGGTTTCGTGAATGTGGGGCGTGAAAGAGTTAGGAAGAGAGAGAGAGTGGGGAGGCCCCTGTCCCCCTAAGGAAACACAAACTCCTAATAGAGAAATAGCGGCACAAGATCTTTGACGCGATCAAGGTCCAGGACAAGGGCGAGGATTGTTGAGATTTGTCATAATGTTCGCAGGAAAATCGGGTGTAAGTACAAAAACTCATTCATTCATCTACACTTCATTCAAAGCTCCGACGCAGCGAAAATAGCATGGTAACTTTCCGCTGAGAGAAGCAAACAGATCAGTCTCTCGCTAGGTCAGAGTGATAAATAGATGTCTACCCTGCTGGCGCATCTCATGCACCCTCAACGGCTTCCCCGGCGTCCCATCGTCCTCGAATGTGCTCATCCCAGGGTACTGCCGGATCGATGGTCAGTTTCGTTCGAAATTGCCGATGGTAGTAGTAAGTATAAAGTTTGAACGCACAGTGAACTCGGGCACACGCGGAGGAACGCAGTACTCAATCTCGACCCCATTATCGTCGACCGTCCACGCCTCGCCAGGTTCGGGCACGTTGATGACGACGGCGTTCATGCTCTCCATCGCGGGGTCCCAGTCGTTGAAGTTGAACGGCGTAAGAAGGACCCTGTTGTGTTGTTATTTAGTGGTCAAGACAAGAGTCTGGGTGGCGATACGCACGACGAGGTCGCGATGTTGGTCAGGGTCATTGCTATAAGCGCGTCCGTTAATCAACACTACGTTGGCAGGGAGTTTTACGCACGGGAGTCCTCGGCGCGGGGAATATGGTGCATGCCCAGGTTAACCCAAGCGGTCAGGTCCTCTTGCTCGAGTGATTCCCTGCAAGCAACGAAATCAATCCAGCGTAGGTCAAAAACGCTAGAAGCAATGCATACCCGTCGAAGAATTTATAAAAGTCAACCGCTGGGTGAGATTATGGTCAGAGAAGTCCTTTTTCGGTCCCACAATTGAACGAACGGGGTGCTCCAGGCAAGTTGATGTTCCACATGGACGACGAGCTGGGCTCCGAATCCTTCCTGCGCGAGACGGCAAGGTGGTGCTTTGCGAAATTGACGTTGTGTTCGGTGCGCTTGCTGTCTGAATTTGTCTGCAAAAAAAAGACCGGATTCAGTGAACGTAGGTAGTAGTCTCAACACGAGAAACTGACCAGATGAATCGGCGACACGCCGGGGTGGATCGCATATCCCCTCGCTAGCCCCATCCGTGAGACAATTTTTACTCGAAGGTAAGTTGAACCTCACGCACGGTATCCCCACCGGTTCAGCTCCTCCTCATTCACAACGGCATACACCCCCTCGTAGTTCTTCGGGTACTCCAACAGCGCGTCGCTCTCATTCCGGATCATCCGCCGCACGATCTTCTGCTGGTGGACGTCCTGGCCCCAGTCGTCGTCGAACCACGGCTGCTGCACGACCTCGTTCTCGAGTGTGACGGCCATGAGCGAGTTGCGTGTGCCGGCGATGTCGAAGTCGAATTTATAGTTGCTGAAGAGACGTTTCAGTTTGTCTCGAGGTGGACTCGGTATTGAATGAAGGAGCTTACATGACGTGGTCGTGGATGCTTCCCACTGCAAAAAAATGGTGAGTGACGCGCCGGGTCAGAGGCAGACGAGGCTTACTGTATGTATCGCGGATCTTAGTCCCGTACGAACTCTCCGCCTCGTCCCACCACGCCCCCTGCAGATACCCACTGGCAGAAACCCGTACCTCCATCGTCCCGTCCAGTTGGAACGTATAATCAAACAAATAGTCGTAATTCCCCACCGTGCTGATCGTCCGCACGAGCAGCTCGTAGCCCTTGATCGCCTGGAAAATAGTCATTCAACCCGCGATTCTGCTGCATGAATTAATATTAAACGCACCCCCATCTCGCCCTTCATGTACCCCGTATGGCGACTCAGCGGCCTGCCCGCGTCGCGCTCAAACACACAGATGGCATCCTCCTGCAGGATCGTCCCGGACGCGGTGTGCGTGACGCTGGGTAGCAGGAGCGCGTCGTAGGGGCAGTCGTACCCGCGAATCAACCCGCGCGTCGACGTCCCCATACCGAAGCCCCCGTCCAGGAACACGGTGCTCCCCTGGTGCGGGTCACTCCCCGCTGCACACATAATAAGTACAGCTTGAAGTAAATCGCAGAGTGAACTCCGAGCACGCACAATAAACAGCCAACGCCTCCTGCGGCGCCACCTCATACAAGATGCGCTCCCCGCGGAAGCGGACGTCCCACAGGCTCATGCCCATGTCGCGCGCGAAGCTCAGGTAAAAGGACCACCCCATCCAGGAGACGTACTGGTTCGCGCGGTCGACGCGATACCGCGGCCCGTTGAAGGAGACCTGTCGCGGGCCGGCGCGTTCGTCCAGATCGCGCTTCGTGCCCCGGCGGGCGCGGGAGGCCCAGGAGGCTTCCTCCGCGGGGGGCACGTCGGGCATGTGCGAGCGTTTCAGGGTTCCGTTCCTGCACACAAAATGAATATCCCGATAATGGTAGAGAGTGTAGAGGGGACGAGTGCACGCACGTATACGCCTGCAAAAACTCCTCCGTAGTACCAAACACCTGCCGATTATACACCATGCGCACGAGGAACCACTCCGCCGGCTCCGGCGCGCTCATATCGACGTAGAAGTACATATCGAGCGCCTTGAGGAACGAGCCGGGGCCATTCTTCTTGAGCTGGATCCACATGCGGCGGAAGGAGCCGTCGTAGGAGAAGGGGGTGCTGCCGCCGAAGACGAGCTCCGACTCTGAGTTTGGCTCTGAGTCTGAGTCCTCGAGTACGGTGATGGCGGGGGGACGCCCCTGTGGGCCGTGCACGACGCCGCCGAGCAGCTCCTGCGTCGCGTTGTGCAGGGGCGTTAGCATTTGCCGCACGAATTCCTGCAGGTGGGACGCGTTCTGGGCGTACAAGCGCCCGTTGTAGGGCACGTCCGGACGCGTGTAGATGTGTCTGCCGACTTCGGGGTCAGCCTGTATAAACTATGCGCGCCGTACAAACCTCAGCGGTTTCAGTTCTGGCGCGGCGGCGTTCAAGGTGAGCGTGGAGATGGTGCCAACTGGAAGCGGGCCGAGGAGGTATTGGGCGATGGACTGGGGCGAGGTGGCTCCGAGCATCAAGACAATCTGCGCGCGTGAAACTTGAGCTCGCCGCTGCCGGGAAAAAGGGACCATAAACGTACCTTCGCGAACCGCCCAGGAGCCTCCGCACCGCCGTCGAAATAATCAAGTACCTCCGCCTTCGGAGGGGGAAAGTTCTCGATCAGCGCAATTGAGTTGTCGCTGGTGCGCACTACTCAGCAAAACGCGGGGGGAATATAATGTAACTGGAAGACTCACAGATCCGTCGCCCCAACCTCACTCGTCAAGTTGAACCCCCGTTCGTCCGCGTCCTGACGGTAAGCCCACAACCAAGCCCGAATCGCCGCCGCCTCCTGCACGTCAAAGTTCCTCCACACGTTCTCGCGCGGCGCCGTGGTCGGGAGAGGGGCCGTGTCCGCGCACACGCGGGGCCCGTTCCCCACATTATTATCGAGGAGATCGAGTTGAGGAGCAAGCTGGCGCGAAGTGGGCGCTAAGAGCAGAAAGAGCGCGGCAGTGACTGCCGACGCCAACGCAGCGGACAGTATCCCCAGTCGACGACGACGCGTCTTCGTGCGCCCTGCACCGAATTGCTCCAAATTCTCCTTGGTGGATGGCATGGCAGTCGAGCTTGTGAGAAAGTAAGTACGACGTTGACTCGAGCTCCCCGCAGCCGCAGCTTGTTATCGTCCTTATCAAGCGGCATTATGTTGAATTCCCTCGCCGCGGGAAACTTGAACAAGTCGGTTTTAGAACAAGACAAGAATAAGGTTTCGACTTCGATAAGGGCTTCCAAGGAAGGCTCAGGAAGAGGGAATATTTACAGTAATGCCAGAGTCGAGCGCACACCAGGCCAGTAATTCCCTTCTTTCAATCTTTCTCCCATACATCATCTAAGTAGATCTCGAAATAAATCCCAATAACTATATGCCCAAATTCTCTACGCCTCTATAATCGCAGCAGCCGTCCGATCCCTAACGGCCTTCAAAAACCGCGCCAGCTCCGTCCCCCCCGTCCCGCGCAGCGGCTCCTCTCCCTCCTCTCCCTGCTTTTCCTTCTCCAGCTCCCCCTTCAGCGCCTGTCCTGGAGTCGCAGTGGCAGCGAGGAAGGACGAGATGGGAGTTGTTGTAGTGGTAGCGGAAGAGGCAGCCTGAGCGGCGGCAGCCCGACGCGCAGGCTGTATGATATACGCCGTCACGATGGTAATATGGTAGTCGCGGAAGCGCTTCAGCGCGCCCACCGCGGCGTTGTACGCGCCCAGCAGCTCCGCGCCGCCCGCCGCGTCCACACCCTCTTCACCCGCGTCCTCGGCACCTTCACCGGCGTCACCCGCCGCAGCACTTGCGACGATGGCACGCAGGGGGCGCGGGTTGGCCGCGAGGTGGTTGAGGAAGTTGCGGTGGTGGCGCGGCATGTACAGCTGCATGCGCTCCAAAAACGGCGACTTCTTCGTCGTCTCCTGCTGCTGCCCTTGGGCCGCAGTAGTTGAAGTCGACGTCGACGCAGAGGCAGACGCAGACGCGCCAGTCAACCCCGGCGCGTGCGAAAACGCCGCAACGCCAAGAAACATATCCAGCGCATGGATGAGCGAGCTCTGCCCCGCGCTCGCGCCCGACAGCTCCGCGGGGTACACCCACCCCGGCTCCCCCTCCATCCCCTCAAACACCCACCGCCGCGCGCCCTCCCCGACCCCCGAGTCCGCGCCCCGGAACCACGGCCGGATGGCGTTGTAGAAGACGCTGGGATCGCACCCATCGCGCACGGTCGCGAGCAAGACGCGCAGGTCGTCGATGACGGTCGCGAGGCGCGTGAGGAAGGTCGTTATGCGCCGGAGGGCGAGCGCGTCGCCGACGAACGCCTCGTCCATCGTCGCGCGCATGAGCGCGAGCGCCTCGACGCCGCGCAGCTCCATCCGCGCCGAGGTGAGGTAGAACACCTCCTCGTCCGTGGTCCCCGTGAACAGTGTCGTGCTGCGCAGGTTGTCTAACGCGGGTGTGGGGCGGCTCGAAGGCGTCTTGAGAGTCCAGTTGTACAGGACCGTGTCGGCGTAGGTGAGCACGGGGGGCAGCTGCAGCTGGGTGCAGACGTGGAAGAGAGGCCGCGCGAGGGGAGCGGGGACAACGATGGGGGCGGTGGGGGGGAGGGAATGGATGTAGAAGTGCATCACCCAGACGAGGACGAGGTGCGCGCGGCGCAACTGCGTTTCGGACCTGAGCATACCCGCGATCGGGAGGATGCGGAGCTGCGATGTGGTCAACTTCACGGTTTGCAGACAGGCGCGGTGCACACCTCCCTGATCCCCTCCCTCCACGATTCGGAGCAGGCGATCTCGACCTCAGTGATGCCAGGCTTGTCGCCGAGCTGCACTCCCTGCTTGATCGCGCGATCGAGCGCCGCCTCCCAGACCTCCCACTCTTCTGCAAGTCTGGAAGGTGGCGCCTGAGGGGGCATGAAGCCCGTGCGGTTATCGACATCGAAATCATGCGCGGCGAGGGTGGAGGTGTCGTAGACGCTTTCTGAGGAGCCGAGGAGGCCGTCGAGGCGGGAAAGGGAGAGGAAATGGTCGGGGGGAATGGAGTCCATGGTGGAAGGGGAAGAAGGGAGAGTCGAGACTCGGGCAGAGAACGATGGCGAGATTATGAAGAAAAAGAGAGGAGGTTTGTCATGGCAGCATCCGCTCGGATCTAGGGCCGATCTGCCGCTAATTTCCGGGGTGGCAGTGGAGTGGCGCTGCAGCGTGGTTCAACTTGGGTTGAAAGTTGAAACTGCGATAGATGTGGTATTAGGTTATTTATTCGGCCTGTTGTAAAGAAAAAGCTGTGGGAATTGCCCGGGCAAAAAATGAGAGGTCGCGCTCAGCTTGTGAGGATGAGATCAACTGCCCACAAACACCGAGAAAGTGGAGTTTCAATTGAGTCCTTCCCCTTGATTCTTCTCGAACGCGCGGTTGTTGACCGTGGTTGGGAGGGTCGGAAGGGGGGTGCCACCGCTGAGGCATTTTAGCCTGAGTGGAGGAGAAGTCAGCCTGCAAATACTTATTTCAGGTTGAAAAAATGGGTGGTTATAATATGAAACCTTGTCAGATTTAGAATGGAGCTCCGGTGATGTATTGGTGCCAGGTATTTGCACGAGTAAAGAGATCTTCTGTGTGGTAGATGCAGGTATCAATATTATCACGCAGACTGCGAAAAAAACCGAACATACGCAAGCAGATCGACGCATCTGAGTGCTGCGTGATCACCAGATCCTTCGGCCACACTGCTCGTCGCGATTCCATTCGCAGGGGCGTCCAGGCGGTGTTCCTTTACGCGGGCAGAACGTTGTTCCGTCGCGGCAGAGTGGCGCCGGCGCCAAGACGGGAACCCAAAGGAAATGGGATTACGCGTCGCGTCGGCATCCGAGCATCGTCTGGGGAAGAACGAGCTGGTGATGTCGGACCGACAGCCGGAGCAGATGAGGAGGTCGTCTGATTACGCAGACACCAACTTCAACTTCGAGGCGGGATCGAGCCGTGCTTGTTGGTCAAGGAACCGTGATCAAAGAAAGCCTGGAGTCTAAGCCAGATCCTCGCGCTGGATATCGGCAACCTTGGTTTAACTTTGGTTGAGACCGTGTATCTCATGCACCCGAGTATCATACAAGAAACTGTTCGGATGGATGTGAGTTCACCAGCCTGTGAGAATGAGAGAAATCGGGATTGGAAAAGAGACGGGGGGAGTGTGGGATGGGAGGAAAATTCAGAAGAACTGAACCTGCGCGATCATCATCGCATTTCCGTGAATCCTCAGCGCGGCTTCTTTCGAAAGTCCTCTGTGCCAACAGCTGCGGCTGCGCACAGCGGCGAAGACGAGGGAGCATCAGTAGCGAGCGGACAAGCGCGCGCGATTGAATGGAGCAGTAGAGGACAGGTCATTGGGAATCATGTTGAGCATCGAGGAGACTGTGGTAGGGATGCGGGAGAAAAAGGAGATGGAACACAACACAAAGGGAAGACGCACCGTGCCACCGTCGCTTCACGTGGAACGGTGGAAGTCGATGTTTCCAGTGTCACGGAGGCTATGGAAGACAGAATAGTACGTCAGGAGCTCGCAGACCGACGGAGGGCACATACCTCATGTGCGACAATCGCCGATGTCCACAGTTCGAGCGAAATCACGCTATTTTAGCGCACTGGGGGACACATAACGTTGGCTGGGATGCACTAGACGCCTTGTAGAGGTACCTGGGGGTCGCTGGCGCCATCGACCGCTCCGCGCGCGGCCTTGTTGGTGGAAAGTGTGTGTTGCCGTCGAAGGCATATTGGGACCTCGGGTGGGGCCTAAAAGCAGCGTAGGCGTGCCGGGAGGTAGTTTGAAAGTGATTCGGAGGTCACCGAGGGGAGGGAGCGAGCGGTGGAGCGCGTCATGGTGGTGGAAGGAGGAGAAACGCGAGGTGTCACATGTGACACATCTGGTTAAAGCATCAACAAACAACACCGCGCTCGCGCAGCAAATTGGTACGCTGCGTCAAGTGCGCTCGGAAGTGGGCACAGTAAGCTTAGGAGTTCCATCTGACGCTATCTGCTTTTTTAGAGTTCCAAAAGTGGGGCACAAGCCCTATGCACTCGCGGTCACGGGAGCGGAAATGATCTCGTCGCGTCAAGGTGACTGGAATGGGTCAGCTAAACTGAGCGTGTAACGTCTCATCTCAAGACTCATTTCTGTTCATTTACCCAGCGTTGACTCCATTGTTCTCTTACCTCTTGAACACTTCTCTATCGGTTCAATAACGAGCTAGCAGTGACCCGTGCGACCCGTGCGATGCTACGGGGGCCTGCAGGTCTCATGCGTACAGAGCGGATGTTCGATGACGTGGGCGGGGACATCTGTGGGCTAGGGGGCACGCTCTATGGGATGGAAAGGAGGTTGAGTGCTTTAGATCTGGCAAAACGATAATCGCCGCAGCGACATACAGGGACAATTCTTCTCCTCCTCCTCCTTGAACCTGATATACCACGGATCTATCATGCCTCTAATATGAGCCGAGGACGACTTTCTCATCCCCGTATCGGTCCGCCGCAGCCAGGTGCAATGCGATGATTGAGCGACGCAAGCTGTTCAGCAAAAAGTTCAGCAAATTCCACTTGGATATCACAGAACGCAGATGAACCGACCTAATTTGCTGGTAGTAGTAGTCACGCAGCTCCCGCGACCTGTCGAGACGGTGCTGCTTGTGCATGAGAGTGAGGAACACACAGCTCGCGACCATGACTGCCCGAGATGAGTCCAAGTGGAAAAAAGATACTTAAAAGAAGGTGGTACTGACCGACGACGATAGCGGTGACAGTCAACGCGCATTGCCACGCCGGGATACGAAGTGGAGTCGCGGGCGGATTTACGCAGCGGCCAGCAGCACAGGTGAGCTAAACCCAACCCAACCATCAACAAGCGGTCACAAAAGAGGCGGGGAAGAAATTAGACATACCGAAGTGCATTGCGGGTCGGTTTCACAAGGCGAGTCGAGCGGCAAAGTGTGCTCGCAGAGGAGTTCGGTCGGATTGCAGTAGAGTTGAGGCGACTGGCAATTATCCCGGGTGACCGTGTTGGCGATTTGCTCCCCGGTGGGCCCGATGTCGAGGTACGTCGTGTTGTCCGTGATGCACCGATCTCCGAGTGTCGCATTGGCATACCTGGAACGAAGGGAGAGATTATTATTCGGAGGCAAAAAGGGGAAATAATAATGAAACAACGAACATGCACAAGGAGCGCAGGCAGATCGACCCGTTGAAGTTCTGCGTGCTGGCGAGATCCTGCCAGCTTGGAGGCGGGCTGCACTGCTCGTCGCGATTCAATTCGCACGGACTTCCGGGCGGTACTAATGGGCGACACCCGCTCCCTTCATCCGGGCAGAACGTTCCAGCGAGGCAAAGAAGCGGGAGGACCGCGCTTGGCGGGAAGCCAAAGGGAAACTCGTCGCGTCGGCATTGTCTGGGAACGCAAGTCGAATTGGTGATGTCGGTGCCAGAGCAGAAGGTCTGATCGGAGCAGTCGGAGACGAATTTCTTCGAGGCGGGGTCGAGATGGTTGTTGTTTGACGAGCAGTGGCCACCACTTGCTGCGCCGGCGAGGATGAGGGTCGGGACGGATAGACAGAAGAGAGTCCAAGGCGTCATGAGAGGAGGAAGGAAGAAGCGATAAATGTTGTCAGCCACCCAAGATTCGTGAAAGCTCGTTATGATCGTGTCAGCCACATCAAAATCGACATTAATTAGGTAAAGGAATCGGGAGTCTATGTCAAATCCCCGTCCTGGATGCGCTAAACGGCGGCGGGGAATCGAAGTTCGAGGAGACCTTTCGCATCGGTGAGAGGGAAGCAGTCCCGAAACCACTCTTCCGAGCCCGCGTATATCGGCACCCCTGAAACCGAAAGTCGGAATGCCTTGAGGGCTGGAAGGTCCGCTTGGAAAAAAAACCGATCGAGGGAGGACACCAGCCGCCAGACAACATGTCCGCCCGCGAGGCAAAGCTGAGCCACACCATCTCCCAAACTGTAGAGGTGAGACTTTGGATGATGGGCAGCAACGACTCGAGCGCGTCCCGGGTGTACGGCTTGGGCTTTCGCAGGTGGAATATACGCAGCCTTTGGAGTTTTGCCATGTTGAGATTTGCTAGAAATGCGCCGCCATCCAACCGGAGCGAGGAAAGTTCGAGGCACTCTAACGAGTTGAAGAGACAATGCAGATAGTCCGTCAAAGGTTGAATCGGGGTTGGTAGGACAGCGAGCGACAGCTCGAGGCGGGTCACCTGAGGGGAACCCGCCCAGTTGAGCCAGTCGAGGATCAATGACATCCCGGGAGAATCGATCAAGAGCGATGTCAAATGAGCAGGGCGGACGAAAGCAGCGTCGTCCTGCTGGAGCCAAGACGGTGGCGCATATGCGGGGAGGGGTGGACGCACTATCCAGTGCCATTCTTGCTGAGAGCGTCCGAACCGACACTGATGCACAGAAAGGCGGCGGAGGGAGGGGAAGGCGCATATAATCAAAACGGCGTGGTCGAAGTCGCCGACATCCGGACAGTTGATCTCGAGCTCCGCCACCCTGGCCAGGCTCGACATGCACCCGCGTCTCGGAGACGCTCCATGAACCGCCCACGAGGACCCTGAAAACTTGAGACTCTCGACTCCAGTGAGAAGTTTCAGCTCCGCCTTGATGTCGTCGAACGCGCCGTGGCAGTCACCGTTATTGACCATGGTTAAATGCCGCACATGGGGCAGGATGGTGCAGACGGGGGACCGCAGGAGCAGGCCAAAAGCCCTGGCGTTGTAGTAGTGGAGGAGAAGCCTGCATTCCCGAAAGAACTGGGTTCGGCTGCGATGCGTCCAGTTGCGGCAAACCAGTGAGTATGTGGCGAGATTGGCGCGGGTGTTCTTGACTCTCTGGAATGCAGCACAGTCGATTATATAGTCCGTTATTTCCTGAGGGATGTCAGGCATAGTGCCCAAACTGGAGAATGCCCGGCCTCTAAGAATGTGCTCAGCACTGCGCCAGGGAGGAATAGGAGTCATAGGGTGGAAGGACTTACGATCAGCCGTGGCACGCAAAGATACGGACGCCAGAGGTCGAAAAACGGAGGATGCCCAAGGAATGCCCGGTGGCCAAGTAGTTGGTGGTCGGACCTGAGAGTTGTTGACAGACTGAGATGGCGGAGTTTGATGCACTCGCGGTCACGGGGCAGGAACGATCACGTCGCGTCACGTATAATGGCTGAGCCCAACAGTTAAATATCTCATCGCACCTGGACAGAAAATACTTGACAATTCACGCGTCGCTTATTCGCAGCACGTAGTAGAGGATGTGTCCGTGCTCCTCGATAAACGTCAAGAATTGGGCACTCTGAAGTCAAGAATAATACGAATTCGCCGTACAAAGACGATGTACCGTCTTTCGCTCCTATTATTTCTCATATTCACGCGTTGTGCTTGGAGAAAGAGCTCAATTCATCGTACGCCGCGTTGAAGTTGGCGGTGCGGGGCTTGGATTATCACGCTCGCAAGCTCTCTGAATGAATGAATGATTCAGCGAATGGGGACAACATCCAAGCCCACACTCGATGTGGGCAAATTGATTTTCCTCGCGAAGAGACTAAGTAAAGCGTCCTGTTTGAAGCCCGTAGAAAGGTGGCACTAGGTCCGGGTGAGTGAACGGCGCTGCGGCTGGGCTCATCCTCGACGCTTACAGATCATACATGTAGCAGGCGCGCGCGTCAAGGTGACTGACTCTGAGAGGGCCTTGCGACGCTGTGACTCCAATGGGTGAGCTCAAAATTACACTGTCGCATTGTACCTGGCAAGGATCCCATTTGCATCCATGGAGCCGGTGTGCGCAAATGATGTTTCGAATAATACTTGCGATCTATAGTGAGAGAGTCGGAGGAGACAGAAGTGAAGAAGCAATATCATGAGGGAAGAATTCAAAATTAGTGTCCACTTTGTCGAGGAAATATTGATTTGGAATGGAGCGCCGATGAAAGGTGGAACCTGCAGGTGTAACGAGATGGTATTGAACGCGGACTTATCAGGAGTAAAAAGACTGCAGAGAATCAGTCAATCATCATCGAGATCTGTAAACTCCCAAGGCGCATAAGGTTTCCCCAACGGCACTGGCGGCGCGTACGTCAACTCCATGTCCAATCCGTCGGAGATTAACCCTGCCAGCCTGGGCAGGATGTCCAGCTGCACTTCACGGGGGAAATCAATCGCAAGCGATCGCAGCGGGGCGCCCCTCTGTGCGCGCTCAAAGAGGTAGATAAGGACCCCCGCGTCCGTCAGCTCAGGCGTCCCCTCGAGCTTGAGCGTGTGGAGCGCAGGCAGCGCCGCCACGTCGAGCGCGTCGAGACTCTCGTCTTTGAACGCCATGATCCCTTCGCCATGCCAGGCAGTTTCCTTCGAGACGATGTGCAGGCTCTCGAGGCTGGGAGGGAGGATTTTGTACGTGTGGACCATGTTGATGAGTTGGCTCTGTGGCAAGGCACCGGCGATTTCAAGGTGGCGCAGTTTCGAGGGGCGGCGGGAGGTCAGTGTCATGAAGAGGAACCTGGAGCAGTGAACGGGCTCAGTGCATTTGAAGTGCACGAGCTCGGGGACGCGCAGGCGCCGCGTGATCAGACCAGCGATGGTGGGGTCGTGGGAGTCGAGGGTGAGCGAGGTCAGGTTTGGGAGGGAGGCACTCAGGTCTTCGTTCTCCGCGATGAGGCCCGGGTCGGCGGCTGTGATGACCAAGGTGCAAGACTGAAGGTTGGTGCACCGGCTGAGGGCCTCGATGATTGCGTACCCGGTCCAGCTGTAGGCCTGAGTGGCCGATCCTAGTTCAAGATGGGTGAGCAGGTCCCAATGAACACTCGATTTTGCCGCGAGATTTCGGGGGATATGGTGCGACGCGAGGCTCGTGATGCTTGGGGCGGCGAGCAAGGGGGAAAACACCACGTCGAAGTACGGAGTGGCGGAGGCGATATGTGTCAGCGTCGGGACGTCGGCCGGCGACAAAGTCGCGAGTCGCGCAGAGAGCCAGTCATGTCGAGCCATAGGAGTTGCGAATTGAATGGACTTCCACCGTTTGGAGACGCTGAGGAAAAGGTTAAAGAGAGGGTAGTCGTCCGGAATTTTATCCAGCGATCGCGAACAACCAATAGAAAGAGAAAATGGGAGCACCCCAGCTCGAGCGAGCCACTCCTCTGCCAGAATTAGAGTGGTGTCTGCCTTGTCGCGAATGACGACGTGCAGCGACGACCACAAGCGAGGAGTGGTAAAGGCAATGCTGCGCCATCCCGAGCAGACATGGCAGATGAGGAGGGGCGCCTCTCTATCCGCCATAATAGCATTGTGTGTAGAAGGAAGCGAAGATACGAATATTTCGCGGAGGATATCGTCGGGGAGTCGCCGAACGGGGGACAGCAGAGCGAGGTGCGCGTCAATATCCGTTGCAAGCACTGCGCATCTGGTCTTCAGCTCAGTAAGAGTCCTCTCGAGGCTTTGGATCTCGTCGTTGACAAGAGCGCCTGCGCGGAATGAGTTGCGAAGCATCGAAGCTTTGGGAACGCGTACATTGCGGTGCGGCCATCGTGGAAGACGACAAGTTGCGAAAATACGAGTAAACCCCGCCTCGGGCCGTGCCTCGGCAAGGTCCGCCGGGAGCGAAGCCTTCACCCCCGAGTGCAAACACACGCAACTTCTCCGCCAACCTGATCGCTGTTCAATCCTGAATCCCTCAGCAAAATTATCCCTCAGCAAAATTGAGAATGGAGCTTGAATGGAACCCAAAATATCCGGATCCTGAGTGATAGGCTCATATATACTCAAGCCAAGCAGAACAAACCCGATCGACGCCGTTCAGTTCGGACACCCACAACATCTTGCACACCTGTGGGATGGATGGGTGATACGCTACAACATACCGAGGTACGAGGTAGGTAGGTTGTTGTAGCGTCTGTCTACAAGAGACTAGTGATACACCAAGTTTGAACTGGAAATTTGCCAGTGCAGGGCATGGTTGAAAACGTACACACAACAATTCAAAGTACTGCCGCTGTTCGTAGCGATCGGTTGAAACTTGTGTTCATGAAAAGATTGGATCATGAGGACGCCCCAAGATCGAACGAAGACTGTTGGCTGTTCATCCATTGGTTGACCGATGTGCTCAAGAAATTCAGGACGCCTACAAATCAGAGGGAAGGCTGTTTGCTAAATTTGGTTGAAACTGGTGTTGAAGAAAAAGATCACATCTTCAGTGCGCCTACGGATGGGGGCAAAGCGGCTTGTTCACGGATCCGGGTTGGAGGGATTTGCTCGGGTCCGAGAAAAGATCGGATCTTCAGGACGCCCACAGATTAGAAAGAAGGCTGGTTCATTGCTTGGTTCAACTTTCAGCCTGGTTGAAACTTGTCTTCGAGAAAAGGATGCGCATCTTCCCGAGAACGCCTCCAGATCAGAGGCCAAGCGCCGTGTTCAACCACAGGACGATGCAGGATGTTCAAGCCAGATTCCCCCGAATTCAGCGGTGATCATGTTTGAGTTCCATACTCCCTAAAAGGTGAACGAGGAGGATTGGAGGATGCGTATCCAGAGCTTTAAATCACGCATCTTACCGTGTTGTACCCTACCAGAATTATCTCTGCCATGGTTGGCTGCCAAAAGAGCGACGGTTGAACTTGATTTATCACGAGTTGAAGGGAAAAGCCGACGAGTTCACGCTGCAGGAACTGGCTCGAAGTCCAGAAGTAGTATCGCTTGATTAGGGCCAGGCTCCTCATCCAAAACGTGGCCGAGCAAAGCTGAACAGTGAGCAGCGCCGCTTCCAAGCACAGGTTCCACCGCAGTTGGGACTCGGACCGCAGATGAGCCCCAGGTAAACGCTGATTAATTGGCCACCGCTGTTCCAGGGAGGGCGAGAGATATGCTGTACCCGAAAACAACGACGACAATAAGCGGGAGGTATGCTTCGCTATCGAGAGCATAGGAGGGGAGCGACGAGTCACGACTCGGATAGTACCGTGTGGATCCGACTCGAATTTGATGGTCAGCACTCGCGTTCGCTGGATCGGGCTCCTCCAAAGCTCCAAAGCCCTCATCGAGAAGAGCAAGCTCCTTCTAAGATATAGTAGCCTCGCACAAGTTCGCCCGGAGTTTTTGGTATGCGGCAGGTGGATAGTACTAGTCAGAGGACGACCGCAAAAAGCCGAAGACGGGCTTTCGGCCCACCGATCCGAAGATCGATCACTCCCGATCGCGATTTTTTTCGGCGGCGCACAGGAAGACAGAGAGGATGCAATTATCGGAATCCGTACATCGCAAAAGGCGGTAGTAGAGATAATAGATATATCAAAGCATTGCGACAGGAGTGGGGTATGCAAATAGATACTTATATGGTGGTACGAATGCGAATGAATGCGAAAATGGCTGGCCGAATCGAATGGAAGGAAGTGCGGTCGGTGGTAGTAGGTACTGATACAGTAAGTAGGAAGTACAGGATCCCCAGGATGCGTTTTTCGAAGGATGATGAGATGAGGCGAGATGAATGAGGTGAATGAGATGAAGGCGGCGAAAATGCGTATCTAGCCGGCGTCGTATCGTAGCGTATCGTATGCAGGCGTCCACAGAAAGAAGTCGTTGGGGCTCGCTCATCCGTAGTAGACCCTGCACACTCGTCAGTCAGTATTCGCATTGCCAAAACAAGCCCGCCCCGCAGTACTCACCCTCGTCCCCCGGGCACCCAGTCCGTCCGCCCGCTCTCGACGACCTCCCACAGCACGCGCGCCCAGTCCTTCGTCTCGTCCCATGCGATTTTGGACGGTGCGTCGACTTCGACGGGCATCACCTGTGAGACGGAGCCGCACTGGATGATGACGACGGCGGTGCCGATGCCGCCGGCGCGGCGACAGCGAGCTTCGCGGCGCGCGATGTCGGCGGTGACGAGGGGGTCGAGGATGTAGGTGCGGGGCACGACCTGCGCGGCTGATATTGAGAATCTGGTGCGGTGCGTCAGCGAGATTCGATCACAAAGGACATAAAGACGTACCGACGATGTGACTCGGCATGGGCAGTCGGCGTGAGCTCGACGAGGAGCGCGTTTTGGCGCACGTTCGCGGGGATGCGCTTCAGCTGCAGCGCTTGGAAGCCCGCCCAGCCGAGCAGCGCAGCGTGCGCTGAGGTGAACTTGCGCAGGCTCTTGGCGACGTTCTCGCCCCCGTAGGCCGCAGCCGCGGAGGGCTGCTTCACAGCGGCGACCTGGTCGGCGGTGTGCTGGCAGATGGCTTTGTGTGAGGGCCAGTGGACCTTTTGGCAGCCATGCGACTGTCGGAAGCGGATGAGTATGAGATCGAGATCGAGATGCAAGGGAGACTCACGCAGTATTGTGTGGTCATCTACGCAGCGAGAACAAGTCATGTTAGTTAGGATACGGGGGGTTTCAAGGAGTAGACGCACGCAGCCACCACATAATCTGAACCGCGAGACGGATGGGTTCTCGGCAGCGCCGCACTGATCACAGATGCGGTAGCCCCGTTGGCGGATAGAGTGGGCGGGAGTAGCATGGTAGCTGGCGGTAGGCTGAGCGTAGTAGGCAGCCATTGTTGTCCTGACTCGTATATTGTGAGAGGATCGGTGAGGGACAGCATATTGCTGTATCGGTTATATAGCATATTGGCTGATCGAGCAGAACAAAAAAGGGTGCGCTCCCCAGTCCTCCTTTTGTTGTTCAGGCCTGAAGCGGAAGCGTGCTTTTTGTGTTGCGAGTGAGACATGTACGCGCCATCCCCAGTGGGTGCAATTTCAAAGACAATAAGCGGCCGAGATCGAAGGAGCAGAACAAGACTGGTACACCACGTGACTACAATTGAAATTGATCCCATCACGCTCAATCCGGAACCTTGAACGGAATCTCTCCCTCGCGCTCCTTCCTTCGCTTTCCTTTTGTCGGCCAAAGAACGGCGACAGCTTTGTGACGTTGCTGTGAAGATTTGGGACCTTGATATCCTGGGGAGGAGTCAGGACCCACCCTCAAGCCCACGCCCAATCTGTGCAGAATCTGCAGATCTCGTTTGTCTTAGATCTGTAGCGCTTAAATGTAAGCGCTCGGCTCTCTCTTTGTCTCCTCGATCACTGGCGAATCTGGTGATCCCTCCGGCGGGACTTGCGCATACGCATGCATCCACGGCACCAAGATCTAGCAAGATGAGCCCCGGTGAAAGTTTTTTTTTCTGCCTCGTTTCGTTCGAAGGGAAGGAGGAGCGAAATTTCAGCTCAAGGAGACAAGTCGGAATTGGGCATTCCTTTGTTTGAGCAACCCCTGGTGCAAATCAACACGTTGAACCCGGACCCTGCATGCATCAGGCGGATTTGTTGGCCACGATGGAGGTATAGACGGCATCCGATAGCTGTAAGGCGTCTCGGTTTGAATATCTTTGTCTTCAAACTGTCCGCTGACGTCACTCCTCTCCAGCGCCTTCATTAGCACAGATTAGGACCACCCGAGCTTTTGTAGCAGCTTGAACACAAGGTAAGTAATGTACTAAATTCGAATCGTTTGGAGCTTGAACAAATGTCTCCACCGTCGTTGCACTCGGAGAACCTCTGAATCGTCGGTTTGTCCTTAAGTTCCCATCCGACGCCGCGCATAGCACTTACTGACCTTTGCTCCCCCCGCACTGCCAGAGCGCCAATCCGTCACAAGCACCACCACCCGCGAATGTTTTAACTCGTTCAGAAGCGTGCGCAATGGAAGCGAAGTACCACTGTATCAACATCGTGTTCACTTTCAATTTGGATTTAGGCGAGACACGAGCCAACCAACCACGGCGGAGATAATTATGGTCTTGTACAGCACAGAGAAATGGTTTGGTTACAGCTCTGGATACGCATCCTCCAATGCTCGTTCCCCACCCAACTCTGGAATGCGAACACGGTTGAACACGGCACTTTCCGGTAGGCGTCCTGAAGATGCGATCTTTTCTGAGTACAGGTGGGATCCGTTTTCAACCAAGCAAGGGCAGTGTTCCTATTTTGAGATATTGGACTCTTTAGGTTCAACCACAGCTCTGAATCCTTCCTTATTCTCAGAATGCCTGAGACTGCGAACGCGGCACTTTCCCTCTGACGGTAGGCCTTCTTAGGAAGATGCGGTTCCTCTCCCCGGCGCCTTGAGTTGATTCCTTGGGTTCCACTATTTACAGCTCTGGGTACGCATCCTCCAGTGTAGAATAACATCGCGCAACATCGCGAACAAACAGCGTTCCCTCTGATTTGTGGGCGTCCGTCCTGGAGACTCGGATCCGATCTTTGCTCAACACAAACCCCGAATGGCGGTGTTTGTGTACACACAACCTCCGACGATAGCGGTGTGCCCTGAGGGAGTGACTACAGCCGTGGAGGTTGATACGCATTCTCCAATCCTCCTCCCCATCTTGAAATCGGAACACGGGTTGATTGATTCAACACAGCGCCAGGTAACCAAGTTTCCTCCGACTCGGATCTGTAGGCGATGTTTTTATCCAACACAGGTTGGGTTCCTCAACCAGTGTTTGTGTGCGCACATACCTCTGATTGTGGCGCGATACGCACCACACTCGGCGCCAATCGCCAACAGGTGTACATGTTCAACATCAGTCACCGCCTCCGATGCAAGTATATTTAGCGGAGGGCACAATAAGTCACAGCTACTTACAGCTCTTCCGTGGACCGCGGGTAGGAAAAATATCAGAGGAAAGCATGGTTGATTCGTTGCGGAAGTCCAACCGGAATGCGTATGGTACGAGAAGGACTGGTATTCACTGATTTGATGGGAAGCGGTTTCTTGGGGAAGGGACAACCCTGGGCCCTCAGTTACTATCTGGCACGGTTCCTCGACTCAAACTGATTCTTATGCCGATGCTTCAGAATTACTCCTGGATGCAAGGAATTACTGCGCCAATGCCGATTTGATGACCACGTTTGAGAGACTCAACCTCGCAGCCGTTTTTGCAACATGGAATTTCCCTGTGATATGTCGCTGTAGCTGAGAATCCTGAACCACTTAGAAGGCGTTCAAGGCACTGTCCTTTTTTCCAGAGGTATACCGTGCCTAAACTGCGGAAGTGGAACCGGTCTCAGACTCTCAGTGATCGACGATTCGACAACTGGACCAATGCCACAAGGTTTGGATGTCCTAAGCGATCTTATGGTTGAAAATTTCCAAGAGAGCATCAATTAGACTAATGGCACCCGCCCACCGTACTCGGTCCGGTCCCATGTAGAAATGGTAGAAAAATTCAACAGCACCTGTCGTGGGATAATCAGTCGGCTATTGCCGATGGCGGTGCTCAAATTCTCGCAACTTACCGTCTTCCACGATGGCCCCGCCACAGTGTACGCGTTTCCTAAACTTCAATACATCTCGACTCATCCTGTGCAGGCTGCTTTGGATCCCCGGTCGTCCACCTTCTGCGCACCAATGCTGTCCCAACTCCAGTCGAATGCGCCTGGATATCGGAGCACATCTTGGTTCAGCCTCGCATCGATCTTGCTCTGGTCGACGAGGAGATCCAAAGCCTCGAGAGGACTCTCACTGAGTTGAAGACCAGACGCGCAGTGCTCGCGACAGATATTGACGCGCACCTCGCTCTGCTGTCCCCCGTTCGGCGACTCCCCGACGATATCCTCCGCGAAATATTCGTATCTTCGCTTCCTTCTACGCACAATGCTATTATGGCGGATAGAGAGGCACCCCTCCTCCTCTGCCATGTGTCCTCTGGATGGCGCAGCATTGCCTTCACCACTCCCCGCTTGTGGTCGTCGCTGCACGTCGTCATTCGCGACGAGGGAGAAACCACCCTATCTCTGGCAAAAGAGTGGCTCGCTCGAGCTGGTGTGCTGCCCTTGTCCCTTTCTATCGCGTTTTCGCGATCGCTGGAAGAAATGCCTGCCGACTACCCTCTCCTCAGCCTTTTCCTCGGCGCGTCAAGGCGGTGGAAGTCTATCAAATTCGCAACCCCTGAGGACCAACATGACTGGTTCTCTGTGCGAATTGCGACTTTATCGGCGGCCGACGTCCCGACACTGACCCACGTCGCCTTCGCCACTCCGTACTCGGACGCGCTGTTTTCCCCCTTGCTCGCCGCCCCAAACATAACGAGCCTTGTGTCGCACCACATCCCCCAAGATCTCGTCGCCAAATCGAGCATCCGCTGGAACTTGCTCACCCATCTCGAACTGGGATCGGCGTATCAGGACTACCACTGGACCGCGTACGAAATCGTCGAGGCCCTCAGTCGGTGCACCAACCTCCAGTCCTGCACCTTGGTCCTCACGGCCGCCGACCCGGGCCTCATTGCCGAGAACGAAGACCTGAGCGCCTCCCTCCCGAACCTGACCTCGCTCACCATCGACTTCCAGGACCCCACCATCGCCGGCCTGATCATGCAGCGCCTGCAAGTCCCCGAGCTCACGCACCTCAAATCCACCGAGCCCCGCCACGCCATGTGTCTCTTCATGTCGCTCACCTCCCGCCGCCCCTCGAAACTGCGCCATCTTGAGATCACCGGCGCCTTCGCGCGCACGCGCTTCATCCAGATGGTAGGCACGTTCAAGACCCTCCCCCCCAGCCTCGAGAGCCTGCACATCGTGTCCAAAGAGCCAACCTGGATTGGGGGCGACGTGATGGCGTTCACGGATGAGAGCCTCCGTGTGCTCGACGCGGCCGCGCTGCCTGCGCTCCACACGCTCAAGCTCGAGGGCACCCCCGAGCTGACGGACGCCGGCGTCCTCTCCTACCTCTACGCGCGCGCGCAGAGCGGCGCCCCCCTGCGATCGCTCGCGATCGATTTCCCCCGCGAAGTGGATGAGGATATCATGCCCGCTCTAGCGGGGTTGGTTTCCGGGGGCTTGTACGTGGAGTTGAACTATGGGGAGCAAGCGATGCAGGGAGAACCTTATACGCCTTGGGAATTTACGGATCTCGAGGATGATGAGTGATTACTGATTGATTTTTCCCGGCTTAATTCGTTTTGTCTGGGTCCAATACCAGTGCACAATAGATCTCGTTACTTGTGCAAATCCCGCGTTTCACCCGTCCGTCAGCTCCATTCCAAATTTGACAAGCTTCTTCTACTCTCAAAACAAAACAAAGTGGTTTCAGACTCATCTACGCCGCACTGACCTTGTGCAAGTCAGACATCAACCTAGCCTAATTCCCCTCGGCTTTGTGGCCTCGGAATGCCTACAAGGCAGTGTCGAACTTGCCCGAACTCTGCCTAGTCTGATTACCCTCCATTCCAGTGCGAGAAGTCCGTCCAATTTCTGAGGATTGCATTTGACGAGATCATTCTTCGGCCAGCTTTGCTGGGCATGATGGTTCGAATTTCAAGAGCCCACCGAGCCTGGGTTCAATCATCCTGGCCTGGCGGAAACAGGAACAAAAATGGGTCCCAGGGCACTAGTGAGTGGTTCCGGCTTGAGACTGGGTGAGCGGGCGGAATGTAACAACATATCGCCGTCTCCGTGTAGGTCCAAGCCAATTTCGGTCGCTTTGAATATATAAAAAGCTCGCCGCTGGATATAAAAGCGCATACACAGGTGCTCGAGGTAACTGCTCCCGCCCCCAATAATGGTGCTCCGCAGTCTCTCTACTCTCATCAGGGCGTTTTCCGTCCTGGTCATGGGAGCCCTAGCCGCTTTGCCCGCTTGCCCAGCACTGAAGCTGACTTTGATTTTGTTGTCGTTGGAGCAGGCGTCGGCGGTGGCCCCCTCGCTGCCCGTCTGGCCGAGAGTGGGTTTTCTGGTTTGTAGACGCCTCCATCCTCCCTCCTCCATTCGACGAAATTTACTGTATGGCGCAGTACTGCTGGTGGATGCCGGCCACGACGTCGTGAGCGTCAACACAACAATACCCTTCTATCTTGGTCGCGCTGTCGAAGGTTCGTTCGTCCAATGTGTTTGTGGTTGAACGAATTCTGTTCTCACGGTTCGATTTGCAGACCCACAGTTGGAACTCAACTATACGTACAACGAATACTCGCCCGGCGCCAAATTCCCGCGGGATGATGCATGGTGAGCTCCCCCTTCCCGTTAGGGTTCTGCTTCCAATATAGGCATGGCGATGTAGGTATCCACGTGCACGCGCACTCGGCGGCTCAACGGTGAGCCTTCCTCAAGCTTGCATATTCCACTTGTTAAATCCTTCTCAAAGCGCCACAACGCCATGGTTAACATCGTCACGGGTACAGAAGGCAACTTCGACGCCCTGGCCAAGATGTTTGACGACCCGAGCTGGTCGTATGGGAATATGCGCAACTACTTCAAGCGGATTGAACACAATTTGGATTTCGCGGAACCGAACCCGGACCACGGGTTCCACGGATGGCTGAAAACGAGTGTGAACCCTTCTTCCATCGTGGCGAACCCGATTTTCGCAGGTACGCAAACTAAAATGTGATTTCCCCTTACCTTTCTTTGTTTGACTGCGACCGGAATATCTAGACGCGCAATTGACCGACATCGTCAATACATTGGCAACATCCGGACCAGCTGTCGCCGATATCAACAGCGTGGCAAACGAAGCGGCTATTGGGGTCGGGACACCCAGCTACACGATTGACGAGCACCACAATCGGTCCTCGGTCCGTGATCACCTCGTCGAGGTCGAACTCAAACGTCGCGGGAAGCTGCAGTTTGCGTTCGACACGCTTGCGACGAGGATCCTGTTGTGCGATGCCGGGTTGGGCGGAGCGCCCACTGCGTACGGTGTGGAGGTCGCGCTGGGGGCTGCGTTGGCGGTGGCGAGTAACTTCAACGGGAAAGAGCGATTACGGACGAGACGCATTACGGTCCGACACGAAGTCATCGTCAGCGCGGGAGTCTTCCAGTCTCCCCAATTGGTGCGTGTATTTCAATGAACCTTGTCTCGGTGCTTATTTCTGGTAACCTTTTTTAGCTTATGGTACGCTCGATGCTCAATCGAGGGTTGATTACAGTTTCTTACATCTCACCTCCAGCTGTCCGGTATCGGTGACCGAGAGCACCTTGTTGAGCACGGTATCGAAGCAATCGTCAATCTACCGGGGGTGGGAACCAACCTCCAAGGTATGCTGCGACACAATTTCTGTTAAACCTTCAACTCATCGACGTGCAATATAGATCACGACGAAGTGGCCAATATCTGGACCCTGAAACAGAATTATACGCTCTTCAACGGTTGCACCGTTCTCTACACACCAGAAGACGACCCATGTCTGAGATTCTGGACCGAGTCAGGGCATCAGAACCTCTACTCCTTGGGTGCAGCCCTCTTTATGAACATGACTAAGAGCGTACCGTCTCTACCTGCACCGGACATTATGACCTACTGGGTCCCTGGATCCTTCCGCGGGTTCTTCCCCGGCTTCGCCCAGCAGTTGGCGGGTATCCACAACGGATTCACTGCAGTCGTGCTCAAGGCCAATACGGCGACGCGTGGGGTGGTGCGGCTGACGGGAAGCCACCCGCAGGATTCGCTCCGTATTGAGAAGCGCCACTTTGAGGCGCCGGGTGGACGGGAGGATGTCGTTGCTATTCGCGAAGCAATCAAAGTCGCCCGAAGCTTGGTCGAGCATTCAAATATTATCGAGCATATCGCGGGACAGGTTTTCCCTGAGCCCGAGGTGCAGACGGACGAGGAGATCGAGAATCATATCCTGGAACATGTTTTTGGTTCGTGATTATTTCTGGCGGCGGCGTTTGACATCAGGCTAACTTTCTCGCAGGGCATCATGCCTGCTGCACCAATCCAATGGGCGCGGACGGCGGTGAGATTATTTCCTTCTCCAGGTCAATTCAAGTTCTGAGACCAGGTCTTGTAGATCCAAATGCAGTTCTTGATGGTAAGTTTAGGGTCCGAGGAGTCGAGAATCTCCGCGTCGTCGACATCAGCTCCTGGCCTAAAGTTCCCGGGTGGTTTGTGACTACACCGACCTACATGGTGTGATATCAGCTCTCCATATCTTCCCCCACCTGAACTTTGTCTAGATATCAGAGAAAGCGGCGGACGTCATTATGGCCGCTGCCCTCGCACGCGGACATGGAAACACTCTGGTTGATCAGAATGATGGGTGGAGGTGGACAGAGCTTTAATTTGTACGGTGCTATGTATGAATAATGGACGGTTTACTGCACTTGCCATTCGGCGCGCCTCGAATCGCGTCGTCAGACTCTGAGTCATGTGACCGCGTCGCCGGGAGGATTTTCCTGACGTCAGGGCTCTTGCTGGAACCCTCGAACTACGATTTTCGATGGGGCAGACACTGAGCTTCGTCTTCAAGTTCTTTGGCGATCAAATGTTCGCCAACGTCCCAGAGACCCATACATATTCCGCCTTGACGGGTCGCACCTTCCTGGTCACGGGCAGCAACACGGGAATCGGCTTTGGTCTCGCCCTTCACCTCGCGCGCTTGGAGCCGGCGCAGCTCATCCTTGCGGTGCGCGACTTGAAGAAAGGCGAGGCAGCGAAGGAGTCCATCATCGCGCAGACGGGCTTCAAAGGGTCGCTCGAAGTCTGGGAGCTCGACATGGCAGATTTCACCAGCGTCAAGCGCTTCGCAGAACGGGCGAACACCACTTTGAAGCGGCTGGACGGCGCGAGTCTCAATGCCGGAATCAGTATCTGGGATTGGAAAACGACCCCAGATGGATGGGAGAGAACGCGAGTTTGAGAATATTTCTTCGCTCGCAGACGTTTTCAATTGATCCTCCGTGTAGTGTGCAAATTAACGCGCTCTCTACTGGCCTCCTGGCGGTTTTGTTGCTGCCTCTTCTCCAGGCAACGACGAAGCTTCCGCCCCAGAACCCCGATGCAACCCAGACGCCCCCGCATCTGACGATTACTGGTTCTTCGGGTACGCCCAAGACTTCCCTCAGTCGTCCGCTTCTCATCCACTTCTGACAGGTATGTTTCTCGCGAAATTCAAAGAGAGATCGGGAACCAAACTCCTTGAGACTCTGAACGATGAGACTAAGAGCGATATGATGGACCGATATCCTACGTCCAAGCTCTTCAGCCTCTTCATCACTCGCGAAGTTGCAACCCTGCCGCAGGCGGAAGGTGTCGTGGTAAAGTATGTCGAGACTTCCACTCCTGCCAGTGGTCTCGAAATCTCATCATATTCCAGCGTTGTCGACCCAGGGGCCTGTGCAAGTGAAATAGGACGGGACGTGGAATTGCCGGCAATCGTCAAGTAACTCTTTTCACCCTCTCACCGACTTATTGTTGAACTTGCTTTACAGCTGGCTCATTGGGAAGATAAGCCGGACGGCTGAAGAAGGGGCCCTGAACTTGCTGTACGCCATGCTCGTCCCTACGCCGCCGGCTTCCTATATTACTGCGGCTGCAGTATACCCGTATGCCACTCCTTCATCTCTCCCGTTTCTTTCCTCGCCAACAATCTTATTCCAGCCCGCCAGCATGGACTCGGACAGAGAAAGGGCTCGCCCTTCAGGCCAAGTTGTGGGCGGAGATGATGGAACTATGGAAAGGACTTGCCCCCGAAGTTTCTGGCATTGTTAGATAAAAAGACTTGTATGTGTGTGCATTAGCAGTCCTCCCTAACTAGACTGCGGACAAAAAATCCCCAACCACATTGAAGTACTTGACAGGCTCCTCGAAGAAAGGCGCGTGCGTACTGGAACGTAACTGCACCCATTTGCACTTGGGAATAGTGTGAAAGAAGGGAGCTACCGCGACGTCCTGAGCCATATCGTTGAGACCGTTGATCACCAGCGTCTGGCACGATATCTGACGGAGGTCCTCGATGATAGACCAATCCTTCAGCGTGCCGGAGATTTTGAACTCGGAGGGACCGTTCCTTGGTTCAATTCAAGTAAGTGTTCAACCATGAGGATTCGATTAAATCATACCCACATGGAAAGGTACAAACGTGGGTCGTCTAACAGATCTCTGAACGATTGCAGCAGCTCCCTGGGCCATGGCTTCAGGGTGCAGAGATGCGTCTCATTGAACCGCTGCATCGCGTCCTGATATTCCTGTGCATCAATCGTTCCAGCCCGTTCGTTTTCCTCGATGGCAGTGCGCGTGCCCAGGGGAAGCGTCGCGAGCAGCGCGTTCGTGCCGACAGCCCACAACTCCATCGACGCGGGGGAGTTTGTGAGCACGAGGCGCTGCAACCCCTCGGGTCGTCTCCGCGCAGCGTATGTCGCCGCAAGCATCCCACCCCACGCATGCCCGAGCAGCGAAAATCTGCCCGCAACTCCAAAATGGATGAGCACGGCATCGAGCTGGTCCATGAAAACGTCGAGCGTCCAAAATGAGCGCCCTCTATTCAGGTGAGTGGAGGACCCGCATCCGAGCTGGTCGTAGAAAATTACGGGCACACCCCAGGTGGCGTGCAATTCGGTGTGAGGCAATGTATAGGAGTGCGAGAACCCCGGTCCGCCGTGGAGGACAATTACTGGGCATGCGCCAGACCCCAGATCTCCAATAATCTTGTACCACGTCCGAACGGGATTCCGGGCAATACGGTGGTTGATGTATCCTATTTCGGGTTTGGATGTGCCTGGAGAGACGGCGAGGGAGTCCGGCTTCTCCATAGTGAGCGCTGAGCCCCTCTTGAGCACTGGATGGGAGGATTTGAGGCTCGAATGAGCCGGTCAATCGTACGACCGCACTCAGCCCTTGCTATCGCTCCAAGTACTGTTAGCCTTCGGAACACGTCATGGCGAGGATGAAATGAATCTGCACTGAGCCGCAGTAGAGACGACATTAATTTACCCGGATTCGTTGCCAATGCTTCCATCTGGAACCACTGGCAGTCTCCTCCCGAGGGAAATACTTGGGAAATACTCCCGCGGAGCTTAGGTATTTCAGGCTGGTCTCCGTTGAGCTAGAGAGATAGGTCGCGAGCGTGGTATTTAGCCTTTCATCGGGGAATTCGACAAGAATACAACCCACCCATAAGAATCGAGGAGGAGAGGGATCGGTGTGACATTCGTGACACTACGCGTTTAGGATCACTCCGGTTAAATCCGAACTTGTCCCGAACCATCATGCCCTCAGTAAACTCTGCAGAATCATCGTCTACGTCCTCAGTACCTCAGTAAAATCGCCAGAATCATCGTCTATCTACGTTTCTATACCTCTGTTGCGACCGTTGCCGACGCGTCGCACCTGGATTCAAATCCACGAGATCCTTATTATGGGGCCGCCGCCGCTCTTCCTGCGACTCGGGAAAACGGAACGCATTCAGACAATCTGGATTAGTCCATATTCTTCCCTCGTTGATTGATAAGGCGGTAGGCCGCCGCGGCCTCTCACGATACCCACAGTATTTAAACAACCCGTCAAGCCAGTACTTCCCTCATCAATGGAACCCACCGAGCCTCGCCCACTGAATGTGGTAATCGTCGGTGCAGGAATCGGTGGCCTGGCTGCCGCTATATCTTTACGCCGGAACGGTCACCATATCCGCGTTCGTATGCTCAATCTAATTTGGCTTTATGTTGACGTTGAGATGCACAGATCTTTGAATCGTCTCAAACAAAGACTGAGATTGGGGCAGGCATTGGAATACCGCGCAATGCTGTCCGCATACTCAAACACTTTGGGTATTCCAAGGACCACTTGAAGGCCATCAATTTTCATGGCGTGGGTCCATATCCGCTGTGGTCAGTCCACCAGCTCACAGCATAACTCCAGGCAGAAATATTCGACGCCAGAACGGGAATTGGATCAACCGCACCATTGCTCGTTCCTAACCTATCGGAAGATGCTCCCGTAAGTTCTCACCTCTTGCGAAGCCGCCACGTCTTGTCGAACCAGGCTAGGATATATTTTGCCACAGAAGTGATCTTTACAATGAACTCAAGCGCCTCGCGACAGGGGAGGGCGTCGGCCCGCCTGCGCAGTTGCTACTGAATAGCAAAGTCTCGACCTGCGATCCTGAAGCTGGAACAATAACGTTGAGCGATGGAGAAACCATCACCGCCGACATCGTGATTGGCGCCGATGGAATTCATGTGTGTACATACGTCTCAAAGGCGCCGGCTACTAACTGAACTAACGGTTGGTCGTAGTCCGTGGTTCGTACGTCCATTCTAGGCCACACCGTGCGCCCTCCTGCCTCAGGCTGGTCGTGCTTCCGCTGTGTGTTCGATGCGTCGACTTTGAACGACATCCCCGAGCTCGATTGGCTCACCCAAGGAATCGCCGGAGCCAGAGTCGTTACATGGAGAGATGGCGGACCTCTTCGGAGCTTTTTCATTTACAAGTGCCGCAATGGCTCCCTCGTGAACTTCGTGGCCTACCACGCGGATCCAGCCCAGGACAAGCCAAGTGCGTCGATATTTAGTCGGCTGTCCTGAAATTATTGACGACGCAACAGCTTGGAGCCCTACAGTCACCCGAGAGGAAATCTTGGGCCATTTCAAGGACTTTCACCCCAAGTTCCTCCGCATCTTCGATCTCCCCGCCCACAGCGCGCCTCTCAGATGGCAGTTGCGAACGGTACCTCTTCTACCGACCTGGATACGAGGCCGCACAGCCCTTCTCGGCGACTCCGCTCATGCTACTTTCCCCCTTCTGGGCCAGGGAGCAGCGATGGCATTCGAGGAGGCGGCGACACTCGGGTGTCTGCTTCCTCTCGGCACGACCAAAGCAGATGTCCCAGCTCGACTTGAGGGATATCAGGCGCTTAGGAAGGAGCGAGGAGAGTATGTGGGTGTGGAATCCCTGGCTCAGGCCTCGGTTCCTGAGAAGCGGGGAACTTATTTGAGATGTGAGGGATATCGTTTCCCTTCTCCGCATTTTCGGCGTCTGCTGATGTGCTTGCTTCGCCAGCCCGGGAAATGCAAGGCCATCTGCTCCCATACGACGCGGTGAAAGCTGCGAACGAATATTATGAGACCCACTTTGTTATGGTTTGAATATTCGCTGTGTGGTTGCCGAGGACGCCGCGTGTGCCGGATTGAGCTCCGCTTTGAATCTTCCGGAAGAAGAAGAAAAGAGAACGGGAGCGGAAGACGGTAAATAAGTCGCCAAGTTTCAATATCGTTGTGCAGCATTGATTATTCTTGCCTTCACAATGCCCCATACTGAAAAAGTACCGTCGAACAACACGGTCACATGCTGCACGTGTCCGAATAAGCGAGGCGCGAAGTGCTCATTCGATGCCGGTCTCGTCCAGGCGTGTCCGCGGGGTGTTGACTTGCAGTCCTTTCCACGCCTGAAGCGCACCATTCCGATTGCTACTTCAATCGGAACAAGGCATTGCAACGTGTTTCACACACTTTTATACGCTCCAGTTTCAAAGCCAAGGGGCATCTTGCGTCCGTGGCCTGGTAGCCTTTCTTCTCCTCAATTCTTTGCTTCTTTACTTTGTCTCCTTCTTTCTTCAATGGCCCTGGCGTCTTCTGACCCAGACCAAGCTTCGAACCTCACCAGTGGCCTTACCAGCATTCTCGCGTGTATAACCCCCCTGCTTGCCCTGATATATGTCGGCTCAGTCCTGTGGACACTGGACTACGCCAATCGCCGGCGGAATCCGTTGAACAAGACGATTTCCCTTGCAGCTCATCACTATGCTCCAAGTGAGTTCAAGTTATTGTCGGTCGTTGAGTCGTTGTTGAACTCCCTAGTCGCCTACGCGTTCATAGTCATGACAAGTCTAGTTATTGTGAGATAGTTTCGTCTGAGGACAATGGCTACGCTGCTGACTAGAAAATAGATTGCAATTCCGAGTTGGATCCTCCTGCAGTACAGTCTGCATCAGAACTACCCGAACACGAAAACTCGAATCGGAATGCGTCTTATTCTGTGAGTTGGCCCATTTTCAACCGAGGAAGCAGCCGAAACCTCATCATCCTCCCTCAGGTTTACCGCTTGCTGGACGAGCGTTACAGCTGCCACCTTCACCATTCTCTTCGTCCACCCGACTTGGTCGCGGCACCCCATCACTTCCGTCGGCACTCAATCAATATGGATGCTCCTCACCTGGACCTTTTGGCTTGCCAGCGTCCTCGTTATCAACCATGCTGTCCCGCGACTCTTCAGCAAGGAAACATGCGAACACCTCGTATATTGTGGTCATATTCGTGCCATTTTTGGTGAGTCCACATGCACCTCCATTTGGTTCCTCGACGCGGTGATTGACTCGGAGCAATAGCTTTCTCGATTCTAGAAATGTAAAGCATTTTTGTTCGATGCAGCAACGGCGTCAGCTAATGAGTTCTTCGTTTCAGCGGCGTTTTCACCATAGGCATGGTAGCAATGATGTGGTTCGCCTGGCGGTGTGCGCGCGACGTATGGCCCTGGGCTCCATCCGCGAGCCGTGGTAGCAGCGTCTGATGATACATGTCGTGTAATTTATTGTACTTTGGGTAGGCGATACCACACGCAATCTTAATTTATTCTACTATAACGCTCGCCAAGTGTACATGCGCCAGTCGATCACCTACGGCTCGTACATGACCAGGAACGATGGCCGAATCGCATCATTCGTGTAGACGACGAGTTCGTCGTAGTTCAAACTTCCCCCCTTCTCCGCCAGAACCTGGAATGCACGACCGTCAAGACGCCGTTTACGGAAGATGACTGAAGAAAACACGCACAGAGTCGTAACCAGCCGGCGGTGCAGTAAGAGTGGTGTTGTCGTGGGTGAGCTTGCACCCTTTACCGACGATCACCTTGTTCAAAAGGATTGCCTTGAGCGAGGAAGAGCAGTCGTTATGGGAGTAATCGTTCGACCTTGATATACTAGCATGAGCGCACATAGCAGGGCGACAAAAACTCAACATACTTGGAAGAAGTTGACGACGTGTATATCCCCTTCCCGAACCTTGCAGAGATTGAGTTTATCAGGCAAAATATGTAGAGAACTGCCGTACCTGCCCCAGCCCGTCTTTGTCCCCCAAAGGCTAATATCAAACGACGATTTGACGATACAACACAGCGAGCAAGTAGCCGACGCGCAAAATTGCGTCTGGCCCTTGTCTCCGAGGTTGCACTCCCGCCGTGTCCCGTGCCAGCGTCGGTTCTCGTTCCCCGCCGATCGGCCAGACGCTAGAAAACGACCCGTATTTTCTACCGTTGCTCTGGGCTCCGTTAGACCATAACCGTTATCAACCAAGTCAGCTCACTGGTACGCTTTGTAGCTGGCAAGCGCAGCTTGTGGTGCCACAATCTTGTAGATGCGCTTCACAGGCGGGCAGGTCTTTCCGGTATGTCTCCAGGACGCCTAAATCGTTGCAGTAGATATTTTCGTGCGGAGAAGACGAAGATACCTTGAATTGATCAGCGACTAGAGTGACTTTAGCTCAGAGGGAAAAATTAAACGAAACAACTAACCGCTCTTGAACGTTACATGCCCTGCCGGAACGTCTAAAATCATCGGTCCATTCTTCTCCGCGTCGTCTGCGCATTGGCTGCCACAAAAGTGCGACTGGGGCTGCTTGGGCGCCTGTTTGCACAAGAGACATATCGTTTCTCCAAGTCTGTTCACCAAATAAATGATTATTCGATGGACGACTCAAGAAGCGAGTACGCAGGTGCACATACGTCTTATGTGCGAGCGAGCAATAACTTCCGGCGGTCCCATTCGAGTTCGTGTGGGCTGGTTTCTGACATCCAGGCGCATGGCATAGCCCTATAAACGCCTTGGTTGAATTTCAACCACATCAACGATCCGATCAAAAACCGCACCCTTTGCATTTGGTTTGAGGAGAGGGTTCTGCGCCGTGGCGTTCTTCGAGCAGGCCTTGCTACAGAACGGGTGCGTTCGCTTCCCGTCGAAGAACTTGGGGCGTACACCGCAGAACTAAACGAGGAATAAGTAATTTAGAAGGTTGAACCAGAGGAGAAAACGAACGTCACAATTGGCGGATTTCGGAATACTCGTGCTCAAACCCGGAGGTTGAGCGGGTAGCTTGGCCTGGTTCGCACAGCTCTTGGAACAGTACGGGTGTGTCTTGGTTCCATCTACATATTTCGGCCTGAGCTGACAGTTCTGAACAGAGGAAAACCCGTTAATATTCGGGAAAATGCAACCGCACTTCGGGCTTGTTTACCTCGCAGAGACTAGAGGCGGTGGTTAAAGCAGGTGGGCTAGCGCTAGCCACAGCAGCACTGGCTGCTGTGTTGCTGCGTTGAGGGTTCGGAGGCGGCATGCTGATCGGTGCAGAAGGAGCCGCCGGAGGACTCTGGGTGGCGGCGGCGGCTGCGGTGGGTGGAGTTACCACGCTGGGTGGCGTCCACAGTTGTTTCCCTCCAGGGTATTGCGTCGCGAATGTCTGTAGCAGCGAAAGGGCCAACGGGATGTGGGACGCCATTGGGTCCGACAGAGGCAAGGGGCGGGGGAGACTGCTAGAAGCGGAACACGGTCCAGGTATCATAAATAGGTGGAATCGATGGGGACATACCAACGAGGCAGGCGCGTGTAGTTCATAACAACCCACCACACGCATTGTCGGCGCAACTTCGATCTTGTACGGAACTCTCACTGCACTATGCCCCTCGTATTACACTGGCCAACCCGACAGAAAGCTCAAACTCCAATGCAAAATGATATGTGCGAGGTGAGTGTCCCCGAGCCCGTCGGATGAGCCTTAACTTACCGTCGTCAGCAATGCGGTCAAAAACCGAAATTCATCGAGCCGGGAGGTTCTCGGCACCCATATTGTAGCCGAAGCTGTGCAAAAAAGGCCCAAGGTCCCACCCCGTCTGCCTGCGCACTTCGTGGATGTCGCGCTACGGGCAAACCGGCGTTTTCCAACTTTTGTTCGGACGACCATGGGAGGCGAGTGTTCATGCTGCAATGTGCCCGGAACCAGCTGCGATCCCAGCCCACAGACAAGCTGTCCGCTCCGGGCAGGTAGAGGGATGCGATTCCTGCCATGAACATCCTCGCGGTAGCGGCGACCTCTGCATCGCGTGCGATCGCAAGTACCCGGGTCCGCGGTTGAAGGAGCTCAGCGTCGGCGGCAAATCCTTCACCGACGGTAAGTCGACGTTCGATGTTTCCTCATCGCTCACCGATTACTCCGTCCAGTCCGCGCGCAATTTCTCAGCGAGTGGGACTCCCCCAACGCTGCACGGCCGAGGATCGATAAGGTGTATCAGGTGTCCGTCCCGCGCGACATCCGGGCGCGGCACAATGCATACCGGTAACATGGCGCTGTGACGGCTGGGATCCGGTTCTGACCATCCCTTCGTAGGGCGAGTCAACGTGCCGCGGAGGAAATTCGGGTATTTCACAGTGCCCAGTGCATTTGCGACCTGGGGACGAAGACGCCAACCCTGTGCACCTTCAAGTCGTGCGGAATATGCAGCATTGTCAAGTCGTCGTTCCAGGAATTCGCATTCGGAGAAAAATTCAATAATGGCCGGTGCGCAATAAATTATTATGAGTTCTACAGGCGATTTGGTCAACGAAGTTCGCATAGATTTGGAGAAGGAATTTATTCATACAGGAATCCCAGCCTGGCGGACGTCCATGCAACGTCTGCCACAAGTACTCCGTTCCGGGTGATGATCGCCTGCGACGTCGCCGTGGAATCGGACTTCGAGGTGAGCAGGCGTTGGTTTATTCCGCTGTCGATCGACACCGAAGACACGCCAGGTTCCCGACGAGGAGTCCGTTTTCGTGCCCAGTGCCGACGCCATAGTCCCAGCATTCATCCTCATGTACACAGTATGACCGGTATCTAGAATGTATATATTACGAGCGAGCGATCCAGTCGTTCAAGAAGCCACAGGGGTTTTGAAGAGCGTCGAAAGGATGGATCTGAGGTCCGCGACGCGGAGTTCGGGGGGAATATCTGCTGCGTAGACAATAAGATAGGCGGGGCGGATGGCGTCGTTTGTGTAGACGACTGTTTCTCCATAGTTAAGATCGGCGCCAGGCACTCCTACGACCTGTTCTCTCTTTATTAGAAAGGCATAATCGCGCTAGAAAGATACTTGCAGAGTGATAACCGAAAGGCAGTTCTGTGAGTTCTTCGGCATTGTATTGCCGGTTCAAAGGATTCCCGACGACGACTCGGTTGACGAGGACCGCACGAAAGGGTGAATCTGGGAGAAATGAGAACGAAGGAATTAGGCGTCTCGAAGCAAACTCACCCGGAACGCCAGTAAAATAATCGTCTGCTTCTGGGAGGTGGTTAGGGTCTGCTAATTGGAAGCGAGGGGAAACCGACTGGATGAGCACGCTGTCGTATATATCCCCGTCCCAAATCTGGTGATAATTAGCGCGGAAGGTCGCTGAATGCTGGAAAAAAATACCTGCGAAACTTGTGCCGCTTTCCTGCGGGAAACACATCAGCAAAGCGGCTCGACGTGTTAAAAATCTTACTGACCGCATTTTGCAACATCGAAAGAGTTTCGAATTACGGAGCAGAGCAAGCATCCGCTCACGGCACACAGGCGCGTCCGGTTCCTCTCGTCGCCGAGCAAACAGCCTCGATTGGTACCATGGAAGAGCAGTTGCTCATTCGCGTTCCTAGGAACACGCGAGATTTCGACCAACGCGCTTGTAAATGCCAGTAAACGTCGTGAAATTCATTAGACTCGAAATTTCATTTACCGATATCTCAAGAACGCGATGAGACTCTCTTCTGTCAATACTATCTCGAAAATAGCATGAACCTGAGGTTTTGGTTTCTTCGGATGCGTCCAAGCGTCCTGGAAATGCTTCTCCACTGGCGGAAAGTCAGTAAAACAGAGGATGAAAGAAAAGAAGAAGTACATTGCGCGTAGGTTGGATCTTGAGGACTCAACGCAATGAGACGAGTGGTCTTTTTCTTCGACCACCCTGCGGGTTTTCTGAAACTGAATCGGTGAAAGGCCATGAAGAAAAAGGTCGGTCCTGGATGAAACACGCACCGTGAACTGCGCTGTGAGCCTGTGCCTTTTAGCCAGTGGGCGACTGTGAATGCGGCTGCGGCGCCGACAGTTTCCCTCGCGCTATTCTCCTTGACGCATGCAAGTCGTGAGGACCGTGAACTGGCTGGCACTGTCCAACGGCACCCTGAAACATGGAGACAGTCGTGGTGGTTGAAACGAGGTCGGTCACGCAGTGACATTGTCACGCCGAGCGCTTTCTTTTCGCCATGAACCCCGAACCTAGCACGGAACTTTCGTCGCTGGAGCTCTTTCTGAACGCGCCGTATACTTGCAGCACAAATCAAGCCTCCTTCTTATGGCCGACCTGAGGCGGTCTGACTGAAGTTTGGGCCCTACAACGAGTTTTCGTCTTTCCCCGAGCCCCACGCCGAACAATTCATTTTATCGTGTGCGAGAAGATACGGAAGCAGTCCATTCGCGTCGGAACTGCCACTACGGACCTTTTCGAGCCTGCAACAAGGTTCACACGTGTAAGGCTATTCGAGTCAGTACAGTATCGCCCCACCACTCACCCTTATTAAAACAGACGCGACGTCGGCGAGAGCTTCTTTATTTTTCCGTCCGATGCAATCCCCAACTCCCATCATCGTCACCCGCACTTCGTCCAGCACGACTATGGTCTCCCCGTGGGACTCTCCTGACCCTTCTCCCACCTCCCCCAACCCTACTTCCCCGATGCACTATCGCATCGAACAGCGCAGATCGGTCTACGTCACGACCGACCTCCCGCCGTCCCAGTGGGACACCGCGCAACTTCACAATATCCTCGACTTTGGCGAAACGGCAGGAGGAGACTCGTCTCATCGAGACCGAATCCGTGTCGTCAGTCTGTCCATGTCGGACAGACCAGTCCTATTTTGCCCGGAGATTGAAGCTAAACCGGCCCCGGAAATCGTCGAAGCACCTCCTCGGCGTTCCAGTGCATACCACCGTCACCGTGATTCCAGGGCGGACATGGGGGTCAGGATCCCGAACATGACCCCGATTTCTTCCCGTCGCGGCTCGCCCCGCACGCCGACGCGCGGCCGCATTCTTTTCTATCATAAAACCGACCCGCACTACGGCTTTACCAACTTCTCGTCCCATCCTGTGTTTTACGATGGCAAACGCTACCCGACCAGCGAACACCTTTTCCAGTCATTCAAAGTGAGTTACCGGCGCAAGGAACGTCTTTGACTCTATCTAATTTATCCCAGTTTCAGCCACATCGCCCAAGGCTTGCGGAGCACATTAGGACCTGCTCCGAGCGTCCAAGCGTAGCTTTCTCCGAGGCGCGACGCTTCCAGCCCGAAGTGAGATCTGACTGGAAAGACGTCAATATCCAAATGGTATTCCTCTCATGCGTATCATGCCAGTGGCTCATACTTCCGCGGCAGATGGATTTGGCTCTTTGGCATAAATTCACGCAGCATGAAAGCCTGAAGAAGGAGCTCCTGGCCACCGAGGACGCAGAGCTTGTCGAGGTCTGCCTCCCTATCATACCTCTGCTGGAGATTAGCCGCTCATACATCGACTTCTGCAGGACTCGGACAAAGATTCGTTCTGGGGCGTCGGTCCGGATCGACGAGGCCGGAATGAGCTCGGCAAGGCGCTGGAGAGGCTCAGAACCAAACTCCGGGAAATGTAGTCGCTATCGATTTCACATTGGTTTCATCTGGCTTCGAATCCGTTCCCATGTTCCGTTTTCTGCTGCCGCCGACACGTGCAAGTAATATACGTTGTGGACGCATGCCTGCCCTCCCTGTCTGCGCATCCCATTTAACCATGCATGTCCTTCTTGGTCCTCCCCAATAAACCACTCTTTCGTCCCGATGGCTTCCCTTGCACCTCCTGCCTCCGCTGCTCCACTGTGCGATGTAAGATTTCCCTTCATCTTCCGCAAAACGTTCGTGCTAACCTTGGGCCGCTCTCAGTACTGTCATCAGAAGCCAAAGCACGGCACCCACCCGTACTGTTCCAAGACATGCGCAGCTCAGATAGCCACCCTCTGTAACGTCCGTCCTCCTCCGAGCCACGATACCGCCCTCTCCTGAATACGTCCCCAGTACTGCCAGAAGAAGCCCAAGTACCAGAACTTCGACTTTTGCGGCAAGAACTGCGCTGCCCTCGCAGGCGCGACGCCGGCGTCGGGAAACCGCAGCGGCCCCGCGAAAAATTCCCAGATTAAGACTGCAGGTCGCGGCACGGCGAATGCAGCTCCCCCGCAGGCGGCAGCCAACCCTCTCCTCGACCCCGTGCATTTGGCAAGTACGTGGCCCGACTCCTTTGGCCGTATCTATGTTGCTGACGGTCCGCCGCAGAATTAGTAGCGCAGCACATCCCGCAGGTGCAGAGCTTCCTCGCCGCCGTGGCGCCCGCTCAGCTGCCGCCCCCGGCGCCGGCTCCTGCGCCCGTCAGCGCGCCCTTGTCCACGCCCATGCCACCCGCGAGCTCGCAGCCGAAGCCTGCGCCCAAGAATAATCCCTTCCTCAATCAGAGCAAGCAGCAGCCGCCCGCGTCGACTGCGTTCGTCCCCGCGTCGGGCCCAACCGCCCCGAACGTGGTCCCCCAGGCGACTCTGCAGCAACAGCCTCTCGACTGCCTCGTCCCCGGCTGCGGACAGCCCGTGCACGTCGACGCCTCTGGGGTCATGAGCGACTATTGTTCCAAGAAGCATCGCGAGTACGTTTCGCCCCGTCCTCATTCGCGCACTCCTCGTCTTAACTCTTCTCAATCAGAGAAGCCGTGGCGCTTGGGATCGTCCCGCCCTGTATCATGTGCTTGACGCTCCCCCAGAGCGACACGGATTACTTTTGCGGGAGAGATTGCAGGGAGGAGGCGATGAGCAAGGCGCTGGATCCTTGATCTGTCGTTAATTCTTGAATAGTACGCTGTTAATATTTCGTTCGTTCTGCAAAGACACAGGATTGTCAACTCGGCAATGCGATAGTGAACCCGCTCGGCAGCATGTCGTGTTCCTCGACGACAAAGCTCGAGGCGCCTGTATAGAAAGCCCTGCCCTCGACCTTGACGATCACACCCGCCGGGCCCTTCTCCACCGCCGTCCCGCGAAAGCCGTTCCCCTCATTCAACAGACTGACGACCGACTCGTAATCGCAGCCCTCGCCGATCTGCAGCCCGCCCTGCTCGACGGCGAGCGCGACGCGCGCCATGACACACGACCCCGTCGGCGATCGGTCAATCTGCTGGTCCGCAAAGAAGCAGAGCCCGATTTCGCGCTGAGACGACGACGTCTGCTCGACCACCATGACGCTGTAGAGGTACTCCAGGTCGGGCTCCGTCGGGTGGACGAAAAGCTCCTTGCGCGGGGCCAAGATGCTCTTCAGCGCGCGCGTCGCCTCGTCGAATTCCGCGAGCGTGGCGCCAGCGCGGCCCGCGCGCACGCCCTCGGGGAAACCGAGCTCCGCCGCAGACACGAGCGCGTAGAACGCGCCGCCGTACGCGACGTCGACCGTGACGTGCGTGCGGGCAGCGGCCTTGAGGCGCGGCCACTGTGCGGCAGGGGGGATTTCCACCACCAAATCGCGCGCGGTGGCGAAGCTGGGGACACCGAGGAAGCTCACGGGGCGCGCGGCGTCGGAGTGGCCGTCGTCGGTGGGGACGCTGATGTGGATGACGCCGCACGGCGCGTGGAGGCGCAGCGCTGTAAGACCCGTCGCGTCGTCGTATTCTAACGTGTCGCGGCGCGGGAAGACGGCGAGATCGTGCGTGTCAATGAGGAAGCGCCCGAGCGCGATGGTCGCGTGGCCGCACATCGTTGAGTATCCCTCTGTTGAGTATATATTATTATAAGACAGAGAAAGGCGGAATCCGCGTCGACGTACCATTGTGACAGAACAGCACGCCAATATCGGCCTCGCCCGCGCGGGTCAGCTCAGTTTCAGTCACTAGAATCGCCCCATACATCTCGCCGTGCCCGCGAGGTTCCCGCATCAGCCTAACTTGTCATTGAGCCTCGTCAAGAGTGCGTCGGGGCATGGTACACACCGTTCCCGGATATCGTCGTGCTGCTGGCGCGCGCAGCGTCGCTTCTCCAGCAGAGTATTGCCCTCGAGGTGGGGATACCCACTCACGACGATCCGTGTGGGCTGATCAAAAGGATCGGCTGAACGAGTGCGTGCAGCGGCACAGGGAGAACAGCGGTACCTCGCCCGAAGTGTGCATGTCGACGCCCTTGATGGTGCGCGTCGCGGGGTTCGGCTCGACGAGCGTGTTGAAGACGTCCATCGTGGTGAGAGCAAAGGAGTGGAATTGATTGGTTGCCGTTTAAGGATAGTGTGATGATGGAGGAGCGGAGCAAGACCATTGGATTAAGGGAGTACGTGGTATGTACGGTAAGGTCTAAGAGCAGGAAGGAGAGATGTTGATAGTGGATACAGTGCGGGATTATCATGAAACATTTTGGGAGCGCGTCGTGACTGGGAGAATAATTTATTCACGCGAAGTGATTTTGGTCAAGACGCGCATGAAGGTGTCTGCAAACAGGGAGGAATTAGCATGAGAGTCGGCGCGACGATGAAGGAACGTACGGATTGGACTCGAGGGGCACGAAGTGGCAAGCCGGGGGCAGGGGTGCATCGTGAGATAGCGACGCGACTCAAAGCGCTTTCCGCAGGCCTCGCATTTGTACAGGCTATGAACGCGCGCGATGAGGAATAGTAAGCGGGGACGGTAATATAGACGCGTACCGGTCGTGCATGTTGTGGATGTGAAGGTGGTACATCAGCGCCTTCATGTTCGGGAGCGTGTCGCGGCAGTCGGGTCGGTGGCAAACGACGGGCTGGTGCTCAGTGAGCCCATCCTCCCTGATGACAGCGAGAGCCTCATCGCGCTACAAGGAGGAAGGTTAGTAAAGTGTGTGGATATGGACAGCAATGCGGGACGTACGATATCCAAGAGCGCGTTTGCGCGCGACGCGCGAAACAAGGGCTTCGGCTCCTGCTGCGCAAGGAACGGCAGAGAGAGCGACGAGATCGAGGAGGAGTACGTCCCGAAGCTCACGGCGGAGCTGGAGTCGTCGTCGAACCAAGACTCCTCCGACCCGTCCGACCCCTTGGAGCCCTCACCCGAGGACGAAGACGACGAGCGCTCGCCCAAGTCGACCTTCAGCCCCGCGCGGTATCGGTACACGACGTCCTGCGCCGGGGTCTGCGAGGGCGACAGAGACGCCGCGACGGTGCTCGCGTCGGAGCGCCATGAGAGCGTCGTCGACTCGGATGCCACCGGGGCAGTGAACTCCCAAGTGCTGATATCGTCGTCGTCGGCGTACGAGGCTGGCTCGGTGCGGAACAGCGTCGCGTCGACGAGCTCGACGTCGCCCTCTGACTCGCCGACATCCGATTCCGGGTTGGGTATGTAGATCCCATTGCGCTTGACGTTGACGGGGACGTCCGCGTCGGGGTTGACGCCCAAGGAGTAGGCGACGAGGTCGTGGAAGGTGATAGCGGTGTTCATAACGCGTAAAAGGTGGTGGAGGGAGAAGGAGAAGGGGGTTGTGGGAGAGAGGCGCGTCGGGCGCCCCATTATATACCAAGTCGCGCTTTGGGTTCATGGTCCAACCGCGTCCAAAAAGGGTAATAGGTCGTCCATCAAGGCCACCGAAGTGTCCATTGTGTAAGGCCACATTCGGTGTGTTCGTATTCGCGTAGGTTCTTCCATTGTGTGAGGGATCGTTCAGGCAATCCTACTGATTCCTAGCCGCCTCAACCTGAACCAGTGACCGTGGAGAATGGTGGATCCGGGAAGACTCCCCATTGCGTTTTGGCGCGGCATGAGGCCCCATAAGCAGCAGACATAGTTATCCTTTGGTTTTCTGGTAATCCCTTGAGATTTGGTGCTGATAGACGGGAAACGACGGCGAGACGACGGTGGCAAGTTGGTGGCAAGGAGGAAAAACGCCATCAGTCACGTCAGGGTCACAGAAACGCGACCACTTTTGCTCCCGCGGAATCATCTGCGGGGCACATAGCTTGTCTCACAGCATTCACTCATTGCACATACACGCGTCGTTTTTACCGCGAATTCAAGTTTCATTTTGGAGTCGAGCTACATCAAAGGGTCCCATACCCGTCGTTAGCAAGCCCAGTGCTATCCTGGTTCGTAATAATAGCACCACTCGTCCCCAGCGACTGCACACTCGCCACCACAAACGCGTCCACCTGGTCCCGCGGCGCCGCCCCCGCACTCGCAACCACACTCGCATACGCCTGCGCCGCCGACAGTGACGCCAGCCCCGCCGACCCCGCGTTCCACGGCGCCGTCAGCACCACCGCGCTACCGACCGTGTTCGCGGCGGCGCCGTCGAGCACGCCGTTCTTGTTGCTGTCGAGGAAGTTGCCGCTGGCGAAGACCTTTTGGTTCGCGTTCATCTGGAAGTAGTCGTCGCTGGCGCTGGTGGTGCTGGGCCCTGCGATGAAGTAGTTCCCGATGAGGTCGTGGCTGAAGAGGCCTGCGGTGTCGGCGACGGTGTAGGCTGCTTGGTAGTTGTATATCACCTGCAGCGGAAGATTAGAACACCGTTCGTCTGGGAAGACGAAAAGACTTGCGTTGTTGATATATTGGGTGTTTGCTTTGCTGAGCGGTTGGCGGTTGTGGGCACTGACCCATAGGTTGCGGTACCAGGTCGCGGGTCCTAGATGGGATTGAGACGCTTAACGATGACGATGCACGAACGCACGTACCCGTTTCAAGGTGAGCACCAAACTGCTGCCCGATGGGCAACGCGATGATCGAATTCGACACGGTGATGTTCACAGAGCCGACAGCGTCGATCGAGTCGAATACACCAAACTCGACGGAGCAATGATCCAGAATAACATTCGACGCCGTCCCCATATTGAACGCGCTCTTTCCGGTATCCGTGTCGAGTCTTCCCTGCCGCATCCGCAAGTTGCGGATGATAATATTACTCTTGCCTGCTCGCCCAGTCAGCCTAAACGCTCCAAAAAGCGACAGAAAAAAGGACTTGCCGCTCGCGGAGATCTCGCGGCCCATGACACCGATGCCTGGCGAAGGCGCGGTCTGCCCGTTGATGGTGAGGCTGCTCGTGAGCGACACGGGGGACGCGAGGACGATGTAGCCGCTGACGGCGAACGTGATATTCCGCCCGGACACGCTGACGGCGTCGCGAAAGGTGCCCGTCCCGGAGTCGGCGAGGCTCGTCACGACGAAGGGCGTCGTCCCCCCGGTGGCGATGGAACCGAACCCGACTGCGCCCGGGAACGCCAGCGCAGAGACCAAGGGGAGGCCGAAGGCGAGGAAGGAGAGGTAGTAGAGGATATGCGCCATGAGAATGAGAACCGTCGAACGGGGTCTTGACGACGAGTCTGCCTTTTAAGCTCGCGTTGAAAAGGGCTCGCGCGAACTCCGGTGTAATGTACCATCACTGGACTGAGCAGCCGACTTGAGATTTAGCCACGGGGTGTAGTAAATACTCGCGAACGTGATCGTGAATCGTGTTCAAGTCCCATGAGATGGCCGCACGGCTGTTATATCCGCGAGTGGTAGAGTGCGACTGTTCTGGCTCGGCCAATCGAATGTCTGAGTAGCTCCAACGCTCGTTAGACTCCCGGAGAAATTCACAGCGACCGGGCCGCCGTCTACACAGATACTGAGCACTCAGCGATTTTCGTCAGGTCGTAGGAGGATGACTACTGACCAAACGCCGGCATTGCTCCCTCCCCCTCGCGTGTCGCGTGTCGAAGGCCATTTGTGGTTTCTTCAATGAGACTTTCCCAAAAATTCACCGGATTTCTTCATGAAGCACGGCCAGGTCCTCTTTTGATTGGGATAAGATATTTTCAGCGTCTTGCAGGTGGAGCAACCTTAGGATCAGCGAACTCAGGCCACTGAATCCACGGAGAGACTGGAACGAGCAGTTGACAAGCAGGAGAGATTTATGGTCTAAAAATCATGGAAAAAAGAAGATAGAATCAGAGAGAACAGCATACCTGTAGTGAAAGGAGCCAGCTGTGTATCGGGCTCCAGTCCTGCAGAATGGAGTGCGTTTGGTTTTGGGGATGGCCGTTTATGGAAACCCGCAGAAGTGATGGCGGTCACGGTGGGCCCTGTGACTCTGTCTCTTTTTGACCACAACGCACATTTTCTGAATGCTCAATGCCGCTTTCAAAGCCCGTTCCTGCATCAGACCTCTCCCACACCGAACCTTCCCAAGAACCAGCGCGGATTTGCCTTTTAATTAGCCGTTTTGGTCGACTCTCTTACGTCTCGACTCGGCGACTTCCAGGCGTCGTTCTCTGTCCAGTACCGAGAATTCAAGCCTGAAACTGTACTGAAGAGCTCAAGAATACGCTTCTCGACCTTTGCAAGTCATCTACTGGCGCCCGGAACTCCAAGGCAGCCCACGGCCCAACGGTCGATTTTTTGCGTTTCACAGAACCCGAGAAGCGTACGCCGCCTTCTTTTCTGGCAAGACCGCCCTGGAGACCGATCCTGGGGGTGACGCTGGTGAAGAAGCTGCCTTCTCGGGGCTCACCACCTCTCCTTCAAGGAAATTTCGAGGTTTGTAGCCTCGCTTCGAGTCGATGTGAACGCGCACGGCCGCTGGGGAATAAGCGCTTTCACTCGCACCGAGGCGCCCAAAGTTTTGCGACGATCCCCCGGATTTTCGCGCTACTCGGACCGATTTCTCGCTTCCCCCGTTTTTTTTCGCCCTTGCACCTCCTTGCACCCTTTCACAATGCACTCCCGCAACCTGCGACAGCACTCAATCAATGTAACACTCTTCCCATTTCGCTTCCCGTATTTATACCTTCCTCAACTTTCCTTGCCTTCTCCCTCCTCCTCTTCTCTCATTTGCATCGCCTACGCACCCATGAACTACGAGACAGAACGCCAATTCGTCCGTCCATTCCTCTACTCTTGCCGCCATCTTCCTGACCTTTTGCAGTGCTCCAACTTCAAATGTTGCAACGCCAAACTCTCCGACCTCCATGCGCTCTTCGGACACCTCGAAAACTGCCACGGCAACGACGACCCGCCCTTCTTCGACCCTTCTTCCTCCGGCACGTTCTCAGAAAACATCTGGTCGACCCCTCCATCCGGGCGAAAGCGCAAGCGCCCGTTCACCTGCGTGCCCCTCCCACCCATCCCGCCTCTTTCTCCTCTCACTTCCGAATCCTCCTCTTCCGTATCGACACCAGAACCCTCCTCTGCGTCCTCGTCCGATTATGAGGTGTTCCCTGCTCAACGGTGCCCAAAGCTAGACATCGTTCCCTCTGGTATGTATGCGTGCCTCGTTTCGTCAAAATAAGCATTTAACCTTCACTTACAGCCTTACCCGACGCCCTCAAATCTGACACCGCGCACGCTTCGACTAGCGACGCCTCCGTCAACCCTACGGCTTCCGATCCACATCCTCTTATTCCTTCTGCAGCCAAACCCTTCATGGGCCCCTCCTTCCTCCCGCACGGAAACATGTACGCTCCAGCGGTCCCCCCAACCCAGCAGCCCCTCGCGTCATGGCCTGTCCCCACCCCAGTCTGCTTCTATCCCGCTGACCCACTTGGGTTCGCGTATCCCATATATCACCCCGTCCTCGCATCGACGCCATTCGTACCTCCTCACGCCCCCACTCCCGTGCGCCCCCAAGGCGTCCCTCCGCACGCCGTGGTCATCGACGTGGACCAGTTTTCCCCGCCCTCGCCCCCGCCCCTTCCTACACCTCGCACGCCCCCGCCGCCGTTCATGGCCATGGCATGTCTCCCTCCCCCACCGCCGTCGACGCCGACGTCCGCCTCCTGCGATGCGGCGGCCCTCGCGCGCGCGTCGGCGGCCACGACCTCGACGCTCGCGTCGCTTAGGCACCGCTTCTTCTGCTTTACGCCTCGTGCCAGTCCGCCCGCTAACAAGGAGGTGGAGCTACCGACGTCGACGGATACTGTGGATGAAGAGTCTCTTGATGGGGAAGTGATGCAGGTCGACGATGGTGTGGGGGCTACCGTTGCTGTTGACGTCGAGGCGGCGGCGGAGGAGGATGAGGAGGGGATGCCCGTCGTCGAGTGTGCTGCTCCCACGTCCTCCGAATCCGAGGCAAAAGAGGTTCTGGTCGACGGTGGTCAACAAATCGAAGCTACGTCCGAGCTCAAAGACGACACCGTGGTGGACGACGGGGAACCATCGCTTATTGAAGACGCGCTTGAAGATAACGTCGGCGACATGGACGACGACCTCACTGAGTCGGACGCAGGCGAAACCGAGAGCGTCTCCGATACCTCCAAACCGATTGTCTACCTGAATGGACGACCCAAGCTGTTTGTCTGCCCGGTACGTATGCCAGTCATTGCAGCGCGCGCTTCCATTCATGCTCACTCCTCTCCTCCGAATCCCAGGTTTCTCTTTGCGTCAAGGTGCGCGTTTTGATCGTCTGTCTTCCTTGCCTCCCCCACTCACGCCGTTGCCGTCTTCCACAGTCCTACCTGAACCCGAACGGCCTGCGCTACCACGCCCGCCAGGGCACCTGCGTCACGGAGGATGGCAAGCCCTGCAAAGCGTCCCGCCCCCGCATCGCCGCGGCCGCCCCCATCTCCAATTCGTCCCCCGCGTCCGCCGGCGCGACCGTCAGCCCCGCCTCCACGACCACCACCACTACCGACGCCGCCGTGCGCGCGGAAAGCGAAAGCTCGAGCCCGACTGCTGCCACGCACCGCCCCATGGAAAACCACCGCCGCTCCAAGCGCTTGGCGAAGGTGGCGAAGGAGGGGGCTGCCGCGGCGCCGGGGTCGGTGGGGTCGGGCGTGACGGTGCGCGGCGGCGTCAAGGCTCGTTCCAAGGCGGCGAAGAAGAAGGCGAAACCCGCGCCGACACGCGCGCGCAGCCGCCTCGTCGTAGCAGCTACCCCGTCGTCGCTCTCGGACGACGACGACGATGAATTGGATATGTTGGCTGAGGACGGGGACGAGGCTGACTGACTGATACCTTGCATCGTGATTCACTCGCCGTTTTGTTGCTGAAATTATCAGATGACCACTACCGCCCTTGAGCTTGGTGTGTTCTCCGCCCTCCTCTGCATTGTCTCTCATGGCATACCGACCGCGTTTTCTAGGCCTGACTTGAATCTTCTTCCAGCATTTCATGAGTACGATCCCTCGCTTGTCTGCGTCCGCCGCGCACTTTACTCATACGACTTGGCCCTTTTCGCCGTTTCTTTTGCACACCCAACTGATTCCACATATCGCATTGCATTGCATACCTTATTGGCATTACACATCATACATATCAGCATTTGCATGTTAGAGATTCGAGCACCACGTTATATACTTGCATGACCCCGTCTTTCTGCTCTCCATTTGTATTTACATATCTGGTCCATTTTGAAGCGGAGCTGAGATCTCGGCAAGCAAATCACACTGGCAGCCAGAGGCCGCATTTGCCGCTTCGGCGTCATGTCAATTATTCAAACTACGACAAAGTGGGCCTCGTAAGATTCGTTTGCAGCTTTCCCGGCGTCGTATTCAAATTTCAAATATATAGCCTTTTTCTGAGTCGTTCCAAGATAGAAAATTGATAGAAAACCCAGCTCGGTCAATAGTATTCCTGAAAGATGTTCACACTACACTACAGGTCTGACTGCAAGCACACTATGCTGCCGCGCAGTCCCCCGGGCCTCAATCCAATTCATGTTAAGTGCTATGTCACATTGATGTCACACCAAGTGTTCACGTCTTGTCACCCGTCACCAGGACGGTGTTCATTGATCGGCGATCACGTAAAATTACCACAAATGGACATCCAGCAAATGCCGGACGGGATTTTTGGAGTGTTTTTCAGCTTAATTGGGCCCCGGAAATCGCCCTGTCACCGTCACCTATACAAAAAGTGTTCACGACCCTCCGTCACCCGTCACCTGAACACTCGGTCGAAATACTACAGTAGTTTGAGCCGCGCCGCGCTTCTTTGATTGAAATCATCGAAACTGCTGGCACAGCCTTGTGCATGCTTGACCTCTCCCACCATGTCGACTAGCCCTCCACCTGCAGCTCTACAAGCAAAAGGAGGCAAAATGTTGCCCTCACTCAAGGCCAAATCAAAGGGAAACTGGCTGGGAACAGCAATCACGGCTGCAGAAACTCTTGAGACCGCAGCCAAACTTGCTCCGTTTCCTTACATCAAAGATGTAGCTGCAGTCATTATACGCCTTCTGAAGGCTATTGAGGTCTGTGCTCTGTCATTTTTAGGGGATTTACTCATCTTGGGTGCTAGGGAGTTAGGAAGAATCATGAGGAGCTGAAAGAGCTGTGTGAGAGGAGCACTGAGATTATCAGCTTCCTTAATGACCAAATTGTGCTATACGGAGATACTGCTGCTGTCAAGTTCAAAGGTCTCTGTGATGAACTGAAAAGGTTCTTGCTTCCAGTGCTTTCTGGGCTGTTACTAACTCATTTTGTAAGTTATCTCCAAGAGGTAGCCCTTGCAATCGAGGCTTTGCAGGACAAATACAAAGGCCGTCGAGGACAAATCAAGGAATTCTTCAAGTTGAGCATCATAAGAGATGAAATTACAGAGTATGAGAAGCACGTTCAAGACTTTTGCTCCAAACTCAAGGTGGATAACAACTTTCTGATTTTCATGGCTTTCTTTGTAACAAAATTCAGTTAATGGCAGTTGTGGAGACAAATTTCAAAGTGGATGACATTCATGGTGTCATAATGGGGCCTAGTATGTCTTGTTAATTTGAGTGGCTTTCGACTCAATACTTGTAGATTTTGCTGTGGTTCAAGCGACTCAGAATGTCAACATGTGTCCTCCTCCTTCAAGGATCTTCCATGGCCGGCAGATAATATTGGACAAGATGCACCAATTCTTCACTGAAGGTTCTGGAAAGCAACTTATCTATGCTCTATATGGCCTCGGTGGAGCTGGAAAAACCCAAACTGCCCTCAAGTTCATTCAAGACTCATCTGCACAGTAGGTTTCCCTACTGAGATCAGAATTCCTAATCTCAATCTCAGTTCTGCAGCTTCACCAATATCTTCCCTGTGGATGCAAGCAAACCTGAGACAATTGACAATGCACTAAAGAATATTGCCATAAACAAGGGTTTTGGCCATTCAGCATTTGATGCTCTAAATTGGCTTCAGTCCAAGCAAGAGAACTGGCTGCTTTTCTTTGACAATGCAGATGACCCAGAGATAAACTTGAACAGCTTCATTCCGCAGTGCGCTCATGGAAATATTGTGATAACATCTCGCAATCCTGGCATCCGAGTCTATGGTGGTCACTCTCTTGTTTCTGACATGGAAGAAGTGGATGCAATCAGTCTTTTGCTTCAAAGTGCAGATCAAGAGAGCTCAGAAGAGAACTACAAAATCGCTGCAGAGATTGTCAAGGTCAGTCAATAGAGTTGAAATTTTACCAAACTCAACATTCTGAACAGGAATTATGCTATCTACTACCACTAGCAATCGTTCAGGCTGGTGCATTCATTGCGGAGTCTGAGGACCTGAGTGGGTACTTGGTACTTTACCACAAGAACCGTGCCCGTCTCCTCAGCAAACAGGTTCTACAGTCCCATGATGATTATGCCTGGACAGTTTACACCACATGGCAAATCAGCTTTGACCGGCTCAGCAAGCCAGCAGCTACCCTGTTGCAACTTTGCTCCTTCCTCCATTACACAGGGATTTCAGAGGACATGTTCAGCAATGCCTCCAAGTATGATTTTCGAGAAGAGAAACCATCAGAAGAAGAGCTACAAGAGCCACTTGAGTTCCTCTCCCACTTTCTGGCGCCTACAGGGGAATGGGACTCTCTTCGCTTCCTGGAGGTCACCAATGAGATCAAGGCTTACTCCTTGATTAGCTTTGATGCAGAGTCAAAAATGTTTTCCATTCATCCCCTGGTCCATGGCTGGAGTCGCAGCACACTGGTGAATGAAGAATCCTGTCTTGCTTGCATCAGGTCCATGGTGGGTATGGCCATTGCCCAGGTGCCAGACATGGACAAGCAACAGACATCTTTGAAGCTTGTGCCACATCTTAGTTCACTGAAAGTGATAGAGGGAATCAACTTTCAGATGGAGTTTTGGAAAATATACTACTATGGAATCAGACTGCAGCAGGCACGGGACATCGCTGAAAGAATGGTGGAGAAGTGGACCAAGCTTTATGGCAAGGATCACCCAAAAACACTGGTAGCCATGGGAAACCTTGCTGAAACATATGGCGAGCTTGGTGAGCACGAGAGAGCGGAGGAGCTTAAGACCACAGTGCTGGAGAAGCGGACCAAGCTTTTTGGTGAGGATCACCCAGATACACTGCTGGCCATGGGAAACATTGCCAGAACATATAGCACCCTTGGAGAGCACAAGCAAGCAGAGGTACTTGAGACCATAGTGCTGGAGAAGCAGACTAAGCTTTTTGGTGAAGATCACTCAGACACGCTGCTGGCCATGGGAAACCTTGCTGCAACATATAGCACCCTTGGCAAGCACAAGGTAGCAGTGAAGCTTAAGGCTGTGGTGCTGGAGAAGTTGACCAGACTCTTTGGTGGGGAACACCCAGACACGCTGCTGGCCATGGGAAACCTTGCTGCAACATATGGTACCCTTGGCGAGCACAAGCGAGCGGAGAAGCTTATGACTGTGGTGCTGGAGAAGCGGACCAGGCTTCTTGGCGAAGATCACCCAGACACGCTGCTGGCCACGGTGACGGGCTTCGCTTGCGAGCGCGCGGTGCCTCGGAATGAGCTCTAAACCAAATCTACTAACTCAAAAGAGCTCGCAAAATGGATCAAAACCACACAACAAACACACACTACTCAACGGCTTCTACCTCGTAGTTCGTGGGGTTCCAACCAAAGTATTATGGCTGTGGCAATAGCGGCAAAATATCGAATCCGAGGTAAAAGCTTTTACTCGACGAAGTCTGATTTTCGACCGACTGGCTCTCGAATGCTTTCCAACTGAACTCTTGGGAGAGTTTTAGGTTACTACAAGTTTGTATGAGGTGCTGAACACCGGGTGGTATGTCTGGTTTCACTAAGAGTGAAAACTTAATCTCGAATCCCAATTGCCGAACCAAATCTCGACTTTTCGCTGATAAACTCTGTGGTAACGCTAAACCGCTGTCGCTGTCCTTATTTCGCTGCCGCTGAACGCTGTCCGCAGTATCTTAGATCGCTTTCACAAATTTATAACCAACACAATATCGATTCGCAGATGGACACAAACGTATCAAATTGACACCCAAATGTACACCGAATGAACTCGTAGACTTCCAAATCGGAGACACGTGCTTGTCTGCTACGCTCCTAGTCTGAAAGGGGACGGTCCACTGGCTTCCACCGGTGAGCCACTGCCTACTTTATACTACTTTCAACATACCAAATACAAGTACATACAGAAACTGAATCTGGATAATATCCTAGCGCCAAGGCCCTGATCCGCGAAGTTGCGGACTCGAGTCTCGTACCTAAACTATCCTATTGTACACAATCTGAAACCTAAACGGAAATAAATAGAGAATATAAACTGAAACTTGGTATAATCTCCAACCTCGGCACACTGCTGCCGCTACAACTCCGACTGACTCAGATTCGGGATGTGCCCTGCCGCATGGTCACCCCTTGTTTCACGTCAAGATACACAGCCCATCATCCCGTTGCTAGCTCCACATGCCCGAGGCCGAGCCAGAAACTAATAATAAACGGTCCAAGCGTGATAGCGCATCTATTCCCGGATGCCCTCCTCTGAGTCCCCTCGTTCCTGGCCTAGACCGTTCTAGACCATCGCTGCTGTCCATATGAACAAGTCATCATCGTACCACTCGCCCAACTGTCGAGTTGAACTGGGTTTATCCCATCGGTATGACCGTTCCAGCCCTAGCTACCCACTTCATAATTTGTACAGCCCTCCCCTTGGTCTCTGGCTTCATGGATGGATAGTTTTATATGTCCTTGATCTTAGGAAGAACGCCCGACTCCCACGAACCCTTAGGGTTGGTTGAAAAAGTCAGTTTGGAGTAAAAGCTTTTACTAGTTTGGTAGACCATTCAGCTGTTAACTGCCTTCAAGTGACCTAGCAATTTAATACCCCAACGCTACTGTCCCTTGACTAGCTACTCGGACCTCGTACTAGCCCTGTAATGGATAACGCCTCCTAGCCAAATATTACAGATATAAAATTGACAAAGTTCGCCGTTTTCACACCTGGTTTGCTGGCCGGCTCATCATCTCCCCATTTTTTTAATTTTGACCGTCCCCGGTCAATCCGTCTCTTTTCCATGTCCTCAGATCGTTCCCAAGTTGAACGACTGTTCAATTTTACTGGTGGACCCACTACCCCATTGGGGTTTCATCGGATCAAGATTTGCACAATTATGTGTCAAGCTCCTGACTAGCATCATTGAACCATTCTCACGGTTCAACTTCCAGTTCAACTTCTACAGGCGTCTCCCACCAATTTTCTGACCCTTTATCCGCCCTTCGCAACACCCTTGCTCGTAAAAAGGGCCACATAGGGGCTGATTACATAAGCCAACGCGCGTTTATGGGTGGAAACCCGAGTAAAAGCTTTTACCCGAAAAATATTCATTTTTGAACTTCCGAGTCCCATTTTCTCGCTGGGCGTTCGTACACTTCTGCGTTGTTGTTTCCTGGGTTCGGACCGGCCTGTTCGCCGGGCCCGGACCTTCGGAACAGCCCGCTTTGTCAGATCTCGTGACTTCAAGTGAAATTTTCACTCTTCGTCTTACCTTTCATGCCCAAAAACACCGGCAAGCCAGCATCCGCCCCTGCCGACTCTTCCAGCATCAAGCTGAAGTTACCAGCTCGCCCACCTGCCTCTGGTAATGCCCGCGCCTTTGCCTCTGGCAACCTTCGCATCGCACCACAAGCTGACACAAATTCAGCAAAACCCGCTCCTACTTCCAAACCAACTTCCAAATCCAATCCTGCGCCCCCAATTGCTGGGACTACGCGTTCTGGATTCGCACGCCAACCTCCACCGTCGACTTCGCGTCAGGTGAAGCCATCGACTCCGCGTCGGGCTCCAGCGTCGCAAAATGCAGCAGCCGGGCCATCGTCTTCGGTACCCTCGTCCTCCAACTCCACAACGCATCCTCCCTCCGGATGTCGTCCCACCGCCTCATTTGGCGCTTTCCAGCGCTGAGCTTGCCATCCCTGCGCACAAATTCGACGCGCGCAAGCCTACCATGCCCAACTACGTGATTTTTAATTCTTGCGCGCCCGAGGAGATGACCCAGCCCGAACCAATGGATCCTAACACGGTTCATTCGTTCTACTGGCTCGTTCATCCCTTCGTTTCGGACCTCGTTCCTTTCGTGCGTCGTGCAGCCCATGTCGAGGCCAACTCCCCCGAGGTTATCATGGAGCTCTTCGCGCGGGCTCTCCCCATCTTCGTGCGTCGCAACCTGACCACTTCAGCGATTAACTAACTGACTCGTTAATCCGTTGCAGAAACACTATTTTCCCAAACGCTTTACCACGCCCAAGTCCTGGCTTTTCGGGTGTTTCCTCCACGCACTCTGTCGCTTGGCGGACCAGCTCTCGGACACCCTCGCCTCGCGTCCGGGTGTCCTCAAGTTCGATCCCACTCTTGCGCCCTCAGTGCGTCAGTATCTCGATCCGAATCGTTTCGCCGGGGTGAGTAAAAGTTTTTTCCTCCTTTCCACGTTTTTCTGAAGTGGAACCAAGTCCACCCCGCCTCCTCCGATCAACTTCGACCTTCCAGGTCTGTCGTGCCGCCGTACCGACGTCAACCGTGTGATACACTGCGAGACGTATCCCTACACCCCCGAGGAACGCGTCGATATCGCGCCCTTCTGTGTCAGGCCTTTCGTTACAATTTTCTGTCTTCTTCGGTCGCCCGAGCGCATTACCGAGAATAACGCCGCATGTCTCTATCCCCCGTTCATAGAGGCTATGGATTTCATGGTGCGTCATCCTCCTGCTCTTCTTGAACTTCTTGCTCAGACTTTTCTTAGCGCAAATGGTTTCTGGCGAATGAAGACGACGACCTTCCAACCATCCAGGCGCGCCTCATGGTCTCCATCCATCAATGCCTTGACCGCTTCGGCAAGTTTTTTGATATGTCCCGCTGGAGGCGCATAATCCCGGACTTCAATGTCGTGAGTAGTTAGATTTCATTGGAACCCTTTCAAACACTTAGATTCCATCCAGAAACCCCTCTCCATCGGTACTTATGCACTCTCCCGCACCGTGTACCCTCCATGGCCCTTTGGCACGGAAGAGGCCTCAAACGTCCATCCTCTATGGCCCGGGGAACCCGTCGATCGGGACCCAAACTTTTACGATTTCCTCCGCGAATGCCAGTCTCGCCTTCGGGTAGGTTTATCTATTCTATCCTCCAGCCTCTCTAATCTTTTACACAGGAACTCGAGCAGTCCCAAAGTGCTATTGCTCAACCACTCCACACCCCGTTCCCTGGTCGACCACCCGTTGTACCATCGACGGCTGGCCCTTCCAAAGCGGACCCACCACCTTCTCGTGCCACATCCCAGGTGCAGCAATCCCCAGCACGCCAGAAGAACGCTCCTCGCCGCTTCAACCGAATGGGCAGAAATGCCGGTTCAGAGGCGCCCGTCTCAGCGCCTGTTTCCCGTGGACCACCAACGCCCGACCATGTTCAAAACCAGCCGTCGGATCAGCGCCCGGTAAGTTTCGGCCGAATTCATTTTGGTTCAATTTCTAAGTAAAAGCTTTTACTTAGTCGTCTCCGCCACCGATCGAGACTCTTTCTCAACCTCCATCGGACGACGACGAGGATGTAGACATGCTTCGCGACGGCCTACATGAGTCGTCTGAGGACGTGCCCCTTGAGCTTCCCATCGGTGACGGTGGAAATGCCGTAGTGCGTCCCCTGTCTAGTATTTCCTCAGACTTAATTCTCCTAACTTGGCCCCTTAGGTTCCGGAGAAACCCAAGTCGCCTCCCTCGCCCAAACGACCACTACTGGCGTTCGAGGTCGTCGTTCCCCGCGTCGCCGACGTTTACGGTGACCGAATGCAGAAGCAGTCCGCCGCGCCTTCAAAGGTACCATCGGCTCCAGCTTCTGTGGCTTCCGAGCCCGCACCTGCTAAAACACCGACGCCTGGGCCACTTCCTTCCCCGCAATCAGCCTCTCATTCGTCGTCGTCGACCAGGTCGTCGGTGCTGCCGCCAGCAAAATCTCCTCCGCCAGCTCCACGCACACTTCGTTCGCGTCCAGCTGCTCCACCTCCTGTGAAGCCCCGATCGGCTAAGCACACGAAAGTCAGCCGCGCCGCCGCCAAACGTGCTGCTTCGCGTAACGACGACGAATCCGATGACGAGGGGGCTCAACCGTCGAGACCCAAGAAAAAGGTCAAGCTCTCCACCGAGCGACCTAAGTTCCCGACCCGCGAACGCAAACGCCGGGGTGAATCTTCCAATAAACCCCCCGCTCAAACCGCTCTCGAGGCTCCCCCACTCGTTTATAAGGACCTCGTAGGTGCTACCGCTCGTATGGAACGCGCCACGACCTCCTCGGTAAGCATTCCTTGTTTCTTTTTATGGACCTTAATGACCGGTTTTTCAGACCTTGCTACACTGCTTTTCGTGTATCGCGTTCAACAAGAACTGCCAGGCAAACGCTGTGGGTGAAAAATGCGCATCGTGTACCTACGCGATGTGTTCGCATTCCCTCACCACAGACCAACTTCACCAGCGGATCCAGGGGTTTTCTGAACATACTGTCTTCTCGAACAGCAGTAAGTTTTTAATCTTCTCGAGTAAAAGCTTTTTGTTCAACTTTTCTCTAGACCTCGTTCATGCGATGCAGGCCGTCCGAAACGCCACGCACAAGCTCGAATCCCTCCAGTTCCTGGTTTGCCAGCGCGAACAGGAGCTGCTTAGCGCGTCCAACTACCTCTCCCTCGTCATCCGGGCCATGTACCGGTACTACGGTCGCGACAACATGGCGCACTTGTGGTCGGTCCCCGGCGCGCTCCAAGAAATCTTTTCGAACTTCGTCCTCTCTGTCTCCCAGGACGTCCTGGACAGTTACGAGATGTCCGAGGAGGTCCGTGCCGAGGTCCTCAACCGCTGGGGCTACGTCGACGACCCGTTCACCGAGAACGACGACGAGCAGATCAAGCGCAGCCTCATCCAATTCCAGAATTTCGCTCCTGAGCCCGACGACGAGCTGTACGTCGGTCCCTTCTGCCGCAAACGCTTGGAGGAACCCGAGGACGAGGAGATGGAGGACGCAGACGGGGACGCCGAGTCGTCGCACCATTCTACCCCGGTCGCGTCTACTTCCAAGGGCAAGGCCAAACGTCGATAGCTTTTTACATACTCCTCATGCATATCTACTACTGCTTTGTATTGCTGAAACCTGCTGTGAATGAACAACGTTTTTGTCCAAATTCAACTTAGCGATTCCGAGTTCAACCACCGGTAACTCGGTTTCCGAGATCCGAGGTTTCACAGCCACCAGCTTCTTTATGTTGTAAACCGGCGTCTATACAACCGTACCCGTCCCGATCAATATTGATGATCCGTTCTCGGACGGTTGAGTTGTTCAGAACCCGTCGTTCGTCGCAATTCAAATATTTATTCTGCACGACCGATCGCCTTCTGACAGTTCATCAGAACTGGCTGATGAGTTTCACGAGCTTTGGTGAGCGTTTATAAGCTTTTACAGGGTCAAATGCCCGTTTAAGCCTTTACTCCGCACCTTCCCGTTCATCGCCCAATTCTCATGCCAGACGCTCCAGAAAATTACTGGGAGATCCTTATGCTTGGTAAATCCATGCTTCACAGCCGCTCGGTGCGCCCTGCTCTAGATCTTCCGTCCCGAATATTTTCTGACTCCCCCGCAACTTGACAGGGCTTTGAACGCTGCACTCACTGTCGCGAGTCGGGTTTCACCTGTTTTCTTCGATGGGTGGGGCTTCCACTGCTACGAATGCATCGCCCTCGGTCGTTCTGGCTGTACCTACGTGATCAAGGAACGTCTGCTGGAGTGTATGTCCCTGGTGGATGCCCAGGTTACCCATTCCCGCAGTGCGTCTCCTGTTCTTATTGCCTTCGCCACCATTCTGACTGATATTCGATCCTTTCGTCGCTGCCTTAGCCCCAGACGCTGCACACCAACTCGAACTTCGTACCGCCGCTCGTGCTCCCGTCGAATATTGGTTCTCGGGCGCCCTGGGTTCCAGCCGTGTGGAGCCCCAGTTGGCAGCGTACCGTGGTATGATTGATACCATCGATTCCTCTCCTACCGTTCAAGCCATTCTTTTCCTTGCTACTTTGTGGGACACGGACACTCGCGTCCTCGACCTCATTCGTACTCGTCTCAGAGCCCTCCGTACCGCGTAGCTAGCGTATAGCTATCATGTAGAGCATGTTATCTCGCCAATACATTCACCCCAACTTCCCAATTTGGACCCAGGAACGCGAAAATCTGATGTTTTGAGTAAAAGCTTTTACTGCTCAGATGCTCTGTTGCCCAAAAATATGCCGATCCATGCGTGCAACCGCATGCTATAGAGCACAAGGGTTCGCATTCTGCTATATTCAGACTGATGTTCGCGTTCTGTTGTCGTTTTTGAGACACTCAAACGGGAATTTAATCATTTGTTCCGTCAGAAGTTCCCCTGCCTCGGTTTATCGCGCCTTGGCTGGCTAAATAAAGACGTAGAGCACATGGAGAGTCGTGATACTCACAGCTCCCGACGTTTGAACCGGGCCAACGCCTCAGTTCCAGCACCAAATTCTCATTTTTCAAGGTTACAGAGTAAAAGTTTTTACTTTCTGCGTCTTGGCGGTCACCTTCTAATATCGTTTTCTTGTTTCAGACGTGACCGTCCCCCCTCCTCCCCATTTTTGAAACATTAACTGTCCCCAGTTAATACTCAATTTATATTCTGGGTTGGAGTTCAACCGGTCATATATAAATACGCCCCAAACCTCGTCAAACGTATAAAAGGCCCATAGCTCTCCTCTATACTCCCTATTCCAGCATCTTCGACCAGTACCCCTCATTAGTACCCTTTCAAATGCCCGCACCCGTTCCTTCCGCTGTCCCTATCGCTTTCCACACCAAAGTCCTTCAGACCAGTAAAATTATTCGGGCCACCAAATTCCAGGACGTCGCCGACCAGCGCTCCTTTCTCGACGGCCACGTCGAATCCCTTGTGCGTCTTTCCTAGTTCACCGCGTTCCCTTGAATCCTACTGACGCGTCATTAGCAGGACCCCTCCAAGAACTACATTCCCCAGATCGAGGCCGACCCCACCTTGTACAACGTCTTCTTCGAAATCAAGAACGCCTACCACCAAACCGCCGTTGGTGGCGGCCTCATCGGTGGCCGTTACCCCGACCTCGTCGATATCTGCAACCGCCTCAAAGCTCAGCGCGATCGTACACGCTCCGGAGTTACCCCCACCGCTGAGCAGTCTATCGTTAACAAAGCCGCGGCTGACGCCAATTCCCAGCGCGAGAAGGAGCGCGAGCAGCGCAAGCGCGAGAAAGAGCGCGTCCGTACTGAACGCGAGCGTGCTAAGGAAGAGGCGCGCGCGGCGAAAGCTGCTGCCGCCGCTGCCCAAGAGACTGCACGTCTTGCTAAGGAGGCGCGTCGGTTGGACAAGGCCAAAGCCAAGGTGCGTCCCTAGTTTCTCCATCTCATTCTCCGCTAATTATTTTTCTCAGCAACTTGCTGCTCTCCGCAAGAAGGCGGCGACGTCTGACGATGAGTTCTCCGTCGTCGGGGACGACGATGTTCCCCCGCTCGAGGGTGAGAACGACGATGTCATGATTGTTGACGCCCCTACTGAATCGGTATGTCCTTCAGCGCGGGCCTTTGGCCCTACAATTTCAGCCCTTGATGAATTGCGTGAATCTTTCCGCAAATTACAGGTGGACGCCGCCAGCGCTGCTGCTCCCACTGAGTCTACTCAATCCGCGGACGACAGCCTCCTGGTGAGCGGCGCCTCCTTGATCCCCACTTCCTCGATCCCTTCCTTCGTCCTCGACTCTGGTGCTCAAGTCCACAGCCCCCTTACGATCTCGGTTAGTGGCTATTATGGTGCGTTCGTTCATTTCTGGAGTAAAAGCTTTTACTCACGAAAGTGCAGGAGATTTCTCCGCCGCGCCCCTCCGTGCTGAATATCTCTTCCTCCAGCAGCTAATCAAACACACGAACATGCTGCCACTTCCAAGAAGCGCTCCAGGGCTCAGTTTGAGTCAGCAGACGAAACTACTGCCAAGGATCTCTCTGGTACGAGTAAAAGCTTTTACTCGAGTTTTCTGTCTAACCCACTTCTCAGCGGCCGAACTCACAATCCATGACGACGCAGTCCGCCGGACAGTTAGAGAAGCAACTAAAGCGCTCGGAGACTCTGAATTCCCAGCTACAGTCGCGTCTCTCAACATCGAGGAGAAGGACATTCGAGCTCGAATCGTTGCTACAAACGGTCTACTCCAACATCATCTCGATGACCGAAAGTATCTCCTTAAACAACTCATCCGGATCCTCTACGCCCGCCACCACCTCGCAGACGCCTCAGCCATCCAAGCTAAATATTTTCCCGAACCGTCGGTGAGCTTTCAGCTTTTCCCGAGTAAAAGCTCTTCGTTGACTTTTTCTCAGACTGGTCCACCCGAATGAACCCGAGCACTTCTGCAGCCTGTGCGACCACGAGGCTGAGCCTTGCCCCGCCGTTCCCGACTCCGACATCTTCCCCTTCGACCGCGACTATTTTTAAGCGTTGACGCATTCTTAACCTTCTATGCCATCCATTTCAACGTCTGACCAGGCGCGCCCACACTCCTTTACCTCTGTTCAGTCTCACTACCGCAGACCTCGCCTGCCCCGTCGTAGTTCAACCTACGCGCTCCCCTTCTCTCTTTCTCACACTCCCGTCCAACTCGTAGCCACACTCCTTGATTCGTAGCCTCGTAAACCCCTTGCTCAATATATATTCCGATCACGGGCCCGTGTTCAAATCTTTGTGTGATTCCATCGACTTCCGCATTCTGATCCGGTCAGTTGATCAATTCAACTTCCTTTCTTTTGCCTTGTCGACCGCCTTGGACCTGGTGCTTCCTCTGAATGCCCACTAGGTTCTTCATCCATTTCATCGGGGATTTCCTCACTCTGATAACTTTCAGTATCAGAATCTGAGTCCTCATCTTGCGAACTGGCCTCCTCTGGTCGAATGTTTACCCGGTGAAGCTGCATGTCTTTTCCTAAGTACTCATCGTCCTCCGTGTCATCGCTAGCCAGTTTATCCAACGTGTCTTTTGACAAGTCAATTAAATCCTGAATATTCTCAGGCAAGTCCACCTTGGACCTCTGTTCAAACGGTATAACTCGGAACTGAGCAATTTTCCCGTGGTACATGGAGCCGTCCATCTCACAGCATAAGTAGGAACCTCCCTTGGTGCGTCGAATCACAATCATGGGACCCAGATACCTGGCCGCCATCTTAGTATTCAACGATTTTTCCACTTGAGTATTCCGTACTAATACCAGACTCCCTGGCGCAAAGTTGTAGTCTTTGATCGTGTGCTTATGATCAAGTTCGTAGCGCCTCACTGCCTGCCTCTTCTCTGCGTCAACTCTGGCACGCATTTCCTCAACATGGAAGCTGTGTTTAGCTAAAGCCTTTGCTCTCAAACCAATTAATTCGCCTGTTGAGAGAGTTGTACCCGGGTATTCTACTAACCAGGTGGCTTCTTCAACGTCTAGCGGTATAATTGGATGTGCACCACACACAGCGAAGAAAGGGGAGCAACCTAAGCCCCTACGAACGGTTATTCTGTCCGCCCAGAGTACCTGAGGGAAGAACCAATACCACTTCTTCGCGTCACCCCCAGTAGCCTTGTGTAATGACTGCCGCATGTCCCAATGACCTCGCTCAACCACGCCGTTGGCTTGTGAATTGTACGGAGAGATTCTGATACCCAGGATCCCGTACTTCGCATATAACCATTGCACAGCCGCGATAAACTGTGGGGCGTTGTCCGTGACGATCCACCGTGGACATCCCCATCGACATATTACATCTTCGAGTAGGAATTTGCCCAACGTTTCTCCGTTGTCAGCCCTCAAGGGTCTCCCTTCTAGATATCTTGTGATTGAGTCCCTCGCAGCAACCACGTATTTATGGCCATTGGAAGGTGTTCCCATTATCATGACGTCTGTATGAATCTTCTGGAATATACTTGGAGTCATGGTGGCAACTGGCGGGATTTTTAATAACGTCTTCTGACGGAGTTGACAAGACACACAGGATTTGATAAACCAATCTATGTCTCCGTCCATCTCCGGCCACCAGAACCTCAGTTCTATAGTAGACTTAGTGGTATAGAGCCCTCGGTGACCGAGTGAATTATGTGCTGCGCGCATCATGTACATTCTGTGCTCCTTGTTCACCACGAGACGATGCTTGGATTCCTCCCCCTTTTTGTACAGTTTACCCTCATGTAGGAAGAACTGCCTTGAGTATTTCATGAACGCCTTGTATTGTTTACAGCTCATGCCCTCTGGCCTAACCAGCGGATCCTTGAACCAAATTTTCAGGAGTTCAATCCGTTTATCTAGCAATTTCCCTTGTTCCGTTCTCCTTGACTCGTCATAGGGCTCCCGTTTCGAGGGCTCATCCCTTAGACGGATGTCAGGAAGCAGTTTCTCTGCTTCAGGAACCTCCACTGACATGAACTGAGGCATTACAAGATTTTCATCAGTATAAGCTTTTACTATTTTCCCGGTAACAATCGCCTCTTCTGCCCGTATAACCAGCATATCCTGGTCGAAATCATCTAGCGAGGTTGCTACACCTGCCATAGAGAACATATATCCACCACGCTCGTCGATATCATGCTTGAAGTCCTCAAAATCCAAAGGCTGCCGCCCGGACAGATCTGAGTCTGGATGATCATCGGGGGAAGGGTTCTCGTCTAACCCTTCCTCATTATTGGGGAATTCCTCATCCCCTGGCTGCGGATCTCTCCTTGAAAGCCCATCTGGCGGGAAGTTAACCCCAGCAACATGTTTCAGTTTAAAGTGGAACATTAAGATTTGTTCAATCCACCGGTTTATTGTTGCATTCGGACCCATCCCTGGATTGGCCAGCATCCCTTTCAAATACAGAGCATCTGTTTCAACCACCAACCGCCTGCAGCCCAACAACCAATACTGTAACGCCTCTAAAGCCCGTTTTAAGCCGTAGAGCTCGCGCTTTGGTTGGGAAAATCTAGACTCCCGCTCGTTCAGACCAATGGACAAGAATTTAGCGTAGTATCTCTTTTTCGGATCGTCAGGGTCAAGTTGATATACTTGAGCCCCCACTGCCTTATATGAGGTATCTACTGCCAATACAATGTCTGAATTCCAGTCGTAATTGAGGGGTTTCAAGTTCCCTGCCGCGGCCATCGCATCTTTAATGTTCTGGAAGGATTCCTTCTGTTTAGGTCCCCATTCCCATTCTACATCTTTCCGTAGTAAGTTCTGTAATGGACCAGCTATTCCTCGGAAGTTTTTGATGAACATTCTGCTTACGCCGATTGTGCCCATGAACCGCCTGATGTCGGTTTGATCCTGCAAGTCACCCCATCTTTGGATGACTCCAACCCGATCCTCATCTGGCTTCCTTCCTTCATAGCTACAGATATGTCCAACTACTGCAAACTCCTCCGCACAGACGATACTTTTGAGGCCAGAAATCGTTCCACCACAATATTTAACTCGCTGCACAACCCGGTTCACGTTCTGGAAGTGCTCCCAGATGAAACGTCTGATTCCTGAGTTCCCTGGTATGGTTTCATAATTCCCATTCTCATCCTGATACCTAGTTCCTGGACCACGTATTGGAATATCGTCGATGTACGGAATAGTGACATGAGGGATTTCATCCCTTAGGATGTAAGTCACGTCATCGTGAAATATTGGGACCGAATTGGTCCAGCCCTGAGGTAGTTTAACAATTCGCAGAGCACCGAATGGTGTCTGGAAGGTGGTAAAGTCTCTCGACCCTTCCGCAATATCTCTGTGATCATACCCTGAGTATAGATCCAAGCATCCACCACAGGCCCTTCCTGCGAAGTGGTTTGCCAATTCCTCCGTTGCCGGCGGGACTCCTGAGTGTGCAATAGTAACAGCATTGAGAGGTTCAAGAGCATGAACCAATCATATGCTTTTGCCATCCTTCTTCACAACCCCAAAGAACTTGCTTCGGTACGATGCGTTGGAGTGCTCGTATACACCCGCGTCAATCTTTTTCTTGATCAACTTGCAGGTTTCTTCAAGCTGTCCCCTCGGAATAGGGATGCTACGTTCTACCCAAGTTTCATGCTCAACCACTGGTATTTCAATGGGTGGGAAGAAATCGTGGCGAAACGATCCCCTTTCCTCATCGTTCCATGCAAATCCTGCTTCCTGGATCATGTAGAACTCATGCAGTAACTTCCGCTCTTCTGGCCACAGAAACTCGCCGTGGTGTAGTTTATCTACCAATATCTTACGTTCCTCAGAGTACCTGCCAGTTGGACAGAAATCTCTGGGGTTCGGCGAGAGACCGGGCATATCCTTCAACGGATCACCCTTTATTTCCCTCTTGATGTGGTATTTCTCCGGTAGTTCAGTGTAAACTGGTCTAACCTTGAGTCCTACAGGCTTATACTTCTTTCCAGCGAACACAGATGCCAATTTACGCTCATGTTGAGTAAAAGCTTTTACTCCCCTTTTGGATTTTGGAGCCTCCTGATGCGATGTTTGACACATAACACACTCTGCCTTGTGCCTAGCTTCGTCCAGAATGCTGTCTCCTGTCCGTGGCTTACCCCTAGACTCATGTGTTCCCTTCCCGGAATCTTCTTTACTCCAGGTGAACACATCATACTTCAACCCTGACTTAGACGGCCGAGAAATGCCGCTCGTGAATTCTTCAAACAGATTACTAGCGAGTACGTCCCCCTTCACGGCAGCTGAGCCTTTAGAAGCCCCGACATATGCCTCCTGTAATTCTGTTTCCGTGAATTTCTTTCCCCTTGGTTTGAAATACCCTTGTATTTCCATCTCGTTATTTTCATCAAACCCAAACATCATCGCCAACTCTTCTCCTTGATGCCCTTGCATTAATTCCTCGAAGACCGGTGAAAACCCTCTGTCTGGGCCGAATGGTCAGCAGTCTGCTGTGGAGGCCCGTTTTCCTCATCTTCCACGGATTCAACCGTCGCACGTCTGTGCTTCGTGGGTTCTTTCTTGTTTCCCCGCGCTTGGGTAGGCATTGAGCACCTTTTCCCAGTGTTCGGATCGCGCATGGTAATAATTTGAGAACCATCTTGGTTGTTTTGAATTGAGCTCTCAGTTAAAACCTCGAATGGCCGCCCAAGCAGTATCTCATATGCAGGTCCGTTTATAATATGCACCTGTAGGAATACCACCAGTTCACCAAACTTGAAAGGTATATTTCGAGCCAACCCAACGGATTTTTCCAACGACCCATTCGCACTCTGCATGTATATCTGGTTATCGGGGTCCCAATTGAGTCCTAATTCCTTGGCTTTTTGATAGGCCATTGAAACTATCTGAGATCCAGAGTCTAGTACAGACTCAACCGTTTTCATTCCGTTCACCAAGGGATATATAACCCTTAATGAAGCTGAATCTCCGGCCACGTATACTTGCTTCGGCTGTTCATCAGGAGCTAGGCTCTCCAAATACTGGGTATAAGCGTCTGGTACAATAATTGAGCCGCTTGGAAATCCATCCATTTCCGTAGATGTAATAAATACATGTTCAATCTGAGGCAGGTCTGCCAACGCGAGTGCGTCATACCGAAGGACCAACTCATCCTCGAATTCAAAGGGCATAGCCTGCTCTTCTGTTTGAAACGCCATTTCTTTGCGTTTTATGGGTAACCGTACTTTGGTCAACTCTCGTTTCACTTCTTCCCTAACTTGGGGAGAGACCCCCAGAATCTCCTCATTCTGCAGGCTTATCTCTCCGTCAAGCATGCGTTTAGCAATCTTACGTGCCAAACCATCTTTCTGGACTGGTGCCCTTAACTGGTAGGATTTATCATCACTTTTATCCAGTGGTGGAGTAAAAGCTTTTACTGGTCCTTTTCCCTGAGACTCAGTAGAACGCTCCGGCACCTTGCTGTACGGGAGTTCGGCCCCCGGGGTGTCTTTGACACCTGCTCGGTCCTTGTGTATCTCTGCTACCTTGAGTTTACGAGCCTTAGTCTGCTCCGGTAAACCCTCATCTTTGTCGTCCTCCTCAGGACCGCTATCTCCCTTTGTTGCTTTCGTTCGCCAATCTCTACTGGTATCCGATGGTTTCTCAGCTGCTTTACGGCCCTCAGGGGGTTTGGCTGGTGCGGACCGTCTAGTCCTTCCCCCCATCCCTGAGCTCTCTAAAAATTCGAGTTTGAGCCGTTTTTAGCATTTGACCTTGTACTGACCAACTGGTCTAGAAGGTTTACATCGCCACTCGCAACTAAACCACGCAACAATAACCCTTGAAGAGTATTGGTTAATTCACTACCCAATGAAGCTGGCTGCGGCGTCGGAACCACTGATGCAACGTACGCTGGCTGAACATTTACTTTCTCTGGACGCTGAGATCCTGCCTCTTTGGCCTGAGCCAATTTGACTTTAAGAGTTCTGATTTCATCCATCGCTGTTTCCATTACATCAATAGATCGTTCACTGCTCGTGCACTGGTCCTCCTGAGCATACCAATGCTGGCTTGCCGCCTTGGTTTTCCAGTACGCCTCAACTCTCTTCTTTCTGGAACCCTCTCCTCGTGGAATCCAACTTCCATCGGCAAGCTTCAACTTCCCGGTTTCAACTGAAATCCAACCCTTCATCAGGTGTTCCTCTTTATCCGGACACTCCCTAGAATAATGCCCAGATTTATCACAATAGTAACATTCCTGAGTATTCTCTCCTCTATCCCTAGTCATGGTAGAGTAATCCTCCCGGCCATTACGGTTAGAAGCTGCTCCACCCGACACAATATCCTTGTGAGGGGGATCATCCCTAGACGGAGGTGGTCCTTTCATGACTTGTTGAAGTGCCTTCATCATTTCAGCTTGGACCATCTGGTTCTCCTTCTGCATGACAGTCATGGCGTCCTTCAAGTAGGCCATTGATCCAGCTAGATCATCAACCATCTCCTCGGATTTTTCCTTCTTAACCATGGTGAAATCACGGGTGCGCGGTGCTGTGACCTGAATAAGGGACTCAGAACCTTGCTGCCCTTCAGCCATGGTACCGGCCATTTCAATCAGGTCTGCTATTTCTATCGGATCCTCCTTCCGTTCATCAGTATCTGCCGCAGCAGGAACTAATCCACCCAACGCGCCCATTCTTCTCTTCAGAATGTTCTGGCTGTTGATGGTCATGCTTAGATTAAGAGCGAAGGACGAATCCAGAGTCTCCAGAAACCTTTTACAGGCCTCTGTGTTGGTTATTATAGCCTTGCCTCGCATAAGCTTTTTCACCAATGTCCCGTATTCGATCCCAAATCTCTTCAACAAGCCTTCATCACTAACCCTGATGCCTCTGTACTGCTTGCACAGTTTATCTAAGGCTTCAAGCGACCCTACTTTGGCCGACTTTACTTCTGGGTATATTTTGTAGATATCATCGATGAACGTATCATAGCTGCTGGTCGCAGCGTACGATGAAAGCGCCCGCCACAGTTCCTTCTTCGAAACCGAGAGGTAATCTGTAAGCTTCTTCTTCTTGTCCTGATCATCGGTGATTCCTGCGAGCGAGAAAATCTGGTTTGCGTGATCCACAAATTTCATCAAATCATCTGCACTTTCGGTTTCAAATTTTGGAGCATTGTTGTCCCATGCCCATGGCATCTTGAATGCAGCAGTGCGCTGTCCATTCCCATTATTGGCGTTGCCACCAGCATTTCCATCATTCTGCTCAGCCATGATAGTATTTGTTTCGTTCGGTGTAAGAGGTGAAGGTGGTAACTCTGGGTACGTTTCTTCTACTGTCACACTTAAACTGGTATTCTCGTTGGGTTCTGGGGAGTGGGTTCTTGCCCTGTTCTTCCCTTTGCCTCTCTGAGTCTTTTTGTTCGATTGAGAACGCGACTGAGTAGCTGAATGTGCTGCTGCTCTGGCTGCGTTTGCAGGAAAGGTTGGTTTATCCTTCTTCCTTGACGGAAGCGGTGTTAAATTCGTGGGTGTTGGCCCACCAACTCTCTTCCTCTGTGATCTCCGAGGCTCGGTGATCTCTGGAGCTCCTTCTGCAGAATACTCCTCTGGTTCCCGGGAATTTGAACTTTCCCCTGAATGCAGGATGACTTTTTACCGTCACTTCTCAAGATGTACTTGAGGTATAACTCCCAGTACGATTTGTTCTGAAAGATTGTTGACCGGTCTCGTGTCTTATGTCAGACAATAAACCGTCTCGCAACAAGCCTTGGTTAAAGGACTCGATGTATTTTATGCTATGAACCCCTCGCGGTGGGCTCCAGATGACGGGCTTCGCTTGCGAGCGCGCGGTGCCTCGGAATGAGCTCTAAACCAAATCTACTAACTCAAAAGAGCTCGCAAAATGGATCAAAACCACACAACAAACACACACTACTCAACGGCTTCTACCTCGTAGTTCGTGGGGTTCCAACCAAAGTATTATGGCTGTGGCAATAGCGGCAAAATATCGAATCCGAGGTAAAAGCTTTTACTCGACGAAGTCTGATTTTCGACCGACTGGCTCTCGAATGCTTTCCAACTGAACTCTTGGGAGAGTTTTAGGTTACTACAAGTTTGTATGAGGTGCTGAACACCGGGTGGTATGTCTGGTTTCACTAAGAGTGAAAACTTAATCTCGAATCCCAATTGCCGAACCAAATCTCGACTTTTCGCTGATAAACTCTGTGGTAACGCTAAACCGCTGTCGCTGTCCTTATTTCGCTGCCGCTGAACGCTGTCCGCAGTATCTTAGATCGCTTTCACAAATTTATAACCAACACAATATCGATTCGCAGATGGACACAAACGTATCAAATTGACACCCAAATGTACACCGAATGAACTCGTAGACTTCCAAATCGGAGACGCGTGCTTGTCTGCTACGCTCCTAGTCTGAAAGGGGACGGTCCACTGGCTTCCACCGGTGAGCCACTGCCTACTTTATACTACTTTCAACATACCAAATACAAGTACATACAGAAACTGAATCTGGATAATATCCTAGCGCCAAGGCCCTGATCCGCGAAGTTGCGGACTCGAGTCTCGTACCTAAACTATCCTATTGTACACAATCTGAAACCTAAACGGAAATAAATAGAGAATATAAACTGAAACTTGGTATAATCTCCAACCTCGGCACACTGCTGCCGCTACAACTCCGACTGACTCAGATTCGGGATGTGCCCTGCCGCATGGTCACCCCTTGTTTCACGTCAAGATACACAGCCCATCATCCCGTTGCTAGCTCCACATGCCCGAGGCCGAGCCAGAAACTAATAATAAACGGTCCAAGCGTGATAGCGCATCTATTCCCGGATGCCCTCCTCTGAGTCCCCTCGTTCCTGGCCTAGACCGTTCTAGACCATCGCTGCTGTCCATATGAACAAGTCATCATCGTACCACTCGCCCAACTGTCGAGTTGAACTGGGTTTATCCCATCGGTATGACCGTTCCAGCCCTAGCTACCCACTTCATAATTTGTACAGCCCTCCCCTTGGTCTCTGGCTTCATGGATGGATAGTTTTATATGTCCTTGATCTTAGGAAGAACGCCCGACTCCCACGAACCCTTAGGGTTGGTTGAAAAAGTCAGTTTGGAGTAAAAGCTTTTACTAGTTTGGTAGACCATTCAGCTGTTAACTGCCTTCAAGTGACCTAGCAATTTAATACCCCAACGCTACTGTCCCTTGACTAGCTACTCGGACCTCGTACTAGCCCTGTAATGGATAACGCCTCCTAGCCAAATATTACAGATATAAAATCGACAAAGTTCGCCGTTTTCACACCTGGTTTGCTGGCCGGCTCATCAACGGTAAACCTTGCTGTTACATATAGCGCCCTTGGAGAGCACAAGACAGCGGAGGAGCTTAAGACTGGGGTGCTGGAGAAGCGGACGAAGCTTTTTGGTGAGGATCATCCAGCTACGGTGCGGGCCACAGCACACCTTGCTGCAACATATAGCGCCCTTGGAGAGCACAAGAGAGCGGAGAAGCTTGAGACCACAGTGCTGGAGAAGCAGACCAGGCTTTTTGGTGAGGATCATCCAGATATCCTGCTGGCCATGGGAAACCTTGCTGCAACATATGGCACCCTTGGCGAGCACAAGCAAGCAGAGGAGCTTGAGACCACAGTGCTGAAGAAGTTGACTAGGCTCTTTGGTGGGGATCACCCAGACACGCTGCTGCCCACGGCAAACCTTGCTGTTACATATAGTGCCCTTGGCGAGCACAAGAGAGCGGAGGAGCTTGAGACCACAGTGCTGGAGAAGTTGACCAGGCTTTTTGGCGGGGATCACCCAGACTCGCTGCTGGCCACAGCAAACCTTGCTGTTACATATACTGCCCTTGGAGAGCACAAGAGAGCGGAGGAGCTTAAGACTGGGGTGCTGGAGAAGCGGACAAAGCTTTTTGGTGAGGATCATCCAGATACGGTGCGGGCCACAGCACACCTTGCTGTTACATATAGCGCCCTTGGAGAGCACAAGAGAGCGGAGAAGCTTGAGACCACAGTACTGGAGAAGCAGACAAAGCTTTTTGGTGAAGATCATCCAGATACGGTGCGGGCCATGGGAAACCTTGCTGCAACATATGACACCCTTGGCGAGCACAAGCGAGCAGAGGAGCTTGAGATCACAGTGCTGGAGAAGTTGACCAGGCTTTTTGGCGGGAATCACCCAGAGACGCTGCTGGCCATGGAAAACCTTGCTGTTACATATAGTGCCCTTGGAGAGCACAAGAGAGCGGAGGAGCTTGAGACCACAGTATTGGAGAAGCGGACCAAGCTTCTTGGTAAAGATCACCCAGATACTGTGTTGGCCATGGAAAACCTTGCTGCATATAGTAGGAGAGGACAAGACGGTGGAGAAGCTTGAGACTGTGGTGCTAGAGAAGATGGCCAAGCTTTTTGGTGAGGGCCACGGGAAACCTTGTTTTAGCATACCATGGGCTGGAAGAGAGCGGGGAAGCAACTCATTGAGCACCACAAGCTACATTAGCTACTTATGTATATATCATAGTCTCTTGCACTTGCCGAATAAGACAAGAGAATGCACTTCATGCACAACAGCATTGACAGGGTCCCAAATTGGAATGCCGGGACAGTCTGACTGGCACGGAGACCATATTGTATTGTTCATCAGAGTGTGTTCAAAGAATGAAGATTTCAAACAACTCATGCTGCACCCTGAGGATGCCTCTAGGATGTCTTGACAGAATAATCTGCTGTAGCAAGTTTAAACTGGTTCCGGCAATCTTGTCTCTCAAGAGGTATTCTGCTTGTGTGAGGCTACGGAGTTTTTCGGAAGACAGTCATAGGCACAGAGGTTCATTGGCGGAGTTGTTTGAATATAATAAAGGAGACTTTTGTTTATACGAAGTAGAGCTTTCATTTCCTCTCCGTAAATGCAATTTTAAAATTCACAGAATCACTGCTGAGAAACCATGTTCGGAATGGTCTCAGTTTAAGCCTCTCAATTGGAGTTTACGCTCAGAGGGAGCATCATCAGATGATTCACAAATAGAACGAAGTGATTATTTGTGCTCTTGTGCCCCGAGAATGTCCGCAAAAACGTGGCCTTGTTCCATCACGGCATTCCTTGGCATAGCATTGCCACATCAAACTGATAGACGCTGTGAGCCGTCACGTTGTGATCGGCTTGGCGCGACACCCAAATAAGGTCCTATGATGAACACGCCTTCGGCAAGAATCCATAAACGGACACATCAGGAGAAACATAACTTAATGCCCATGGAAAGCCCTCAGAACACGAGGCCAAATGCGACATGCTGCATTTAAACCGGTTCGCTGCTGCCAGAAAGTGTTCACCGCACAAGAAACACGTCCAGCACTGGTTCGCTACTGCGAATACACACAGGAAAGCCTCAGAACGCGAGCCAGACGAGACACGCTGCATTTAAACCGGTTTGCTACCACCAGAAAGCGTTCACCAAGCGAGAAACACGTCCAGCACCGGTTTGCAGAACACGCAACAACCGGAGAAACCACCTTGACCCACAAGAAATGACCACTCAGGACGGTTCGGAGGGCAACACGTCGTCTGACCAAGACAGGAACGCGTGTGGAGTAGGGTTCGGGGCGACGTCGTGAGAAGTAATACCAGGCAAGCGGGCTGATCTGAAGACCAACGAGCTAGAAGGAGCTCAGTAGACAGGAACACGGCACTCCGAACGCACAGTTGGATGGCCGAGGCACAAATGGGGAGTAGCGAACTCTCAGGCAACACGGCTGGGAGCGAACACGAGGCAGGGGAGCGTTCGGGGAGCGTGGTAGGCACAGCATATAAGCAGGGCGAGATGGAAGTAGTAGATCATCAAATTACCACCCATTACACCCACCTAAAGCTACCCCTCCCCCTTGAACTACCCTACCTTGGGGCGAGTCTCGTTGGGACCAGGACAGACAAGTTAAGAAGGGACTGCGAGTCCGGTGGTTGCTAGTTCGGTCACAGAACCAGGATTGTGAAGCACAACTGAGTTCGGGGCATCCTTCACGCATTCGGTCAACGACCAGAGGGAGCCGTATAGGAAATACAGGCGTTGAAAGGGAGACAGAGAGGAATCCCGAACACCCGGACAGCCAGCGAACACCTCGCGTGCAACTGTTCATTTATTATAGCAGGGCCGAACACAAGAACACGACTCCACTAAACTCATCGAGGGGTCTCATTGCCGAACCTCACAATAATACCCATTCCCACACGGAGTGTCTGCACCGATTCACATAACACCGGCACGAACACGCACCTTGCTAGTTCGGAAGCCACGCGATTGCACGGAAAAACAGGCTTAGAGGGCAGAGCTATAGCCTGCAGGCATCACATTTTTACCAGTTCCGAAGATACTGCTGGGTCGTCGCGAACGAGCTCAGGAGATAAGAAAACTCCGAACCACCTCGGTTTCCCGGCGAGGAATGAATATTGCATTGTAGAAGCTCGCACCCTCGCACGAGTGTAGAATTCCTCCTACCGCGGCTCTCTGAGAAGGCTAGCCCCCAACGAAGGACCAAACCTGCGAGGAACCTAGCACTAGTACCCTGCACGAGCAAGGGAAAGTTGATATAACCACCACCACCACCAATTAAAATAACTTCTTGCATCGAGTAACTTGACCGAACTCACCAGCGACATAATAATATCCCCCTAGAGGACGAATACACCACTGTTGTTTGACTGCCTGTAACCAGCCGGTTGCTCGCACACTCACAGTACCGCAGTCCGCATCACAACGCGCACCGCGCTTGGTTCCTTTCTTTCTCTTGCCTGTAACCGCAGACTTCTGGAGCACAGTCTCCCCTTGTGATTTGCGTGGAGTCACCATACTTCCATTCAAAGACTGTAATTCCTGCTAATTTTACGACTCAAACTAAACAAAATTCAACCAGGAACAAAGTTTACATAAACATTCAAGTTGGTTCAACATCCCTGCAACACAACGAGGTAGGAGTCAAAAGTTGCACCATCTGTTTACCAGAGACGACTTCATTCCAGCCAAGAGTCTGGTCTGTGCCTGCACCTGTGCGGTGCAGCATCTTCTAAATCTCGAAGCAGGTGCGCAAAACAGATGGTAGTTGAGATCCATCCCAGTCGCCAGCATCTCGGTCGAATCTACTTCGACCTCGTCTCGCCCCAAACAACAAGCCCTTCGCATGTATACCCTCCTTGCCTTCGACCTCTTCCGTTCGAAACCACGCCGAGCAATGCGACGCAGCCAACAGCGGGACAATAAAGAAGGAAATGTGTGGTCGCGCGCAGAGAGTAAAAGTGTGGGGATAATACAAAGAAAAAGAAAGGTGGAGGAGGCGCACCTCATGCTTGAGCCCTGACGGCGGCTCTGCTCACTTACAGTGAGGGGAGTGTCTGCGGGTAATATCCTGACAATGAAAATGATTGTGCTGATGCATTCAGAGTCAAAAGTATCGAGTCCATCTTCCCTCAGGCTTCTGTCAGTGCCAGCACCCTTCAATACACCATGCATCCCTTACCACTCCATCAATGAAGGGTGGAGTCCAGGAGCTCTTTGACGTCGCCCGCGACCGTAGTGTACCAATATTCTGGCGTGCTGGCCTGGCTGCCTCTGTTCGCGTGTGCCCAAGATATAATGTGTATCCTTTGAGTAATTTCCATACGAGTATGTGACCCGGAATCCAACCCTCGACGTTCTATTTGTGCCCCGCCGCTTGTCGGCCATCCATCATTGTTTGGCATCACCTGACCGTGTCTCCCTTCTTTCCTGCTACTTTCTCGAGCTTTCTCGCCACCAACTCGCCGAACACAAATCCCGTCTGAAACTATGCTGCGGTCTAGAGTCAAGAGTTTCACTGGGTGCGCACCCTCAACGCCAGAACTTGCACGCCGAGTCTCTACCGAAAAATCTCCGAATTCCAATCCTCCGTTTGCACTCTTTCGCCGGCACAGCGACATTTACAAAGCATTCTTACTCTTCGCTATCCTCCTCGCCGCCCTTTTCATTGTCGTCAACCGCCCTACAACTCCGATAGTCGGCGCTGTAATCGCCACCGCTCCCCCGATGCCAAGCGACGCCCGCGACAAAGCAGCCTTGACGCCCACTGAACCGGCGCGCCATTCATTGCCGGCTCAAAGTGACCTGGGACCCCCCAGCGTCCCGCTCGTCGACCGCGCAATTCTGCAAAAGCTGGCTGATATGGAGATCTATCCCGACCCCGATGAACGCCCGTACTTTGCCTCAAGCCTTAACCGGCCGCCTATGGTGACGCGCATCCCCGAGGCCCGCATGCCGTTCGGCCCCCCACCTCCCCCAGACATCTGCGGCTCCTCCCCGTGTCGTTTCCTTCTCCCTCTTCGAATCGGCGAGCAAGAGTCGAAAGCCCGCATCCACTTCATGGAGCTCCTCCAACTCGCGCAGAGCCTCGACCGCATCTTGGTGCTCCCGAACGTCGGGAAGAGCCGCATGGGCGCATGCTTCAAGGAGGATTTTGAAATGTACTACGATCTGGAGCGGCTGACGGACGAGTTCCCTGTGGCCGCTGGAAGGGTGGCGACGATGAAGGTGGATCTGTTCCGGCGCTGGCTCGACGCGGCGCAGGGGCCGTCCGCACAGCTGGCCTTTGTTTCCGTCAAGCAGGAGCTAGACTCGCTGAACGCGCCGACGACGTTCTCCAACGAAGACCTCTCCATTCGCGTAGGCTCCACGAACAAGATGGAGCTCCCTGGATGCTTTTCCAAATTCCACGCCCTACGTCTCGACGCGCACGCCCCACTACACATTCACCTCAAACAGCCCGCACCCGCGCGCCCCATCGCCCCTGCAATCATCGACGCGCTCACGCGGCCAGAGATCCAAGCCGCCGCATCCGCATCCGCCTCTTCCGCTTCAGATTCGCCCTCGGACCCCGACGTCCTCGTCCTCAGCTACGACCTCCGCCTCCCCATCTTCCCTCCCTCCCCACTACGACCCCAGCTGCACTACGCCCCGCGCCTCCACGCTCTCGCCGCCGCGCTCGCCCCGCCACTGCCCTACACGATGGTCCACTGGCGCATGGAGTCCGTCCCGCCCGCCGCGCTCCCCGCCTGCGCGCACGCCCTCGTTGACACGCTCGCGAACCGCCTCCCCCTGGACCCCGGCGTCGTGTGGTTCGCCAGCGACTACCCGCACGCAGTGCACCGCAGCGCGCCCCCTGGGGTGGACTACGGCAGCATGAACTCGGATGGGGTGCAGACCAAGGCGAAGTCGCGCACGTTCCGCGACGTGGGGCCGCTCCACGCCGAGGCGGTGGGGATCCTCGGGGACGCGCTCGCGGAGGGCGGCGAGCTGGAGGGGTGGAAGGTCGTGGAGCTCACGGAGGCGCGGCTTGCGGGGCTGCAGGACCACGACGAGTGGGGCCCGGAGCTGCTCGCGGACGCGGGTGTGCGCGCGATTGTGGACAAGCTTATCGGGATGCGGGCGACGCTGTTCGTGAGCGGGGCGCCTGGATGTGCGCGTGTGAGGCAAGTCTTACTTATTCTTAGCGCGAGGTCGAGTATATACTGACAGACACTCAGCTCATTCACGCGGCAGGTCATCGATGGGCGACGAGCGGTATTTGATAGACGCGACGACGAGCACGAGCTGCAGAACGTCGTCGAGCTCTTTGGGTGATGCACGGGTTGTTTAGCATAGGTAGCGCATAGACATTGCAAAATATCATATCACAAAAACGCATAAACTTCCTGCATTCTGTCCTCTGACCATCATGTGCACTTTATGAGAAGACTGCCGACGCCGAGCCAAACTCCCGGCCTCCCGCGCAGTGAACTCGGCACTCACAATTCCATCCTCGCGGCCAGGCGCATAGCGCTAGACCTCCACGTCGCCGTCGATATCGACAAATAGGGGCTACGCCTTCTGTGTCGACATTTGGCCAATGAATGGGCAGCAGATGCTCGCGATAACGACTCAACCTGGTCAAGAGGTGCACAGTGCCTTTCCTCCTCTTGTTCCGAGCTCGAACGAACAACTTTGAAGATGCCTTGGCCATCCTCGGGACGTCTCGGACAACGAGCTGAAGGCCCCTAAATATTAAACACATGCGCGGAAGGGCCCCTATCCCTTGTCTCTGCTCGACCTCGGCCCATCGGACAATGCGAACCACAAGCTCTGGCCCCATATTTCCTCCAAAGCTCAGTTATTCCACGGGACACTGTAGCGCACGACATATTCCTTACGTCGAGGTGTCCTAAGGTACGGGCTCCCTGTATTCTCATTCATTTCGACTTCAAGCGTACCCCTCGGCGGCGAGTGGCGCGCTCTCGCTGGGAACCCCAAGGATGCTTCACTACTGTTCAGGACATCCAGTTTTTACCCATCTTCCAAGTTTTGTCGTGAGACGTGTAGGGACTATCATGGCCTTACGCGATCACAGCGACCGAGCCGTTGATGGCTGTAGCATACATAGGACGCGTGTATGTCGGTACAGCACCTGCTTGTTCCTTATCGGGACCTCTGCAGTAATACTATCTCCTCCTCCTCCTCCTCCTCCTCCTCCTCCGCTGTCTCACAACCAGATCCATCATCGCGACGGCTTTTAAGGAGCGAAGAGGTTGGCGGTGAACGCCTCCCCGGCAGCGGTGGGCTGCTTGGGCTTCTTCGCGTTTTTCTTCTTCAGGCGCTCCTGCTTGACTGTCGGCGTATAAGTGACATGCGAAAAGAGAAGGAAAAGGGGACCACGGACGGAGCTCGTGCCTGCGGAGGGTCTTGGCGTAGGGGTTGAGACGGAAGAGAACTGCCTTGTTGACGAGGGGGTTCTTCTTCTGCGTCCAGGGGCGCTTCTGGAGCTTCTGGCCGGCGGCGCGAACGACAGACTGGATCTCGTCGCTGTTGATCAGACGCGTGACGTCGGGGTTGGAGATCTTGGACGTGGGGAGCCTGGAGGGGAGATAAGCGGGGGGTAGAAAAAAAAAATGGCAGATAGGAACGCACAGGTAGTCCTTCTTGTGAGTCGAGGCCTTGTCGAAGGTTCCGAAAACCTCGTCAAGGATCCCAAAGGCGCCCTCGGTCCAGATGATGAAGCGGCCGAGATGGCCACCAGGTGCGAGCTGGAGGAGGTTAAGTCTCCGGACGTTAACGAGCTCGACACTGGGCAAGTTGCGGAACGCCTTGACGATGCCGTTGTCCTCGTTGTAGACGACGAGGGGGCCACGGCGCTGGCGATGTCTGCGGTTGCGCATCTTTCCCTTGCCGGCGCGCAGCTTGCGGGAGTTGGAGACCTTGATGACGTCGGCGTAGGCGTTCAGGGACTTGAGGAGGGCGACGGCCTCCTTGGTCTTCGTGAAGGACTCGGCGGCGGAGGCGATGACGAGGGGGACCTCCTCGATCTGCTCGATACGGTGACCGCGGGCGAGGACGAGCGAGGGCAGCGCCGAGGCAGCGAGGGCAGAGACGACGGCGAACCGGCGCTGGTTCTGGTTCACCTTGACGTGCCATTTGCGCCAGACCTTGGTCGGGGCGAACATGCGTCCACCACGGCACATGTTACCGAAGGCGGCCTTTGAAAAGAATTCAGTTTTTTTTCTCCGACCGGGAAAAAAGTCAGCGCACCTGGCCAGCACGATGGGTACCCGAGCCACCAACACGGGGGATACGGGCGACAGCGCGACCAGTTCCCCAAGACTCGGCGCTGGTCTGGTGTCCAGCCTTTTCGCTGACGGAGTACGCCTGCCTTTTGTTCTTTGCGATGCTCTCTGCGAACCAGCGGTCAATTCCCTTCGTTCCAACCACCGAAAGGCATGTAGAAACGCACTGTGAACCTGCGAAACGACATCCAGCCGAATGGGTGCCGTCAAGACGGCCGGGAGGGGAAGGGAGGTCGACGCCTCTGTGAAAATCGCGTCAGAAGCTGGCCAAAGCTGGGCAGCATGGATGACGCCTCAAACGTACCTCCAGAGGCGGCGTGGACGTTCACGGTGGGGCGGGAGGCCATGTCGGAGTTCTTGAGGTCTTGAGGAGGAAGGGATAATTTGTCACAGCCACGTCCTGTACAGCACACAATCAAACTCCGCCCAAACTCCGCAGCCAAACAAGGCCAAGCTCAATCTCAACCACAGTTCAACTTTTGCCAAAGAGCCGTTGGATCTAGAATGAAATTCCAAAGCAGTTATAAGGTCATTTTATTCATTGCTTCGCAAATTTACAACGGTTCAGCTGTCTGTCTGAGCAACGAGGCTGAGCAGAAAGCGCTATCGACTCGGAGGTCACGGTGAGTCTCTGCCCATGCGCTCTAGAACCAGGGGGATACGAACTCAGGGACCAGCAAATATTGGAGATTCCCAGACTCAGACCGCCATACCTCCCTCCATTGAGGGTAAGGTAACTTCAAACGATTGCAAAGGGACTCTAAATCATCCAGGAGGCTGTCCGTTCGGTCGGGGGGAATTAGCGAGTATGCTCTCAAGCCTCATATCACTGAATCGTTCGGCACTTCAACTGCACGCCCTTCATGAGAATCAGTGGTGGAGGAAGGAAAGAGAGCGGCGTGACATATGTGACACCACAGATTTGGGTTCAATCCATCTCAACCCGAACCATCATCTCACTTGTGAATCGTCGGAATGTGAATCGTCGTCTATCTACGTTGGGGCCTCTGCTTCAACCATCACCGCTCCTAGTTACTTCAAGAGACTCTAATGTGGTCACCTGGACCTCGGACGCTGTCGTTTTCGTCCGACTCGCCGCCTCGGGCTGCCTCGGGGAAACGGCGCCTTTTTGGCGCCCGTCAGACAAATCCAGTTTGGCTGAAGCACTCCGTTTCCCCGAGTCGCTAAGCGATAAGGTTGGGTAGCCGATACCCTCAGTAGTATTTAAACACCCTGCCTTCGATAGCACTGTTCGTATCGCCCATCTGCTGCGTCACTCCACCGAAAAAAAAGGCTCATCAATGGAAACCACGGGAGAGTCGCGTCGCCCACTGAATGTGGCAATAGTCGGTGCAGGAATCGGCGGCCTGGCTGCCGCTATATCGCTGCGCCGCAACGGCCACCATGTCCGAGTTCGTTTTCGTTCGCTCAACTCGGTCTCTTGCTTTGACATTGACCTCACAGATCTTTGAATCATCTCAAACAAAGACTGAGATTGGGGCGGGTCTTGGAATCCCGCGCAATGCTGTTCGCGTACTCAAACATTTTGGATATTCCAAAGATAACTTGAAGGCCAACGCTTTTCATGGTGTTCGTCCATCTAAAGTCATATCTTCACTTGGCTCCTCATAACAGAACTCTAGGCCGAACTCTTTGACGCCAAAACCGGAATCGGAGCACCCTCCCCATTGCTCGTTCCCAACCTATCGGAAGACACACCGGTACGGTTTCACCTCTTGCGAAACTGGATCTTAGTTGACGCGTGCGGCTAGGATATATGTTGTCACAGAAGTGATCTTTACAGCGAACTCAAACGCCTCGCGACTGGCGAGGGCGCTGGTCCGCCTGCGCAGCTTCTCCTTAATAGCAAGGTCTCAGCCTGTGATCCTGAGGCTGGAACAATAACGTTGAGCGATGGAGAAACCATCACCGCCGACGTCGTAATTGGCGCCGATGGAATTCATGTCTGTACCTTTTCTTCCATCTCAAAGCCTCCGACTAATACTAATAGCCGGTTGCAGTCCATCATTCGTACGGCCATCGTAGGCCACACCGTGCGCCCTCCCGCCTCGGGCTGGTCGTGCTTCCGCTGCGTTTTCGATGCGTCGACCCTGAACGACATTCCCGAGCTCAACTGGATCACTGAGGGAATCAACGGGGCGAAAGTCCTGATATCGAGAGATGGCGCCGGACCTCCTCGAAGCCTTTTCGTTTTCAAGTGCCGCAACGGCTCCCTCCTGAACTTCGTGGACTACCACACCGATCCAACCCAGGACGACCCAAGTGAGCTTATACTTAGTCCACGTGTCTGGAGATTACTGACCGCACAGTTAGCTTGGAGCTCAAAGGTCACCCTAGAGGAGATCACGAGCAACTACAAGGACTTCCACCCCAAGTTTCTGCGCCTCTTCGATCTCCCCGCCCACAGCGCGCCTCTCAGATGGCAGTTACGCGCCGTGCCCGTTCTACCGACCTGGATCCGGGGCCGTGCGGCGCTCCTCGGCAACGCTGCACACGCTACTTTCCCCTTCCTGGGTCAGGGCGCAGCGATGGCGATGGAGGAGGCCGCGGCACTCGGGTGTTTGCTTCCTCTCGGGACTACCAAAGCAGATGTCCCGGCTCGGCTCGCGGGATACCAGGCGCTCAGGAAGGAGCGGGGTGAGTTCGTGCGCTCCGAATCCCTGGCTCAGGCCACCCCCGAGAAGCGAGGGACGTATCTGAAATGTGAGCGATATTATTTCTTTCTCCGCATTTTCTTTTCTGATGTGTTCCTTTACTACCAGCCCCCGAAATGCAAGGCTATATGTTTGAATACGACGCCGTGAAGGCTGCAAACGAATATTACGAGACCCACTTTGTCGTAGTTTAGATAATTGAGCCAAACGCCACCCCAAAGGTTCTTCGCCGATGCCGCCTGTGGGATTGAGCTCAGAACGCTATGCTCAAATAAACTTCCTGAAGAACTCGCTGAGCCAACACTACACAGGAGTTGAAGGGACAGTGTGGAGTCCTCTGCGTTCAGACGAGTGATAGGGACCGTGCGCCATATACACGATATTTCCGTTGAAACAGTTTCTATGGAACATCCTACAGACACCCTGCAGAACGAATCAGTGGTTCACATTGCAATACGGATTCGTCGAACGCACTGCGATGAACAATACTCGAACCAAATTCATCGTACTCGTGTCGGGAAACCCATGATTTCCTGAATGTACGGAGGGATGCCAAGATGGAGCCCCCCATCCAAGCGGAGAACTTCCGGTCTGGCGGGGCGTGAGTTTGCACCTAGCACAATTATTGTCACTTTGATCGCTGTTCGGATCCGGCCACCGACACAACATACCGTGAATTGAGACGGCGCGAGTTTCCCCAAGTCGTCCTGCACCCGGTCTGCAAGCCCTGAGAGCATGGTGTTTCCGCCGGCAAGAACGATATTGCGGTACATCTCCAGCTGAACATCGACGTCGCATTTTTCAATGGCTGTGAATCTGCCAGAGAGGGTTCGAAGTGAGCAGCGGGACACGATCAAGGATGCATGTGCCGACATTGTTTCGTGTATGCCTGGTGATGTCGATTCACTATCCATGAGGGAAGGCTTGAACAGAACCTCCGGTGTCAGGAACCTAGAATAATTCGCGTTCGGTAAATCATGAAAGAACGAAGCGATCCAAGACCAACCGTTCATCTCCGACGTGGATCATCTCGCCATCCGGGAGTTCGTACTCCAACAGCTCTCCCGCCGACGCAGTTTCTCGGTCACAATCAGCACGGCTCTGAACAAAACACATCCTCCGCTTAATATCCTCCACAATCTCGCGCTCAGCAACCGTCGAGAACGCATAACCCCGCTCCACAGCGAGCTCCCGAATCAGCTTGTCCGTCAGATCCCGCCCACCAACCTCCGTGCGCTGAACCGCATGCCCCAAAATGCACCCTTCGTAAACTGGCACCGCATACGACGTCCAGTCACCCGAATCCAGCACGAGTCCCGTCGTCCGCCCGCCCGCGAGCAGGGCAAGCACCGCCTGCGGCTTCACGTAGAATGCGGGAACCTCGAATCGCTCGAACATGATCTCCGCCATCCGCTCGCGGTGCGTCGCGGGGTTCAGGACTGGCTCCGTGAGGAGGACGGGATGCTCGTCCGGCGCGGCGCGTAGCTCGGTGGAGAAGACGTGCGCCCAGATCTCCTCCATGTTGTCCCAGTTTGAGATGATGCCGTTTTCGATGGGGTATTTGAGTCCCATGATGCCGCGTCTGGCTTGGGCTTCGTCGCTGGAGGGAGACTGGTCAGTGTGGAGTGGGCATGCCGGGTGAGATGCGAACCCGACGTAACAGTCTTTGAGTGGATGGAACCCTACACCGCGAAAGCGGGGGCGGCCAACGACTGAGCTGCAGCATAGTATCGGTGAATCTGAATCGGACTCTAGATGATAAATTCAGGCGACCCACGGAAAAACAGCACGCATGTCGTCTCCTGAAAAACCGAAATTACAGGTCAACGATTCCTCTCAAAGCATCCGGTATTTACCAGCAACTGTATCAGAGCTTGATTGAATCCTAATTGCAACAGCGGATGGAGAAATATGACGGCTTACATCCGACTTTGGTCGTCCTGGAACCGTTGTCGATTACCTGCTTTGGATTGAGTCCACCGAAGAGAGAGTTAGGGGAGAATCCCACCACGGCGGTGATATCTTCGTCCATATACATGGCCGCGAACGGGGAGGTTCCGAGTCTTCTTCCAGCCTTCTAACGCGTCACGGTCTCGATGTCCTTGAATCTTGCTTGATTTCGAGCAGTGGCACTGAGTATAGTGAAACGAGCGCTCGCAGGGCGGCGTGGCAGAGATTCAAAAGTCGAAAAGCTGGAGGCAAGGCTGAGGACGCGCGCGCTGTTGTCAGTGTTGAGTGTTGAAGGGCAAGCTTCCCGAGCCCAGTGATGGCGCTGACCACTGCCACTGATGGGCGCCTGACGAGGATTTGAACCTAGAAAACAAGTACGCTCGGATTACCAGCGAATGCGCTCAAGCTCGCACCTGGGGGTAAGTACATGGATGACAAGACAACATCAGAAACAACATCCCGCAGCCGCGCCCGCCCGCCTACTACTAGACAAAATGGCAAAATTCCATCGTGAAGTCATTTGGATTCGAGGTGCCTCTCAATTTTGTTTCAGACATCAAAGAAAGATAAGATAGCTGTTCCCCACCCTCCAGGCTTTTGTTTGAACGGCCATGATACCCTCTGCCTCCTCATCAGCGCGAATATCAGTGCCGCGACCGCGATCATGCAATGAACCTGCACGCCCTGAAGCCTGGGCTGCGGCGGCTCCTCAGTGGAACCCACCCGCATTGGTCGAAAATCCCTCAAAACGAGAGATATGCGACACAAATTTGTTGCTCTGGTCCACAGTCGAAGAAGAATGGTTATGGGAGCAAGCGCGTTATGCATTGTGCAATAATCGAAAATGGGATCTAAGTGAAGCGTGTTCAAACTTCAACACAATCGCCACAACGCCCTCCTCCACCCTGCCTGTATGTACAGTAACAGAGATCAGGCCGCAGATATGGCGATCTCAATGTTTCCAGCGGGGAGGGCTCCTCCGCCAATGACCATGGATCCGGGGGAAGCACCGCATGCCGTGAGGAGGTTCTACGGACAGGTTGAGTTGACCCAGGAATCGAAATTAAACCGGGAGCTTACGTCGAATCCACCGTTGGTCGATCCATGTCCTTCAAGGCGGCCCTTGCTGATGTCGATCGTGGTGCCTTTCATGCAGTTTGAGATCTGGTAGAAGAGCTGAGAGGATGATGAACTGACCACCGTCAACCGCCGTGGCAGTGACTCTGCAGGTACCGCTGGCCGCGGTGGTAGACGCCGCGTTGACGCGGAGGAACTCACTGTAAACACAGACATGACATGAGACCGGTGAGGAGAGAACACCAAAAAAGACTTACATGGCGCCCGCGATTCCGCCTCCGAGCTTGGAGCAAGTTAGCAGGATTCCCCGGGCAGAAAAAAAGATCGTACGCCGAGTAAAGCCACGTTGCAATCATGGGTGACAAGTTTGGTCGCAGGGGAGGTGCATTTCGCCACGTTTAAGGCCGTAGCACGGGATTTCAGAGGAAGTGCATTGACGATGGAGGCAAGGAGGAAGGTCGAGAAGAAGATGATAAAGCGCGCAGAAAACATCTTTTAAATAGCGGAGTAAGTATCATTATTCCGAGGCTCGCACGAGGCGAGAGACGCACCTTTGAGTTGAGAATGTCGGTCGAGGTTGAAAGAACGAGATTGAAAGAATGTTTAGAGGCTTAAAAGGCGACTTGCGCAATGGCTGTTGAAGGGGAAAGTGACGCGGAGGCTGGAGATGGGATGCGCCGCCCGCGCTTTATATAGCTGCACGGCTATTATTGCCTCCGGTTGATTTTTCCGAAAGATGGTCGCCATCGAATATTGACTGGCGGGCCAGTGCCTGAAAGGGTCGGAAGTTCAACTGGGAAGTCTTGAACCCAGCACGAACGGGGGCTGCTACATACAACGCAGGAACTGGGAGGTATTAGCATTACGCATGTAAATTATAGTATCTTTATTACAACATCCCTCCTACCAGACCGACCAAAGCCCGGGTGCCAATTCGCACCCCGCGCTGTGCACCTTTCCAAGGACTCGAATGTGTCCGTAAGTTCTCGACTTCATCTGCAAGTTGCCGTCGAAGCGGCTCGGCGGCGGCTCCCTCGGGGATGAGCATCAAGAACGACAGCTCAGTATCAATATGCGCCGATCTAGAGTTGAGATTCGTCGAACCGAAAAGGGTGAGTCTAGGGAGGTCGCCTGCGGCTTCTGACAGCCATATTCCTGTGAACGTTAGTACATTTGAACCTTTTTAATAGACGCGACTCACCCTTCGCATGGTAAGTCCATCCTTCCCGCTCCCATTCGTTGAGGTGGACGGCGGACTGTCGGCCGGCATGCGCCACGGCCTTCATGAACCGCTGCTCAAGGAGGGTGTACCCCTCAGGTATTCGTCCGGAAACCCCGGCCGAACCGTAAAACCCATTCGCCTGCGGGGTACGAACATTGTCAAACGAATGGATAAAGAAATTTGCGGCACTAACCCGAGGACTAGAGGCGACGATGCGGCAGTCGAAGTTGGAGCTCTGCAATATCAGGTTTTGATACTCCTTGTATAATCCAAAATATCCGCTGGTCAGATCGAGCAGTGGGCGAGGGCCGCTCGACGGGGTGTCGAGGTGCTCGAACAGCATCTTCAGGGTGTCCTCCTCGTCTCGGACGTTGAATTGGCCGGCTTGTACCAATGGGAGCAAGGTCACTTTTGACGAATCCACGTCATCCGTCGCTCCTACTACAAGGTAAACGAAATGACAATCAGCGTTGGTATAGATTCACATACCGCGATACAAATTCTTGAGCGTGGCCAACTCCGCCTCTGCGATTTCGTGGATATGGTGCGGGTGGGGCTTGGACGACGGCCACACAAGCTCGTACTCTTTATCTCGAATAGAATGTGGACTTGAGGGTGGTTCCGATGTCGGTGGCTGCAAATTAAACGAAAAGCCCGAAACGGTCTTGACGAAACTGGAGCAATACTGCGATAACCTCGGTTGGTTGGCAAAATAAAGATATCGGTCCTGTCGGTTAGTAAAATACGACTGGTTCAAGTTTGCGCTGCGCGGGTTGGGATCAGTAAAATGAAGGTAAAATTGCACTCAGTCCTGACCCGCTGATCATGATGTCGTCGTCAGAGCCATATATTTTGGCGTGCCATGTTCCCCAACCCTCGTTGAACCGTGGTGGCACCAGTTTTGCAAGGATTCCGCTCAGACTGGGGCTCCGGAAAAAGGAGACGTGTACTCGGCCTGGAAATTGGGAGACCAGGGGCAGTAGAAGTTTCGCAGTAGAGTGTGGACCAGGTCGCGTCGACCGATTCAGGTCGAACAACATATGCACTTCTAGGCGCGGTTTCTTGCTCAAAGCGTCGGCTAGCGCAAACACCTAAATTCAGTATCAACAATGCTAGCTTTGAAGGAATAGATAGTTCACACAAGGGTTGACTCTGTAGAGCCCAAGTAAAGAGAAGAGATGATTATTCGCTCTTGCGCGCGACCAATCATATCCTGATGGTACAAGTTAAATCGAGAAGAAGAACAGAGAGACCGAGACAAACGATAAGTCGCGAGTAGAACTGGGCCGGGGTCGAGAGTATCCGAATGTCATCTGCAGAGACGGCGAATTTTGGTTGCTCGGGTTTTAATTTCGCAATAAATCCTTGTATTCCCGGATGAGCGTGGGACACAGAGGCGGATGACAAGGGTCGTAGATGAGGTGTCTGTACGTGGAATTTGGGGGGCGACGCGCGTCTAAAGAGCCTCAGCGAGCGCGCGAGCATGAAAGTTGCGACAGAGGCGTAATTGTTTGGCAAGAGCCTCGATTATGTCAGCGCGGTTGATACCAAACACACCGCCTGCGTCCTACCTGCACCATGCGCGAAATTAGTGGAAGCACGACAAAAAAACCTCCATTCTCTGCTCTAGTGTCTCTTCCAAACCACCTGAAACTCTTGCGATATCCATGAACGTCTTTTTTCCGGACCTTGACCCACTGACCTCCCGTCTCCTCCCGTTAATTTGGAACCAAGTTAATAAAGCATCTCTGACTTTTAATAACAGTCCAATATGTCCTTAATCTCGACGAGAGCGCTTCTTTAAAGTCTCTGCATCACTACACGTGCAGAAATACTCCCAATCACCACCTAAAAGCCAGAAGCCGAAGCACGCAGGGGTACGGTTCGCGATGGATTTGGACATCACAAGTCGTAAAAGGTTTCCTCTTTCATGTTTGACTTCGTGAGAAGTACCACATTGACGACACGCACCTTCGACCTGTTCACACTCCGGTGCGCCGACCATGGCTGAAGATAACGACTCCGACGACCAGCTCGACGACTTTATTCACTCCTATTCTTACTCGGACTCTGAGGAGGCACACACTCGCCGGTAAGCCCGAGACCGAGCGTCTACCCCGTTCTACATTTAGCCCCCCCCCCGGCGCAGGTCGTCGGACGACGAGGACGCGTCTTGTTCTGACGACTCTGGTTCAAAACCTCCTGGAGACCTGTCGGTAGCGTCCCCCGGGCTGCTGCTCATCGGCGCTGATGTCTCTGTCGTTCCGTCCTTGTCGTGGATAGGTCCGACGCCGAAGCCGAGGACATGGATTTTTACGACCTCTATACCACCAGCGCCTGTCCCTCGCCCCAGCCGCCAGCAAGTCCGGCGTTGAAGTGCCCAGGACGGGAGCTGGACTCTGTGCCTGAGGACCCGAGCGAGTACCCGAAGGGCCTTCATGCGGAATGGCGGAAATGCACCTGTGGACAAGCGCAAGCCTGCCTTAACGAAGTCAAGGACCATCCAGGTGAGTTCCTAGGCAGCCAGAAAGAGAGTTAATAATCTGGCGGCCAGATGCGGTGGCCCGAGACTCGTGCGTAGAAACAACCGACGACGAGAAGAAGACTGACGGGCAAGAGACCCTTGTCCACGGCGAGCACTTAGCACTTAGCTGGGCGTCGTGTTAACGCGGTCAGACTTAATGTATGCCAGCTTTATATCGGACCAGCGACACGCTCGCTGCGCATTGTTATCGACGATAATCGATAGTCCCTCGCCCGGCGCCATGTGCCCAGATTGCGAATGATGGAATCGAGGAACGTGCAAAAATCGGAGGGTCCTGGAATCTGCACCGCACCGGCTTTCCCCCCTTCTTCCTTCCCGCGACCGTTGAATCACAGTAGTCCCCCCGAGCTAGGGTCCTCGAGTTTCTTGCACCGCACCGGCCTTCTGCTCTTCTTTCGTTCTTCCTTCCCGCGACAAGTAGCCCCACCATTTAATTAGGCTGCCACAAATGATTCGCCGACAATTAAAGCCTAGCGTTAACATTCGTGCCATCTGACCCTCACCACCTGCCGTCTTTCTCCCGCGAGGGTCGAATGGAAATCGTAGATCCGATCGGGAGAAATAGACACACTGGCCGAGCTGAGTACAGAGTTCAAGGGCCTCTAATTTTCACCGTCCATCCTGCATCGACCACACTGCCTCTTTGACAAAGAGAGAAATATGGTCGAGACTCCGCACGATGCCCGTGGCTCTTCACTAGCTTCCTACGCACAGCGTGAGCCCCGCCCTCGAGGGCATATCTGAGTCGTCCCGAATGCCCAAAGACCCGCCTGACAAGGCATCGTCGGGCAGCAGGGTCGCAGCGTCACCGGCGCCCCGGGAATATCTGCGGTCGATGGGATGCCCAAAGACCCGTCCGACGGAAGGAATCGTCGAGGGGAGCGTGCCACAGCAGCAGTCGGAGTTGGGGATGAATGCCCGAGGGCGACTGACCGCAGGGAGAATGCGGGCATACCGGGCGTGTTCTGACTCCCGACCAACTCCCGACCCGCCCAAGCTCGCCAGCCTTTCGCCGGACCCGACCGGCGAACCCGACCCCACACCGCTCTCGATGCGCCGTGGGTGGCACCCGCGCTTCGCCGGGCGACGTGCCCTAACCGCCGCTCAGTTCATTGCGACCACACGTCGGTGGAGTTCCATTGGCGTAGAATTGCTAGCCCAATCCTGCGACTTGGGCACGATAATTTCCGAAAAGCAAGAATGAACGTGGTGGTTATGTTCAATGCGACGGCGGCAGACAGGACTCCCGTACCCAAAGCCGCGAGCAAAAGAGGTTGGAGATAAGGTGCGACGAGGTTTTTCTTTGATTTCATCGGCCACTGTGCGGACACTGACTTTATTTTACCGAAATGAACCTGAAATTAAATCGAAGAAGGGCGATTAGACAGACAGCAACAACAATTCTTCATTTCAGAGTCTCTGCGCGACGCTGCTGCTGCTTCTCCGCGGCAATCCGCGCCTCGGTGAGCGGTTTCCTCCACTTGGCCGCAGGCGCGTCCCACAGCCCAAACTCTTTCTTCATATCCTCGACGTTCTGATCCCAGCGCTGCTCCCAGTATACGGTGATCAGGCTCCGCGCGCTGCCGCCGCAGCGCAGCGCCCATGGGACGTATTCGGAAAAGAGGCGCTGGCGCTGGGCGCTGTTCAAGCGGAGGGGCCCGAACAGGGCGGAGAGGGCGGCGAGCGGGAGGCCGAGGTTGGCGAATTCAAAGTACTTGACGGCGATCTCCGAGTCGACGCTCACCGGGAGGTTCACGATGCAGTGGTAAAAGTCGTGGCATTCGCGGTAACGCTGCATGACGTATGCCAGCTCGGGGTCGTCGATGTAGTGGACCTGGGCGCTTGTGAGCTTGCGAGTGGAGGCAGGATGGAAAAAAAATACAGACGGGTTCGCGGGTATCGGGGGTGACACCACACCGCTCGAGCCACGTTATGTAGGCTCTAGCTAACGTGCCCCTCTGGGTATTCGGCGAGTTTCTGCAAATCCACGGTTCTTGTATTGATTCGTGGTCTGTCTTGAGGATTTGACGGCCTTCAGGGCTTTCGAGCATGCGATCTCGCAGCCGGGGAAGAGATGGGCCTGCAGTTGTTTTCGCCCAGCGCAGCGACCATGTCTCCGAAGGGAAAACACGCGTCGATAAATTTGACAGGATAAAATTAGTTGGGACTCACCACCCCGACGAGGATCAGCGAGAGACATGAATGCAGAGCCGACTGCAAGGACGCCGTTTTCGAACCAGTTCAGCGGGATGTGGCCTTCATATGCGGGCACTTTACTTCCAATGGATCGTGTCGCCTGAATCAGACCAGGAAGAGCTCGCGGGATTTTCGGGGGCCGTAAGACTGTTCGAGACACATGGCTCCGAAGTATTGCAGTCATATGAGAGTGCCCCAGGGGAACAAGCGCTGGAAAGCTCGAGGCAAGTGGTGGTTCAGGCACAAGGTGAGAACCCCCGAAATAAACACGACACAACAACATCGGCAGAACGCGCAATCACGACGCGATCTGCCACATCTTCCTCCCCTCCGCCATGTTCCGCTGCGTCGCTGGACGCGCCCTTCGACCGCGTCTAGTGCCACAATACCTCCAACCTCATATGTGCAGCACGATGGCAGTCACAACGGCCCCTTCTATCACGACCATTCCAGCAGATGGCACCGCCTCCACCCAGCTCCGCCACCTCCGAAAACTGAGCCGCCACCGAAGCCTCTGACTGGCGAGCCCGAGAATGTGACGGCGCAGCAGCAACGGCGGACAGACTGGAGGATAGTGAAGACACTCGTGAACAACGTCTGGCCAAAGAACGACTGGAAAAACTCGGGGCACAGTTGTATTCGGGTTTGGCCTACTCATATCCTCCAAGGTGCGTTGCGATATACCACCGTTCTTCAACGTATGCTTGAACTGGCATGTCTCTAGCTGCTAAATGTCCAAGTCCCGCTGATCTATTCAAAAACATCATTGACACCTTGAACATGGACATCGCAGCGGCTTCCACCGCCTGGACTATAGCTGGTACTTTGGTCCTGGGATGTACGCATACCTCAGTCCACCGTTTTTAATCATTTGCTTGACGGTGGCTTATTCAGACGGTGCGGCGCGAATCGGCTCGGCGGTATTCGGTGAACTGCTGAACGCGGTCTTTGCCAACATCGGCCAAAGCGCATAGAAGGTCGCGAGAGACTTTCGAACATCTGCTACCCTCGATTTGCGCTTTCACCTTTCACGGCAGACGGTGGTTTGACCGGGCTATAGATCGCGGAACGAAGTACTTCTCCCTTCCTTCTCTCTTTCTTGTAGCGCTGAATTTTATCGCAGAGGAATCACGTTTTTGTTACAAGCCATCTATTCCGTATAGTACCGACGGCTCTGGAGATATCTCTCGTGTGCGGTATTCTGGTTCGTACACTTCTCACCTCGAGTTCGCTTCCTGACCTGCACTCAGACTACAAATTTGGTTGGGATTTTGCGCTATAACCGCCATTACACTGGCCGCATATACGTGGTTCACCATCCGCACAACGTCATGGCGGTAATGCTACTTCCTGTCGCATTAAAAGCATCAGCACATCCAGAACGCGCTTCGCCGAGAAGCGAACAAGCTGACAACAAGGCAGCGTCTTCAGCAGTCGATTCGTTGATTAACTTTGAAGCCGTCAAAGTGTGTTTTTTTTTTCTGTTTTCATTCGAAGCGGCGCCTAACCGCTGACCAGCA